>CM070502.1:47201509-47801509 GCA_036346375.1 Guadua angustifolia | reverse complement strand
CAAATTTCAAGATAACAGTAACCCTACTTAGTTAGGTCTGTCCCATATCAAAATGTGGTTGCGAGATTGACTTAGTTCAAACGTTCGCAAGGTTAAGTCCTTAATTAACCGAGGCAAGACTTCTACAAACCCTCTACCCTTCTGACCCACCATGGCATGCTGCCCCTTGCCAGTTGCCCCAATCTAAATTAGTTGCCATCACAGTTGATTACCATGCACCATGTGCCATCAACATGTCAACGTCATTTTGTGACATTCGTCACTACAACTTAACATAATTGTGTGATAGCACCCAACACACCTTTCATAAACATGTTCCATATTCCATTAGTCAAGATAAAATTTTGACTTTCCAAAAGACATGAGATAAGCATGGCATGGCTAAGTAAACTAAATACGGTCTAACCAACCCATGTTGATTTTAGTATTAACCAACCAAGTTCACGTTCCATACCTAACCCTTTGTGGACTAGGACCACACATCTCTTCGGCTGACTGCGGGGCCCGCTAGTGGTGCACATATATCAACAACATCAGCGCCACGTGGTTGCCAGCTCTATGACACACTCATGATTTTTGCTGACGTGGCACCCACGTGCATATCATCGAAGTACACCATGTAAGATGGCGGTGTACTCGCCCACAGGTCATTGGCGATGGATGGGGAAGACATCTACCAACTCACCACAATGTCTCCTTTCTCATGACGCGGTTAGATGTCTTAGCCTTGCTCTGATTTGGTGTGGTGCATGCTTCTTCTCCAGCGGTGTTGGTCCTTATGACGCAACGGTGGACTACCTCCTCTCTACTGTCGATTGTGTGCGCGCGGAGTAGATCAAGCTATGGTGAACTCAATGCGACTGTTTCCAAGGCTCGAGCTTCATGAACGGTGACGAATCAACGATTCTTTGTTGCAACGGTGCGATAAAAAATCTGCGATTGCGGTGAGAATATGATGCAACTCAAGCAACTAATCAAGAGCGTTTGCTGCGGATGATTTGCACAATCGATGCACACGATTTATAGCGGCAGGAATCCGTGGCGTAGATAGCTTGGAGACCTCAACCATGGTAGATTGGGCAGCGCAAAACAGTGTCTAGATCCAAAACGGCTCAGAGACGACGAGCGAGCGGTCGATACGTGGCAAAATCGGATGGCCCACGGTGCTTGGGTATGCGGGCAATTCACAGCCGAATGATCAAAATTTGGCACCTATCACGTGTACGGCTAGGGTTTCAACCTGAAGGACCGTGACAACATGCTGAGCTGCACAGCGGCCATATGGGCCTCTACCCAATATGTTATTATAGGTTTTCAAAGCCTTTTTTGATTTATTTGAGACCCAAAAAATAATATAATTTATTTTAGGCAATAATAATATTAGAAAAATTCCAACAAAAATCTCAAAAATTCTTGGAGACACTTTGAACTTAAATAAAATATTTTAAACCAAACTTTATATTAGTTTTATCTATATATAATTAGTTTGCACACAAGGCTAATATACATAATATAAAATAAATTCAAATAAAATCTAATAAATTCAAAAAATCACAGAATGAACAAATAACATAATAAATTAAATAAAAGACAAAAATTGGGATGTTACAATTTTTAAGCTACTACATTAAATAGGTAATTCGATATCATTGGTGATGTTTTAAATATATGTTTCCTAACTAAGGAATTGGAAGCTTTTAACTAGGAAAAGAAGGTATCAGCAGTAAAATTATATATCTTGGAACTCGTCCTCTATTTGGAAAAGGTAATAAAATTGTCGACATTTGGAAAACGGGTTCCTCGCCGAGCTTACTTATTGATTGAGGGATCATCCAGGGCCCCTTTCTCGCAGAGGGTTTACGTTCGAAGAATACTATTTAGGATTCTATGCTCGAAAGGACAGTAGACAGGGAATTTTTATACTGGTTCGGGCCTCTCACGATCGAGATAGCAACCCTACGTCCAGTGATCTTGCTATTGCTTGGATTCTTACAGAAAGGGTTGTCTGCTATGCGTGCGTATGCTCTCTTTTTTCCCCCCTCTCCTACTATGATCTACCAAAGGAATATTTATAGGTGATTGCAGCAACTACAGCCGAATAACACGCCATTACTGTGCTTGAATGTGGCTGTAACTGCATCCCTGATTTTCTCCATGCTGTATCGTGGACTTGATGGATACAGATCATGGTGTAATGGCCTTTAACCGCAGCGCAATTATCGCCACGTCTTCTTTATGAATCGAGCACGACCTGCCGGGCATGCTCAGGATTTTACCTCGACTTGACCGACTGCTGTGCACGCCCGAGCGAGCATTCTTAGGGAATTAAGGCACATGCTCGGGGATAATCCCAAACATGGGCGGGGTGGACCCACTAGCTGACACATCCGAAGACCTTCCTCGGGGACACCATCCGAGGGTATACATAGTCGGCCGAAAGCTGGCAGCCGGGGTATAATTGTCTTTATGGAAATTATCCAATCCCCGACAGCTAGCCCTCGAGGCTCAAGTGGAAATCTACTTTGCAGGGTGATGAGGACATCACTTCCATGGATACAACCGCTGCCCCTTCTTCCCCTATGATCGCTACTTCGTCTACGATGCCTGGAGGGCTTAATCCGGAAGCAAGGCCATTTCACCCATCTTTGCAGGACCAGCACGTCAAGATCATCTACCGAGGACAGCCCACGCGCCAAGGAAGGCCCAAGATCAAGCCCAATTCGTCGACAAGTCCGGTTCGGCCATCCAGGAGCAGCAAAACTTCAAACGGACATAACTTGGGCTCCTGGACTCCGTTTTTAGCGTGCGACTACCCGTTTGAAAGATTAGGAGATAAGCCTTCCAATGGATCCAACCCCAATGCCAAATTCGTCCTGAAGCAATGGGAAAGCGCAGAAGAGTATCGCGGGCCAGAAACTCTAGGTGCTGCACCACCTTTTCTTTTGGGCCCAAAGCCCATGTAACCCTAGGGCTTCCTCCCACCTTCGGCCCATGAAGGCCCAAGTTGCATGGCTACATGTTTAGTCGCATATTGCCTAGTGTTTAGTATCCACCTCCCTCCCTCCGCTATATAATAAAGGCAATAGGCCACCGTAGAGACTTGGGTTCTGTTTATTTGATAGTTTAGCCATTGCTACTATTTTGAGTCTTCCAGACGTGCTCAATAGCCGCCTAAGAAGCTCCTTATTTCAGAACCCAACATTATCAATCCTTCAACTTTATTTGCAATGTTAGATTACCTTTACCTTTGTTCTTGCTTGTTCTTCGGTTGCATGCAGGAATTGAACCTCGTGTTCAGGTTGATCGTGCCAACGGCAAGATCAATAACCCCCTGGAGTTGGTTTAGCGATTGCTAAGGCGCATCGTCATCGTACGTTGTAGTCGGATTGTCAAAGTAAATTCCTCCATCGAAAGATCGGGACCCAAAGTCACATCAGGTGGTATCAGAGCGCCAAGTTGCTCGGTGAGAGATTTATTACCCTAGATTAGTTTTTGTTTTCTGTCCAAAATTGAAAATCCTCCACAAAAATTCAACCTTTAGATTCAATCTGGTATTTTAGTGTGTTTTGTTAGGTTTTGATCCATTAGTGTCCTTGTTTTAGTTGCTGATCATTTTTCCTTCGTAGCTTTTATTTCAATCTGTCCAGTTCTTTGTTTTGTTCATAACTTTCACATACGAGCTCCGATTCAAGTGTTTTTGCACTTTCCTGAAACCTTGGGAAAAGCTCCATAAAAACCTAGTTGGGCAATAAATCTAATTCCATCTAAAAGGTTGTTTAATCTTGACATCAAATTCAGGAAGCAAGTTGCAATTGTAATCCAGGTCAATTCGGTATTTTGATCATAACTCTCACATCCGAACTTCGATTGAGAAGTTTTTATACTTTCCTGAATCCTTGAAGAGTCCTCTACAAAAACGTTTTTGGGTGTCCTTCGTGATTCGGAATCCTTCAAACCGAATTTGACTCAGATTCGGATTTGGTCAGATCGGCTGAATTTTGTTAAATCTGTGCACCTTAGTATTTTGGCCATAACTTCTATATATGGGCTCCAAATTGTGTGTTTGAATACTTGTTTTAAATCTTGGAACAGTACCATCATTTTGTTACATTGTGAGCAAGCTTGATTCGGTCATTTTCATACCTTAATTGCAGCCACAACCTTACTGCATAGTTCTGGCCGAATTTGGGCTTGTTTCTTCAATTTGTGTTCTAGCTTTGTTCCTTTGAGTTGGTTGAGTCCAGCAGCGTCTACAACCATAAAATTCCAAAATATTAGTGCACATACCTTTGGGAACCAATTCATGCTTTGCGAATACTTTGATCCCAATTGAGACTAGCGATTTGAAATTGCTTGGGGCTGCTCCTTTTGATACGTTCCACTATCATATCTCTTGTGATATCAAGTTAGGGATTCCAAAACTTTTCTCATACTAGTGTTGGTCGAAAGTCACCGAAACAAAAGAGAAAGAAAGAGCCAAAAGGCCAAGAAAGAAAAGAAAAAAAGAGAAAGAAAAGAAAAGAGAATAGTGGCCGGCAGCACTACATTGATCAAAACCCTAATTTGTGTTTGTCATTTTCAGATTGTGCAATTGTATTAAGGAATGAGCAATCTTGTGCCCTTTTACCTTTTCTGAAGCAATTAGCTAGCGTCTCTCCATAACTTATGCAACACGAGTTTTGGTGTTGAAATTATTCTTATTTAGCTCATTCCATTGGTTGCATTAAGTTTCATTATCTTTGCATGTGTGTTGCCTTGAAATTCAGTTATATCTTTGAGATCAGCAACTAGGGCTTGTGAATTCTAGTTTGGATCATTACTTATCATTACAACAACTAGAATTATCAGATTGCATAGGAAACAAATGAAGCCTACCTAGCTCCACATATTCTACCTCGTACGTTTGTTCGGTCCCTTGGCAATCGCTTTATCCAAGCATGGGAGAACTTTTGACGCCGCCAAAGGCCGACAACCCCTGCTGTACGGTAAGAACTTGTAAGAGCTTTGGTTAAAGTTTGAGAGTTGAGCGACTTGTTTAGCCACATCTAGTAGTTTCTAGGAAATTACATATGGCTGTGTTTTTCCTTGTTGTCTACTAATCATGACCGATCCACATGAAATGAGTTCACTTCGATTCAACCAAAGAATTTGTGACATGAACAACATGACGGCTTCGTCTTCTACTCCTGAACACGGTAACCTCAAATTAACATTGCCTCCATATGCTGGAAACTTTGACCCTGAAGCATATATTGATTGGGAAATAGCGGTAGACAAACAATTTGGCATGTATAATTTGTCTAAAAATGAAAAGATTTGTTTTGCCGCTAATGTGCTTTCTGGGTATGCGTTAACATTATGGAAGCATGTTTGTAGAAAAGGGAGAAAACCTGAGAATTGGAATGATATGAAAAAATTATGAGACTTGAATTTGTTCCTAAATATTATGCTGAGTGTTTGCTTACTAAACTTCAATGCTTAAAACAAGGGGGTAATACTGTTAGAGAATACTATCATGAATTGCGAACTTGTTTGTTACGTTGTGGTTTAGAAGAATCTGATGAAGTTATCCAGTTTAGGTTCATACATGGGCTTAATAAGGGTATTCAAGATATTCTTATTGATCAAATATATGGTTCTCTTTCAAAAATGTTAGAAAGTGCTTGTAGTATTGAATGTTTGAATGCACTATTAGCTTCACTTGAGGCGCCTGTTGCTGCACCTCCTCTTGTGGCTAACATTTTACGCATAAATGAGCACAAGCTTAAAAGAGATTGAGAACGTGGAAGATGAGAAAGTCGAGCATGGGACAATCCCTTCGACTATGGAACGAGATATGGATATCCCGACACCTACAACAACGGATGCAAATTTAGGAGGTTTTGATGTTCCTACTTCTGAGGAGGAGACAAATGACCATGGTATGATCTGATTTTACAAAGAAGAAAGGGAGCAAATTTGTGAGTATATTCCTACTATACATAATTCTTGTGAACTACCACCTTGTGCAACAATTGTAGAACCATATGATGAATTGCATGCTTATAATTTTGATCATGTGGTGCTGATTATGCAAAAGGAGGTGATAGCTAGAATATCCCTTGCCACTATTTTGTGCTATATCATGTTGAATGAGCCTGTTAGTTTGACTTGTGCTATGGACAAGATTTCTGAAATTTCATCTCTTAAGTCTTTGTCTAGCACCTATGCCTATTGTTTTAAATTCAATTTAGTTGGTGATTATGGCATAGATGGCAAGTTTCTTGTTTATAGAATATGCATAACTTGTGATAAACATGCTGAATTGAAGCTTGCTATTTTGGGCAATTCTAGTTGTATGCAACAACTTGTTTCATTTGCGGCACCATCAAATTTTCCTGAAATGTGTGATACCCATAGCTTGTTGCCCTATTGTTCAAATTTTAGTACATTAACTTGTATTATAAATCAGCATGTCGTAGTTGATGCGTGGAAGCCCATTAAAATTGTGTCACCATTATTGGAATTGTTTGATATTGCTTATTTACAATTTGATGATATGAACGATCCATGCTTAATGCTAGGACTTGTAGTTTTGCCCACAAAACATGTTATTGAATGCGGCTCACAAAACATGAGTTTTCTTTATCAAAAGTCAGGGATGGATATGTGCTTTACTTATATCTGCAAATCAAGTTGCAAACTAAATCATGTTAATTTTGATGCTATATGCTTCACTTATAACCACGAATCAACTTGCAAAATTGTGAGGAAAGGTTATTTGCTTAAATTTGATTTCTTCTTTAGTTGTTATGAAAATAGCCTGCTGCGAATCCAAAAGAACAATGAAATATGGGATATATACATATATGTTGTGTACACACTCTTCTTTTTGTTAGTTGTTTCTTTTCCAAATTTTTCCAAAACCGAGGATGGTTTTCCTTCGAGGAGGGAGGAAGCATCGAAGAGTGCTAGCGCCATCAAGTCATTATATGTCGGAAAGAAGTGCCGAGCTATATGGATAATTATCAGGTGAATCCTCTAAATGTTTTTCATGTCTTCAAAATATATAAAGAGGCGGAGCTACTATTTTATTTAAATAAATGCAGGACCTATATAAGAATGTTTTGTGCTGAAGATGTGCTAAAAGGTGAGCTTGAGTCAAGGACGACTCAAATGCAAGAAGGGGAGGATGATGAGGACATCACTTCCATGGATACAACCGCTGCCCCTTCTTCCCCTACGACCGCTACTTCGTCTACGACACCTGGAGGGCTTAATCCAGAAGCAAGGCCTTTTCAACCATCTTTGCTGGACCAGCACGTCAAGATCATCTACCGAGGACAGCCCACGCGCCAAGGAAGGCCCAAGATCAAGCCCAATTCGTCGACAAGTCCGGTTCGGCCATCCAGGAGCAGCAGAACTTCAAACGGACATAACTTGGGCTCCCGGACTCCGTTTTCAGCGTGCGACCACCCGTTTGAAAGCTTAGGAGATAAGCTTTCCAATGGATCCAGCCCTAATGCCAAATTCATCCTAAAGCAATAGGAAAGCGCAGAAGAGTTTTGCGGGCTAGAAACTCCGGGTGCTGCGCCACCTTTTCTATTGGGCCCAAAGCCCATGTAACCCTAGGGCTTCCTCCCACCTCCGGCCCATGAAGGCCCAAGTTGCATGGCTACATGTTTAGTCCCATATTGCCTAGTGTTTAGGATCCACCTCCCTCCCTCCGCTATATAATAAAGGCAATAGGCCATCGTAGAGACTTGGGATTTGTTTATTTGATAGTTTAGCCATTGCTACTATTTTGAGTCTTCCAGACGTGCTCAACAGCCGCCTAAGAAGCTCCTTATTTCAGAACCCCACATTATCAATCCTTCATCTTTATTTGCATTTTCAGATTGCCTTTACCTTTGTTCTTGCTTGTTCTTCGGTTGCATGCAGGAATTGAACCTCGTGTTTAGGTTGATCGTGCCAACGGCAAGATCAATAACCCTCTGGAGTTGGTTTAGCGATTGCTAAGGCGCATCGTCGTCGTACGTTGTAGTCGGATCGTCAAAGTCAATTCCTCCAAATCGAAGTTATCACTCTCATCGAAAGATCGGGACCCAAAGTCACATCACGGGGCCTTCCCCTTGAGCCTACAGACTCATAGGAGGCATTGGAACCTTGCAGCGGAGCACTACTGCAACATCCGAGCAACACCTGCTCATAGACGAGCATGATTTGTCGAGGACCATGCATCTTGCTCGAGGCCTGACCAGAGAGAAACTCGGGAAAAAGAAACCAAAGGTCGCGACCGTTCCTTCCCCGTGAAACCTTGTGGGGGCAGTTCAGATAGTTTTTTGGGAACCACGTCTTTATTAGACAGTTCCAAAAACCGCACCGCCGTGCATCAGTTTATGAACAAACGGGAGTAGTTTTTGGCTTCCAAAAGGTCACACCCGTTTGACTTCTCCGCCTATATATACCAGTGGGAATAGTAGTGAAAAATCCTTCATTCGTACTTTGTGATCAGGCCCCAAAATCTCTTGAGTCCCAAACACTTTCGCTCTTGCGCTTTCTTCCTCAACCTTCTTCATGGCGAAGTTCAGTCTGAGCAAAATCAGCAAAGAGAGGTTGCAAATACTCGAGGACCTTGGCTATCTTGATGTGGGCTCTTGGCGAGTTCTCGATGGCGAAGGATCCCCAGTGCTGCGCAATGACGAGATTGTCTCGTGCGACCTCTACACCGTCAATGGGCTTAGAATGCCCGAGAGTGAGTTTTTAGAGTCCGTACTCACCCAATGCGAGTGCGAGATTACCAATCTTAACCCTAACTCCATTCTTGTCCTGGCCATCTTCTCGTATCTTTGCGAGGGATACGTGGGCACCATGCCCACGGTGAGCCTTTTTTCCATTTCTATTCCTTGTTTCGCACCGGTGGGGCTTCATTCGTCGGCTCCATATATTTCCGCCTTCAGCCCAACCAACCATACGAATACCCCATCTTCATGCTCAAGGACTCAGTGTCGGACTGGGCCAACCATTGGTTCTACTTGAAGAAGGTGAAGGAAAGCTCTCTCCACTACTTCGAAGCAATGACTCTGGCCGTCGAAACTTCGTGCCCACCCGTGCATGCCGATGAGGAGCGGACGTTGATGATGATCAGCGAGCTTTCCAACATGGGGCTCACTGGTCATGACATTGATCGGGATTACCTCAAGAACTGGGTTTCCCCGCTGAGGAGGAGGGAACACTCTTTCTTCAAGATCTCTTGGTGGCAAGACCTCACCCAGGAAGCTGACTCTGGTAACCTTCTTGAACCGCATTGCTAATTTCTGTCCCTTATGCGTAGCTTTTGCTCATACTAATGTTCATTCTTAGTTGTTTGTAGCCCCGAGCAATGATTGGGTAGAGAAACGGGTTACCGAGATGTTCGGCACCCCAAAGGGCAAGGAGCTAGAGCACGGGCGACAAGTCCCGAAGAACGTGCTCGAGCGGGGCAAAGTGGTGAGTATCTTCGTGATTCATGCTCGAGGGAACACATCTTGAGCATCTCTAACATTTTCTTTACTTTTGATAGGAGAAAATTGCCCTTGAGACCGCGGTGGCCGAGTTTAAGCCACTATCATGCGATCAAGGGGGAGCCATCCTTTCCGCCAGGACCAAGAAGGCAAGGGGCAAGCGACAAGCGCCACCGCCGCCGCTTGCCCGGCCCTTAAAGAGGCGGGCAGCTTCGACCAAGAGCCCTCTCCAGTAACACTTAGAGTACGCCGATAGAATGGAGGTAAGTGACTTAAAGACTTGGATGAAGGAATACATCAAGAGAAAACTAGGTCTGATGGCTCGCTTGCAGCAACTCGCGGAGCAGGCGAGGCTGGCTGAGGAGGCGAAGGACTCCGAGCGCAAGGCGCTGAAGGGAGAGATCGCTGCCCTACAAGCCAAGCTTGCTCGAGCTACTTCGGGCTCTCTGGCGAGAGAGTCCGAGGAAGAGGACGAAAGACTCGGTGCCTCTCGCCTTGAAGCGTCGGCACCCGAAAAAAACTCTGGAAGAGGTCGACCCTTTGATGCCGAGGATCAGCCGCGTTGTTACGGAGAAGTCTAAGCTTGTGGCTGCAGCAGCGGCCAAAACCATCGAAGACGACAACGAGGAGCTTAACCAATGTAATTTTTGCTCCCCATTTTTCTTTTTCTCTTCTTCTCTTCTTTCTTTTTGCTTGTCTGAGCTAACCCCACTCTATTGATGTGGGCGTGATAGCTTGTAGGGACATTTTGGATTTTGGGGCTATGGCTGACAAAATCGTCGATCGTCCAACAGAGGGGCAGCTCGTCCTCGCTACCGACTTTGTGATGGTGGAGGCTGTTGATCTCACAACGGTGGAAGACATCACCATCAAAACCGACTAGTAGGCCACAAAGCTTCCAGTCCTGGAGGGACCAACTCTCCAGGATGTGTACTTGGCGCTCCCAAGCATATCAGATGCTCGGGAAGAGGGAGAAGACCCTGAGCCCCCTAGTGCAACGCTTGCTCGGGGATAAAGCGTGAAGCCCCAGAGCGAACTACCTGCTTGGGAGGAAGGAGAGAAGCCCCTAAGCAACTACTTGCTTGGGAGCAAAATAAGAAGGCCCTGAGTGAACTTCCTGCTCGGGACGAAGACAAGAAGGCCCCAAGCGAAGAACATGCTCGGGAGGAAGACGAGGTCTCCTAGTCGAAGTCTGCCGCGGGAGATCTCGCGGACCTTCGGGAGGAAGATGTCACCAAGGCCTTCCAGGGAAACCTCAGTGATCGCCTCCACTGGGTAAGGGCACTTTATTTCTAAAACCTTCTTTTTGGAAACTGTCAAAAACTTAAGACCTTCTTGCTCGCAGGTGCTCTAGGCGACCATGGTGGACTTTAAAATGGCAACCATTCCTCCTGAGGTCGTGGTCAAGCGCTCCACCGAGCAAGATGCTAAGATAGCAAAGCTCGAGCAAGAGCTGGCCGAGCTTAAAGCTTGGGACCAAGAGATACAGAGAAAACATCGCCAAGCCAAAGAAAATGCCACAAGGAATAGAGAGCGGATGTGTGAGCTCGAGCTAAAGTTGGAGCAAGAGCAGCAACACTCTCAAGCCTTGGAGAGGAAGGTGGACGAGCTGAGCCAATCTGCTCGGGAGGCCACCGAGCTTGCCAACCAAAACAAGGAGGAGATGAAGCGACTCCACCAAGAGGCCCGCGAAGGACGCGAAGCTCGACGGTAAGTCCTCGACCTTGAAGTTGAGCTTGATGAGGCGAAGGAAAAACTTTCGGCACTTAGAGAAGCAAAGCTCGAGAAATAGCTCCTTTGTCTAGGACTTACTGCTTGTAAACTTGTTGGTATTTGCTTGAAAAAATAGATGGCTTGTGCTCTGCAACTTGCCTTATTACGACTTTTGTCTTGTATCTTTGGCAATTTGTCCCTCAATGAGTGCTTACACAAAACAGACGAAACAAGGCGAGCAGACGAAAAGGATAACGAATAAAAGTAGAACGAAACACGAGTGTGCATTTTTAGAAAAAAACACGATAGATAGTTCGTGCTCACTAAGCCCCCGCTGTGAATGAAGGACGTGACCCGAGTTGCGAGCACGAGATCTTTCACAGGAGAGTTAGAAAAATTGCGCGCTCACCTCCCTAATGACCATCCCTTCTCCGAGTTGCCAGCATAGGTTAGGTCGAGAGAAAGAAATACGCACATGGCCTTGACTTCGCAAGCGTCTCAATTCCATGCCCCTAGGTTGCGAGCATAGTCTTGACGAGGAAGAACGTGCGGTCGCCCGGCAAAGCGCATGACGACCAAACATGCACGGATCGGGCTAAGACTTTGGACTATCCGAGAGGCTGTTGTATGCTATTGTGAACTTGCAGTGAAGGACTACTGCAGACAATAATCGGCTTATGAAGACTAAAGCCTCTGGTGGTGAGCTTAGTGAACCGGCGTTGGTCGTAGCACTTTAAGCGTTCTTGCGCATGCTAGCCAAACCATAGAATGATTCGAGTGAAGTAAACGTTCTTGCCTGCGCGCGCTCATCCCATCATCAAGACCGTGAGAAAGAGAGTGTGCCCTTTTGCGAGACTGAGTCAGCTTACCAACGGGCAAGGACCTCGAAGACATTCACAAAATCTTGGAAAGAATGGCAAGCACCCGACCATCCTCCATCGCTAAGTGGATAGCCCTCGGGCGTGCTATCGAGACGACCGTGAATGGACCCTCCCATCTGGGGGATAGCTTGTTAGCTTTTGACAAGTCCTGAACTCGACGTAGGACAAGATCGCCAACTTGCAAGGTCCTTGGTCGGACTGATTTAGCCGCATGCCTATGAAGAGCCTGTAGGTAAACCGCAGATCGCAGCAAAGTCCGTTCACGTGTCTTCTCAACGAGGTCTTGGTTTATGAGACGCTCGAGCTCCTGATCAACGCTGTCGACCAAGTGCACTCTTGGAGAACCCAACACTATTTCAACAAGCAATATGGCCTCTGCTCCATAGACAAGCTGAAAAGGGGTTTCACCCATAGCCCGGCTTGCCGTAGTGCGAACTGACCAAAGGACAAAAGGGAGCTTGTCCACCAACGACTGACCATGCTGACTGTGGTTTTTGAAAATCCTCCATTTGAGTCCTTGAACAATTTGCCCATTTGCTTGCTCGGCCGCTCCATTGCTCTGCGAATGCGCTAAAGAGGCGAAGCAAACCTTTGTCCCGATGTCTTTGCAATAGGACTGAAACAGTTCACTGGTGAACTGAGTGCTATCATCCGTGATGAGGTGATAGGGAACACCAAAACGTGTCACCACTTTACTGCGAAAGAACTTCTTGGCTGCTTGAGCCGAAATGGTCGACACGGGTTCGGCTTCGATCCACTTGGTGAAGGTGTTGATATCCACGAGCAAGAATTTGCGGCCCTTCTGACCTCAGGGGAAAGGTCCAAGTATATTGACTCCCTAGGTCGAGAATGGCCACGATAGAGGGATGGTTTGAATCATGTATGCCGACTGATGTACCTTGCGAGCATGAAACTGGCATGCTCGGCAAGTTGTCATGATCGACCAAGCATCGGCTAAGGCCGTTGGCCAATAATAACATAATCGGAAGGCTTTGCTCACAAGCGTCTTGAAAGACGAGTGGGCTCCGCACACTCCTTCATGGATATCTTTAAGAAGGAATTTGCCCTCTTCCTCAGATATGCACTTGGAGAGGACTCCTAGTGCTCCTTTGCAGTACAAGGCGCCCTAGATCAATTTATAGGGAGAGGATCACCTTAAAAGCTGGGAAGCTCAGCTTCTTTCTCGGACAGTATCCTATGTGCAAGATATTGAATGAATGGTGTCATCCAATTTGCACCATGCTCAAGAAGGGAGATGTTACAACACATCTCCAATGCCTCCTCTATAGAGGGAATGGAGGGCTTGTATAAGTGCTCGACGAGCACTCCCATCGGAGCGGGCATTTGGGAGGAACCGACCTTTAAAAGATGGTCGGCCAGGGAATTGTCCTTCCTAGGGATATAGAGTACTTCGAAATTCCTAAAGTACTTCTCCATCTTCCTCACTTCAACCAAGTAAAGCGCCATTGAATTATCGGAACACTGATACTCTTTATTGACTTGGTTGACGACCAGCTGCGAATCGCCTCTTATAGTTAGTCGCTGAACTCCGAGCACTTTACATGCTCGTAGCCCGGCAGGAGGCCTTCATATTCTACCACATTATTGGTCGTGACGAAATGTAATTGAATGGCGTACTGGAGTTGATCTCCCTGGGGGATACAAGCACGACTCCAGCCCTCGAGCGCTTGTAGGCTCGAGACCCACCGAAGTATGTGGTCCAACGACCTTCTTCAGATTTATCGAGCTTAGTAGCGGGTGGCACCAGATTCATAGGCGTCCAAAAAGCTCATAACCTGGGACTCCGCTATTGCATCGACCAACTGGTCTATACGCTGTAGCGGGAAGTTATCCTTGGGACATGTGGCGTTCAAGCCGGTGTGGTCGACACATATGCACCACTTGCCTCCCTTCTTCTTGACAATGACCGGGTTCGCTAGCCATTCCGAATGCTTGACATCCCGGACGAAGACGGCCTTGAGGAGCTTATCGAGTTCATCCCGGATAATTGCTTGCTTTTTCGGGGAAAAACGCGTGAGCTTCTGTCGCATAGGTTTCTTATCAGACCGAACAGCTAGCCTGTGCTCAATTACTTCCCTTGGGGCTTCGGGCATGTCAGACGGCTTCCAAGCGAACACGTCCGCATTCTTCCAGAGGAAAGTAATGAGATCAAGTTCCTATTTGGGATCTAAGGAAGATCCCAAATGCACCACCTTGGTCGGATCCGCGCTGCTTAGCGGGATCACCGTGATTTCTTCTCCTAGCTGGAGGGCAACTTTTGACTGGGAATTTTTCGGCTCTTGGTTGGATCCGTGCTGAGGCAATTGCCCAACCATGTCAAGTGACTTTTCGTCACAATTCAGGACCGCCTTTTGGTTCCCCTTTACGATGATCACCCCGTTTGGACTGAGAACCTTCAAACATTGGTACACATGATGCGTAGTGGCCATAAACTTGGCAAGAGCCGGTCTGCCGAGGATGGCATTATAGGTTGACTCGAAATCAACCACTTCAAAGGTGATCAGACTGTTCGGAAGTTGCTTAGACTCCCGAACGGGACGGGCAAGACGATCTGGCCAAGGGGCTTGACCGAGATGCCTGGAACGATCCCGAAGAAGGGGATCGCTACGCTCTTGATCTTGGATCGAGGAACTTGCATCTCATCCAGGACCTTGGTGGAAATGGGGTCCAAAGAACTCCCGCCATCAATGAGGATTCGCCCCACTGTAGTATTGTTGATGGTCGGATTTATGACCAAAGGGAGCTTTTGAGGCTTAATCATTCCAAGGGAACAATCATCCTTGGAGAAAGAGATAGGTAGCTCGGACCACCTGATCTGCTGCACGGGGGGCTTGCCTTGAGTGACATAGTGTACTTCCTGTGCTGCCTCCTTCAAATCCCTACTGGATTTGTAAGCCGAGGAGTCCCTGAATATTACTGCAATATGATTGCGAGACTCATGGTACTCCATGTCTTTGTCATCTTCATCTGCGGGTCCCTTGCCCTTGCTCTTGCTGCTCTCTCCCTTCTCTAGGAGTGTGGGCATAGGGCCTTTGCCATTGTAGAACTTCTCCAAGCGGAATGCCTAGGTCCCGCAATTATGAAGATCGTGCCCATAGGCTTGACGAAGAGGGCAAAAATGATTGTTTGGCAGAATACCATGGCCACTGCGGTCTTGAACATCGTGAGCTTGGTCGTTACAATCTTGGTCATTGTGCCGCTGAGGTGGTCGGCGCCTACCTCCCACACGCCACTGCGACTGCGGAGCCTGTGGCGGATGATGCTCGATGGCTATCTGTGGGGAACCGTCCGCGGGATTCCACTGATTCACCCAAATGTGTGGTACATCTCAAGTGAATCAAGGGAACCTCGGCCGTTCTGTGAATATACCCGTGTTGGTCCCAGGAAAGTTCGCCAACACGCACATTCTCATCCAACAGTTGACATCACAACACATACACAATTATCGGAAGCATAAACGTCATTACATTCCGAAAGTAGGACTGCTGTCCATAACGACATATCTAGAGTTATTACACCAAGTAGCAGCGGAAATCACAAGATAAACAACAAAAGGGCCAGCGTGGCATGCCCCCAACCCTCAAGCAACCAACTAGGGCAAGAACGGCGACTAAATGTTAGAATCATCGAAATCTGCCCAGTAAAAGTCCCCGGGCAGTGCCTCATCCTCACCTGCAGCAAGTGGACAATCCGATTGAGTACAAAGAGTGTACTCGCACCATAATATAAGTTGTATGCTGAATTCTAGCTACATGTAGTTGCTACATCAAATGAAGGCAAAATGGCAATTTCAACATAAGGCAATATTTGGGATAAATCGTAAACACGTATAGAATGAAAAATTGCATTTAGTAAACACTTGCAAAATCTAATACATAATATAACATCATCATAATTACATTTATATCATGCCTTCAAGGATTCTCCGAACCATGAGTTCCATCGCTCATGTTCGATTACACACACGAGTACTCCAATACCCGTGTCTTTTTCCCACTCCCACCCCATTCTTACCAAGTCCTTAATACTCGCCCAGTGACTAACAGATTAAGCGATCGTCCTTAACCATGGACGCGGCTATTCGAATAGTTTAAACTCAGCAAAGGTACGACTTTACCCACACGATACGCCACACTCATAAGCCAAGCTATTAACACATTTCCTTGGATGTGTCGGCTGAGGTGAACGTGACAAACCATTTTCTAGTACGTATGGTAGTGTATCTAAACCATCCGAATGACTGTGACGCTTGATCCTGCGTGCCTAGTGCCCGGTGTGTGTGGATCAAGGAGTACACCCGTTGTTGGATATCCCTAACTCAACAAAGTTTGAGGGACTTCGAGGACGTTCCTTGATGCTCCCACGAGCTCAAGGAATTCCAGCGGACATTCCTTGATGCTCCACTAAGCTCAAGGCATGCCGACTGCACATGGTTTACACACCCTAGTCATACCCAAGTACTTGGTTACATCGGTCCCATAAACTGCGTGTGGTTCGCACGATAGTTACTCAAAGAGACGTCACCAGGATTCAATCCTTAAGGTCCTTAACCAATATCTCTACTCATTGACCACCATTTGAAACCATCATCATCATAATAATTATTAATCATTGCGACTGATGGATTAAGTCCATATATCACGGTTTCTAACGATGTTCTAAGCATGGCTAAGCAATTCGCACGAACCCAGATATAATAATGATAAACCAACCACCTAGGGCAACAATGGAACATGGAAAGAACATGGCAAGGGGATAACATAACAATGTGGCAACAACTAAGAATTCTACACAATCATATTTGTAATTGAAAGTAAGCATGCAATTGATAGAACAATTCTAAAATATAAATTTCAAATAATAGGAGCAATCATGGTCAAGGAGTAAAGTAGTGCCTTGCTGCTCGTTCTTGACTTCGAAGGCGTAGTCGTACTTGGGAGTGCCTTCCAAAGCGTCAACACCTAACGAGAAAATCCAATTCAATAAACACCAAGTCAAGAATTCAAATGGTGCACACAATTAAAAGATGCGTCAAATGCTTATGATGTGTAGTACTATTTATAATATGAAAGTACCAATTGAGTTTGTGAAGTTTGGACTTGTGTGTCAAAAGTTCAAGTTTTAGGGGTATTTTATTGAGTTATGTTCGGAGTATCCGAGTGTCACCTTGGAATGTCCGAGTAGACCCCTTCTGTCTAGCCAATCCAGCCCTCGAGCTAAGCACTATTCGGACTATCCGAGTGGTTCAGACTGTCCGAGTGAAACCTTAGACTATCCGAGCTGGGCTTCTCTATTTTAAAATGGCTACTTGTCCATTGGCCTCCACACTTCAAAGGAATGGACTAGGACTTCAAAGGAATGGACTAGGGTAGAATCTTACCACTACAGGGCTACTTTTGCACTTGGTGATGGTGGGTTTCGGCGAGGGGATGACGAAAGGTGTCGCAACACCGGTTTTTGTGGTTCGTCTCCTCCTAGCTCATGTAGACGACGATGACCTCACTTGCTCATGCTTGCAGCTGCAACTAGCCCTCCTCCTCAAGCTTCCATGCGACATGTACGACCCTATTCAAAGTTTGATGATGGATTCCATAGAGAAGAAGGAAATGAGTCACAAGGGGTAAAATTTCAGAACATGGGGAAAAGGAAATCGGTTTCCACTCACCCAAAACTTGGTGCCTCAAGAATCCAATTGGATGGATTCGAAGCTCCTGATCTTGGCTTCGATGTGGTATGACATGCACAAGATCAAACTCAAGATTTGAGGGAATTAGTGGGGGAGAATGGCAAGGAGTTAGAGAAGATGTTCTTGCTGTTTTTCAGGTATGGGCTGAGCAAATGGGCAGGTGGGGGAGGGAAAACCAAGGTATAGAACCCTATATATGGCTGCCCACTCATGCTTACATGTGGGGCTAGGTCCCACTTGTCATAGGGTGAGTAAAAGGGTGGGTATGAGGGATTAGAGTAAGAAAGGACTTGGATGGGATGTGCAGTCTACAAGTTCCTATGCAAGGTAGGACCCATGTGTTATTGACTAGTTAGGAAAGTGGGTAGAGGTGAGTAAAGTAAGAACTAGTATGGTAGGTATGTGCAGCCTACTCTCCTCTCTCTTATGAACATGGCCCACATATCATTGACTAAGCTAAAATAACATGTGTGCAGTTTGGAAAATGATTCTTAAGATTTTTTTTACTCTCTCTTTATGCAAGGTAAATGTCCTAACACTTGTATGATCATAATTAAGTGAGGATTTTAATGACATTACGGAAGATGTTAGCATGACAAGCCTCACTTACCGGATTAATGAAAATTGAGCTGTTACACTGTCACCATGGTCGGCGTAGATGGCCTCTTCTTCTTCTTAATCTTTTTCTCCACAGAGCCTAGATTCTTCTTGCTCGTGGAGCCTTCTAAGCCCGACTGAGGCGGCAGTTTGCTCTCATCCAGCATCTTCTTCTGCTGGACTGCCTCATCGGCCTTCGCATGTCGGTTAGCCACTCGGAACAACTCGTTGGCCGTCAGGTCTAGATGGATCTCCAGATCATGCGTGAAGTGGATATCCCGAACTCCAAACTTGAAGGCATGAACGACCGCTTCATTTGAAATGCTCAGAGTTGAACTCCTTAACTTGATAAATCTCTAGATGAAGTGTCTCAAGGACTCCCCCTCGATCTGGCGACCTTGTGACGATGGAAGATGATGCGCACTCGGGTCAGCCCGATCTTCTGATGAGAATGATACGTCGATTTGATGTAGTGACGACGCTGCCAATCCACGGGATCAGCAACCGAACAATCGCAAAGTCACCACACGGGGCGATCAACCGAGCCAAACACGATCGATTCTTGAACCTGCTAGCAATCGAGAACAAGCAAGAACAAGTTGATAGTAAATGGGTAATCTCACCAACAAGTTGAGGTTCTGTTTCTCGACACGGGTGGTCTAGTCGACACATGCAAACTCGAGGAGGGACGCACAAGGGGTCTACCAAAACACAACAAAACCTAAGCGTAAAAGAACGGTGGCGGCCACATATATAGCGATGGCTAGGAGGTGTAGGGCTGCCAAAAACAGCGGTGGCCATCAAAACCCTAACATACATGGGCCATAGGCCCAAAAGTGAGGTGATGCAGCACCCTGAATTTCTAGCCCGTGACATTATTCCGTATTTTCCCGTTGATCTGGAGTGAATTTGGAAGTGGGGCTGGATCCATTGGAAAGCGTATCTCCTAAGCTTTCAAACAGCTGGTCGCACGCTGAAAACAGAGTCTGGGAGCCCGAGTTATGCCCGTTTGAATTTGGCATGCTGCTGGATGGCCAAACCGGGCTTTTTGGCATCTTGGGCTTCCATATGGGCCTTCCTTGACGCGTGGGCTGTTCTCAGGGTGTGTGCTTGAGGCCCTTGTCTATTGATGTGGGCTTGAATAGCTGAGCTTTTGGATTAAGGCCTCTCAGCGACGAAGATGACGCAGCGTCGATCGTATGTGACGAAGATGGAGCAGCTTCGGTAGTCGTTGGAGCGGCTGGAGAGGAAGGAGAAGCAGCAGTCACGCTGGTCGTATCCATGCTGGTGATGTCCTCATCATCCTCCCCTTCTTGAATTGGAGTCGTCCTCGACTCCTTCTTATGATCCTGCAAAAGGTTAGTGGCAACTAGAGGCAAATAAACAGATGTCTGCAAAGCAATATCATGAGAGGAAATAGTCTTATCTAAAAGAATTACTTTCTTTAACATTGGTTCAGATTGTTGTACTTCGCTAACAAGTTTGTCATCCTCATGTTCTTTACCATTAGTTCCTTTTGCATTAATTTTGGCTAGCTCAGCAGGAGTCATTGGATTCAAAATCAATTTTTTTCCATTAAACAAGAAAGTATATTGATTGGTTCTACCATAGTGAATAGCATCAACATCATATAACCAAGGTCTACCTAATAAAAGTGAACATGATTCCATAGGTACGGCATCACAATAAACATGATCATGGTATGAACCAATGGAGACAGGAACTCGCACAGTTTGTGTTACCTGAACCTTACCACTTGAGCTGAACCATTCCATTGAGTAAGGTCGCCGAAGTGGAGTCGTGGTCAAGCCAAGCTTCTCGACCATGTGTAGACTTGCGAGGTTGCTACAGCTTCTCCATCAATGATGACGTGTATCCTCGTTTTTGCACAACAAACTTAGTTTGGAATAAGTTGTTGCGTTGAGTTTCATTGGCATGCTCCAAAGGTGCACTAAGTAGCGATGAGACATGAGGCTCATGTAGTTGTTCTGTCAATGTAGCACTTTCGGTGCACACCATCTTGATCATTCTTGCCTCTGTGGTTAGTCGCAGAATAGCAAGAACATTCTTGTCATTATATATTGAAATACACTTACTATCCTTCTTCTTGGGTGAGGCAAAGCTTCAAATCTTTCTTCATGGTGTGTTCTCATTCTTGGTCGAAGGATAATCCCATGCTCGACTGCCTCACCCATTGATTTCTGCAGGACTCAAGTCGCTTATGTTTTCGCAAGTATTTCTTTTCTCTTTCACAAGAATGGACAATCCTCAATATCATCCTCGTAAGTTGTCTTGCTATGTGAACCTGCCATTGTTAGGGGCAACAAACAGAGAACTCACAAGAGAATTAGTTCCTATGAACTACTAATATGTGGACAATGGAGGATCTCACACGCCAAGCTCACACCAAGTTCTTACTAGCCTACCTGCGGCTTTTCAAGGTTCAATCGGTGGATGGTGGTAATCTACACTCAGGGGTGACAAAGCGATTGCAAGGTGCTTCTCCCGTGGTTAATAGTAGGTGGAGCTTGGATAGGTATAATATGTAGCAAAGGATATACTAGAACCACACTAGCCAAAACAAGTTGAAAGAATGTTCAACGGCGGTACTTTGCTGGTCCTAGGCTAGACCGTACTAGAGACGTGAGCCTAGACACCAATGAAGTCACAAAAATAGCAATCAGAACGACCTCAGCAAACAAGCAAATAGCTAGGGCTCCATTTTCCACCTTTTAGTGTGACTCTTTTATATGCACTTGCCTTTTCTTATTTTTCTTCTTTCTATTTCAAAAGTGGCACATATGATGAATTACAACTCAAACTTTTTTGTGCTGCAAACAGATCTACTATGCAGAAACTTCAAATACTGTTTTCGGGTTTTTATTGGCTTCCAATGCAAAAATGTTTAACTGGAAAGTTGTAGATCTTTTCGAGCTGATCAATTTGCATATATGGAACGTCTATTTTGGATAAGGGAAGCTAGAGATATTGACCCCGAAATACAGACTGCTCAAATAATCCAGGATGAAAACAGATTCCAATCCGACAGGATTTTGGGAAAGAAGACAGCGTTTCAAGAATGTTTCACAATGGACAAAGTTGTAGATAATTTCCCAAGCTTTCAGGAAAGTATAAGAACAACAAAATTCGAGTTCGTATGAGGGAGTTATGACCAAAATACCAAACTGGACAGAGGAGGATCCGAATTGGACGTGACGACGCGATGAAGTTCAACTCGGTGACAAGAACGTGACAAGAACTCGAAACCCTAAAGATCAAAACGCTAAGACCAACAACGACATGACGATGCAACACAAATTCAATAAGAATTAAACTAGGTAATAATAGTAAAGGCTAAAAGGGGGCTCGGATTTGATGGAACACACGACGAATAGATTTTTTTTGGCTATTTTCTGGACTCTAGGACGAACAAGATGAACAAAAAAAAGATAGTGGTGTTCTCACCAGGCAACCATCGCTCTGATACCACTTGATGCGCACTCGGGTCGGCCCGATCTTCTGATGAGAACGATACGTCGATTTGATGTAGTGACGACGCTACCAATCCACGGGATCAGCAACCGAACAATCGCAAAGTCACCACACGAGGCGATCAATCGAGCCAAACACGATCGATCCTTGAACCTGCTAGCAATCGAGAACAAGCAAGAACAAGTTGATAGTAAATGGGTAATCTCACCAACAAGTTGAGGTTCTGTTTCTCGACACGGGTGATCTATTCGACACATGCGAACTCGAGGAGGGACGCACAAGGGGTCTACCAAAATACAACAAAACCTAAGCGTAAAAGAACGGTGGCGGCCACATATATAGCGACGGCCAGGAGGTGTAGGGCAGCCAAAACAGCGGTGGCCACCAAAACCCTAAGATACTTGGGCCATAGGCCCAAAAGTGAGGTGATGCAGCACCCTGAATTTCTGGCCCGTGACATTGTTCTGCATTTTCTTGTCGTTCTGGAGTGAATTTGGAATTGAGGCTGGATTCATTGGAAAGCTTATCTCCTAAGCTTTCAAACGGGTGGTCGCATGCTGAAAACGGAGTCCGGGAGCCCAAGTTATGCCTGTTTGAAGTTGGCATGCTGCTGGATGGCCGAACCAGGCTTTTTGGCATCTTGGGCTTCCATATGGGTCTTCCTTGATGCGTGGGCTATTCTCGGGGTGTGTGCTTGAGGCCCTTGTCTATTGATGTAGGCTTGAATAGCTGAGGTTTTGTATTAAGGCCTCTCAGCGACGAAGATGTCTCAGCGTCGATCGTATGTGACGAAGATGGAGGAGCTTCGGTAGTCGTTGGAGCGGCAGGAGAGGAAGGAGAGGCAGCGGTCACGCTGGTCGTATCCATGCTGCTGATGTCCTAATCAGAAGACCTCGCCACCAAAGGCTACCAACAGGCTGTGGAGCTTCCAGCATTGGAGGGACCAACTCTCCAGGAAAGCCAACTTCCCCGGGAGGAGTATTTGGCGCTCCCGAGCACATTAGATGCTCGGGATGAAGAAGACCCCGTGCCTCCGAGTGAAACGCCTGCTCAGGGAGAAAGCACAAAGCCCCCAAGCAAACTACCTGCTCGGGAAGAAGGCGCGATGCCCCTGAGCGAACTACCTACTCGGGAAGAAATCCAAGAGCCCCCGAGCGAAACGCTTGCTCAGGAGGAGGATAAAAAGGCCCCAAGCGAAGAACATGCTCAGGAGGAAGATGAAGTCTCTCAGCCGAAGTCCATCGCGAGAGATCTCGTGAACCTTCAGTCGGAAGATGTCACCAAGGTCTTCCAGGAGAACCTGAGTGATCACCTCCAATGGGTAAGGGTACATCCTTTCTAAAGCCTTCTTCTTTGGAAATGATCAAAAACTAAGACCTTCTTGCTTGCAGGTGCTCTGGGGGACCATGGTGGACTTACATTCGGTGACTGTTCCTCCCGAGGTCATGGCTATGCACTCTGTCGAGCAAGATGCTAAGATAGCAAAGCTCGAGCAAGCATTGGCCGAGCTTAAATCTTTGGACCAGGAGAGATAGAAGAAACAACGCCAAGCCGAAGATAATGCCATGAAAAACATAGAGCAGATGTGCGAGCTCGAGCTAAAGCTAGAGAAAGAGCAGCAACGCTCTAAAGCCTTGGAGAAGAAGGTGGACGAGCTGAGTCAATCTGCTCGGGAGGCCATCGAGCTTGCCAAACAAGAGAAGGAGGAGGCGAAGCGACTCCGCCAAGAGGCCCGCGAAAGAAGCGAAGCTCGACGGTGAGTCCTTGACCTCAAGGCTGAGCTCGATGAGGCGAAGGAAAAACTTTTGGCACTCAGAGAGGCGATGCTCGGCAAAAAATTCCTTTGTTTGATACTTCATGTAAATTTGTTGAATATTTGAATGAGAAAGTGGACGACTTTTGCCTTTCATCTTTCACAACTTGTCCCCCAATGAGTGCCTGCATAAAACAAATGAAACAAACCGAGCAGATGAAAAAGATAGCAGAGAACGAAACACAAGCGTGCATTTTTAAAAAAACACGGTAGTTCGTCCCTACTAAGCCCCTGCTGTGAATGAAGGTTGTGCACCTAAGTTGCGAGCTCGAGCACTTTCACAGGAGAGTTAGAAAAATTGTGTGCTCCTCCCCTTAACGACCTAACCACCATTTCTTTGAGTTGTGAGCATAGGTTAGGTCGGGAGAAAGTAATATGCGCATGGCCTTAACTTCTCGAGCGTCTCGAATCCATGCCCCTAAGTTCACGCATAGTCTTAACAAGGAAGAACGTGCGGTTGCCCGACAAAGCGCATGACGACCAAGCACACGTGGATCAAGCTAAGACTCCGGACCATCTGAGAGGGTGTCTGTATGCGATTGTGAACTTGCAGCGAAGAACTACAACGAACAATAATCGGCTTATATGTAACATCCCAAAATTTGTGTTTTCAAAAATTTATATTAAATTAGCTTTCCAAAAATTTTACATCAATCCTATTTGATTAAAGAAGCTTAATTTAGAATTTTCTAAATCTAAAATAATTTAATGTGCCTTCTGTGTGCATCAAGTAATTTAAAATTTAGTTTTTACAGTGTTCTTTGTATCTCAGGAAATTTCCCAAATTTGAGATTTGTTAAAAACTAATTAAAATTATTAATTTAAACATTTGGATGTTAATTGGATTTTTATTGGATTTTTTAATTTGAATTATTAATTGTTCAGGCAATTCTATATTCAAATTCCAATTCAAGCCTTTCCTCGGTGTTCTAATTAACCTGGCATCCATATCCTTTCGAAATTGGAGTTCAATCCTTTACCGTTCGCAAAGTCAAAATTTCAATTCCGGTCCTTATTCGAAATTTCACCCGAGTTTTAAAATACTCCAAAAATCCCAAAATTCATAGAATTAGGTTCCAAATATTCTAAAATGATTTTGGGAATTTTTCCAAGATTTATGGAATTCCTCTGGTATTTTATCCTCGCGCTTTCATTAAATCTATTTTTATTTGTCCCAAAATTATCTAAATTCCAAAATTCATCCAAAATCAGCGAAACCAAATTTATTGGGTTCCATTCTATTAATTATGATTTTTAGGATCTTTTTCGGTGTTTTTAGATCTTGTTATCTATTTTATCTCACGCACTTTAAAAATGGCACTGTTCATCTTCTCCAAAAAGATCCAGCATCTGTTCATGTCTAATCCCTTTGCAAGCCAATCTTCAAATCCTCATATCTCTCAAAATACTACACCAAATCACGTGGGAGCTGAAGCATCGCGACGGTGTCATAATGGAGAATAAATGCCCTACCGTTACCCGTCCTCAATCTGAGCGAAGCAGCCGCAATTAAGCGTTAATGACAATTTATTGCTCGGCCATTATCTCGGGCGTCTCTTCACCTGCTCGGATGTGCGAGTACTTGAAATGTGCGTATTGACGTTCTCTATTCCGTGCTCACCTTGCCCAGTTGATTCAGCATCGTTTCCCTTTCCAAAACTCGAGAAAACCCGACGCCCAGCGTTCTCCAAAGACACCGGTGAGCCATCTTTTGCTCCGGTGAGTTTCTGGGTAAACCAACGACGTCACTTTGTGCCTTTTGCTTCCGTGATCACAACCATTCAATCGTATTTGATTTTCGTTGCAGTTTGACCCCGAATTTTGAGTTTGTTCATCGTCGGTCGTCGCTTCGTTCGTCATCGATTCCTCCCAAACTGGTAATCCCTGATCAAATTCCTTCTAGATATAGCCTAGTATGATCTTGCTCTACGCCGTGCTCTCGTTAGTTTTAGGAAATTTTGCGTTTTAATGTGATGACGGGAAAGGTTAATACTGATTAATGGATTATGAAATGTGTTTGTGAAATGGTGTGACGTGTTGCCACACGATGATGTTGATATGTGGAACCAATATGATTTTGCATGGATGTTGAGTTGTTGTTGGCATTGTATTGCGCAATAATCAACTGGGGTGGTAAAATGTTTTAGACTGAGGCAAGTGGCAAGAGTGGCATTGGATATGTCGCTTTGGTATTTGGCAGTGTTGTTGGTGAATTATGTGATGGTATTATTGGTGAATTATTCGGGGTAGTCTTGCCTTGGTCACCCTAAGGACTTCATCTTGCAATCCTTTGACCTGACTCACTCGTACAACCACATGTCTGAATGGGAAGACCTAGTTTAGTAGGATTCTGATATCTCACCTTTGATACCTCGGGGTGGCAGTTACACAGGGGTAACTATATGGGGGAGCGTACCTGTGCTACGGCTTGGTACCTGTTTGCACCAGTTTTTGGAAATATCTAGAAGAATCGGCAGAAAAGCATGAGTTTGTATGAAGCACGGAGCGCAGTTGGCAAGTTGGGATAAGTATAAGGATAATATTTGGAAACGGAGTTCAACAAGGGAAGGCACAGCTGGGAGAGTACGGATAATATTTGGGAACATGAGTCCAATTAGGAAAACTATAGCCGATTCGGATTATGTTAACGTGTTGGATCTGGACTCGAATCGGCTGGAGGGTATATAAGTCGCACCAGGGCTGCTTGAAGAAGTATGGACGCACAGCCAAACCACATCTGCTAGTTTTTCTTTCATAGTTTTTAGCCTCTTAGCTCTGTAATCTTCCCTTTGTAAGTCGACATTGATCAAATAAAGTTGCGAATCGCCGATTGTTTGATCATCATCGATTTCTTCAGGTTTGATTTATTCTGTCTTGTTGCGCATCGCCTTTTCAGAATCGATCTACCTTTTTACCCTCGGATTAGTCTTAATCGGCTAATCTAGTTACCCTTCTAATCGGCTTCGGTGATTCTTGGTTTTAGCCGATTTGCCCCAAGGATCGGCTTGATCGAATTTCACAACTTTTTCCCTTATCGATTGCAGGGTTAAATCGATTGGCATACTCGCGCACACTTGAACCCGGCGTTCGTCCGGTGTGTTGCAACCAGAAACCTTCTTCACGTTTTTGGCGTCAACACATTTTTGGCACGCCCAGTGGGACCCAGAACAATCGACAAAATGACTACAGGCAAGTCCACCGCATCAGTCGACGTGAACACCGACGCCATAATCGTCCCTACTTTGGACGATTTAACTCTGGAGCAGCGCAAGGAGATCGAAGATCGGAAAGCTGCCCTGGAAGAGTTCATGTTGAGTTGCTATCAAAAGACCCGACGAGGAGTCACACAGAAGATGGCGCTCCCAACACTGAATCCGCTCGGCGAAGCTGGCGTCACGTCACCCCCGGTAAGCCGATATATGCCAGCTCAAGCTGAGTTATCTGTTATGATTGAGCAATCTGTGCATCATGCATTAATTAATCAATCATCGGCTTTGCTCACAACTTTAAAGCCAATGATAGAAAATAGCGTAAAGACGATTGCACAAGAGTTGGCAACATCCGGAGGATTGATGGACCCATTGCAGCCACTCCCAATGTATCCCGTATATTCTGTGGCTCCAAACGCCAACACGATCAAAGCGTCGGCACCTGCACCCTCATTAATGCCGACCCAACCCACCGTGTTGGCACGAACAAATCCTCGCCCAAACCCAGTCGCCCATTATCATGCATACACTGACGCTGCGAAGTTAGACCCGTCAGCTTCGGGGACTTCCTACGTTCAATCGGCTAATCAGCCGATCGAATTAGATAGGAATAGCAAATCCCAGGGGCCGTTCCAAGTTAGAAATCCGGCTTCGCATAGGGTAGTTTCATATACAGAACCTTTTGTTCCACTACCCGAGGTACCGGCTGCCAAAGCCGATGGGTACGAACCATGGCAACAACAGTACCCATCGGCTAGAGTGAGCCGACCAGCCGAGGTTGCACTCGGGGGGCAGGATACTATTCACCACAATTGGCCAAACCCTGGTGTTCCATCGGCCAATAACATCAATTGGGCCGATCAGATTTTGATGGTCTTGAGAGATCAATTTGGCCTGCAGCCCAAAGGAAAAATAATCGGCTACAGAAAGCCGTACCCAGACTACATTGACCGAATGCCATATCCCCATAACTTCAGGATTCCCGATTTCGCAAAATTCTCAGGGGATGATTCGGTCACCACTTTAGAACATGTTGGACGATTTATCGCCCAGTATGGTGAAGCTGCTCAATCCGATGGGTTAAAAATTAGACTTTTCCCATTGTCTTTGTCGGGAACTGCTTTCACTTGGTTTACGAATCTGCCTCCAAATTCGGTCCACTTTTGGAACGATTTAGAGAGCAGATTTCATGAATAATTTTTCTCTGGTAGCCTGGAATTGAGAATTTTGGATCTGAGTGCTGTCCGGCAAAAATTTGGCGAATCGGCTTCAGATTACATTAGAAGATTTAGAGAAGTGCGAAATCGGTGTTTCAGTGTAGTGTTGCCCGATAATCAGTTAGCCGATTTGGCATTTCAAGGGCTGATTCCCCCACTCAAGAAAAAACTTGCTGGACAAGAATTTACTGATCTTAGTCATCTGCTTCGCCGTGTATCGACACAAGAAAGCCGATATTTGAGCAAAGAATTCAAAGATAAGATTAGAATAAATAGCAAGGACAAGGCCAAGGTAAACATGGTCGAGTATAGCTCAAGTGAAGCTTCTGAGAATGAAGCAGATGTGAACATAGCCGAATGGATAAAAGGTCCCAAAAAATCGCTTGTCTGTTCATAGCTTAAAGCCGACAAAGAGTAAGTCAGATGTCAAGTACGCTTTCGACGTAGCTAAGTGTGATCGCATATTTGACATGCTACTACAAGAAAAATTGATACGGTTGCCAGAGGGACATACCATACCGTCGGCTGACGAGATCAAAAAACGGCGATACTGTAAGTGGCATCATTCTTTTTCCCATAACACTAATGACTGCAATATCTTTCGGCAGCAGATATAGGCAGCCATTGAAGACGGTCGGCTCAAGTTTGCAGAGGAGCCGGCCATGGAAGTCGATGTTAATCCTTTCCCAATTAACATGGTCCAGTGCTCCGGCAAAGGAACACAGATTGCCGACGAAAAAACCAGAGCAATGAGGCAAGTCGACATAGAGTCAAGCTCAAAGGGAGAAACACTGAAGATAATGATCGGCTCCCTTCAAATTGAGGCCGATCAAGATGGAAAGAACTCGAGGACCGTTAAACCAAAAGGGGAACTACAAGTCGGGCGATGGTACAAGGCCGAGAGGACTCCACCTCGAAGAATAGCTTTCAAGCCTAAGCCGACTTTCTCGCAGTTGCTCCAGAAGTATGAGAAGATGAGCCATCGGCAGAAGCAGTAGTATCGCCGACCAGATGAACTGTATCGGTCAAACAATGTGTTTCGGCCAAATAATTTGCATTGGCTAGATAATGCAGAAAGTGCTCATCAGAGATGTCCCTTTTGGCAGTTCTGTTGGGAAAGAGGTGTGGCATTACCGTCTTCAAGGTCATGCCCCATGGAGCATTACCCGCAAAGAGATTGGCCAAAACAATCGGTGAAAGGGCGTCTATTTAGGCCAATGTCGGATCAAAATGAGCCAGGGCATAGGAAGCCAGTAAAGGAGAGGCTAGGCACACCGAACCAAGACAAGGAAGAAGAGCCAACTGAGAACTTGGTCGGTAAAATCCGCAAGCCAGTGGAGCCCAAACCCAGATGGTGCCCAACCGGACTTAGCCGATCGCAGCGCAGACGGCTTCAGCGCCTAAGGACGCAGGAAATGAGAGAGGCCGAGGAAGAAAAACAGAGAGATGAAACATTTAATGAATTACGGCCGATGAAACTTGTTAAAAAGGAATGGAGGAGAAAGGAACAAGCCGATAATGAGTCGGATTCTTCAGATGACTTGATGTCGCCAATAGTTCGGAATGACACTCTTCCCATGGATATCAACATGGTATTCACTCTGCCAGCCGAATTCAGAATCAAAATTGAATTGACTAAAGACACGTTTGCACAACTATGTTTAGGTGCGCAGGATGCCGTGTTTGAAAAACCACAAGATCCCCATCGGCACTTAAAGCCGTTATACTTAAAAGGCTTTATCAACGGAAATCCGATATCCAGAATGCTCGTAGATGGAGGGGCTACTGTAAACTTAATGCCGCTCTCCACTTGCAAGAAGTTGTGCAAGACTGATGAAGACCTGATCAAAACGAACATGGTGCTAAATGATTTCACAGGTGACCCCACTGAAGCAAAAGGGGTGATGGTTATAGAACTAACCGTCGGCAGTAAAACTTTGCCGACTGCATTCTTTGTGATTGAAGCTAAAGGGAATTACAGTGTGCTTCTAGGACGAGATTGGATACATGCCAACTGCTGTATACCCTCTACCATGCACCAACTTCTTGTACAATGGAACGGAGATGAAGTCGAAGTCGTCTCAGCCGATACATCGGCTCATATTGCCATGGCCAGCTCTGACGCAAATTGGCCACACGAAGAAGTAGAATGCATATCAGGTAAGGCACTAGACGATTGTGACTTCATCTGCATTGGGAAGACAGGCTTTACGCCGATCAGTGTCAAGCCAGGCACCTTTGATCGGGCGAGTGAGGTCTTGAGAAGATGGGGTCAAAAATGATCCAAATTCTACAAGACAAAGCAAGGAGCTATCGGCAGGTGATAAATTCATGTGAAGCCATTGAAGACTTCCAAAGCGAAAAATTGGGTCAAGGTTTCACTTCAGCCGATATGCTTGAAGAAGTCGATATAGGAGAAGGTGATAGGAAAAGGCCAAACTTTGTAAGTACAAAGTTAGATATAGAATACCGAAATAAGTTGGTCAAAATACTTAGAGAATACAGGGATTGCTTTGCTTGGGAATATTATGAGATGCCTGGATTAAGCCGACATTTAGTTGAACATTGGCTGCCTATCAAGCCGGTATATCGGCCATATAAGCAACCACCTCGGCGTTTTAATCCAGAATTGTACAATGTAATAAAAGAAGAAATTGAAAGGTTGCTGGAGGCCAAATTCATAAGGCCTTGCCGATATGCCGAGTGGGTATCCAATATTGTCCCTGTTATGAAAAACAACGGTAAGCTTCGGGTGTGTGTAGATTTCAGAGACTTGAATAAAGCCACACCAAAAGATGAATATCCGATGCCTATAGCCGATATGCTTATCGATGCTGCCTCGGGTAATAAGATTATCAGTTTCCTCGACGGGAATGCTGGATATAACCAGATATTCATGGCAGAAGCCGATGTCCCCAAAACGGCCTTCAGGTGCCCTGGCGCGATAGGATTGTATGAATGGCCAGTAATGACATTCGGCTTAAAAAATGCAGGTGCTACTTATCAACGTGCCATGAATTTAATTTTTCACGATCTAATCGGCCATATTGTTGAGATTTACATCAATGACGTGGTAGTTAAGTCCAAGGAAGACTGGCAACACTTGGCCGATTTGGAAAAGGTGTTCCAGAACACAAGAGCTCACGGGCTGAAGATGAACCCCTTGAAGTGTGCATTTGGCGTGTCGGCTGGTCAGTTTCTCGGATTTGTGGTGCATCAAAGAGGTATTGAGGTCAAAATTAACTACTTAAGACAATTTATTTCGAATCTGTCTGGTAGGATTCAGGCTTTTACGCCACTACTAAAGCTGAAGGATCATCAGGAGTTTGTGTGGGGAGCCGATCAGCAGAAGGCTTTTGATGATATAAAGCAATACTTAGCATCACCACCAGTCTTGGCCGCACCTCAGAAGGGTATCCCATTTAAGCTATATGTATCGGCTGAAAGCGAGACCATTGGGGCCGTATTGGCGCAAGAAATTGATGGTAAAGAACGAGTAATATTTTACTTAAGCCGACGACTCTTGGATGCTGAGACCAGGTACCCTCTAGTAGAAAAATTATGTTTATCATTATATTTTGCTTGCACGAAATTAAGGCACTATGTATTAGCATCGACCTGCATAGTAGTATGTAGAACTGACGTCGTTAAATACATGCTATCCGCTCCGATTTTAAGAAGACGACTTGGGAAGTGGGCTTATGCTTTAACCGAGTTCGATCTACAGTTTGAGTCGGCCAAAGCTATTAAAGGGCAAGCTATAGCCGATTTCATGACAGGACATGATACTATGGCAGGAATGGTCGATGTGGCTCCGTGGCAACTGTATTTTGATGGGTAAGTTTGCCAAGAGGAAAGTGGAATAGGTATTGTGCTGATTTCACCAAAAGGGAGTAACATCGAGTTTGCATATCGGCTTAAAAGCCGATGCTCTAATAACCAAGCCGAGTATGAGGCATTACTCAAAGGGCTGCAATTGGCAAATAGTATCGGGGCAAGTAATGTGGAAGCATATGGTGACTCGTTGCTGGTGGTGCAACAAATTAAAGGAGAATTTAAATACAACGATGAGGTGCTATCAAAGTATCTAGAATCACTACAACATAGTAAGCCACTAATGGCGCTTATATATGCCGCTATAAGTGCCTAAACGCCCCCAAAACACTTCCCCCGACGTTTATTTGCCGTCAAGGAAAATGCCATTGGGGAAAAGTAATCCCCGGTGTTTATCTAGCTCGGCACATAATAAATGCCGGGGTTGGTTATCAACGACACATAACAAATGCCGGGAATAGAGTTACCCTGGCACATATTAAATGCCGTGGTTGTCCATTAAGCCGCACATAATAAACGCCGGGTTTCCTACTAATGGCACATAACAAATGCCGAATAGTGTTACCCGGCACATATTAAATGCCGTGGTTGTCCATTGCGGCACATAATAAATGTCGGGGTTTCCTACTAATGGCACATAACAAATGCCGGGAATAGAGTTACCCCGGCACATAATAAATGCCAGGGTTGTCCATTAAGCCGGCACATAATAAATGTCGGGGTTTCCTACTAATGGCACATAACAAATGCCGGGAATGGTCTAGCACGACATTTATTATATGCCATCTTAGAGCAAAGGTGGCACATATGAAATGCCTTGATATAGTTATCAGCGGCACTTAATTAGTGCCTAGAATTTTCTAGCACGGCATATGAGGAATGCCATGTTATTAAATTTGTGACACATTAGAAATGCCGTGGTTTCTATTTGTGGCACATAATAAATACCGTTTCAATATTGGTCACACACCCATTTCATTGATACTAGTTCAATGCATGTTTAGGTTATGTACAATAGCCATTTTGTTGCTTGTTTAAGAGAATACATGGTAGATACTCAAATAATGCATATGAAAATATTATAGAAGCTGAGACAAATGGGTTGTTCACATTTCAAACTTGTTGCAACAGTTCACACATGACTGCATTTCACACACTGACTGAGCGATACACACATGGATAACTAACACGCACCAACAATTAGATAGTCCAAAATAAAGAAAATGTAGTCATGGATAATCGACACGGACACATGCAAAGGCAAGTTCACACGTAACCCATTCACACATGTAGGTAATCCAAAATAAAGCAAATTCAAGATGGTCTTCACCTCCTTCCCATCGAGACGCAGAATAGGCATGTAGATTTTCAGATCAGGTCTTCATTTCCCAAGTCTGCACAGAAACAAGTATCTTCAATTTCAGATCAGGTCTTCACTTATCAGTGCATTATCATACATGTATCTTTTGGTCAGAAGTAGTACTGGATATTCATGTATCATACATGTATCTTTCAGATCATACATGTATCTTTTAGATCAGGTCTTCATTATTAGAACTAGAATTCATTAGCTTCTTTCTAAATTATTTCAGCAGGATCTCAGCATGTATTCTCTGTATGCTGGTAAGCACTATGTATGCTAGTAAGCACTACCTGGTATATATTTTATTTCTGTTCTTTAAACAAGGTATCCCAATTGGAAATCTGAACGAACATCAATTGAATACACAAATTGTGTAAGTTAATATTAGAAATAAAAAAAAGCAACAACAATAGTCACTTGAGAAAACTTGGCATTGGCAGAAGTTGAAATTTCAAAGCTGGATATTATTACCCATTGAAATGTTGGATTTATTCGAGCACCTAGATAAGCATAATGAAATTTCAATCATTTGATTTGCATGGAGATGAAATACGGAAACCAACTGGATGGAAAGTTTGAACATGGGCACATCTGAGCTTTCAAAGCGTATCGCCTCTGCGTAATCGCAACTATCCTATGTATGTCGCTGATCATTAGTAGTCCGGAGGTACCCAACCATTTTGCAAGAGTATATTCCAGCCGGTAATCATGCTCGGAGTTGGAGTTGACATGACCAGAGCAAGTAGCAAGAAAAACTTGTGTTAACTATAACACAAATACGCTTAGTTTAAGTAACGCACCTCAAGATCGACAATCAACTTCCGCATGTGAGAGTTTTGTGGATTATGAGAAAATAGTTGGATAAGATTGAACCTGGCAATAGTTCAAATGCAAACTATTAAAGGGACACCAAAGTGAATATGAGAAAGCCAGTGGGCATGTTTATGTACCTTCATAAAGCATTTGAACCAATTCAATATTTTGGGGATTGCTTCGATCTAGGATTTTACAAATGTATATAAAAGCATCCATCTAAGCAAATGTAAGATGCCCTAAAACTAGGAAGTTCATTTAAGAAAACCTTTTCTTGGTTAAACATTTGCAAACAGATATGGAAAGAAGTTGAAGAACATAGTTACTTATAATACAAACATCCACACCTTTCTCATTTTCGTAACATCCTTCTCGGAGAAGATATGCAATGACTTCGAGTGTTTGGTTCTGGATGAGTGAAAATAGCATTAACATGGATGAAGCACAAAACTAATCAAATACAAAGGAAAAATAAAGAGGAAAAGCTTGTACCCCAAACATGACGGTGCTCCTAGTTTTCTGCGCTTTGTGATTCTTCCATTCATTGTCTCCACTTCACATTCATGGTGTGTTACCTAGTTTAAGGAAAGATGCCAAAAAGATATATTCACATACCACATGAAAATATTGGTTTTTCATATTAACTCATTCCAAAATAAAACCTGATGCAAGCTAAAGAAAAACAGATGAAAATTACCTTTCTATGTTTAGGAATATCCTGAGTTCCTTTCTCTACCTTTCTTAGAATGTTTGAAATTGGCGATTGTATAATTCCAGGTAAGTTTAAATCCTGAAACACAATAGAAGAACATTCAAATTTAAAGTTTCTAAAATGCAGCATGCAGTGACGAAAGTTGATATTAAAGAGAGTGATATCTTACCTTCCGCTTGGTCTCGGGACTAACCAGCTTGAAGTCGGTGTTCTTTTCGCCATACGGATCTCTCCTTGTTATCGATGAAATAGAATATTCCTAAAAGGTTATGTATTTTATAAGGAATACATTGACATGTACAAGACCAAGAATGATTAACATAAACCGCAAAAAGCGGGATAGGATTGAGAACATTAGTTTTGTCGCCCACAACATGACCAAATTCTGTAAGCAATTTTTCTAACATATGTTTAAGAATCACTTTGTTCAAAGTTCCTTATATTGAGTAAAGCCAAACAACAAAAACTAACAAACATGGGAAAATGCAGTTTATATTTTCCATATCTAATTACCCATGCAATCCAAACAGATAAAGTCTCGTTTATCATTCCTTTTGGAATCACAAGCCACGAGACAATAGTGGTGTACTAACATGTTAGTGTAACTGTGAAGTGTCTAAATGGGTGCAAAGCGCTATATGTGAGAATGTGAAACACAAACAAAACATTTCTTGATTAATGTCAAAACCGGAAAACACCCAATTGCATGAATTATGTGTTACATGAGATTATCAATGAGATTTCACTTAGTGAGAACATAGGCAACTATGTTTTTTCAGAGAAGGCTTAGCATGCTATGCAACCGATACAAGAGAACATTGAATATATGTCATATTATATCAAACATAGCAAGCGAGAAGACCTTTCGAGTTCACTTCTTGGTCAACTTGTTGATTTTCACCCATTACTTTCCATCAGAATCGTAATAGTGCTCTTTGCTTCTCCTCCCGCACTAAACAATATTCAAGTATATTTTTAGGTAATCGCCTTGAGAACAACAAAATGCCAATAGTTACTACCTTTGACTTCAAGCTCCAGTTCATCCTGAAGTTTTTGACAATCTTCCTCGTCTTTGTACATTCAAGATTTTATTTGAGCTTCTTGCTCCTTCCCGAGCGACAACAACCTCTACATTTTATCCAGATTTCGTTAGTACAGACTACGAAAACACACATGATCAAAACGTGTGGTGGAAATTATTATCGACCTCCCTCAATTCATTCTCACTGAGACTTAATGCGTTGCGTTCTTCTTTGTGATAAGCCCGAATAGCTTGATTCCTTATGTTCATTATCCGGATGAATTCTTGCCACCGAATATCAAGAAACAACCTTCGTGGTCATTTCAAAAGGAAATTTTTTATCGTAGTCTGTAGACACTCCGGTGTGCATTGCTTCCCTAGTCCCGACACCATAAGCAACCTTTGGAAAAGAATTATTTGCTTTCTCGATTGTATTAAGTAGTGATACAATGTTTGGATTCTACACGACAAAGATAAGATTTTGAAAATCTCAAGATTTACAAGAACATATTTTATGGAGCTTTCTCTCTGCACCTCTGTTGTTTAAAAGTAAGTATTAGCTCCAACCCGCTGCAAACCAAATGGGATATCAAAGTTCTATTACTACAGATGCTTATGTAATGTGGTCTCGATGCATTTACTACTTCAAACATCACACGTTATTTTGACATCTTAAGAAGCCATGGATGGTTTAATATACCAAGAAAGTCTAAAGACCGTTAGGAGTGTACATTGATGAAATATGAAGATACAGATTCACAGCTTCTCATATTTTGTCATCAAGATGTTATGTCCCCGGTGCCGCTTAAATAAAAGATAAAGGCGATGGCGGTGTTACCCTAAAGCACCTTGAAAGAAACTTTGAACTCATTTAGCTACCAAGGGTGTTTCAAGACGACTTTTTACGATTTAAATGCAAGTCCATTTAGGGCAAAGATAAAATAACATATCAAGGACCTTCAAGAATATTTTTAGGTAAGTAAGTCTCTTCAAAGACTAAGCATTGTACAAGAACGCCAAATATGCAATTATTTTCCCACGCTATCGCAAAATTGAACTATTAAGCTTACCTTGTTCAACTACTCTAGAACTAGAATTTTCCATGGAACTAAAGTGCAACCTATATTTCCTTCAAAATAATGTAGCCTTTATGGAGAAATCAAACTAGTTATACATACCATCGCGTCATGTTCTTCCTTAAGATGCACCAAATGCCTTTCGAGAATCTTGCACGTCACGATATCTTTTCATTACATTTGTTCTCCATTTCCCTGATGAGCTTTTCTGCCTGAATTTTTCAACATTCAGAAAAAAATAGATCAATCAGTAGTAGTTTTGGTAGATTTCTTCAAACTTTTTCTTCTTTTTTTCTTTATCCAGTAGGTCAATCAGTAGTTTACTGTCTCTCAAGTACTCATCATAGCGGCATTTCCAGACGTAGTTGCAATCTCGAGATGCTTCTCTCTCGGTGAAATGTGGGAGCAAAGATATGTCTGGTTATAACAAAGTACAGGGAAACAAGAAAAGGAAAACAGTGAACAAATATCAGGCAGTTCATTCAATTTTCAACAAGTTAATGTCAACTAACTTAATCATCTTATTATTTATCAATTCCTTTTTGCAACAAGTTAATGTCAACTAACAAATATCAGGCAGTTCATTCAACAAGTTAATTTTCAACAAGTTATTCAACAAGTTAATGTCAACTAACAAATATCAGGCAGTTCATTCAATTTTCAACAAGTTAATTTTCAACAAGTTAATGTCAACCAGTCTTTGGAGCATCCAAAGCAAAATAATAAATGTCAACTAACTTAATCATCTTGTTATTTATCGATTCCTTTTTGCTTTCATCAACTTCATCTGTTAAGAGTCGATCCATATATGCTAACCAACAATCAGCTGTTGTACCAAGTGCATAACTGAGAGGAGGAAATTTCCAAAAGGTGTTTAGATCATATAAAATTATAAAGGTTGTATAGATCAATAAGATTTAGGAAATGGCCACCAACACCAGATATCCAAAATGTACTGATCAGATCTACACAAAGTCCAATGCATTTCAATTACATCGACACTACAGCAAATGGATAGGGTCTACTCCACCTGAGACTGATAACACGGATTCAAAACATTTATCAAGTTAAACGAAGAAATACAGAGAGATGAGAATTAATTCATTTCAATGATTTCACCGATGGCTACATTACATTCTCCCTAACAGAATGTACAAGCAGGGCATATAAGAAAATTTTGAATGTTAATTATATCATTTCTTCATAGAACAAGTTACACTTGAATCAATGACACTAAACTCGAAAGAAAGTCCAGATTTCATCATAGTACTATTCAACGAAGTTAGAAGAAAAAACCTTGCCATCCTGGCTCCGCAACTCGGAAGAGAACAGCAAGCTTCAACTCAACAGAAAATAAATGGAATTGGTAAGTGACAATAAAAAAGGCAAGTGTTCAAACAGAATAACCTGGCATCGTAATGCTGAAATTGCTTGAGGATGTGCTTCTGACAACCTCCAAAATAAGCTAATGCCCATCCCATACCTCCAAAATAAATGGAATTGGTAAGTAGTCAACCAAAACAAAGGGTGTTATAAGAAAGCTTTAGGAAAATGAGAATGCAAGCAAAGCAGTACAAACCTGTACAAGTGCAGCAGAACCGCCCCAAGCACCGCCCCAGGCACCGCCGCCCCATTCTTGGATTGAACATTTGTTATGAAATTCAATCCAACCAACTAATCACAAATATCAAAAGTAATATATCACAAAAGCAGAATTCAAGACTGACAGCACCAAATAGTTTGTACTCTATATATACATTCCTGTTACCTTAGTTAAGCAGGACAAAAGAATAAGTCTTGCTTTGGATTACATTCACAAAAGTCATAGTACTCTACTACTAAGCTAACCCTCCGCAAAAGGCACCAAATAGTTTGTACTCTATATATACATTCCTGCTACCTTAGTTAAGCAGGACAAAAGAATAAGTCTTGTTTTGGATTACATTCACAAAAGTCTTAGTACTCTACTACTAAGCTAACCCTCCTTTAGCAAAAGGCTCATTGCATCCATCTCTTGTCTTTCGAAAATCTGCAAAGATAAAAAAAATTAGGACTAAGTGGTACTTTTGCAAACTTGTAATTCAGAATTTTGCACATGTCTTGTGGTAGTTACCTATTGCATGCTTGGACTTGTTTAGTGGTGATCCATCTATTTGAACAACCTATAAACAAGAATGATAGGCCATCAGCAAGAATTATGCACAAGTAATATATTTGGTTAATCCATAAAGTTCAATCCATACATTTTGGAATGGCCAAGCAATGCAACGACCAATAGCAGCACCCAACTTGGTAGCTTGCCCTTGCACTCGTGGTAGTAACACATTTTTATCAAGCACAACATCAACTATGACCTCATAATAATCACCTAAGGGCAGTCCATCCAAACCTTTAGCCTTTTTGTTAGTGCATTTAAGTCTACCATATGCCACAATCATAGAACCAGTTAAAGAACGCAAAGCAACTTCCTTAACATCCTACAAAATAAATGTCAATTTTATAAATTAGTCTCTATCATCATGCCAATTTTATAACTGAGTTTTGCAACAATCTATACCTCATCCTGTTTTTGTCCACACTTCATTATCCTTGTTTGATCCAGTTTGATCCAAGCCATGTACAAGAAGTCCATTGTCAGAAGATGATGATGGCAGATGCGGGCCATTTGTTCCAGTCATACCCTAAAATTTTTAATAAGTCACTAATAATAATAAACTAAAAAATTGGAGTAAAAACAATTAAAGTACATTACCAACACATTGTTATTGGTGATTGTTCCTTCTTTATGTCTATTAGGAGCAAAACTTCTATTTCCTTTGGCAAAAGATTGTCCTCCATTTCTGACACAAATAGATGTGGTTCCTTTATCCACGTTCATACGTGTTCTATCTATAGCAACATCTGTTGGTCCATTTTGGTTAGCCCCACTAGACCTTGCACTTCCTTTATCCACGTTAATAGGAGTTCTATCTATAGCAACATCTGTTGGTCCATTTTGGTTAGCCCCACTAGACCTTGCACTTCCTTTATCCACGTTAATAGGAGTTCTATCTATAGCGACATCTGTTGGTCCATTTTGGTCAGCCCCACAAGACCTTACACAATCATCCACACCAACAGGTTCTGCTTCATTGTTAGCACCAGTAGATCCTACTCCCGGTGATCCTGCTCCTTGCATGGCTAGTAGCATGTTCTTTAGCACAGTGTAATGTTGTTCAGATATTGCACACCTTCGCTCTGCATTCTCCATTCTCTCTCTAAGTTCTGCATTTTCAACCTCCATTTGCCTCATGACTGCAGTAGCTCTTGCAAGAGCAACAGACTTAGATCCACCTGGTAACAAACCTAGCCCACAAATTCTTCCTTTTTGCTCCTTTGGAAACAAATCAGCATACAAATCACCATCCTCTATTGATTTTGTTGCAAGGCTCTCATTATTCTCAATCCGTTTTCTTATGACATCCTACAAATGTTGTTCAGATATTACATGAAGGGAAATATTATTAGTATTTTACAAAATATAAACAGAACAAACAGTGAAATCATATAATGTAGTATCATATATTAGTTTTTTTATTATAATCAGCCTTTCTTTCTTCTCAATGAACAACTAACATTTTATTGACTAGAAGTAAACAAGAATTAGTGAATAAGGAACAATGAATTTGCACATGCTATGAAGCTTACAATTTTTTGTTGAGAATCTTCATTAAGGGATTCTCCATTTGCCTTTGTATGCGTAACAACATACAGTTCAGCTCGGGATGGTTCACGGCCAAGTTCATTTTCCTAAATAAGATATATAACCAACATAAAAGATTATTCACACAGTCTGTAATAAATAGAAAAGTAGTAAAAAAATCTGATAGAACTTGTGCTTACCAATTGGTGAGATACTACAGCATAACTTCTCGATCCACATGTATGAAGTGCATTGACTTGGTTTTGATGGACTACTTTATTTCTTTGAGCTTTAGACTGACATAAATAAGAGTTTTTTAATAGCATAACAATACACATTACTCATAAAAATATTTGAAAATTCTCATTGCATGTAAAACATACGAACCATTGTTTCTTCCTTGCACCAATGCTCCACCAGCCATGCCCATTCTGGCCCTGGAATCCTATTGTTATAACCATTTTTAATATTCACCTGTTTAGATAAATTTTCATCAAAGTACGCTTTCTTCAATGTGTTTTTATATTCACGCCATTTCTTTGCAGCAGATGCCATAACCCACTCTTTACATATGGGATCAATTGTAAAATATTTCTGCAATTTTTATAATATAGTGAGAATATGAACATTAAAGAAAATGCAATAGATACATATAAAATAGAAGTAACAAAATAACAAGGAGACATTACATTAACTAGAGTCCAAATCTTCTCCTTATCATCAGCTGGAACCATTCTCCAATCTTTGTGTTTTAAGGATACATCACCTCCCTTGACTAGGACAGCAATGAAATTTGTGAAATTACTAGTTTTTATCCCACATGGTTGGCCATACCTATTGATCTTCACATTCATTTTGACCTTTCCCTGAGTTGCAATGATTGACTTCATCGTTGTAGGACCCCTTACATTCCTTCTTTTGGTTACTGGTTCACAGCACACTTCATCTTGCTGATTGTCATCCAGAGCATCATTATCGTCATCATTTTCATCATCTGTTTCTTTATTTTCCACAACATAGTTTGGATCTGCAATGTCTTCCATGTTAGGAAGGGAAGCCTGCATAAAAAATCATGTTAAATCATATATTAACAAATTAGTAAGACATTATTCTAAGTTTCAACTTCTTAATTAAGGAGCCTGCAATAAAAGCATATTGCTTTTACCAAATTGTCCATGTCTTGGAGCTGAGAAGGACTTTCACCAGGTATCAACATTCTTTTAAGTTTCAACTTCTTAAGGAATGCATTATTATTTCTAATATTTTCGTCACGCTTCAGCTCATAAGGAGTTTTACTATTGGTTTGTTCTTTTCCTTTTCCTGCCATCTTTGTTCCTACAATATCAAAAGTATAATAGCATGTAAAAATTAATAAAACTGAGGTATAATAGCATATAAAAATAAAAGAGATGTTATGAACAGAGCCTATACCGTTTCAAATTAATTGCTTCATCTAATGGCTCATCAATAGTTAGCCCATTAATGTCTATCCTAGCACAATTATCGCCATCACCAACATCAATAGATATTGTTTCAATTAAAGGCTCTCTTGGTTCAATACAAAAGTATTCATCCTTTTCATTGTCATTTCTTGAGTCCAAGTCAAAAATATCTCTTGGATTTGCAAAAACCACAAAGATGCCATTCTGTGTCTATGGGATCTTGCACATAGTATACTTGTGTGGCTTGTGTGGCAAGTATAAATGGCTCATCATAGATGTTCTCACCTTTGTCTAGCAAATAATTGAAATTCACAAGCGTAATGCCAAATTTATCTTTTGAATACCTCTACCTTGAACTGTATCAACCCAACCACACTTGAACAACACAATTGATCCTTGTCGAGTAATTGAGCTCAATAATTTCATTGATAAAACCATAGTAGGCAACTTCTGATGTTATTGGATTCTGATCTTTAGCACTAGAAAAACTTGATGTTTGTGCAACAACGGCTACACCAAAATTTTGGGTGGTCTTATCAGCACCATAACACTTTGTTTGAAACTTATAGCCATTAATAGCATAACTGCTATGTTTGGTCACGATTATATAAGGTTTGTTGGCTAGGACCTGTAATTCCTCTGGAACTTCATTACCTTGACTAAGCAATTGTTTGACCTATGATAAATAATAATAAGCATATTACAACAACATATGACAGCTCTTACACGTCTCATCAAGATAAAAAATATACTTACATATTCAGTGAACCATGTATGGAATGTTTCATGATGAATGCTATTTATGTCTCGCTTTCTAAGATGTTTGTCTCTTGATAGAAAATCAAGATGTTTTCTGCATTTATTTTAAAAATTAGTGCAAGTAAAGCAAAATAATTAATATGGAACTCAAATGAGGATAACATACTTGACATATGGCCCAATGTGTTCATAGTTTGTTAAAACATATCTGTGAGCTTGAACCCATGGTATGTTGTCCAAACTCGTACTATAACTACCAACCAAGGGACGGCCTAATCTTTTAAGGTATGGTAGTTCACTTGTGCAGCTATCACCATTGTCATCATTACGACCTCCGCGGTGAACCTAGTTTGACAACCATGAAGGTAACGTGAGCAAAAGGTAAGCTTTTCGTCTAGCAGATAGCCTTCGGCAATGGATCCTTCCGGGTGACTCCGTGTCCTAACCATTGATTTTAACTTCTTAAGGTACCTACAATTTAAACCTATCCCTTTAGTCCATACACAAGTCTATAAATATGAATAGATTAATATAATTTAGCCAATACGCACCTCTCGATAGGATACATATTTCTGTAGTGGACTGGTCCAGCTAGCCTAGCTTCAGTTGGATGATGGACGCACAAATGAACCATGACATCAAAAAATGATGGTGGGAATATCTTCTCAAGGAGACAAAGTGTTTCACCAATTTCAAATTATAATTTTTCCATATCACTCACATTAATAACTTTCGAGTACATCTGTTTGAAAAAGTTGCTTAAACGAATTAGCGCTCTGCAAACATGTTCGGGCAGAATTCTTCTTATGGCTAAAGGGAGCAAGTGCTGCATTATAACATGACAATCATGAGTCTTAAGACCAACTAGTTTCCTTTGATCAACTAGAACCTTGTTATGCAGATTAGATGAATATCCATCTGGAAATTTGACATGCTTTAGCACTTCACAGAACATTTTCTTCTCTGATATGTTCATTGTATAGGTTGCCGGTGGTAAATAAGTCTTGCTTCCTTGCGATATTGGGTGGAGTTCTGGTCTTATACCCATTCTTTGGAGATCTAGTCGGGAACTAAGATTATCCTTTGACTTTTTGTTAATATTGAGAAGAGTATTCACAATGTTGTCAAACACATTTTTCTCTATGTGCATTATATCAAGATTATGTCGTACTAGAAGGGTCTCCCAGTAGGGTAGCTGAAAGAAACAAGATCTCTTGTGCCACTTTGGTTGAATCTCCTTATCCCCACGCCGTCGCTTCTTTGCACGTTTCTTCTCTTCTAGCTTTCCAAAGACTACATGTAAATCTTTTGTATCCTCGGACACATCATACCCAGAAATTGGGACAGGAGCTAGTCTCATCTCTTTGGTACCATCAAATGATTTTGCATCATTCCTGTACTTGTGATTCAAAGGAAGGAATGTGCGGTGCCCCATGTAACATGCCTTATGGCCATGCTTTAATTGTAATGAACATGTTCCAGTGTGGCATGAAGCATAACCTACTTCTCTACTAGTTCTCCTTCCAGATAGGTAAGCATTGCCTGGGTAATCACTAATAGTCCCTATTAATGCAGCACGTAGTGTGAACCATTCTGAACAAGAAGCATCAAATGTCCTTACACCTTCCTGCCACAAGTCCTTAAGTTCATCAATTAATAGTTGCAGATAAACATCAATATTATTTCAGGAGATTTTGGCCTAGATATCAACAAAGAGAGGATGAAATTTGTCTGCTTCATGCATATCCAAGGTGGAAAATTGTATGGAATCAAAATAACAGGCCATGTGCTATGAGACACGCTACATGTGCTGAAAGGATTGAAACCATCTGTCGCCAAAGCAAATCTAATATTGCGACATTCTGAACTGAACTGAGGATGGTTAAAGTCAAAGTCTTTCCATGCAGTTGAATCTGCTGGATGCCTCAACAAGCCATCCTTTGTACGACCTTCACTATGCCATCTTGCATCAGATGCTGTCTTGGGTGACATATATATTCCTTGAAGTCTTCTTTTAAGTGGAAAATGACGAACAACTTTTATTGGAACTCTATGCACACGTTTTCCACTTAGACCAATTTTTTCGCTTTTCCACCTAGAGGTGCCACAAGTTGGACATGAAGTGGCATCTGCATGCTCTTTCCTATATAATATGCAATCATTTATGCACGCATCAATAGTGGCATATCCAACACCAACATCTTTCACAAATTTTTTTGCCTCATGATAGTTTTTGGGTAAAAGTTCACCTTCAGGAAATGCTTCTTTTAATAGTGTGACAAGCTCATCAAAGCATGCATTACTCATTCCCCATAAGTTTTTAATGTTAAGGAGCCTAACAATGAACTGTAGCTTTGAAAACCTATAGTATGTTTCGGTGTCCATATCTCTCTCTCCCATGTCATCACTATTGCTGACATCTTTAGCACTGTCACCAAAGAACCCAAGCCCGTCCCTAAGCATTGCCTCCATTTCATCATCCATAGCAGGATTACCCTCTGGATCTGGAGTTATAAGCAGGTGAAAACACCAATCCTCACCATGGAACACCCATTCATTGTATCCTCCCAAAAAGCCATTGCATATTAAGTGATTATATATAGTGGTCTTGCCTAACCAATACAAATTAGCACAAATGTTGCGAGGGCGTGGATTGTCCCACCTTGTGCTGATTTTGAAAATGCAAACTCCAAAAATAAATTGATGCCATTTTCGTACTCAATTGTGTGCCTAGATAAATGCATCCATTTCTTGTCCATGTTTGTGCTGCATATAATATATATATATCAATATCACCCAACAAGAGTAAAACATATTAAATTTGAACTCACCAGTACAAAACATGCAGAGTGTTACAAGTCGTTGCGACCAACAATATCAGCGGTAGTCACAAGCAACAACTCCACTATGGCATCCTCCTCCGCTTGCTCCAAAATATGCGGAAGAATTAGCAACACAATTATTCCATAGCTCGGAAGAATTATATTTGTAGTTTTAAGTTTCAAGCTGCTCGAATAGGCACTGGCTTGCTTAAAAGGAGAATGAATTTGGAGCATTCATTGGTACTTACTCTTTGTTAGGATATTTGAATATCCTTGTTAGTATACGGATTTTTGTTAGAGCTTGTCTTCTTATCTGGAATGTTTCACAATTTTGTGTTACCCATCACTCAATGATCATGGTCAAAGGACACACTCGGGCATAGCAATCCTAAAAACATGATGCTACTTCAACAGTAAATAGAACAAAAATATAGCTCACAATGGACAGTCAATGTCAACAGTTAACATGATTTTTTACTCTCACATGCAGAGCATCAGGATTCAGCTATCACAGGGTTATTGTCGCTACCCTAGGCTAATTATACGGGTCGCCACAAAAAATAAGATACTGTATGAGCACCTGATAGTAAAAAGTGTAGTACTTTTGCCATCATTGACTGGTTCTTTGATTAGTTTCTTCTACCTTATATTACGGAAGCTGTAAAATTTTAAGTTGTTTCTTTGATTTATGCTTTATTCAATAGGCTGTTCATGCAAGGGTGGACTGTGAATCATGATTATTATGTACGAATGATTCTTATTGATGTAATTTAGATGCGATGTTTCTGATGAATACATGGTAGCTTTGGGGCTATTGGCATGCCAGAATTGATTTGCTCTCCTTGTGCAGGTTTCTATCGTTATGTGCTTCTGCACTTAGTATTCACATATCACCACCTTTTTTGCTTTTGAAATAATTCGATCTTCGTGCTCGTGCATCGATTGTAGTCAGTGGTTATATAGTTATATGGACATTCAAGAGCATGTCTTTGCTTTGATGTTTTTTGACAGACATGCATATAGCATTGGGCCAAACCATTAAACTATTATATGCATTAATGTGTATGCAGCCTGCCTTCTTAAAGTAACAAGTTAAGAAGTAATACGAGGACTTCTACTATACAGAAGTGTAACTTAACTGCTTAGATGGATTTTTATAACATGGTGGCTGACAGAAGATTATCACAAGTGAAATCTTTTGACTCATGCAATTACTCAAAGTTAATTTGCGCAAAAAGTTGAATGTACTATGTGATGCCATTTTTTTACAGTGCTCAGATTAGCATTTAATTGAAATTTTGTTCAATGTGTTTCCTTAATGATTGACTAGTCATTTGGGGTACATAGATTAGGAATGTGATGTGGTTTCTACATGCATATTTGGTGTGTACACAACTAATGGTTTATCGGTGAAGCGAATACGATGCCTTTACATTATTTTTGTAGTTTGGCTATATTCATAGTTTTGGTCTCTTATGTTAGAAACACTACTGTTTTACTTCTCCCTATGCTTTTGCTAACATAGGTGCTAGTAGAGTCTCCTACTTTCCTGTTTAAGTTTTCTAACCAAGTTTTTGTCACTGCAGCTTCCAGAGAGTTCTTTACTGAAACTAGATGGTATCTGCAAGAAAGCAGATATCGTGTTGGTTGCTGCATGTTCCTATGGTCTAACTGATTTGGTCAGAGTCAGTGTCAAGGTAATTTGATGATCTATCCAAGTGTCTGGCTGGTTATCATTGTTTGACAGTTCATGTTGCACTGCCTATTACATATTAGCTAACCATGTTGTCAGGAAGTCATGAGCCAAAGCATTTTCAGAAGTTTGACAATTTTTTGTTCTACTTTCTGATTAGGAGCACAATGTTATAGAATCAAAACCAGAATATGTCTTGGATGATTTACAACTTCACAATACTCTAGAGGAAATCATTGTTGCTCTTAACACTTTTGTTTTACAGGAATGCACAGAAAATTTAGGACCAAAGATTCATGTGAGTAGAAAATACAAGTTTCAATCATTTCTTCTTTGCATGGAAGCACTTCTCAATAATGTTTACTACTCATTTATGTTTTAATATTTATGCAACTATCAAAAGAAAAAGCATGGAAGCACTTCTCAATAATGTTTTAAGAATTAAACCAGAGTATATTCAGGATAAGCATGCAATTATCATTAGTGAGGGAATATAAAACCTAACAGACATGTTAATCAATGATTTGAGCAAACTGAGTGCAAATAAAAGAAAATCAAGATTATTTGACTTTTGTTTGGTGCATGGAGATCAACCATCAGTTTGTAACCGTGTGTTTTTACCATTGTAGCTATTGCAGATTATGCTAGCAAGATATACAATGGCATTATGCAAACTCAAAAATAAATTGATGCCATTTTCGTACTCAATTGTGTGCCTAGATAAATGCATCCATTTCTTGTCCATGTTTGTGCTGCATATAATATATATATATCAATATCACCCAACAAGAGTAAAACATATTAAATTTGAACTCACCAAGACAAAACATGCAGAGTGTTACAAGTCATTGCGACCAACAATATCAATCGGGTAGTCACAAGCAACAACTCCACTATGGCATCCTCCTCCGCTTGCTCCAAAATATGCGGAAGAATTAGCAACACAATTATTCCATAGCTCGGAAGAATTATATTTGTAGTTTTAAGTTTCAAGCTGCTCGAATAGGCACTGGCTTGCTTAAAAGGAGAATGAATTTGGAGCATTCATTGGTACTTACTCTTTGTTAGGATATTTGAATATCCTTGTTAGTACTTCTGGATTTTTGTTAGAGCTTGTCTTCTTATCTGGAATGTTTCACAATTTTGTGTTACCCATCACTCAATGATCATGGTCAAAGGACACACTCGGGCATAGCAATCCTAAAAACATGATGCTACTTCAACAGTAAACAGAACAAAAATATAGCTCACAATGGACAGTCAAAGTCAACAGTTAACATGATTTTTTACTCTCACATGCAGTGCATCAGGATTCAGCTATCACAGGGTTATTGTTGCTACCCTAGGCTAATTATACGGGTCGCCACAAAAAATAAGATACTGTATGAGCACCTGATAGTAAAAAGTGTAGTACTTTTGCCATCATTGACTGGTTCTTTGATTAGTTTCTTCTACCTTATATTACGGAAGCTGTAAAATTTTAAGTTATTTCTTTGATTTATGCTTTATTCAACAGGCTGTTCATGCAAGGGTGGACTGTGAATCATGATTATTATGTACGAATGATTCTTATTGATGCAATTTAGATGCGATGTTTCTGATGAATACATGGTAGCTTTGGGGCTATTGGCATGCCAGAATTGATTTGCTCTCCTTGTGCAGGTTTCTATCGTTATGTGCTTCTGCACTTAGTATTCATGTATCACCACCTTTTTTGCTTTTGAAATAATTCGATATTCGTGCTCGTGCATCGATTGTAGTCAGTGGTTATATAGTTATACGGACATTCAAGAGCATGTCTTTGCTTTGATGTTTTTGACGACATGCATATAGCATTGGGCCAAACCATTAAACTATTATATGCATTAATGTGTATGCAAACTTGCCTTCTTAAAGTAACAAGTTAAGAAGTAACATGAGGACTTCTACTTATACGTATGTAACTTAACCGCTTAGATGGATTTTTATAACATGGTGGTGATGTAAGATTATCACAAGTGAAATCTTCGACTCATGCAATTACACAAGGTTAATTTGCGCCAAAAGTTGAATGTACTATGTGATGCCATTTTTTTACAGTGCACAGATTAGCATTTAATTGAAATTTTGTTCAATGTGTTTCCTTAATGATTGACTAGTCATGGGGTACATAGATTAGGAATGTGATGTGGTTTCTACATGCATATTTGGTCGTGTACACAACTAATGGTTTATCGGGCGGCGAATCGATGCCTTTACATTATTTTTGTAGTTTGGCTATATTCATAGTTTTGGTCTCTTATGTTAGAAACACTACTGTTTTACTTCTCCCCATGCTTTTGCTAACATAGGTGCTAGTAGAGTCTCCTACTTTCCTGTTTAAGTTTTCTAACCAAGTTTTTGTCACTGCAGCTTCCAGAGAGTTCTTTGCTGAAACTAGATGGTATCTGCAAGAAAGCAGATATCGTGTTGGTTGCTGCATGTTCCTATGGTCTAACTGATTTGGTCAGAGTCTGTGTCAAGGTAATTTGATGATCTATCCAAGTGTCTAGCTGGTTATCATTGTTTGACAGTTCATGTTGCACTGCCTATTACATATTAGCTAACCATGTTGTCAGGAAGTCATGAGCCAAAGCATTTTAGAAGTTTGACAATTTTTTGTTCTACTTTGTAACATCCCAATTTTTCACTTTCTAAATATTTGATATTATTTCGTCGCAATTTATGGTTTTCATGAATTTCCTGGATTTATTGGGATTTTCTGAGATTTATTTGAATCATTTTGAATTAATATATGGCTTTTGTTAAGAAATAATTATAAAAGGAAATTTAAAATAAAATTTGCCCAAAAATATTTTATTTAAGTTTAGAAGGTCTCGAAGTATTTTTGGGAAATTTCTCTTTCTCTTCGGGATTGATCGGATTAGGAATTAGGCTGATGACCGGTAGAGATAAACAGGAACGGGGATTATCGCGTGTGTTTTGGAAGGGAATCGCATGTGTGGGCGTGGCCGATTCGTACTTTCGCTGGCGATTGGCACCGAATTCGGAGAGGCATCGGAGACCTTCCAGGCGGGAAGCAACACGTCGCTGAATCAAATGTCCACGCAGGCGCCAAAGCCATCGCAAGAAGGGACTCCGTTCGACAGGAGCGCAACGCGTGGCCAAATCGCATACGTTGGCGCCAAACGTCGTAGCGCAAGGGCTCTTTCCGAATCTTCCAGCGCGTGACCGAGAGGGACTCAGCGCCAGCACCGAACTCGTCGCAAACTCGGAGCCGTGATCGAGCGGGAAGGAAGGACAGCTGGGCGACGGCTCGGCAAGGAAATTCAAGTCCCTTTTGGAAATTGGAGTTCGGCTCGGGCGGGAGTAGGATGCACGCGATCGCTATATAAACCCTGCGCGGGGCATCGCTAGGACCAAGCAGCGACCGAGAGAAAAAAAAGGGGACGCGAGTGATCGAGCGACAGCAAATCGTGAGCGCGGTCGTCCGAGGTATCTCGCGAGGAACGGCACAGGCGTCGTCAAAAAGAGAAGCAAGCGGCAAGAAATCGCGAGCGTGTCGCGCCGTCGTCCGAGGAAAGTCGCAGCGTCGTCAGGAGATTTCCGAGCGCACGCTGCCGAGTTGTCGCCGAGGTCGTCGTCTTCGTCTTCGGTGAAATCAAGCCGCTGTCGCTTCGTCGCCGATCAGGAGCTTCACCAGTCGTCGGATCGTAATCAATCGCACGGAATTCATCCACGTCACTTCGGAATCGGTAAGCGTCTTAGATTAAATATCAACCGTTGGATTTAGATCGGTCGGTTGACAATAGGTCACGTAGTAGATTTAACCATAACCATTAGATTGAGTTTCATCGATCTAGATTTCACCACGTTTTGTCCGTACAAGCCGGGGCAGGAAAATTCGGATCTTCTTTATAAAAATAATTCGAAAGATTTAGAATTTCTAATTCCAGGTTTAGTTTATTTTCAAAACTTCTAAATGCTATAACTTTTGCATATGAACTCCGATTGAGGTGATTCAACTTCCTAAAAATTTGTAAAATTGAGATCTTTCTAGTGGTGGCTTTTATTTGAGTTTTTGAGTTCATTTGTTCTTTGGTTTTGGTGTTTATTTGCTATTTTTTGTTCTCGATTCGCGTAGACGTTGAGTTGAGCGAGGTTTCGGAGGAGGAATTATTATTTCAAGCACAATCTTCGGAGCAATACCAGGAGCTTAACGAAGGCAAGTTGTGCTTTGATCATGTTGCACCCATAAATTAGATTGCATGCTATTTTGGTTTACCTTATCACTTGTTATTTCATGAGTACAAATGATTTTAACCTAGATTGGGATTTAGATATTATACCCTTTTGAATTACACCCTACCTTGTTAAATTGTATGCCATGATCCACTTGTCACCCTAGGTTGGTTAATTATAGTTGGTTAATAGAAAATCAACATGGATGGTTAGAACGGAATAGAAATTGCTTAGCCATGCCACGTCATCACATGCTCATAGAATATTGCTTAATAATCTTGACTAATGGAATATGGAACAATGATGATAACTTGTGGGCCATGTGTGGTCGCACAAAGAGATTAAGTTGTGGTGACAGCGGAGTCACGCAACAATGTTGATTTGTGAAGAGCACGTGGTGCTTGGCAACCAACCGGGAGGGTAATCACTTTAGATTGAAGCAAGTGGAAGGGGCAGGTGTGCCAGGGTGAGCTCAGTGGAGCTGAGGGTATGTGTATGTCTTGCTTTAATCAATCCTAAGGACTTAACCTTGCAAGCCTTTGACCTGAGTCAAACTTGCAGCCACACGTCTGTTATGGGGCAGCCTAGCTGACTAATTTGCAAATGCTTAACTTAAGTGCTATCTTGGTGGTGTGAGTCCGGGTGCACGGGGGAAACTCACATGGCGCAAGAGGGGGGCCCAGTTGTGGCGGCGTAGCCCTTCAGTGTTGAAACCTTAGCGGGTAGCACTGGGTTAACAGGATGCATTGCAAAGGCTTTGTTATAATCGTTCGCCTGTGTGGTGTATGGTTATATCGTGTGGGTAAAGTGCATAACCTCTGCAGAGTGTACAATCTATTCGGATAGCCGTGCTCACGGTATTGAGCAAAGCTCGGGAATTACAGTCAAGGGGTAGTTAATTAAAATGAACAACTGGATGGGATGGCAGGATGCCATGTGGATAATGGAACTTGATTTAGGACGGAGAACTTGGTTTATTTGGGAATCACTGAATCTATTTACTTGTTATTATTTGTTTTACTGTCTTTTTCAATCTATGTACTGTATTGTTCTTGAATGCTGCTTTACTGCTTATGAGCCACTTAGCCATTCCTTTGGAATAAGCCTGCATATAGTTATAATACAATTGCATTCTGTGCACAACTTGTTGAGTACGTGTTGGTGTACTCAGCCTTGCTTAACAACCAACAACAGTGGAGGAGTCATCGCCTGTGCTTGAGGAGGACTTTCAGGTGGACGCGAGTCACTAGGCCAAGCCTTGTCAGTCGCCTGTGGTGTACTGATGAGTCACTACGTCTTCTACGATTTTCCGCTGCATTTGTCTTATTTTATCTTAGTCTTGCCCTATGAGGCCGAATAAATGTAAGTGATCATAAGATCATACACTAGTTATATTAAATAAATGAAGTCTTATTGTTATTATCGTTGTGTATGATGTGATGCTTACCGATGTTAAGCCGTGTGCACTAGCGTTGATCCTGGGAATAGTGCGGCATACACGGTGGATCCGAGTTGGTGAATTCGGGTCCTTACATACTTTCTGATTAGGAGCACAATGTTATAGAATCAAAACCAGAATATGTCTTGGATGATTTACGACTTCACAATACTCTAGAGGAAATCATTGTTGCTCTTAACACTTTTGTTTTACAGAATGCCGAAAATTTAGGACCAAAGATTCATGTGAGTAGAAAATACAAGTTTCAATCATTTCTTCTGCATGGAAGCACTTCTCAATAATGTTTACTACTCATTTATGTTTTAATATTTATGTAACTATCAAAAGAAAAAGCATGGAAGCACTTCTCAATAATGTTTTAAGAATTAAACCAGAGTATATTCAGGATAAGCATGCAATTATCATTAGTGAGGAATATAAAACCTAATGAGACATGTTAATCAATGATTTGAGCAAACCGAGTGCAAATAAAAGAAAATCAAGATTATTTGACTTTTGTTTGGTGCATGGAGATCAACCATCAGTTTGTAACCCAGGTGTTTTTACCATTGTAGCTATTGCAGATTATGCTAGCAAGATATACAATGGCATTATGCAAACTCCAAAAATAAATTGATGCCATTTTCGTACTCAATTGTGTGCCTAGATAAATGCATCCATTTCTTGTCCATGTTTGTGCTGCATATAATATATATATATCAATATCACCCAACAAGAGTAAAACATATTAAATTTGAACTCACCAGTACAAAACATGCAGGAGTGTTACAAGTCGTTGCAGCCAACAATATCAACGGGTAGTCACAAGCAACAACTCCACTATGGCATCCTCCTCCGCTTGCTCCAAAATATGCCAGAAGAATTAGCAACACAATTATTCCATAGCTCAGAAGAATTATATTTGTAGTTTTAAGTTTCAACTGCTCAAATAGGCACCTGGCTTGCTTAAAAGGAGAATGAATTTGGAGCATTCATTGGTACTTGCTACTGTTTGGATATTTGAATATCCTTGTTAGTACTTCTGGATTTTTGTTAGAGCTTGTCTTCTTATCTGGAATGTTTCACAATTTTGTGTTACCCATCACTCAATGATCATGGTCAAAGGACACACTCGGGCAAAGCAATCCTAAAAACATGATGCTACTTCAACAGTAAACAGAACAAAAATATAGCTCACAATGGACAGTCAAAGTCAACAGTTAACATGATTTTTTACTCTCACATGCAGAGCATCAGGATTCAGCTATCACAGGGTTATTGTTGCTACCCTAGGCTAATTATACGGGTCGCCATAAAAAATAAGATACTGTATGAGCACCTGATAGTAAAAAGTGAAGTACTTTCGCCATCATTGACTGGTTCTTTGATTAGTTTCTTCTACCTTATATTACGGAAGCTGTAAAATTTTAAGTTGTTTCTTTAATTTATGCTTTATTCAACAGGTTGTTCATGCAAGGGTGGACTGTGAATCATGATTATTATGTACGAATGATTCTTATTGATGCAATTTAGATGCGATGTTTCTGATGAATACATGGTAGCTTTGGGGCTATTGGCATGCCAGAATTGATTTGCTCTCCTTGTGCAGGTTTCTATCGTTATGTGCTTCTATTCGGATAGCCGTGCTCACGGTATTGAGCAAAGCTCGGGAATTACAGTCAAGGTGTAGTTAATTAAAATGAACAACTGGATGGGATGGCAGGATGCCATGTGGATAATGGAACTTGATTTAGGACGGAGAACTTGGTTTATTTGGGAATCACTGAATCTATTTACTTGTTATTATTTGTTTTACTGTCTTTTTCAATCTATGTACTGTATTGTTCTTGAATGCTGCTTTACTGCTTATGAGCCACTTAGCCATTCCTTTGGAATAAGCCTGCATATAGTTATAATACAATTGCATTCTGTGCACAACTTGTTGAGTACGTGTTGGTGTACTCACCCTTGCTTAACAACCAACAACAGTGGAGGAGTCATCGCCTGTGCTTGAGGAGGACTTTCAGGTGGACGCGAGTCACTAGGCCAAGCCTTGTCAGTCGCCTGTGGTGTACTGATGAGTCACTACGTCTTCTACGATTTTCCGCTGCATTTGTCTTATTTTATCTTAGTCTTGCCCTATGAGGCCGAATAAATGTAAGTGATCATAAGATCATACACTAGTTATATTAAATAAATGAAGTCTTATTGTTATTATCGTTGTGTATGATGTGATGCTTACCGATGTTAAGCCGTGTGCACTAGCGTTGATCCTGGGAATAGTGCGGCATACACGGTGGATCCGAGTTGGTGAATTCGGGTCCTTACATACTTTCTGATTAGGAGCACAATGTTATAGAATCAAAACCAGAATATGTCTTGGATGATTTACGACTTCACAATACTCTAGAGGAAATCATTGTTGCTCTTAACACTTTTGTTTTACAGGAATGCACAGAAAATTTAGGACCAAAGATTCATGTGAGTAGAAAATACAAGTTTCAATCAGCTGCTGCTGCATGGAAGCACTTCTCAATAATGTTTACTACTCATTTATGTTTTAATATTTATGTAACTATCAAAAGAAAAAGCATGGAAGCACTTCTCAATAATGTTTTAAGAATTAAACCAGAGTATATTCAGGATAAGCATGCAATTATCATTAGTGAGGGAATATAAAACCTAACAGACATGTTAATCAATGATTTGAGCAAACTGAGTGCAAATAAAAGAAAATCAAGATTATTTGACTTTTGTTTGGTGCATGGAGATCAACCATCAGTTTGTAACCCAGGTGTTTTTACCATTGTAGCTATTGCAGATTATGCTAGCAAGATATACAATGGCATTATGCAAACTCCAAAAATAAATTGATGCCATTTTCAGACTCAATTGTGTGCCTAGATAAATGCATCCATTTCTTGTCCATGTTTGTGCTGCATATAATATATATATATCAATATCACCCAACAAGAGTAAAACATATTAAATTTGAACTCACCAAGACAAAACATGCAGAGTGTTACAAGTCGTTGCGACCAACAATATCAGCGGGTAGTCACAAGCAACAACTCCACTATGGCATCCTCCTCCGCTTGCTCCAAAATATGCGGAAGAATTAGCAACACAATTATTCCATAGCTCGGAAGAATTATATTTGTAGTTTTAAGTTTCAAGCTGCTCGAATAGGCACTGGCTTGCTTAAAAGGAGAATGAATTTGGAGCATTCATTGGTACTTACTCTTGTTTGGATATTTGAATATCCTTGTTAGTATACGGATTTTTGTTAGAGCTTGTCTTCTTATCTCGAATGTTCACAATTTTGTGTTACCCATCACTCAATGATCATGGTCAAAGGACACACTCGGGCAAAGCAATCCTAAAAACATGATGCTACTTCAACAGTAAACAGAACAAAAATATAGCTCACAATGGACACTCAAAGTCAACAGTTAACATGATTTTTTACTCTCACATGCGAGCATCGAGATTCAGCTATCACAGGTTATTGTTGCTACCTAGGCTAATTATACGGGTCGCCATAAAAAATAAGATACTGTATGAGCACCTGATAGTAAAAAGTGTAGTACTTTCGCCATCATTGACTGGTTCTTTGATTAGTTTCTTCTACCTTATATTACGGAAGCTGTAAAATTTTAAGTTGTTTCTTTAATTTATGCTTTATTCAACAGGTTGTTCATGCAAGGGTGGACTGTGAATCATGATTATTATGTACAAATGATTCTTATTGATGCAATTTAGATGCGATGTTTCTGATGAATACATGGTAGCTTTGGGGCTATTGGCATGCCAGAATTGATTTGCTCTCCTTGTGCAGGTTTCTATCGTTATGTGCTTCTATTCGGATAGCCGTGCTCACGGTATTGAGCAAAGCTCGAATTACTGATCAAGGTGTAGTTAATTAAAATGAACAATCGGATGGGATGGCGGGATGCCATGTGGATAATGGAACTTGATTTAGGACGGAGAACTTGGTTTATTTGGGAATCATTGAATCTATTTACTTGTTATTATTTGTTTTTTGTCTTTTTCAATCTATGTCTTGTATTGTTCTTGAATCTTTGCTTTCTCGCTTATGAGCCACTTAGCCATTCCTTTGGAATAAGCCCGCATATAGTTATAATACAATTGCATTACATGCACAACTTGTTGAGTACGTGTTGGTGTACTCACCCTTGCTTAACAACCAACAACAATGGAGGAGTCATCGCTTTGTGCTTGAGGAGGACTTTCGGTGGGCGCGAGTCACCGGGCCAAGCCTTGTCGATCGCTTGTGGTGTCTTGATGAGTCACTACATCTTCTACGATTTTCCGCTGCATTTGTCTTATTTTATCTTAGTCTTGCCCTATGAGGCCGAATAAATGTAAGTGATCATAAGATCATACACTAGTTATATTAAATAAATGAAGTCTTATTGTTATTATCGTTGTGTATGATGTGATGCTTACCGATGTTAAGCCGTGTGCACTAGCGTTGATCCTGGGAATAGTGCGGCATACACGGTGGATCCGAGTTGTTGAATTCGGGTCCTTACAGAGGTGGTATCAGAGCATACTGACTGTTGGTCTTGGCCTAGATAGTTGGTCGTCTCTATAGGTCCTTCAAAATTATTTTCTAAAAGTAAAATGACCCAACCGAGAAGGATAATGTGTCCTTGACTTATCTCGTTCTTCTAATTCTGTCCTTACCAAAAATTCATTCTTACCTTTTGCTGAAATTTCTTTCTCTTACCTCCGCTGAATTGACTTAAAATCTTACCTGAGTATCTCAAGTAGAAAACAATATACCCCACTTTAGGAGATGGCATCGAATGCCTGTTGCTACCATAATGATCATGAAGGAAAGAATCATCAAGCTCACGGAAGAGCGGATTAATGAAGTGTATCAAGAGTTAGAAGACTCAGTGCTTCAAATAGCCAGTTGAGACTCATGTGTGGGAGTCGCGTTTCCTAAGATAGGAGTGTCGCCCATGTAGACGGTAGTTTTGTGTGTTTAGGTTGAATTGGTTCTTCTTGATTGCTGAGTGTGCAGTATGTGTTGCAAAGCTTTTAGGCTTATATAAGCAGCCATACCAAGTTATTAATATTGGTTGTTCAAATTATTGGGTTAAAACCTATCTCCCCTGTGTTAGGATCCTTGTTCTTACCTATGCTATTTCCTTCTTCCCTAAACCCTTTGAGGTAATCAAGTAGATGGTTCAGAATAGTGATAAGCAATAGAGCTAATGGAAGTGGAAATCAACCCAATGGAAACTCCAAGGATGAATTAGTTTTTCAACCATCACTGCCGATAGATACGCGGAGTTTCAAAGAGTTTTGGCTGCTCAGACCCAGTTGAGGCAAGCAATGATGAATCAAATACAGAATAGGACTAATCAAGTTAATGCCAGCAAAATATCTCGAACTGTTAATAATAATCCCTGTATTGACTCAAGGTTATTAGAAGTTATAAAGACTCGTCCACCAACATTTTAAGTAAATATTTCGCCTTTAGAAGCCATGGATATACCGGAAGTTACCTCAGTTCGATGCATAACGCCAAGAGTGAGCGGGAAAGTTGCGAGAGAAATTTGCCTAGAAAACCAATTGAAGAAAAGGAGTTTAGGCAAAAGATACTGTTCTAATCAACGAATGCTCAAGGAAGAAAGTTCACCCTAGAATCTGCTATAATTGCCACAAAACTTGAGTACTTTGCCAGCAAATGCCCACAAAGGAAAGCAATCGCGTTAGTTCAAGTCAATCCTAACTCTGTCCCTATCGAAGCCCCAGCGCCAAAGCCAAATCAAGGAAGTTAGGAGCTGTGAGTTTCCTTAGTGCAATGTCGTAAACCTATCGGTAAAAATAGAGGGATTAGTAATGTATTCCATGTAAAAGGTTCCTGGTTGGAAAAAAAAAGAAGCAATAATGGGGAAACAATGAGTTAGATGTTCTCTAAGAGTATTATGGCGTATATGGTTCATCTAAAAATGATACGTGTGCAACGGTAGCTAGTTAGGAGTACCCAGCCTAAGCTTGTTAGATCGAGGATTGGTCATTTTCCGGAAAGCGTTTAGTTATACTGGATTTATTCCAGGAAGTTGAGAATTCAGTGCTTATTAAGAAAGTAGAGTTCCACGCAAATTCTATTGGGTTGGATATTTAGGTTATTCTTTAAATTAAGGGGATGCCCAAGCCTAAGGCTATTTCTAAGAGATGTATATCGATGATAGTTTATGCTAGCCAACTGATGGGTAACAGTGTGGAATTTGCCAACTAGAAGATGCACCAGTTGTTAGAGAAAACCTTGATATATTTCCTAAGAATTTGTTTAACATGCCGTCATATCAGAAGATCTAGATCGTGAGCGAATTAGTGCCTGATACAACCCAATAGTGAAAAGACAATGTTTCTAATGAATTAATGGAAAATGGAAAGGCATGACGAAGAATTACTAGGAAGAGTTTTGAGAAAGCTTAGTGCGTTATTTGTGGTTAACAAAAAGGAAAATAGAAGATCGGAAAAGTGCAATGAATCATGCTTTAAATAAAGAAAGGGTCAAAAACAAGTATCCAATATCAGGATCGACAGCATGATTGGACAGTTTAGATGAGAATTGGAATTTCTTTGGGACAAAATTTCGCTTAGGTTATCATAAATTTAGGAATTAGGGGAGAGATGTTTCTAAGATTGCGCTCTCTACATAAACGATATAAGTTTTGGCTAAATCTCCTGAATTGACCGATGCCCCGCATATCTAATGAACATGATAAGTAAGATATTTATGGAGTAATTGATAAATTCATGGTTGATGACAATCTAGTATACCCTAAGACAAGAGAAGATCATGTAGAACATGTTAGATGGGTTAGAAAGATTGCAAGAGTAGTAGTCATATACTCTAGAGGAAATCATTGTTGCTCTTAACACTTTTGTTTTACAGGAATGCACAGAAAATTTAGGACCAAAGATTCATGTGAGTAGAAAATACAAGTTTCAATCAATTCTTCTTTGCATGGAAGCACTTCTCAATAATGTTTACTACTCATTTATGTTTTAATATTTATGCAACTATCAAAAGAAAAAGCATGGAAGCACTTCTCAATAATGTTTTAAGAATTAAACCAGAGTATATTCAGGATAAGCATGCAATTATCATTAGTGAGGGAATATAAAACCTAACAGACATGTTAATCAATGATTTGAGCAAACTGAGTGCAAATAAAAGAAAATCAAGATTATTTGACTTTTGTTTGGTGCATGGAGATCAACCATCAGTTTGTAACCCAGGTGTTTTTACCATTGTAGCTATTGCAGATTATGCTAGCAAGATATACAATGGCATTATGCAAACTCCAAAAATAAATTGATGCCATTTTCGTACTCAATTGTGTGCCTAGATAAATGCATCCATTTCTTGTCCATGTTTGTGCTGCATATAATATATATATATCAATATCACCCAACAAGAGTAAAACATATTAAATTTGAACTCACCAGTACAAAACATGCAGGAGTGTTACAAGTCGTTGCAGCCAACAATATCAACGGGTAGTCACAAGCAACAACTCCACTATGGCATCCTCCTCCGCTTGCTCCAAAATATGCCAAAAGAATTAGCAACACAATTATTCCATAGCTCAGAAGAATTTTAAGCCGACATTTATAAATGCCCCCTTAATGAAATGATAAGCCGGCATATATTTTGTGCCAGGAAATTCTTTCACCGGCAAATATTATGTGCCAGACAATTGAACGCCCCTAAATCCAAATAAATGCCGCAAAAGCTTTATTTGGTGGCATTTGACTCAAATGCCATGTAAAATTAAATGCCCCGAAAGCTATATCTGTGTTGTAGTGAATATTGTCTCGATATTATCAACACTTTTACGTCATTCTTTATCGGCCATGTGCCTAGAGAAATGAATGACAAAGCCAACGTATTGGCCCAGGTAGCATCAGGATATAAGGAATACGGTCGACACGAAGCGTTTGACCTAATCGACAAAGCGGTGCTATGTGTTGATGACGCCGATTGGAGAACTGAGATAAAAGCTTACTTAATGGACCCATCCAGGTCTACTGCGCGAAAAGTTCGTCAACAAGCATTGAAGTATGTTGTGCTGGAAGGAGAATTGTACTATCGGACATTGGAGGGATTACTTTTAAGATGTTTGGGAGATGAAGAAGCAAAAGTGGCCATGGGTGAAATCCATGAAGGGATTTGCGGTGCACATTAATCGGCTTACAAAATGAAGTGGATCCTAAGACGAACTGGGTATTTCTGGCCGACAATGTTGGAAGATTGTTTCAAGTATTACAAAGGATGCCAAAGTTGTCAAAAGTTTGGGAATGTGCAACTTGCACCTGCATCGGCTTCATACCCGATTATTAAACCATGGCCGTTCAGAGGATGGGGGATAGACGTAATCGGCCAAATATTCCCAGCGTCAAGCAAGGGCCATAAGTTCGTCCTCGCAGCCACAGACTATTTTTCAAAATGGGTTGAAGCCGTTCCGCTTAAAAAAGTCACTAGCGTAGAAGCTATCGGCTTTGTTAACGAACACATTATCCATCGATTCGGTATTCCTCAGACTATCACAACCGATCAAGGAACTGTGTTCATGTCTAACGATTTTAAAAGCTTTGCAGAGAGCCTGGGTATCAAACTGCTTAACTTGTCGCCATATTACGCTCAGGCTAATGGACAAGCCGAGTCGTCTAAGAAATCTTTGATCAAGTTGATTAAAAGAAAAATCGACGAAAGGCCTCGAAATTGGAATTCAACTCTGTCAGAGTCACTATGGGCTTATCGGCTGGCGTTTCACGGATCGACTAAACTTTCATTAAGGGGGCATTTATAAATGTCGGATAAGAATAGTTCTAGGAGGAAGCTGTAACAGAAAAAGAAAGATATTCTTACAAAGTATGCTCAAAGGTTTGGGCAAGATAATATGGTAAAAACACATGACCTGTACACTTAAAAATTATATAGCAAACGATTATATAGAGAAAAGCTGAATGAATAGTGATAAAACATACAATGTATGACAGAGGATATCTACAATGTTCAAAATCAACATAAACCAAACAAGTTAATGTTTAACTGATCTTGGTAAAATGGTGAGCTTGTAAAAGTACATGACAAATTTTTCAATCTATCTATCCTAAAAGAAACACAAATAAAGACTGCATTACTTTAAAAAAGGTTACCTGCGTTCATCATAACTTCATATAATCATATCACTAAACTGAATTGTCGGACCCACAAGAACAATAAGACCGTATTACTACCATCATATATAAGAACAACAAAAATTATAAAGACTAGAACTCTCAATGCGTGCCCATACATCAACTAGGGCTGTACCCTTTACAAATGATCCATTAAAAACATGCTAAATCGCATAAGAAGAGGCTAGAGAAAAGAATAGATATGAACAACAAGTCTATTAGTTAAATCATAGCACATTCATAAAGTAGTAGATCACAACATCATAGCATATAGTTAACAAGATACATGTTCAGTGGTGTGAGACCAATGCCTCTTTGAACCGGTAGACCTCATCAGTGTTTCACCACAAGCTGTAACATCCTGAATAAGGCATAATAAAACCATAAAAAAGTTTATCAATTAACTAGAAGTGTTGAACATTAGTTTTTTTTAGACAACCATTAGCTATTCTTGCTGAAGTCTAAAGAGCGTGATTTTCTAGAAGGGAAATATAACTAAAATATAAGGGAACTGTAATAGGGTGTTCATATCATATATGAACAATTATAGCAGAAATTGATAACGACTGATCTCATGAAACATTGAAAATAAAGGAAGCATTGGTAACCAGATTTTTAAATTCCAAGCAGGGAGTAACAACATATTTAGTCCACTCAGAAACTCGAATTAAAAAAATGATGACAGATACCTCCTATGTCACTGGAATCACATCAGATTACAACAATTGATGTGCTGATAGGCAAAATTCGAGTGAGATAAATTCCAATATATGGACCGTGTAAATTAAATTAATCAACATGTCAACAAGATAAGAGAAGAGATATTTTGCCTGGCAACTAGAAAGAAAGCAAGAATGGTGGTATACACACACACATGCACGCACGCACACACACCCTAATAGCCAGTTCTTGACCCATATGTATGAACTTTTACAATAAATCTGTGATTATGTTTACACGTGCACGCATGCATATGTACGAGTGACTTCCACGATGTTCCTTACTTTTCATATGCATTCTAATTTTGGAGAAACAAAAAAAAAGCACAGCGATAAACAACTTCAAAGCAGATGAGTTCCATAATAAATTCTACCTTGTATAAACAAATCTACTGAGAAATGAACCTTACTTAATACTAAAGATAAGGAACTGTGTTTATCCAAGTTTTTTCTTGGTACACATGTGTTGACCAAATAGCCAATAAAGTAATTCTGTTCTCATATAACATCGCTTCACAAAACAATAACAATCAGGGGAACCCAAAATTTGTCCATGAAGTTAAATATCTATGATAACTAAAGTTCTTTTGCAATTCTGTCAAGATGTATGGAGAGAGCAGAAAGTGCACAAACATGTAACTTCAGAAAGTTTCCCTTGAAGATACTTGTTGGGCATTTTAGAGCCAAATCTTGAGATATAAAGCCAATCCCATCAATATGGATCAAAGGCTCATTATCTCGATTGAGAACAATATTTCCATATTCATCCTGAAATATTACATTAATTATTTTTTTCGAAAATACAAATATTACATTTATTATGAATATTACATTCCAGTAGCAAGACCAAATATTGGAAAGGAAGGAGAGAATTACCCTACAAGGTTCATCATCAATCATCTAACATGAATTGTCGATAAATCATCCAATGTGATAGTTTTGGATAGTATCAAAGCAAACTGTATCATTGCAATGGAAGAACATAAGCTTTCACATAGTAATGCACCACAAGCCTCCCAATGACGGCCTCCGCTCCGCTCCAATAGAAGTTAGCCTTCTTCTGAATTTGGATCATAATTCAACAAAAACTAAGTCACCGAAATATACAAAAATTCGGCATGACCTCTCTAGTAAATAGGACATCCACTCAGCAGACAAAAAAACATTTGCAGTAATATATATATATATATATATATATAGGAAGCCTCTTTTCTACTCTTGGGAGTAATTACTCCCTATACCGTATCTCACAACGTATGGGGTATCTCGTGCGATAGAGAGTATGTACGCGTAGTATATGAGTATATAAGATCATCTAGGTGATATGTACATTTTTTCAGAGGTGGTATGTATATTTTTTGGACATACTCCTTTTTATGTGTGTATATGAAGGTATTTGCAAAATACGCTAAAAATCATGAACTTCCTTGCAATTTTTTCATGTGGCTCACATTGGAGTATCTTATAATTAGTGTATGAGTGTACCCAAAGTGATAAAGGAGTATTTCAAGTTTGTTTAGGTAGTATTTCAGAGGTGGGAGTAACTACACCCAGGAGTAAAAGATATTTTTCCTATATATATATATATATATCAATCTCTCAAACCAAAAGAAGACATTCTAGCAGATCAATCTATTCAGTAGCACGGGGCATATATATATGTCGTTCTGAAACATTGATATATCTATTCAGTAGCATTAAAAAATTATACCCAAGCAAAACCTGCTCATAAAATGCACACAAAAATATACAGCTACAACTGATACATAGGAGGAGAAAAATAGGAACTACAATACATGTAAGGTACCAAGGTCTAAAGTAAATAAACAGTAATTCACCACCAAGGTAATACAAATACAATCTTATTGAGTTGACAATCAACTTCTCAAGTCTCAAAACATGATAAGTTAAAATCGAGCGAGAGACAAAGGCGCATCTTTGCTAAGCTTTATGTCATACATTACATGCCAATGCTTCAGATAGTGATATCTTGAAAGTGGTTTTGATCTGCACGCATTGTCAAGGATAGAAGTTCAGTGCTATTTATAAGAGGATGGGACAAATTGATTGAAAAGAAGTGGATGATGAACACTATTTAGATGCAGATCAAGAAGAAAATAAGATATTCTTCCAGAGAGTATATAAGGTTCATCCATGTTCCACCCAGATTCAGTGCGAATGAAATAGCACCTGACAGGTGAAGTGCATTTCTTGTTTTTCTCTTCTTCTTTTTTCTCCTCTTTACCGCCATCCTTGTAAACTGAGAAAGGGACATCAATCAATAAAGATCATCCAACAAACAAAGTTAGCAACCACGGGACATCCATGTCTTATTGTCAAGTGTACCTAGGTCTTATTGTCAACCTCATATTGGATGCTATTTTCCAATTTGTACATATTTTCAATGTTACTATGCTAATTTTTCCAAGCATAGAATGACACCACATTTCCAATGGAAGTAACAAACAAACAATGGATGTATACAAAAGATGGAAATCCTAACACATTTACCAAGTAAATGAGTGGAATTACCAATCCACGACTGTCGTTTCCTTGATAAAAGTATGGATTTACCTTGCCATTTCATACTCCATACAACCAAACAAAATCTCACTCCATCACATACACTTACAACCAACCCACTTGCGCCATCCCATGCAGGAATGAACTCATTCACCCAACCAAACACACCTTAAATTCATGTCATAAAGAAAAGCCTGACAATTATTTATGTGAAGCCACCAAAGCACTTACTCTAGTGGAATAGCATAAAATGCAAAAATCATGTCTACATTGCACACATTCATCAACTTGCCACACTTGATCATAAATACCAGCAGGCCCAAGTCCATGACAGGCAATCCGACCGCCAAATACCAGCTAAGTATAACATCATGTAAATGCATACGATGGCGGTAAATAAAATAAACTTACCCCATTCAGAGCAAGTTTTTTAGACTTGTCAACCAACGCATAGCCTAGCCCATTTCTTTGGAGCTCCTTGGCAACACAGACACTGTTCAGATACACCCTTGTATGGTTTGGTTCATTTACCTATTAATATGGATTGATTATGAAGTAATATTAGTATGTTACAATTGTTTGAAGAAGCAACAAAAGATTTTTTAAAATTCATTAAAATCAGCATTTTGCATCACGTTTATACTAAGTCAATAAAATATATCCAGGCATACAACAGGATATTCGAAATGGCAACTCATGCTCTATGTAAATCACCATTTGATACAAAAATAAGAAAATAAAAATGCCAGTGGAATTGAAAAGCAACTATTTCAGAAATTCAGTTAAGTCCTGTGAACTCTCACTCTGTTGGAAACTGCGGACAACTAAGAGGTATTGAAAGCAAGTTCATTAATTTAAGTTAAAACAATAAGCAAAGTCCGTATTTATTCCATGATACTCTTCTATAGCATTTAAAAAAAAGAATCAATTGGCTTACCGCAGGCCTCTTTCCAGTTAGTTCATCTGGTAGCAAAAAACACTGATTCAGGCGTAAACTACCAACTATTATTATTTCTTCCCCATCTTCCACAAACTGCATGTATCAGATTTCAGAGGTAAAACTCCAGCGTCCATAGATTAACACTGTTAGAAATGAATATAACTGACTCTAGTGTAAAGAGATCAGAAAACAATATGTGAGCCAAGAAAGGCGAGGTGCAAAAAGAAATGCACAATGAATAGTTCAAATTTGATCTAAAAGAACAAATAACAAGTACCACCAAACTCAACAAAGACAATTTGGCATGTTATTTTTTATGCTTTCGAATATAACAAAGAGAGATCATAAAAATGAATCACAGTGAGCCCAAGAAAATGCATTTCTGCAATTTTCATTATTTAAATTCTCTATCAAGTGGAACATATGAAAATTCTCGGGCAATAAAATGCTTTTGTGCATCCGATTTCCATGATCTTCTTTGGGTGACATGGAAAAGAACAGAGCCCAAATAAAAGTTCATTTGAGGGCACAACATCTATATATCATTATACCTTACATGTAAAACAAAGCTCTTCTGCGACATCAAGGACGGCAACAAAGTGGTACCATCCCATTTATACAAGAAACTCTTTGAAAATTGATCATCTTCCCGAAATCTGATCTTGTAATGCTTGATACTCCCTCTCTGCCAGAGCTTTTCTGTGATCCTAATAGAACTTGAAAATAATTAATATTAAATTATTTATGAATCACTATGATGGTTCACAGGTTTAGCGACGCACATAGAGAAAAAGGAAAATAAAAGGAGATAGCCTATTACTAATCACACAACAAGTAGTATAAACAGTAACGATTCAGTGACGCTCTGTCCACCTTCTAAGTGCTCACATGAGTTTTAGGATACATACCCAATTTCCAGTATGGTATAAGTGCATATATACGAATAACTATACACCCAATATCAGCACTAAGCATATACACAAAGAGCTCAGCATTGAATCATGCACACTAATCATTCGGGACACATAACCCAAGCAAGCACAGATTAGGCAAATATAAATCACTACTAGAAATCCAGGCTTTTGCCACGAAACTTTTTACAACACCATAAATTCTGTTGCATTAGAGTGGTGTTATTGCCTCGATTTGAAAAATTGTGGCGATACATCCAATATATTACCACGAATTCTCATGCGTTATGATATTGTTAACTCGTCAGGAAAAAGGTTGGTCGTATTGCAACAAAAAATAAAATCGTTGCATTAAATAAGATTTTATTACCACAGGTAAATGTTGTTGCTATAATATTTTACTTTGTGGCGATTTTTAATTTTATAGCCACGATTTCTTTTTACGTGGCAATAAGTCTACATATGGGTCACGACATGTATCAGACAAATCCTGTAGATTCAGCCCAGCCCATACAACCCATGTTCTTCTTCTCCTGAGTTCTTGTCCCTATTCTACGCCTACGATGCGCGGGCCGCTTGCCCGGCCTGAGACCTCATCGTGTTTTTTCTGCCACATCCGCCTCCGGCCAGGGTTTCTGAACTAAAGCCGGTCTCTGTAGCTGGACCCGAACCAGAGAAAAACAATTTAATTTGAATGGCCGGATTGGTTCTGATTGCAGATCAAAAAATCTTCAACAGGTGAGTTGTTCTTCGGTGCTCTTTACGAGCGACAGCAATCTTCACGAGCGAGGCAAGCGCTGCTATGGTCCGATCGAAAGGCAGCAAGAGTCACAAGCCAACGGAGCCGCTTCAGCCGGCGCCCATCTTCGAGCCGGCTTCTTCGCCCGTGTCTCGCCGGCATCACCCAACAGCCGGATCCGTGCGGCCGTCCGCTTCTCTGGCCGAGTAGCCGTGCGTCGCCAGTTGCAGCCGCTCCGTTGGCTTGTGACTCTTGCTGCCTTCCGATCGGACCATAGTAGCGCTTACCTCGCTTGTGAAGATTGCTATCGCCCGTAAAGAGCACCGAAGAACCTTCACGGATAAAAAGGTCACGGAATAGTCGCTTAAGGTAGGAATAATCAGGCTTGTCATCAAACCGCAGTGAACGGCAATAATGGAAATATGATGCAAACTCAGTAGGATACCCACGACATAGTGCCTCAATTGATGTTGCAACTTTTTTCTCGTTAATTTTCTCATACTTTTGCTTCTTTGTTCACCTTTCGCACCTTGCCAAGGAAGGCTTCCCCTTAGGAAGTACATAAGTACATATCCAAGAGATTCCAAGTCATCTCTTCGGCTTTGTTTCTTTGTGCAGCTTTGCTCTGGTTTCTGAAATAAGAGCAGAACACCTTCAGTGAAATCTGTTATAGTCAGTTCTCATGTATTCAGTCAAAGTAAAAAAGGCTTAGCTGAAAACACATAACAGATGATGGCTAATGCACAAAATGCTTCTCATATATGACATGGAATCTCTGATCTCAGATTGACATGGAATGAGCGCATGGAGAAATTTCTCAAAATTTGACTATACGAATGGCTGCTCACCTCCTCTTCCTCCGACAAGTCTCCTCGTCCGCCGATGTCGCGTAGCCGACCTGCTCCTCCTCCGAAGATGACGTGTCGGGGATCTCTATGAGGACGATGGGATCGGTGCTTGTGCCGCCGCCGGCGCTGCTCCTTCTGCTCCTGGCCCTCTCCGATGTCATGCAGCCTGAACCGCCCGTGGTCGTCGCTCTGGTCTTGCGCCTAGGCGCGCACCTGAAGCACCTTCTTGATCACTCCTCCCATGTCACACTTCTAATGCAGCTAATTAGAAGTTCTTAATCTCCTATTTTATTTTCTTATTTTTTTCATAAAGCTCAAACAACAAAAGAAACTTGTGCTATAAAATCAAACATCTATTTCTCCCGATTACATAAGTTTTTATGGTTTCTCCTCTAACATGAATTTAGGCATTCATAATATTAAAACAAATTTAGAAATGATATTCTTGGTATACGTCTTGAAAGATTTGAAAATAAATGATTCACCCTCTGTTGCCTATGTCGTTTTGCTCTATCAGCCTATTCAAGCTAGTCTTTGTTCTCCGAATGAGCTAAAAATTACTCAGAGGACTCCTGCTTACACTTCTAACATGCAACAGAAATTCGCCACTAGAATTCATTCTATGCAGTATAGGAAAATTCATAAAAGTTGACTCACCCTCTTTGCCTACGCTATTCGGTTCTATCGCCAATTGAAGAGAGCATTTATTCTCCGAATAAGGAGAAAATTTCATGATATACTCCCACTTGCAGTGATACCTTACCACAGAAATTCGCCGCTCGATTTCATTCTGTATTACCTAGTAAAAATCATGGAAGTCAGCACACGCTCTTTTGCGTACACCGTTTGGCTCTATTAGGCTATTCAGTCGAGCATTTGTTCTCTGAATGAGCTAAAAATTTCGCAGAGAACTCCCACTTGCACCAAAAATGTGCCAAAAAATTCGCTGTTCGAATTCATTCATATTGCCCACAAAAAATCATAGAAGTCGACTCACCCTCTGTTGCCTATGTCGTTTTGCTCTATCAGCCTATTCAAGCTAGTCTTTGTTCTCCGAATGAGCTAAAAATTACTCAGAGGGCTCCTGCTTATACTTCTAACATGCAACAGAAATTTTATGCGGTACAGAAAACATATATGATCAAAAAAACATATGTGCATCGTATAGGGTATACTAGAACTTGGTAAAATAAATTGCAAAAATAAAGTGTGAATCAAAGCTTGTATGTGTGCGTCGACGACTGTATTATGTTTCGAAAAAAATTTATTTTCTCATATTCTAATTGTTTGCATTTTAGCTCCGGCCTTTCTTTCCCTCCTTTTTGTTTTGATTTTCTGCGATATTTTGTCTTGCCAAGCGTCTCCCTCCATTTTTTTCCCATCCGAGCCCCCCCCCCGGCGATCTGCCGCTCTCCCCCTTACGCTTTTGGTTCTGCGTTGCCCAGCGCTGCCAAACTCGCGCGACAAAACAAATCTCCAAAGCTACTTCCGAAACGGATCCTGGCGATCTCGCCCTCGGCACTGGGCACCGACGCGACAAAACAAATCTCCAAAGCTCCCCGGCGATCTCGCCCTCAGCACTGGGCACCGACGCGACGCCAGGGGGACTTCTCCGAGGGACGCCAGGGGGACTTCTCTGCGGGGATCTCCAAGATTGCGTCCTCGCTCCTGCCATTCGGGCAGCGGAGGCGGACGAGGGGGACCCGTGGTCAGTGTGACCGAGGAGGTGGTGGTGTTCGTGAGGCACATCTCGACGAGGTCCGAGACGTGGCTTGATTTCCCCTGTTCATCAACGAGCGTTAAGCAGATGGTAAGATCTAGTGCCTCAGGGGCGTGTCAAATGATGTGTAATTGGTGCATTGTGATGAAATGGATTGCCTTTGTGGTCCTAATTTGAGCGCATTCGATTGATATTTGTGGGGGAAGAGAGGTAATTGGAGCGGTGAAACCTTTGTTGTGAATTTATGATTGCTTAACTATTAAATCGAGCAAATTTGCTTCAAGTGGTATATATTTACTTATTTCCACTAGATTAGATTAGTGAAAAAAAGTAGATCGAAGTCCTAACGTTTTGTAGAAAATTTGGCAACTTAACCTGAATTAAATTGTGTCGGTCTTGTCAATTACATTTGTGAATATTGCTTGACAAAGAGTATTAATTGGTGCCAAAAATTTTGGTCCTCGCGTGGTTAACTTTTAGTTTGATTTGATGTTGCTTGGTTGGATTTAGGATGTTTCGAATGCTATGGTAAAGATTGGCTATTGAAGTGGTGGTGCTTGGTCTTAGGGCCCTTACTTTGAGTTGACCGCTTTATGAATCTATGTGCATTGATTGGTGAACTTTAGTATGAATGAATTATGCAAATTCTGAAGTATTGCTAATCTCAGTGGCGAGAAATTGATTAGGGTGATGCCGAAACCTTTACAACTTGGGGTTCCTAGAAAATCGACTTCACAATTATTCGTTTTAATAAAAATTTAATGGTTTTTCTAATAAGTAGCGCTTAAACTGATGGACACATATATATTTGTTACTAATACTATTTGTTTTTTCTAATAATATTTGTTTTTTTATGTCAGGGAACATACATGTTTAATGTATATTTGTTACTAATACTTGACAATTGCACGACTGATAAATTTTACTGTTATATTTGACTTGCTCAGAAACAGGCTCTAGGGAGGCACCAGTCGAGCATGTATGTGAGCCCTCTGTTGTATTGGTAGCATAGATATTGTTCTCTGCTTGTATTTTCTTCCGATCTGCTCTGATGCACTTCCTCTTTCTCCACTCTCTGCTCCGCTGTTCTCTGCTCTGCCACCCTCTGCTGACCCTCTTCATTACTGTAGAAGTGTAGTACTGCTGATGCTCTCTTCTCTAGTGCTGACCTCTATAATTTGTTGTTTAATGCATGCGTTTATGTTTGCCTGGTGTTGCCCAGACAATCATTAGGCGACATCCTAATCGACTAGTGGACAAGGCGCCTGTATGCCATGATCGCCAAGTGCACCATGACAACCATGAAAATAACAGTGGGCCATCTTCAGTTCTTTCTTAGATTATGTTTGTTCTCTCTTTTCTGCTACTTTTTAGATTAATCTGGCCTGCTTCTGAGCTTCAACCTGATAGAGTTTGTCCAGTAGAAACAACTTCTCAAGCTTATACCTGAAGAGCCCAAAGATTGCTAGTTGCAAAGCAGTTCAATGTGCACCAGGCTAACAACTATTCTGAGCTATTAAGCACCCTTAAGTGATCCTATTTCCCATATATGAGATGACTCTGTTGCTCTCCACTTCGGATTTTGAGAGCAGATCAAAATTACACCATAAATATATTTCTAGTTACTAAAAACTTTGATTTCTTTCTGTGTTTTCATTCAACACAGAATAAATGGGACCTTCAAAACACCCCCAATGCAAAGGAAAAGATATGAGATATTGCCAAAGAGCGTTACAGGGGATGGCGGTCAACATTGAGTGCTACATACAAGGCGTATAGTACTTATGCTGAGAGAATGAAACAAAAGCCTGAAGATGTCATTGTTGAGTGGCACTACTTGAACTTATATTTTGGGTCTGAACAATTCAAGGTTAAACGAAATTATACATACCTTTTATTTTGCATACAACATATAGTGCTTTCTTTCTCTATTACAGTACTTAGAGTTCTATTCCAAGCATACTGTACTTTCTTTTTTATATTTTACACTGCTACATAAAGTGCGTCTGTAATCTTTTTTGTACTGTCACCTACTGCAGAAGGTTAGCAATCAAAACTCTGGAAACCGCCAAAAACAAAAGACCAAGCATTTGATGGGTTCCAAACCTTTTTCTCAAATTAGCTATGAGCAGGTAAATATATGTTTGAATGCTCTTCTTTTCATAAATGATGTAGGATTAATATGCCATGTCCTTGCAATTTTAGAGAGACCCAGAAACAGGTGAAGAGCCAAATGAAGTGCACCTCTGGATGAGCACTCACATGAAGAATGGGCAATGGTCAGATGCTGCATCTAAAAAAGTTTATGTGAGTACTTCTTTAATATTGGACTCACAATGTGTTTGTAATTTTTTACAATCTTTTAGAACTTCAATATTCAATTAACTTGTGTTCTGTCACTTAGGACGGGGCATGCGAGAAGATTTGTGAGGTAGAATTACAGCGAGACAATGGCATCCTTTCACATGAACAGGAAAACAATATTTTCCAATCAAGCTACAAGGAACTCACATCAAGCAAAACATCCCAACTTCACGGACAGGGATACTTGGCGAAACGTTGAACACGTCTTGAAGGATGCAGCTCAAATCGAACAACAAGCCCAGTGTTATACCGCAGCCCAACTACAAAATGTTGAGCTCCAAGGTGAGGTTCAAAAGTTAAAAGAGCAAATTGCAAATGAGATTGCTGAAAGGGATAGGATAGTAGAAGAAAGTAGGCGATAGATTCAAGAGGAGCAGAATGCAAGGCTTGCACTCAGGGAAGAGATGCTTTCATTGATTGCAGAACAGAGAGAAGCATCAATACAGCAGGTAAAGAAATTGGAAACAATTTAGTTCAATGATGGTTTTGCACATTATATGCGACCTTAATTTTTTTTTTCTAATGCAGACTAACCCAACAAGCATCATCCCAAGTAATGATGCAGCTAGGACAGTTGTGGACAAGAATAATCACAACACTCGAAGTTCTAATGTCAAGTGTAATCTATTCAATAACGATTCCAATGGGACACCGCGTTATATAACTACCCAGCAGTTGAGGCAAGTTGCTAAAAATCATGGTCGGTGAAGGGCTGAACAAGGTATGAATTGCAAAGTTTATTTTTCAGCAATGCACTGTACATTATGATAATATACAGATCCACTATTTGTTTATGCTCAAAAGAATAAACCATGCTTTTATTCAACAGGAGGATACAATTTGAGTGGAGCGTCTGGTCTCATCGCATGGTCAAGTCAAGCAAGTCTACAATGTGGAACAACCTATTCTCAAGTCACTAGTCAATAGATTAGTTACTCATATCGCAATCTTAGTTGAGAAATTTAAAGTTTTCGCTTCAGAAATTACTACTTAAATTATTCTATTATTGGTCTCTTTTACTTGATGTTTGTACATACAAAAAAAGATTGTTACAAATGCTCTTATATATGATTTGATGCCTATAATTGATATTTCTGTTCGTGCAATTTCTAATTTGAGTACATTTCTTTTGCAACAATGGTATATAAGCAAATATTATTGCAATATGCATTGACGCCTCGTTGCGACAAAATGAATTGCTACAGATATAGATCGTTGTTATAATTTATTGCAACGAAGTTATTTCATTGCAATACATCATATTGCCACGAAAATTATTTCGTTGCGACCTCACTTATTGCCATGGATTGGTTTTTGTTGCAACTGCTGTCTAATGCAATGCCTAAACGCGTGGCAATAGATGCCTAAACGCGTGGCAATAGAGATCTCTATTGCCACGACAATAAAAAAAATATTGCCACGGTTTTAAGGTCATTGCGACTACTATCTAATGCAACGCATGAGAGCGTGGCAATAGAGACTACTATTGCCACGACAATTGAGACTATTACCACGTCAAACCGTCATTACAACTACGGACTAATGCAACGTATATTCTCGTTGCAATTAGCATTACAATTGCAACAAAACGTAAATCGTGGCCCAAACTTTGGACCACGCAACTAATAGCCACGCCTGCCAACGATTGTCATATTGTGCTATTGGTACATTTTGCAACGAAATGGGCCCTATTGCAACGATTTCTCGCCGTTGCAAAAGCCCGGAATTCTAATAGTGAATGTATATATATTGCTCACTACCAGAATCCCATATAATGGCTCATCAACATAAGAATCTGCTGAACAACAACACTAACTGCATTAAGATTCCAAGAACACAAATACTACCACCCTCCTTTGCCTTTAATCATCCCCTAGCAAAGCATGCATGCATATTCTAGGGCCAAACTTTTCGTCTAAAGGCATGATTGTGCCGAACCCAAATTCAAGCCCTACCCATTATTCTGATGACAGTACATGCACAATCACATTCAACAACCCTAAACCTTCTAGACATTATCACAAACACCTCACATGCATGCCAAAACTCCCCAAGAACAAGGTATACCTCCAATCTCACACCCATGGAGAAAGAGGAGATGGGGGCATGGCCGGCTGGTGGGGAGGGTCAGGTCACGGAGGAAGTCGCACGGAGGAGAGTCGTGTCGTGAAGAGCCGTGAGGAAGTCGCACGGAGGCGGCTGGCCGAGCAGGACGGCGCCGAGGGAGCCGCCAGAACGTAGGCCGGAGGCAGCGCCGGCGCGCGGGGCCAGAGGCGGCGGCCATGGTGACTCGACTGGGAGGGAGCGCACGGGGGAAACAGCAGGGAGGAGAGGCGCCAGGGGGAACCGACTGGGGACGCAGGCCACCGGAGGGAGCTCGGGAGGAAGCTTCGGCAGGGGAGAGCGCCAGAGAGCATCGGTGGGAGGCGACGGAGAGCCAGCAGGTGAGCCAGCACGAAGAAAAATATCGGCCTGGCCTCCCACCAATGTCTGCCAAAAACATTTGCGGTATTATAGATTACAAGCGCGGTTTATCTCTCGGCAAGAAAGAGATCGATCGGCCAGCACTTAAATTCGTGGGCTCTGCAAGCCCACGAATTTAATTAAATTCGTGCGCCCAGTATAAAAAACCCACGAATTTAATTAAATTCGTGGGTCTCTGCAGGTGGCCCACGAATTTAATTAAATTCGTGGGTTTCCTATAAACCGATGAATTTAAATCTGTAAATTCGTGGGTTTTTTTTACCCACGAATTTTTTCCTGTTTCTTGTAGTGCATCCCACCATCAAGACCGTGAGGAGGAGAGTGTGCTCTTGTGCAAGATTGAGTCAGCTTACCAATGGGCAGGGACTTCAAAGACATTCACAAAATCTTGGAAAGAATGGAAATCACAAGGGCGAAAGAACCAAATTTTATAGAAAAATCGGCTGAACTTATGTAAAACACGCAGTAGATAAAAGCTAGACAAAGAACTTACATAGTTGATCGACATTCCAAGTGCTGGCGAGCACCCTACCATCCTCCATCGCTAAGCGGACAGCCCCCAGGCATGCTACCGAGACAACCGTGAATTGACCCTCCCATTTGGGGGATATCTTGTTAGCTTTTGACAAGTCCTGAACTCGACGCAGGACTAGGTCGCCAACTTGCAAGGTCCTTGGTCAGACTGACTTGGTTGCGTGCTTACGAAGGGCCTTTAGGTAAACCGCGAATCGAAGCAATGCCCGTTCGCATGTCTCCTCAGCGAGGTCTAGGTCTATGAGACGCCAAGCTCCTGGTCAACGTTGTCGACCAAGTGCACTCTTGGAGAACCCATCACTATTTTGGCGGGCAATATGGCCTCTGCAGCATAGACAAGTTGGAATGGGGTTTCACCCGTAGCTCGGCTTGTCGTAGTGCAAACTGACCAATAGACGGAAGGAAGCTCGTCCACCCACGATTGACCGTGCTAACTGAGGTTTTTGAAAATCCTCTTTTTGATCCCTTGAACAATTTGTCCATTTGCTTGCTCGGCCACTCCATTGCTATATGGATGTTCTACAGAGGCGAAGTAGGCCTTTATTTCGATGTCTTCGCAATAGGCTTGAAACAGTTCACTAGTGAACTGAGTGCCATTTTTCGTGATGAGGTGGTTGGGAATGCCAAAACGCGTCACCACGTTAGTGTGAAAAAACTTCTTGGCTGCTTGAGCCAAAATGGTCAACACGGGTTCAGCTTCGATCCACTTAGTGAAAGTGTTAATAGCCACGAGCAAGAATTTACAGCCCTTCTGACCTCGGGGGAAAGGCCCGAGTATATCAATTCCCCAGGTCGAGAATGTCCATGATAGAGGAATGATTTGAAGCACTTATGCCAGTTGATGTACCTTGCGAGCATGAATTGGCATGCCCTACAAGTTGTCACAATCGACCAAGCATCGGCTAAGGTCGCTGGCCAATAGTAACCCAATCGGAATGCTTTGCTCACAAGCGTCCTAAAAGATGAGTGAGCTCCGCACAATCCTTCATAGATATCTCTAAGAAGATATTTGCCCTCTTCTTGAGATATGTACTTGGAGAAGACTCCTAGTGCTCCTTTGCGGTACAAGGCGCCCTCGATCAACTTGTAGGGAGAGGATCGCCTTATAAGCCAAAAATGCTCAACTTCTTCTTCGGGCAGTGTCCCACGTGCAAGATATTGGATGAATAGCGTCATCCAATTCGCACTATGCTTGAGAAGAGAGAAGTTACCGCACGTCTCTTATGCCTCCTCTACAAACGGAATGGAGGGCTTGTATAAGTGCTCGACGAGCTCTCCTCCGGAGCGGAAATTTGGGAGGAACCGATCTTTGAGAGTTGGTCGGCCAGGGAATTATCCTTTCTGGGGATGTAGAGTACTTCGAAATTCTTAAAGTAATTCTCCATCTTCCTCACTTCAACCAAGTAAAGCGTCATTGAGTTATCGGAACACTGATACTCCTTATTGACTTGGTTGATGACCAACTGTGAATCGCCTTTTACTGTTAGTCGCTGCACTCCGAGTGCTTTGCATACTCGTAGCCCGGCCAAGAGGCCTTCATACTCCACCGCGTTATTGGTTGCGGCAAAGAGTAATTAAATGGCGTACTGGAGTTGATCTCCCTGAAGGGATACTAGCACCACTGCAGCCCCCGAGCGCTCATAGCCTCGAGACCCATCGAAGTACATGGTCCAACGACCTTCTTTAGATCTATCGAGCTCAGTAGCAGGCGGTGCTGGATTCGTCCATTCCGCTACAAAGTCTGCCAAGATCTAGAATTTGATCGTTGTATGAGCTGAGAACTGGATATCAAACTCGGCAAGCTCCATTGATGTGACTTTGGGTCCCGATCTTTCGATGAGAGTGATAACTTCGATTTGGATGAATTGACTTTGATGATCCGACTACAACGTACGACGACGATGCGCCTTAGCAATCGCTAAACCAGCTCTAGAGGGTTATTGATCTTGCCGTTGGCACGATCAACCTGAACACGAGGTTCAATTCCTGCATGCAACTGAAGAACAAGCAAGAACAATGGTAAAGCCATCTGAAATTGCAAATATGAATGAAGGCAAAAACAAGCGTGGGGTTCTATTGAAGATCTTCACAAGGTGGCTGTCCAGCACAACTTGAAGAATTAAAGTTTGCACTTGGCTAAACTAATCAAATAAAACCGAACCAAACCCTAGATGAGGGTGTGGCTGCCAATTTAAGGAGGAGAGGGGGTGTGGAAACTCAGCCAAAATAGTTGGAGGCCGACTACAACTCAAATTACAAGGCCCAAGGCCCATGTCAATTCAGGCTGGAAAAGTGATGTCAATTGTTTTGCAGATTCCTGTCAACTCATAAGGAATTTGGAGATTATTCTAGATCCATTGGAAAGTTGACTTGATAAACTTTCAGGGTAGTACAAGAACTCTCCAATCGGACATCGTATGCAAAAGTTATGCTCGTTTTACTTCAGGCTGGTTTTGGAGGCCGAATTGGATTCCAGAACATGAGAGATTTGATATCTCCATCTACTTGGCCCATGGTGACATGATGGAGTTGGTCCCACTTGGTGTGGATGTATCCATAGTGGTGATGTCCTCATCATCCTCCCCTTCTTGAATTTGAGTCGTCTTCGACTCAAGCTCACCCTTTAGCTCATCTTCAGCACAAAACATTCTCATATAGGTCCTACATTTATTTAAATAAAATAGTAGCTCCGCCTCTTTATATATTTTGAAGACATGAAAAACATTTAGAGGATTCACCTGATAATTATCCATATAGCTCAACACTTCTTTCCAGCATATAATGGCTTGATGAGCGCTAGCACTCTTCGATGCTTCCTCCCCTCCTTGAAGGAAAACCGTCCTCGGTTTTGGACAAGATGGAAAAGAAACAACCAACAAAAAGAACAACGTGTATGCGGCATAGATGTATATATCCCATATTTCATTGTTTTTTTGGATTCGCGGTGGGCTACTTACATAACAACACATGAGGAAATCAGATTTAAACAAAGCACCTTTCCTCATAATTCTGCCAGTCAATTTGTGGTTACAAGTGAAGTATATAACATCAATATTAACATAATTTAGTTTGCAACTTGATTTGCAATTATAAGTAAAGCACATATCTATCCCTGACCTTTGATAAAGAATGCTCATGTTTTGTGAGCCGCATTCAATAACATGTTTTGTGGGCAAAACTACATGTTCTGGCATCAAGTATGGCTCATTCATATCATCAAATTATAAACAAGCAATATCAAACCATTCCAATAACGGTAAAACAATTTTAATGGGTTTCCACGCATCAACTACGACATGTTGATTTGTAATATAAGTTAATGTACTAAAATTCGAACACTGTGGCAGCAAGCTATGGGTACCACACATATCAGGAAAATTTGATGGAGCCGCAAATGAAACAAGTTGTTGCTTACAACTAGAATTGCCCAAAATAGCAAGCTTCAATTTAGCAAGTTTATCACAAGTTATGCATATTCTGTAAATAAGAAACTTGCCATCTATGCCATATTCACCAAATAAATTGAATTTAAAACAATAGGTATAGGTGCTGGACAAAGACTTAAGAGATGAAATTTCAGAAATCTTGTCCATAGCACAAGTCAAACTAACAGGCTCATTCAACATGATATAGCACAAAACAGTGGTGGGGGATATTCTAGCTATCACCTCCTTATGCGTAATCAGAACGACATGATTAAAATTATAAGTATGCAATTCATCATATGGTTCTACAATTGTGGCACAAGGTGGTAGTTCACAAGAATTATGTATAGCAAGAATATAATCACAAATTTGCTCCCTTTCTTGCTGTAAAATCAGATCTGTACCATGGTCATTAGCCTCCTCCTCAGAAGTAGAAACATCAAAACTTTCACTTGATAACACTGGTATTTCTGCTTGTTGCTTCCCTTCTTCAGAAGTAACTTGAATAGCGCATGGAACAGCAACAACAAAACTAACCGAAGTAGATTGGATTGTGTTAGTAGAAACATCCTCACGTGTGCTATCCTCTACTTCACTCGAATTTTCTTGTATTTCTTTCACATGCTCAGGGTGTATGCTCTCATTCAGGTTTGGTGCAGTGGATGCAACAGGAGTAGCATTTAACTTTGTGGGAGCTTGAATTTTGGTTGATTGTCTCCTCTTTATCTTTCTTTCAGCTTCTCGTGAAAGATTAAGTAAACATGACAAAGAATTGAATTCTTTACAAGATATCATAATCTGAATGTCGAAATCTAGTCCAAAATAAAAGTTATTCATTTCGGTCTCTTCTAACCCAAAACACAAAGATCTATACTGAAATTCTTGGTAGTACTCATCCACTGTTTTACTACCTTGTTTTAGATGTTGCAATTCATTTCGTAATTGACGAGCAACATATGAAGGGACAAATCTAGCTCTCAGAATTTTCTTCAATTTTGTCCATGTACTAGGAATGTCCTGATTTTTACTCATATAATCATTCCACCAAAGAGCAGCAAATTCAGAGAATCCACTAGTAACAACCATAACCTTGTCATGCTTAGGAATTTTATGTTTATCAAATGATTGTTTGACAGCTAATTCCCATGTAAGATAACCTTCAGGATCATATTTACCACTAAAAATGGTTATGGTAAACTTATTTTTGGTACATGTGCTATGCCGTCGTACCTCCCGTGGTGTTGAAGTTGTGCTCGTATGTTTTTTGTATCTCGGAGTATGAACTATCTCTTCTCCTAGGATGCTGTTGGCCCAAGCACTACGACATTGAGAACCTACCATTGTTAGTGTAGACAAGAAACAAAATCACAAGTATAATGTTCCTATCACTACGTAGGATGTGGAGAAAAGTCGCTCAACTCTTAAACTTTAACCAAAGCTTTTACAAGTTCTTACCATGCAGCAGGAGTTGTCGGCCATTGGCGGTGTCAAAAGTTTTCCCAAAACTTGGAAAAAGGGATTGCCAAGGGACCGAACAAACGTACGAGATAAAATATGTGGAGCTAGGTAGGCTTCATTTGTTTCCTATGCAATCTGATAACTCTAGTTATTGTAATGATAAGTAATGATCCAAATTAGAATTCACAAGCCCTAGTTGCCGATTTCAAAGATATAAGTGAATTTCAAGACAACACACACGCAAAGATAATGAAACTTAATGCAACCAATGTAATGAGCTAAATAAGAATAATTTCAACACCAAAACTCGTGTTGCATAAGTTATGAAGAGACGCTAGCCAATTGCTTCAGAAAAAGATAAAAGGGCACAAGATTGCTCACTATTTAATACAATTGCACAATCTGAAAATAACGAACACAAATTAGGGTTTTGATCAATGTAGTGTTACCGGCCACTATTCTATTTTCTTTTCTCTCTCTTTTTTTTCTTTTTTGGTGACTTTCGGCCAACACTAGTATAAGCAAAGTTTTTTAGAATCTCTAACTTGATATCGCAAGATATATGATAGTGCAACGTATCAAGAGGAGCAGCCCCAAGCAATTTCAAATAGCTAGTATCAATTGGGATCAAAGTATTCGCAAAAGATGAATTGGTTCCCAAAGGTATGTGCACTGATATTTTGGAATTTTATGGTTGTGGATGCTCTGGACTCAACCAACTCATAGGAACAAAGCTAGAACACAAATTGAAGAAAGAAACCCAAATTCGGCTAGAACAGTGCAGCAAAATTGTCGCTGCAATTAAGGCATCAGAATGACCGAATCAAGCTTGCTCACAATGTAAAAGATTGAAGGTGCTGTCCTAGGATTTAAAACAAGTATACGAACACACAATTTGGAGCTCGTATGTAGAAGTTATGACCAAAACACTAAGGTGCACAGATTTAACAAAATTTAGCCGATCTGACTAAATCCAAATCCGAGTCAAATTCGGTTTGAAGGATTCCGAATCACAAAGGAAACCCAAAAACGTTTTTGTAGAGGACTCTTCAAGGATTCAGGAAAGTATAAAAACTTCTCAATCAGAGTTTGGATGTGAGAGTTATAATCAAAATACAGAACTGATCTGGATTGGAAGTGCAACTTGCTTCCCCTATTTGATGTCCAGATTAAACAACCTTTCATATGGAATTAGAATTCATGCCCAACTAGGTTTTTGTTGAGCTCGTCCCAAGGTTTTAGAAAAGTGCAAAAACACTAGAATCCAAGCTCGTATGCGAAAGTTATGAATAAAACAAAGAACTGGACAGATTGAAATAAAGGCTACGCGAAGGAAAAACGATCAGCAACTAAAACAAGGACTCTAATGGATCAAAACCTAACAAAACACACTAAAATACCAGATTGAATCTAAAGGTTGAATTTTTTGTTGAGGATTTTTGATTTTGGATAGAAAACAAAAACTAATCTAGGGTACTGAATCTCTCACCGAGCAACTTGGCACTCTGATACCACCTGATGTGACTTTGGGTCCCGATCTTACGATCAGAGTGATAACTTCAATTTGGAGAAATTGACTTTGACGATCCGACTACAACGTACGACGATGATGCGCCTTAGCAATCGCTAAACCAGCTCTAGAGGGTTATTGATCTTGCTGTTAGCACGATCAACCTGAACACGAGATTCAATTCCTGCATACAACTGAAGAACAAGCAAGAACAATAGTAAAGCCATCTGAAATTGCAAATATGAATGAAGGCAAAAATAAGGGTGGGGTTCTATTGAAGATCTTGACAAGGTGGTTGTCCAGCACAACTTGAAGACTTAAAGTTTGCACTTGGCTAAACTAATCAAATAAAACCCAACCAAACCCTAGATAAGGGTGTGGCTGCCAATTTAAGGAGGAGAGTGGGCGTGGATACTCAGCCAAAATTGTTGGAGGCCGACTATAACTCAAATTACAAGGCCCAAAGGCCATGTCAATTCCGGCTAAAAAAGTGATGTCAATTGTTTTGCGGATTCCTGTCGGCTCACAAGGAATTTGGAGATGATTCTAGATCCATTGGAAAGTAGACTTGATAAGCTTTCAGAAAAGTACAAGAACTCTCCAATCGGATACCGTATGCAAAATTTATGCTCGTTTTACTTCAGGCTTGTTTCGGAGGCCGAATTGGATTCCAGAACGTGAGGAATTTGATATCTTCGTCTACTTGGCCCTGGGTGACATGATGGAGTTGGTCCCACTTGGAGTGGACGTATCCATAGTGGTGATGTCGTCATCATCCATGGCCTAGTTTACTATCCGACCACCGGCATCTTGATTTCTTAGGATCTCTCTAAGTAGAAAGTTGGTCAGGACTACAATCTTACAGGCTTGAAAATAGTGGCGCAGCTTTCTGGAGGCCATGAACAGCGAGTATAAGAGCTTTTGGACCTCGGGGTGTTGCTCCTTCGATCCATGCAAGACCTCACTGACATAGTAAATTGGTCGCTGCACCCCATCCCTTTCAACTGTTAACACCGCGCTTATGGCTTGCGGGGTTACTGCTAGATATAGTAGCAAGGTTTCCCCCGACCTTGGTGTGGTTAAGATAGGTGAATTGGACAGGTACTACTTTAGCTCTTCAAAATAGCGGTTTGTTTCTTCTGTCCATGTGAAACCATCATGCTTGTGGAGCGCCTTGAAGAAAGGCAGCCCACGCTTGCCTAACCGGGAAATGAAGCAACTTAGAGCCGCCATGTGTCTGGTCAAAGCTTGCACCTCCTTTACACAGCTATGTGGTCGCATTCTTTCAGTGGCTTTAATCTTTTTTGGGTTTGCCCCGATACCTTTTGGGCCGATCATATAGCCAAGCACCTTGCCCACCCTTACATTGAAAATACACTTTTCTGGATTAAGCTTTATTCGATGCATGTTGAGGTTACAGAAGGTTTCCTCAAGGTTGGATATGTGACTTGAGACGAGCTTACTTTTGACCACTATGTCGTCCACATAGACCTCCAGATTTCGACCTATTTGATCTGGGAAAGTCTTCTGCATGAGGCGCTGGAAGGTCGCTCCAGCGTTCCTAAGACTGAAAGACATGGTCGTGTAGCAGAACATGCCGATTTGGGTAATGAAGGAAGTCTTCTCTTCATCTTCAGGTGATATGCTGATCTGATGGTAGCCCAAGTAGGCGTCCAAAAAGCTCATCACCTGAGACTTCCGCTGTTGCGTCGACCAACTAGTCTATACGTGGCAGCGGGAGATTGTCCTTGGGACATGCAGCATTCAAGCCCGTGTGGTCGACACACTTGCGCCACTTGCCCCCCTTCTTATTGACAATGTCCAGATTCGCTAGCCATTCCAAATGCTCAATTTCTCGGACGAAACCGGCCTTGAGGAGCTTGTCGAGTTCATCCCGGATGATTGCTTGTTTTTCCAGAGAAAAGCACCTGAGCTTCTACCGCATAGGTTTCTTGTTAGGTCGAACAGCTAGCCAGTGCTCAATTACTTCCCTTAGGACTCCGGCCATGTCGGATGGCTCCTAAGCGAACACATCCGCATTCTGCCGGAGGAAAGTAGTGAGTTCGAGTTCCTATTTGGGATCTAAGGAAGATCCCAAATGCACAACCTTGGTCAGATCTGTGCTGCTCAGTGGGACCGCTTTGGTTTCTCCTCCTGGCTGGAGGGCAACTTTCGGCCGAGAATTCTTCGTCTCTTGGTTGGGACCGCGCTGAGGAAACTGCCCGACCATGTCAAGTGACTTTTCGTCACAATTTAGGGCCGTCGTTTGATTCCCCTTTACAGTGATTACACCGTCTGGATAGGGAACCTTTTAGCATTGATAAACATGATGCGTGGCGGCCATAAACTTAACGAGAATCGGCCTGCTGAGGATGGCATTGTAGGCTGACTCAAAATCGACCACCTCAAAAGTGATCATCTCTGTCCAAAAGTTGCTCGGACTCCCGAATATGACAAGCAAAATGATCTAGCCAAGAGGCTTGGCCAAGGTGCCCGGAATGATCCCGAAGAAGGGGACCACTATGCTCTTGATCTTGGATCGAGGAACTTGCATCTCATCCAGGACCTTGGCAGTTATGAGGTCCAAAGAACTCTCGCCATCAACGAGGACTTGCCCCACCGTAATGTTACTGATGGTCAGATTTACGACCAAAGAGAGTTTCTGAGGCTTGGTCATTCCAAGGGAAAAATCATCCTTGGAGAAAGTGCTGGGTAGCTCGGACCACCTGAGCTACTGCACGGAGGGCCTGCCTTAAACAACATGGTGCACCTCCGTGCTGCCTCCTTCAAATCTCTGCAGAATTTATTGGCCGAGGAGCCCCCGAATATTACCGCGATATGATTGCGGGGCTCCTGGTATTCCATATCCTCATCGTCGTCGTTAGCGGGCTGCTTGCCGTTGCTGCTCTCACCCTTCTCTGGGAGCGTGGGCATAGGACCCTTGCGGTTGTAGAACTTTTCCAGGCGGAATGCCCAGGTCCTGCAGTTGTAAAGATCGTGCCCATAGGCTTAATGAAGCGGGCAAAAATGATCGTTTGGAGGAATACTTTGGCTATCATGACCTTAGTCATTGCGATTTTGGTCACTACGCCGCTGGGGTGGTCGGTCCCTGCCTCTCCCGCGTTGCTACGACTGTGGAGCTCATGGCGGATGATGCTCGATAGCCACCACCATGCTTGGCGCGGACGGCCTCTTCTTCTTCTTTATCTGACATATTTGGAATGGAGTTTCGGACTTTAATAAATCTTTGAACAAAGTGCTGCAAGAACTCCCCTTCGGTCTAGATCAAACGCCGAGATCGCACTCCTTGCCTGGGCGGATATAGCAGCTTTGAAAGTTTGCTCGAAGCACTTCGCTGAGTTGCCTCCAAGAGTGGATCGACCCATCCTTTTGATTGAAGAGCCTCGTCCAAGCGGCCCCATCCAGAGCTGTGGGCATGAAGTTGGCCATAACTCCCTCATCCCCTCCAGCTGCCAGAATCGCAGTGGAGTAAATCGAGAGGAACTTATCCGTATTTTGTGTCCTGTTAAACCTCTAAATTTGACTGGACGCCGAGAAAGCTCAGCACCCGAAGGCCGGGCTGTCGCAATAATCCCTCCGACCATGGCGATCACGGCGGTCATTGCTGCGATGACTTTCGACGCGAGGACCAAGGAGAGAGAATACCTCTCCATGTCGGCGCGGTGGAGATCGTTCTGAGGCCGAGTACTCGGTATGCCCGTGACTGGAACAAGCATATCTTTGACCCTGCAAGGTCATCCGGGAATCGCTCCGAGCATCCTCACGGTACCGATCATGCTTCCTGCGGCCTTCCCAAGCAGGGCTCCTAGAGTCACCGTGACGGAGCGAAGAGGGGAGTGACACTGATTGTCCTGGGAAACACTCCGGGCTTCTTTGGTACGAGGCGACCCTGAAAGCTTCATGTCGGCGGTGAGCTTCTCCAGATTTTTTGCTACGACCATGCCCATTACCTCTAGGTCCACCTGACCAGGGAAATTCCGAAGATCGTGCACGACCGTTGCCATATCCTACAACCACTCAACGCTCTACGGAACAGGTGGGGGAGATTTTGGCCGTCGATTGTGCATATGCTCTGGTGAAAGGTGCCCTCGAGAACTCCCGCGAGGTGAGGATTCAGCCCTGGCACCCGGATTTTCACAAGCATGGCGACGAATGCTCACCAGGGTCCTATTCAGAGATGCCTCCAGAAGTCTCTTGGCTGCCTCGTAGCGACCATGACGAGCAGCCCCCGAGGATTCAACCTCAGGATCTTCTTCTCCTCCCGTGAAAATGACAACATGGTGTCTCCTTGTGACGCGGTCTCGTGATCGGGCTCAAAATGATCAGGAATGTGCAGACCATTGTAGAGACCATCACACTCCTCATCATCTCGCACTGCAGCAGCTGGGGAAGGACTCCCGAGTTCAGTGTGACCTTCTGGGTCAGCCACACTAGCTACGTCTTCATCAGTGTAATACATGTCGTCATCCTCGACGTCATTGAAGGCGCAAAGGTCTTGAGCATCCTGAAATTCAGCATCTTCAGGGATTCTTCCAAAAAGGATTCACCAGTCGATCCCCACGGACGGCGCCAGCTGTTGACGTTTTGGAAAACAAGTTCCTCGCTGAGCTTACTTATTGATTGAGGGATCAACCAAAGCCCCTTTCCCGTGAAGGGTGTACGTCCGAAGGATGCTACCAGAATGCGATGCTTGAAAGGACAGTGGACAAATAATTTTTATACTGGTTCGGGCCTCTCTTGATGGAGATAATAACCCTACATCCAATGCTCTTGCTATTGCTTGAATTCTTACAGGAAAGCTTGTTTGCGATGTGTCTCTGTGTGTATCTGTGTATCCCACCTTTGTACTTTGATCTACCGCAGGAGTATTTATAGGTGATCGAAGTAACTACAGCCGAATAACACGCCATTACTGTGCCTGAACGTGACTATAACTGCACCCTTGATTTTTGCCATGCTGTGTCGTGGACATGGACTCAGATCATGGCATAATGGTCTTAAACCGCAGCGTAATTTTTGTCACGTCGTCTTTGTGGGCCGAGCACGACCTGTTGGACATGCTCGGGATTTCACTCAACTCTAACCGACCATTGGGCACATCCAAGCAAACATGCTCGGGGACGAGCCTAAGCATGGTTGGGGTGGACGCCCAGCTATTCCATCTGAGGATCCTCCTTGGGGACACCATCCAAGGACATGCATGGTTGGCCGAAAACCGACTGCTAGGGCATACTGGTCTTTTTGGAAATTATCCAATCCTCGACAACTGCCCTTCATCCCAAAACCAGAACATCCCTCTCTGGAATTTTCATACAGCTCCAAAAGGGTCGGTGCTACTGCTCTCCCGGTAGCACCAGGCTACTGTGGCTGGTAGCACTGCTCGACGTCGTCCCTTAGAAAGCACCTCTATGAAATTTTCACACCGGTCATTTGGGCCGGTGCTACTGCTCGGCTGGTAGCACTAGCTTTCTTGAACCCCTAAAAACACCCTCTCAGGATTTTTCACACTGCTTTGGGGTCCAGTGCTACTGCTCGGCCGGTAGCACAACGCTACCATGGCCAATAGCACTGAAAAAGCAGTTAGTGCTCAAATTGCTTCAAATTGAAAATCCAATTCAAATCAAACTCAAACCAGAGCACACTAAGCTCAATTAGTCAAATACTCATCACCAACATGGGTAAACCTCCACATGGTCTTTCATTCTCTCCCTTGATGAGTATATTGACTAACAACACAAAAAACATAAATTTGAGTTTAAAGAAGGAGGATGAAAACAATGAGTTCAAATCCATACTTGGTCCGTGAAAAGAAGAAATGAGATCACAACCAAGTTGGTGAGAAGGTGATACGAGCAGTATAACACCATCGTTATGTCCTTCCCCTAGTGCTGTTCATGAGACTCCAAATCATTTCCAAGGACCAATAACACGTGCTCATGCTAAACAAATCAATCAACAGGTCAGTTTGTTCATTACTAAGAACAATTTTACCTGCGAGAATCAGCTACTACCTAATGCAAGTAATTTAACTATTCTTAGGTATGAAAACAATGCAAGAAGTCATGAATACCTGAGAGAAGATCAGGAGGAGAAAGTGTAACACCCCGACGCCAAACGCGCCAGGGATGCTACCAAAACTCAAAATAACGAATGACACCTCTAAGAAAAAGACTGGGATGGCACTCAATCTCTAAACTCTTAAACCACCAATAAAACTAAGCCACCGAAATTTACAAAATTTTGGCATGACCTCTCTAGAACAGAGGACATCCACTCAGTAGACAAAAGAACAATAGCAGATATATGATATCATTCTAGCAGGTCCTTAGTTAGCCAATCACACATCCAATAGAAAATAGAAGAGACCACCACATAATTATTACAGGACAGGGACCCATTAAACATAACCGCAAACAACCCCTTACAAGAATTTTCATGAGCTATTAAAATCAGAACTATAATTCAACATGAGGGAAATGTGATGATGCAAAACGTGATTATGCTACTACCCCCATCCATGCATGCCGGCTTCAATACACCTACAAACAACAAGCGTGAGTTCAAACTCAGCAAAGTACACAAGAGTAATAAACCCAATTTATCGTAAGTAAAACAAGAACTTAACCATAAGAGCAAGTAATGCAAATAAAACAATATCCAGACAATAAGCATTCATACCCATTTAAAGCAATAACTTGACCATACCAAAAATTACTACAATCAAGCCATCATCTTGATAATAAAACCAATCAACTTCCATGAACCGTTACTTGACGCTAAATCACAACGACTCCCGACTCAACCACCCCTTTTTACAACCCAAACCATTTTCATCAATTTAAGTCGAGTTCATAACTCAATCTTCACTCCACGATAGTCATATAACCTAATTAGCGAGGCAATGAAATGCACTCAATCATCAAATTCAAATCAATCTCTCCTGACATACCATCACCACAAAACTCTTTATTAAAGATGCAATGCACATGAATGCTCTTCTCGATGCACGTACCAGTACTGCCGAGTGCACACTCGTCGGTGTGCACCCTCACGTCCCTTCCATCCCTTGGAAGGTGCCTACTATTACTGTCTCGCTCCCATTCACCTCGATAAATGAGACTACGAGGTAGGACTTTCGTGTTCACTACGTGTGAACACAGAGGCCCGCATCAGAATGAGTCGCCTCTTCCTTTAATGAATGCACAATGCAATTTACGTGAATGAAATGCAACCTTTCATTCATTGCCAACAATAACATAATCACATACATAAACATAGCGGTACTAATCTAATCAGATTCAACAATCAGACATGGCAACACATTACAACGATTCTGTCATGCAATCAACGCAATTAATTTCAAACTACATTCATAATCATCTAATCGATTCGCACACATACTCCATTTCATTCCCTAGACAGGGCACAGTTAAGTACAACTCTTGTAAATCAACCACGAGTATCCACGTACCCCATACTCGCTAATCACTGCAATATTAACAAAGGTACAATAAACTCACCGAGATTAAGGCTTACTAGTGACCACTCGAATCCAATAGCTAATCATGTCCTGAGGGGACAATCACCAATAAAACTAACACTTGCCATAATCAATAGAAATTAGCCATGAACCGATAAATAACAATGAACAACTCAATTAAGCACACAACTCGATGTACTTGCCTTTACCGATGGAGAATGGAGTGGCATGTGGATAAGGCCACTCCCGACAGAACCTTCCCTGCAAATAAACAATACCCATCCAACTTAAATTCATGCACACTCGATACAAGCGACCGAAGAAATCAACTCTTTTGCATAACATAGGTACAGCGACTCAACCCCAAATTCATTCGGAGGAGCAGAACAAGCAAAATCCACAAATTCATGGACCCTCTGCATGCCAAGATGTGACAAATAATCTATGCCTCATCTGAAAACCAGAGTAGCATAGGAACTCAAACAACACAACTAAATCCCTGGTTATTACATCCATGAAGACAAAAGAATTGAGTAATAAAAGAGCATGCATGCTTATCAGTTGGGCTCATGAGTAAGCACTTCGCAATCCGAATATAAGTTCTGAAATAATCCAGTTAGCAAATGGGGAAGAACCTTCTAAGGGTGAGTTTGGCATTGCAGTGGGATTTTAAAAGCACTTTTCTTGTCTACCTTTTGATATATTGACTACCTGATGACCTCCTTTCTAGGCCCAAAACAGAAACATTTTACTAGAAGTTTAGAATCACTAATGGCCTCACTGTAACTAACTATAATTCGCAACACAGCATATCCAATGCCAAACTAGCCCTGCATTATCTATCTGAAGTCAAACCTCATATTGATTGTATGAAACAGTCAACACCAACTAAACCAAAAGGGCTTAATAAAGCAGCTAAGCCTGACCCCTCAATATATCCACATTATTCATTTCCATCTATGGATTCAACAAAACAACTATTATTTCAAACATCACACCTACTGAGCCACTACACACACGTACCCCTCACAGCCATTTCATCGAACACATGGCATGCACAAACATTTCATCTCAAGAAAACCTAGCTAGGCATATCATCAAACACCTGGCATGCATACTAGAAACCAAACATTTCAATGAACTCTAGGCTTGAGTCCTCACCACAGGAAGGGGCAAGAGGCGGCACTTCGGCCGGAGGGGAGGGAAGGTCAACGGAGGGAGGCCAGGGCGGCGTCGGAACTGGCCGGAAGGGAGGCACCGCCGGCTTGCTCTGCTGCTGCCAGCCTGCTCTGTTGCTCCGGGCGCTGCTGCTGGCATCGAGCGAAATGGAGGAGCGCCGGTTGGCCTGCTGCTTCACTGCTTTGGTTGGGCTGCTGCTTCACTACTTTGGCTGGGAACGGCAGAGGCGCTGGGAGAGGCGCAGGGAGAGGCACTCAGCCAAGAGAGGAGGGAGGACGCCGAGCAGGAAGGGAGGCGCTGGGATCGGCAGGGGTAGGGAGAGGCGCAGGGAGGAGCTCAGGCCTTAGGCGCCGACAGCCATAGAGAAGGATCGGGGGGGGGGGGAATCGGTGACTGGCCTGGGGGGAAAAATATCTAGCAAGCAAACAAATGGTAGCCACTCAAAGGAATGAGAGAAACCCCCTCCCAAGCCTAAATCCTTTAACCCTAACCCTCCCAGATGGGCCAACCACCCCTGAGAATACCTGCCAGACGGCCCCAGCTCACCCGACTAAAGGCACAAAGGTTGGGGCGAGGTTTCGCGATATTACAGAAAGACAAGTTAACAACCAAACAATAATGGTTAATTTGAGCAACTTGGCCTCCCAGAACTAGTCTTAAATTAAAACAAAAAAGAAGATGCAAATGGAGTCTGATTGGAGTGTTTGACCACAGCTTTGAAAGCTTGTCTCTTAAGCTTTCTAATGGATCTAGTCTTACCGTTAAATTCAATTGGAGCACGAAGATATCATCAAATAAATATGGCAGCCAGAAATAAATTCCTATGTGTTGGGTGCTATACCACCATTATGTTTGGTCCTTGGCTTTTGTGCTGCAACCTGGGCTTGTCTAGCCCTCCTTTTGTCTTCTTTTTCTCCTCTCTTATATGTGGAAGGCACACCCCTTTGTCAAAAAGACTTAGACCATTTGAAACTAAATAAGATCTGCTATGCATGTTCTTGGATTTTTAAGGCACAGGATGAAATATTTCTAAGATTGTGCATTCCTTCCCATTATTCTTGCAAGCTCTTTGTGATTGTAGTGAGGATTGCAATCCGCTTGACTTGGTTGAGTAGACAACATGAGGTTGGGCGAACTCCGTGGTGCAGGTTGTTGCTCTTGCAATGGTTGGCTGAACAAGATTCGTCAGGTTTCGCGAGTATCTTTGATTCTACACCGTGAAGGTCGGACACCTCTCGTATCAGAAGGATTTTAGGCAAGACCAAGGAAAAAGCAAGTTTTCCACAAAAGCTCTAAAAAACCAATAAAAACTCACAAGAACTCAAATATGCTTATGATTCAAGATAGTTATCAAGTTTTCAACAAAATCATTAGGTCCAAGATGCAATTCTATTTTTTATCTTTTAATGATGCCTTTTCTATAATTTCTCCCCCCTTTGGCAAAATAGGAAACAAGAAAGAATTTTCTACCCCCTTATATATGTATGCATGGAATGCATCCTAAAAGAGCTTTGAAAAAATATCCAAGTGATCATAATGACAAAATATGAGACCAAGCTAGACAATTTTATATTATGCTAAACTAAGATATGTCCAAGTGCAAATAAAAAGTTTTCTTAGCAAGTCCTTTTTTTGAAAATGTTATTTTTAGTAAGATTTGACAAATGCAACAGTTAGCGTTAGTTTCAAAACTAGAAGTAAAGCCACTCAATGGATTAAGTGGAGAACCTAGAATTCGACATACTTAACACTTTGGGGAATCTAGAAGTGCATACAAGGTCCTTCAAGCTTGTTTTATATTTAATGCAAATTTTTCTTGAAGATCTTAAACGACATAGCGGGGCGCAAATTATTGACATTATTTGCATTCTTTACCGACTTATGATTTTTTTATTTGTATTTTTCAAGTGTAGTTGACTCAAACCATATTCGATCATCTCAAGAAGGACTCTTAAGAGGATGGTCTCAGTCATACATGACACATTCCAAGTTCATCCCATGTGCAATGGAAAGCTGTCTTGTGAATGTGAGGTGTTGAGTCTAACTTGCACAAAAAGAGTTAATTTTTGTTGCTTTTAGTTGAGCATATATGAGCAAATTAACGACACAAGTATGGATCAACCTATTTTTACTCAAGTTGCTATACAGACTTTAGAGAACTTCAAAATTTCACAAATCATGGCAAATACCCCTAGAGAAGAAACTTAGCAAGTAAAAGCAACATGTTGCATCAAGTTTTTCTTTTAAAGGTTATTTTTTAATTTTTAACAAGCTTAGCAAGATAAATGAACTTGGACATATTTAGGTTAGTGATTTTTTTCATATGATGTAGCATGGTGTATAGCATGATGATTATATCATTTGCATAAAAAACAAAGCTCATAAAGCATAAAACAAAGTCTAATATGCAATGCATGAAACAGATTCTCAAAACTCCCCCTGAACATGTGAGTTAATTTTTAAGCACAAATCAGGTTTAAGTTGAGTTATCAAAAGAGTTATGCTCAAAGAAGATTCAAATGAACTCAAATAAGACTAGAACTACAAAATGAGAGAAGTAGTTGATAACCTGCAAACTAGATGGTTATAGATCATAGAAAAGATAGTAGAGAACACTATAACTCAGACTCACTCTAATCTTCTCCAATAACTAACATAGGAAAACTACCTCTAGATCCCAAGCTATGGAGTGCACATAGACCCTGTCAACCTAGGGGGCCCAACACCTGCTAGACTTATAAGATTGTGAGGGAACTGAGCCTAAAGAGAAGAGAGAATAGCTAATTGTGCATGATAGCAACTTATAGCATAAGATGCAAGGTCCATACAAAGCATGCCAGAAGTCTAAGGGAAGTGAACTCAAAATAGGAAAATAAACCCATAAACACTTAGACAAAGTAAAAGAAAGGAAATACTGAAAGAAAACATATAATACATATTATACAGATCAGCTCCCCCTCACAATAAGCTGTAAGGGCTCATGACTCCAAGCTCACTCCTCAAGGCAACAAATCAAGAGCTATCCAAAGGCTTGGTAAAGATATCAACTATCTGCTATTTACTCTCTAAAAACTGAAGCGCGATATCCCCCTTCTCCACATGGTCTCTATAGAAGTGATATCTAACATTGATATGTTTGGTTCGTGAATGCTGCACTTGATGTCGCCTTAGGTGTCCCGATGTTTCGATGAAAGGGATAGCTTTCGATTTGCTGGAGAAGACGTTGGCTATCCGACTACAATTGCACGGGACGGTTGCGCCTTAGCGATCGATACACCCACTCCGACGGTTGTTTATCTTGCCGGCGCACGATCAACCCTATTCTGCACGCAATCGAAGAACGAGCAAGAACAAGATGAAAAGCAAACGAACTTTGCGAAATTAAAGATGAAGGTTCAATATGATTGAAAACACGATGAAGTTCTGCAGACGAGGAACAAGTGGTCTAGCCGACACACGCGATCCGCGAGAAAGGTAGCAACACTAACTTTGATCTAAACAAAACTCAAAACCTTAAGTGGGCGGCGGCTAACTATTTGTACCCTAAGGTATGCATGGGTCAGCCAAAATATGGTCCAAACAATTATAACTCGAATTACAAGGCCCGCAGCCCAAACTGACTCGGACAACATAAGTAGCCTCCCTTGTTTTGCAGTTTCCCGTTGACTCAGAAGGAATTTGAAGGTGATATCAGATCCGTTTGAAAGAGGACGAGCAGATCTTTCTATCCTATACTCATGGGCCTCCAGAAGTTCTCTAGATCAAAAGTTATGAACATTTGAAGTTGATGTTGTCTGCGAGTCCGAATCTGACTTGGACTTCCTTTAAGCCTCCGACTTGGATTCGAGCCTCTTTGTGCTTGGTGGCTCTTCTCCCTAGTTCCTAATAAGAATAACATGATCACAAGAATTAAATAGCATTCCATTCAATAAATCATTAGTAGGAACACTTAGGAACGACTTCACCTGATAATTTAATTTACGTGCATGAGCTCGAGTGAGTGGTCCTTGTACAACAGGTTCATTATGGGGAAGCGTTGTTGTATGGGTGGTTGTATCCACTGTAGAGATGTCCTCATCAACACTGGGTTCTTAGCAATGCAAATAACAGAAGTGTTGTCATAGAAAAGTGGAATACTCTCTATCGCTAACCCATATTCACGTAGAGTAGATCACATCCAAAGCACCAGACTACAGCAACTCGCTACAGCAATATACTCGGCCTCGATGGACTGTGCAACTCCAGACTGCTTCGTAGATGATTAAGAAATAAGAGAAGTGCCAATGAATTAGCAAATGCTAGAAGTGCTCTTCCTATCTATCATACAGCCAGCAAAGTTTGCATTGAAAAAGGCTCGAAGGGATAGACAAGAAGAGGAAAATTACCAGATACCATAATTAGTGGTAGCATAAAGGTACCTGACATGCGCTTCACCACTTGGCGATGAGAGGTGTGAGGTGAAGCCTGAAATTGAGTGCACAGACACACAACAAAATGTATGTCCGGCCTCAAGGCCACAGTGAGGTATAGAAGGGAGATGATCATGCCGTGGAACTCCTTTTGATCAGCGGGCTCACCATCCTCGTTAGGCTAGAGGACAGCAGTGGTGACCATATGAGTCATTATTGGCTTCCTATCAGATAAATCAAAGTGTCTCAAGAGGTCTCGAGTGTACTTGCCTTGATACCAGAAGGTACCATCTTGAGTTTGCTTGATTTGGAAGCCGTGGCAGTAGCTCAACATGCCCAACATACTTGTGGAATACATGGTCCCAGGTATCTACATGGCAGGCCACGAGGACCACCCAAGAGAGGATGGGCCGAGTTGGCTACACAGAGATGGGCACCACCCGAACTACAACCGCTAGATCTAACAAGGAAGGCCTAAAGGTAGAAACCGACCCATAGTAGGAAAGATGCGATCGTAATCCTGGAAGCTAACGTATTCGATAAGGAAGACTAGAGATAGAATCTCTACCTTGGAACCGACTAGGACTCCTTGTAACCCACCCCTCCACTATATTAGGGGGGTGGGGAACCCTAGAAAGACACATCGATATAGATCAACATGCACCACATCGAGATCGAGATCCTCATCAAGATCGAGATCCTTATAATCCCAGAACATAGGACTAGGGTATTACCTCCTCTGTGAGGACCTAAACCTGTATAAACCCGTGTCTTGTGTTACCATCAAGTTTGGGATCCAGCACCTAGCCCCATAATCATTATTGCCGACAACAAACATCGACAGTTAGCGCGCTAGGTAGGGGAAGCGCGAAGATCAGCCTCATCAAGCTCTATGGCCGCAATCAACGGCATCGCCGTCGCCTTCGCTCCCGGCCAGGTTTTTTGTTTCGGAAGCCTGGACTTCATCGCCAACAACCTCGGCACTCTGTCAAATTCAGACCAGATCCAATCTGTGAAGGACATCAACAGCACCTCACTCGCACTCCAGTTCGGGTTGTGGAACACTGCGGCCACCTACTCACGAGTAGTACGCCAGGGGCTTACTTCCCGACTCAGATATGATGAGGCCTCGAACAAGAACGACTTCAACAGCACTATCGCTCTATCGGACTCGGATCAGATCCAATCTGGGAGGGACTCAACGGCACTTCATTCAGATTCCCGTTCGGGTTGGGGAACGCCGCTACCACCTACTCCCAAGTAGTGCGCCGGGGCTTACTTCCCAACTCGGATATGGTGAGGATTCGACCAAGAATGAATCTCAGATGGTAGCCATCATTGGCAACAATCCACTCGAATTCGAAGATCTAGTTGACTTATCTCCTCTTCACTCCTCTGGCTTGGAGCCCGAGTCAGAGAGCAGCGCAGGAAGTTGTCACGGTTTCCGTGGCAACTACGTAATCAAAGACCAGCACACCAAATCTCAACGCCAACGGGATGTTGAAGAAGCTGTGGAGGCAGATTGTCTTCATCGTGAGTCCCAAGAAGCGCGCATGCGGTCTCTTTAAGCCAGAGCCCGCAGCGTCAACAAACACATCTTACAGGCAAGGATGGGGGACCAAGCTATTTTCCACACGCCGCAGCAAAATATCATCGCTTCTAAGACGCTCCTCGACACCCTGGGCCCGATGCTCGGAGCCGATAGCCTGGCTGCCCCGATCGTGGCCCAAGTCAAGGCCATGGCGACGGCGGCGGCTATTCAGCACAACCAAGGAAATCCAGTAGGGATGGCTTACTCCTGCACTCGGGGTATCACTTAAACAGCTAGCAGTTGGACTGCATGCAGTCGGCACGAGTCCCATTGTGATGAAGATGCTCGCCGAAAGCCATGACCTTCACCAAGACCTTAGCGCCAAATAACGGGAGCGAGAAGAGGATGAGCAGCGCCAGCACAACGACAATTACGAACGTTTCGGCATTGACCATGACCATGACCAAGACAACAACCGCTGTGATGGTCGCCGTGACAACTGCGACAATCGGCGGACAGATCGCAATGGTCTCAGGGATCATCACCACCGAGGAGGCTGGTGCGACGACGACGACCGCCGAGTTAGAACTCCACCATGCCGGTTGTCGGTGTATTTCACCTGACAGTTATTCTCCCAAGACGGAGTCCGGGGTTCGATAGAGGGGGTCTTCGAGGAAGGATACCTACGGTCTCTCCCAATGGATCCACACAGACAGAAATCGAAGAACATGCCAAAATTACCTAGGTTTGGGCCCCGATATGGGTAACAGCTCTACATCCTGCTTGAGCTCCTATTAATGTGCTTTGAGTGGATTACACCGTTCGCCTGATCCTCACTCTCTCTGGTTCTCCTCTCTTTGTTTTTCTCTAAGTTTTCCTCGAGCTCTCTCAGTGCTCTTCCCCTACTCCTTCCATTCCCTTCCCCCATGCACCGAAGCTCCCTTATATTGGTTGGGCTGGCTCGGGCAAGTGGGAAGATGACGTCATACTGATTACACTTCATTTATTACACCAATCGCTGTAGCCCCATCCCCTGGCCTCATTCTTTGCACCACCGCCTAACTCCGCCCGGTCCACCCGGGAAGCGACTTGCATGCAACGGGTTAGGTGCAAGACGAGAGAGGGATAAGCTATCGTGCCGTCAGCATAGCCACGCACGTATAATGGTTCTGACATGGTGTGTCAGGGGAGAAGACTTTGAGGTGAAGCTCCCCCATTCCTTCGATGTACATGTCCATGCTTGACCGATAGTGGACCCCCGAGTACCTTATGACTCCGTCGGCCGACCACGTGGCCCAGTTGCTTGGCGTCGAGGCCTAGTCGCCCACCTGCTCGTCAGGCTACCACGTGGCCCGATCACCTGGCATTGGGGCTCGACGCTCACCGCCGCCAGTCGCCACGCTGCCCGGTCGCTTAGCGTCTGGGCCCTGGTTGCCCACATCCACGCGCCCGACGCCCGCATTGGGGCTGACGCCGCCTACTCGCTAGGCTACCATGTGGCTCGGTCACCGTGTCGGGTCTGTCACCGCCTACTGCCAGTCACACGCTCAAGATTGTGGGCCCTCCCCGACCGTGGCGAAGAGGGTACCCCGGTGTAAAGTACACTGACAGTAGCTCCTGGGACCATCCTAGAGAGCGCGCCAGCCCTTTCAGACCTCTTTAATGTCGACGTGCTCTCGGACGGGTCCACCACTCCTGTGCACGCAACTGCACTAGTTCTCTCCGCTTCAGCCGCCTTCCCTCGGGAGCTAAAGCGTCGTGCACTTTCTCCTTTTCGCAAACTGCCAGCGCGAGAAACCTATTAATACGCATGCCCACGACCAGCAGTTCACGCTCTTTTCGACTCTTCATCCTCCTTCCTTGCCCCTTGAACTTCCTTGCACCAAGACATCGCTTTGCTTGAATGGTGCAGTCATTTCCCGCTTCAACTGTCGACAAGGAGAGGGCAATGAGGCTCTCCCAGACCACCGCTGAGGGTTCCCTTCGCCTACGCCACGGAACCCTTGCGCCGTAGTGCGAAGCCAGGGAGATCGTCGTCTTCTCCTGGGCGCTGCTGGCGGGCCTGGTTCCACCCTTCTCCTAGTTCTTCCTCAACATCCTTCACTTCTATGAGATCCACTATCTTCATCTGACCCCCAACTCCGTTCTCATTCTCTCCACCTTCGCATACCTCTACAAGATATTCATGGGGGTAATGCCCAATCTCCCCCTCTTCCACTTCTTCTACACCCTTCGTGGCTCCACAGACAGCGTAGTCGGGGGGAGCTACCACTTTCGTCTTCACGACAGATCGGCCTCCTGCTACATCCCCTTCCAGACGAAGACCAACTGGAAGGCATCGAGAAGCGATTGGCTGTACACCGGCGACAACAGCGGCCTCTATGCCCTGGAGGTGCCCTCTGCACCGGCAAAGGCCAACGAGAACTGCAGCTCACCCGTTGAGGAGACAGCGGAACTCCAGACGATGGTGGCCGCATCATCAACCGGCCATGAGACACCGGCCGACTGGGCACTGTGGTCCGGACTTCGTGACCAAGGATCGATCCCTGTGCGGTGCACCCGACTGGTGTGGTAGTACACGGGCGATGATGACATGACCCGCACTCACCCGGGCTGTAAGTTTCTGTTCTCCTTTCCTTTTGATCTTTTGTGGTCAGCATCAATCGGTAACCTTTTCTCTTCCTCTAGGCGCAGGGAATTTGGATGCCCCTTCTATCACCAAATGGCTGGCTGGGCTACTGCCAACGGTTCAAACTTCCCGGCTGAGGCTCGGCCACTTTGTGATCTGGAGTTCGCGGAGCGTCTCGAGATTGTTAAGTCATTCCCGACGATGGATTCCACCGGGCCCGTGACGTTGCCACCTTGTGGCCCCCTAACAATCGGGGACCCTTCCCCGGTGGATGACTGGAGCGCAGGCAAGCGGCCATCCTCCTCGTACGCCTCGGGTGCAGACCCAAAGAGGCCCCGCACCAACGATCGGACTACCGTCCCCTCCTATTCCACCGTGCCTCCGAGCACGACTGGAATGGGGTCGTCATCGGATGCAGCGACGTCCTCTGCACCTGCCCCGACACCGACTCCATCGGCACCGGGAGCCTGTGCCATCGTCCCGCAAGGCAGCCCGCACTCCCGTCGTCTTCATTCAGCTTCCCAGCACTTCACAGGGCAGCCCCCGCCAGCGCTTCGGAAAGCCAGGCGCCTGCCTTACGCGCTAAGGCAGCAGGGGACCTTGTCCATGAGCCATCCGGCGCCCCCAAAGTGGTTCATGCGGACATCGCCGGTGCCGGCACCTCCACCCATTCCGCTCTGTGCACCCTCTCCACCTCCGCATCCCAGCTGGTAGCACTGGTCGCCGAGCTCGGTAGAGTACACGTGTCCTTGGGAGCCCTCCTCACGGCGGCCACCCAGCAGGACGCACGGGCGACTCAACAGATGGTGCTGCTACGCGAGGAGCTGGCGCAGGAGAGGGAGAGGGGGACGGCCCTACTTGCCTAGGCGCAAGAGGCCAAAGCAGCGTGGAAGCGTGCCGAGGATGAACTATGTCACACGCTACACAACCTCACCATCATGCTCCGCCCCACCTTCCATCGCATGGTCAGGAGCCTATGGCCCTTGGGATTGGAGTTGAGTGATCCGTTGGAGCCCTTAGTGATGCAGTACGCTCTTTGCATCACCCGCGTTGCTGAGGCTCTCGCCGGCCTGCCCGTCGCCTTGGCTGCCCGCTCCACCTGAGAAGGGCGCGAGGTCGCAGTCGCCACTGCGGGGAACATGCTGGCCTGCTGCACCAGCCGCGACGCCTCCTTCGACCCCATGGCCACCGTGGCTGGGATTGAAGGCGACGAAGCCCAGGCGCAAGTGTGCGTGCATGAAGCCTCGGAGTATGTGGCCGGGCTGATGAAGGTGGACCTGGCCCTCGACGCTGTGGTGGCGGAGGAGGAAGCGGGGGATGACACCGAGCACATCCAGGTCACCGACGACTGATGGCCCGAGTGGCCATTCTTGTTTTCTTCGTGTCTTTATCTTTTTTTTCTCTATAGCCCTGTACACTCACCCTTTTAGTAAACTTAATGAAATTATCATCCTTTGCCTTTACCTGAATGCCTGTTTATGTGTGCTTGACCGCGTCTGCTTGACCCAACCACCGGGCGACCAGCCCCCGGTCTTGTCATGATGTGGGTCCGGGGGCTTAGATCTGGTCAATGCTTTGGCACTTTCCCTGCAATTGTACACGGCCACTACAAACATGATTAGAAGTTACGCAACATACGTAGGGAATAGACCAAAAGAGCATAAGTCCCCGCGCGTGTGGTTGTCACTGTCCTATTGCCTTTTGGAACTTAAAACCTTGCGATCTCTCGGAACCTGATCACGGCGCTGCATGATAAGGCAGCAGGTCCCCAGGAATGGTTTTGGGCCAGCGGTGCTCGTAGTGACAACCCGGGGTGTACTAGCCGCATTGAACACCGTGCCGAACTCGCCCCCTGGTCGCCCGTCCCTGTCTGACACAAGCGCTGGGTGTTACCGCTTATCGACAAGGAGCCACTAAGCTACCGGTACCCATGACAACCACGCGAAATGCGATCCACCAGGGCACAAGCAGGAAAGACAAGAAAGACAGACTGAGAGCCCACAAGGCAAACAACTTATTATCGGCCGTCGCCGATCAGCTAATGGAGGGAGAGCCCATTCTCTAGCTAATCGGAGCAAATTGCTGAGCACTTACAATTCTCAGGGGTAGAACTTCCATAATATTTTCATGTTATGGGAGTTCGCCAGCTCTTGGCCGTCCTTAGTGGCCAACTGAACCGCCCCGGGCCGAGAGACTAAGACCACCTTAAGAGGGCCCTTCCACAAGGGAGACAGCTTGTTGCGGCCTGCCTGCACCTGAATTCTGCACAGGATGAGGTCGCCCACTCTGATGCTCTCTTATGGACCTGTGGCATGGTATTGCTGAGGCTCTCTTGCACCGAGTAGCACGCAGCCGCCTTGGCCGCACACCTCCTCCAGAAGGTTGACTTCTTCTCGGCGCTGGTCTTCCTGGTCCTCCTCGTTGAATGCCGAAACGCGCGGGGAGCCCAATGATAGCTCAGACGGAAGGACAGCTTCTGCCCCAAAGACCAGGAAGAAAGGTGTTTCCCCAGTCGCCTGGATGGGTGTGGTTCGAAGCGACCACAGCACCATAGGAAGTTCGTCTGTCCACCGCGCTCCCCACTTGTGGAGCCGATCAAACACACTAGTCTTGAGGCCCCTCAACACCAGTGCGTTAGTACACTCTGCTTGGCCATTGCTCCGCAGGTGGGCCACCGAGGCGAAACATACCTTAGTGCCCAACTCTTCACAGAACTCCAGGAATGCTGCGCTGCTGAATTAGGTGCCATTGTCGGTGAAAATGCGGTTGACAACTTCGAAGTGGGTAAAGATCCCACGCATGAATCTGATAATAGCGGAGGCCGCAATGGCACATACTGCATCGGCTTCAACCTACTTGGTGAATTTGTCAATGGCGATGAACAGATGGGTGAAGCCCCCTGTGGCCCGCGGGAACGGGCCTAGGATGTCCAGCCCCCAGACCATGAATGGCCAAGAGAGCGGGATGGTTTGCAGTGCTTGGGCTAGTCGGTGGATCTGCTTGGCATAGAACTGGCACGCCTCGCATCTCCTCACCAACTCATAAGCATCCTGGAGGGCAGTTGGCTAAGAGAATCCTTGGCAGAACGCTTTAATGACCAGCGTCTGATTGGACATATGGCTCCCGCACATGCCTCCATGGATATCAGAGAGCAGGTTGCTCTCCTCATCCCAAGTGATGCACTTTAGAAGAATTCCATTTCTACTCTAGCGATATAGGTCCCTACCTACTAGAGTATAGCACTTGGCCTTACGTGCAATTTTCTCGGCTGACACATCATTGTTGGGGATCACTTGATCCTGCGCAGGAAGGCTAGGATCAGATCCATCCATCGACCTTCCCAGCCAAGTGTAGCAATCACGTGGTGATCGTCTAGGTACTCCGCCTGGCTAGGCGTTTCCTCTGGTACCATCTTGGTGGTGTCACCGTCCTTCCTCCCTGAATCGGGGGCTGAGGCTGGCGCGCCGTCTTCCCTCCTTGAACTGGGGGCTGGGATAGCCGCGCCACCTTCCCTCCTTGAGTCGGAGGCTGAGACAGCTCCACCATCGTCCCCACCATGAACGGGGGCTGCGACGGACGGTCGTGTAAGCCTTTCTTCAAAGACCCCAACCGGAACAGAGGTTCTTGACAACGCGAGCTGCGAAAGCCCGTCCGCCATGTGGTTGTAGCGCTGAGGGATATGGATATACCCTAGACCTTCGAAGTGGCGTTCCATCTTCCTGACCTCCGCTGAGTACACTGCCATTGTGGGGTCAGAGCACTGAAATTCCTTTCGTGCCTGACTGATGACCAACAGGGAGTCGCCTTTGACTTGGAGACACCGGATGCCTAACGTGGAGGCGGCGTGCAGCCCCGCCAGTAAACCCTCATACTCGACGATGTTGTTAGTGGCCCTGAAGTCCAAGACGACCACGTACTGAAGGATGTCGCCAGTCGGGGAGGCCAGGACGACCCCAGCCCCGTGCCTCGAGCCTGAATGAGCCATCGAAGAACAATGTCCAGGGAGAAGACACGGGTATTTCTTCAACATCTGGAGTGGCGGGAGTCCACTCGGCGATGAACTCCGCCAATCTTTAACTCTTGATGGCAGAGTGGGGGGTGAAGTTGAGGCAGAACTCCCCCAGCTCTACCGACCACTTGGCGACGTGACACTCGGCTTCCTGATTGTGGAGGATCTCTCGCAGGGGATAGGTAGCGACCACCCTAATCTCTCGCCCCTGGAAGTAGTGCCGCAATTTCCTGGACGCCACTAGGACGGCGTACAACATCTTTTGCGCTTGTGGGTACCTGGTGTCGGGACCCGAATTTGCAAATCCGGACCCTCTGTGTATTCAGCACTAGTCCAGGATCACGCTAGTGCACACAGTCTCAACATTGGTACATATCACAGTCATAACCAACGAAATAATAAGTACTTTGATTAAATACTCAAACTAGTTGATCGACCTTATGGTCAAGTTACAAAAGATCGCCTCATGAGGCTTAAGACTTATTAAAATATTCAAAGGCAGCGAAATAAAATAAACTCGTGGCGCCAACCAATTTGCCACGAACCGACTAGGCTCGCTCCCTAGTTTGTCGGCTCCTCGATACTCCTCTGGCGGGGTTTGCTTCTTCTTCAACTGAAGTTGTGTTGTTGTGGGGTGAGTACTTTGAGCACTCAAGAAGTCATGCATGTAATGCAATTCTAATATTCTACATGCATGGCTTAGTACAAAGGATAGGCTATGGTTCATGAGCTGACAAAGATTCAAGGTAAACATAATAGATTGCAAAGCGATAAAAGCGAGAGTAGGAATAATAGCTTTCACAAACATTTCAATCAGAAATCATTTTTCCGTCCTAAGTCCAGTTCATCATTACCAACCCAAGCATTTTCCATAAACAAGTCATTTTCATGAAAATCTAACCCTTGACCGTAATCACCGAAGCGATGCTCATTACTGTGAGCACGGCTATTCAATAGGTTGTACACTCGCAGAGGTTATACACTTTACCCACAAGATACACCAAATACCACCAAGGCAAATAACCGTAACGTAAGCCTTTCCAAAGTTCCATCTAAACTCAAGATCTTGCTCGCTAAGGTTTCAACACTGAGGGACTGGTTACCACACCTGTGGCCCCCCCTCTTGCGCCATGTGAGTTCTCATTCCGCTTCTCGGGCCTCACACCACCACGACAAGACCAAAGAATAGATTTCCCGGCTTGCTCAGCTAAGCCCGTCCCATTACGGAGCTTGTGGTCAGATGAGAGACTCAGTTCAAATGCTCGCAAGGTTAAGTCCTTAGTTGACCGAGGCAAGACTAACCAAGTGTAACTCAAATGTCCATGTCCAATAAAAACCAAATCTGACCGCCCGCTTGCCACTCTTGGCCCACGAAACAATCTTGCCATTTGCCCCAGTCTAAATCATTTTCCCACCCCTTCTTTACCATTGCACCACGTGCCATCATCAACTCAATAACACATGTCTCATTCACAAAACGTGTTCCATATCTCATTAAGTCATTATTTACTTTGGTGTTCCAAAATCATGAATTGTCCTCGTGGCGGGCTAAGCACACTACTTGGTCTACTCAACCCATGTTGGCAAATTATTAATGTCCAACTATTAATTCATAACCTAGGGTGACAAAGGATTCATGGCCTACAATTATATATGACAAGGTGGCATACAGAACTAGGCTTTTAACTAATCCCAAACTTATTCAAAGTCATTTCTATCAAATTAGCATGCAATAGTTTAAATCAAAATAATTTGCTCTAATAGGTTCAACATGATCAAACACAACTTGCCTTCAAAAAGTGCTGGTTCGGTTCTGAACTTGCTCTGGTCGAAACTTCTCCTCGAAACCTTCGCACTTCAACGCTCTGGCGAACGCAAATAAATAGCAATAAATAAATAAAACAGAGAGCAACTCAAGCCTAAAATTCAAATAAAATTCATAAACAGAAAGAGCTTGATTTTACAAATTTATAGAAATTGGAATCACTCGAATCGGAGTTAAAACGCAAAAGTTATAAGCGTTTGAAGTTTCAAAATATATTTAAAATCAATATTCCGAATTAAATAAATATTTTCTTTTTCGGAAAATTAATTATTGCGCTCATCCGTGACACGTGTCGCCACCAGAGAGTGACACGCGGCCTTCTTGACGCCAGCCTTGACGGCTCCGTCTTGACGTCGGCCTTTGACGGCTCTCGGGCGTCGGCAAGATGCGTCATCATTGACTCAGCGACAGATGGGACCCACGATGGCGTCAAGATGACGTCACCGTCCGTCGCGGATGACATGCGGGCCCGTCTTTGTCGGCGACATTATGCGACAATGCCTGAAGCGGGTGCGATCGACGTGTGGGTCCGTGTCGCCGCGATACGCGCCTGATGAACGGCGGCGCAGCTGCGCGTACGCCCTCGGTTTGCATCTAACGGTCGAGGTTATAAGGTGAGGTTTATCGCTTGCGGGCGGCGTGGCGAAGTCTGGGTCGTTGACGCGCGATCGAACGGTTTGGGAAGCTCGGGCCGGTGGAGCGGTGGCGGCGCTGCTTCACCGGAGCTGGGGAAGACGACGTGCGGCGCGGCGTTTCCGAGCTCCTCCGGCGTGAAGAAGTGATGCTTCCGGCGCGGCACGACGAGGTGAGTTCGGGGATGGCACGGGCGACGGCGGAGAGTGACCGGCGGCGGCGGAACGGCGCAAGAAACTCGGCGGGTGACTTCGGGAACTTCGGCGAGCTCGTGCGGCGAGGCGGCGGCGTCTCGGGCGGCGTGGAATGTACGGACGAGTGCGGCGCAAGGTGGGGATCACAACCCGTGGCAACGCATTAAATAGCCCCTCGGCGTCGTGAAAACGCGAGACCGAGGCCCACACGCGCATGCGGTGGAATCCGCGGTGAATAGGATTGGTCGGCGTGGCGCAACGTGGGCCCTTGGATGGAGATCTAACGGCTACGCGTTAGGGTTTCCTGAACAGACCGCACAAGATTTCGGCAAGATCTTGTTCACGGGATTTTTAATCCTTTTCCGATTAAAAATATTTCCAAAATAAAATAATTTATTTGGGGTATTAAAAATATCAGAAAAATTCTGGAAAAATTCCCAAAAATATTTTAGGACATTTGTGACTCAAATAAAATATTTTCAGCAAAATCTTATTTTAACTTTTCTATTATTTAATTAAGTTGATAAATGGTTTAATTCAAAATAAATCCAAATAATTCCAAATAAATCCAAATAAATTCCAGAAATTCAAAATACCACTAAAATGCAAGAAAAGCAAAAATTGGGATGTTACACCTGGTCTCCACCGCATGTAGCACCTTGCTGACGTAGTAGACCGACTTCTGGATGTCCTCCCTCTCCGCCACCAGTACCACGCTCACCACTGCAGGGGTAGCGGCGGTGTACAATAGCAACGGTTCGCCAGGCTTGGGGGTGACCAGCATCGGCGGGGTGAAGAGGTACTTCTTCAAGTCTTCAAACGCTTGTTGGGCCTCTAGAGCCCATTTGAAGTGGTTGGTTTTCTTCAGCAACTTGAATAGGGGTAGACTCCTTTCCCCCAAGCGAGCGATAAACCGCCTGAGGGACGCCAGATGGCCAGCGAGACACTGCACTTGGTTGAGCTGAGCAAGAGGCTTCATGTGCTCGATGGCTGCTATCTTGTCGGGATTGGCCTCAATGCCTCGGCTGGACACAAGGAACCCTAGCAACTTCCTGAAGGGCACGCCGAACACACACTTCTATAGGTTGGCAAAGGTTTCTTCTAGGTCTTCGATCAGTCCTTCACCCTTCTTGACTTTCACCACCAGGTCGTCAACGTACACCTCGAGGTTTCGCCCTATCTACGGACGGAAGAAAATATGCATAGCACGTTGATAAGTAGAACCAGTATTGTTCAACCCAAATGGTGGTGATGTTGCGGGTGGCCATCTTCTCCCGCATCTTGTGGTCCCAGACACCTCTTTGAAAGGTGATGACGACCGACTGCTCGGAGATCCTAGGGATCATGTTGCGACAATAACTAAACCGTCGGATGAAGTTACGCAACGACTCCCTTTTCTCCTGCTCGAGGGAATGGAGATCATCCTCCATGCCCAGCTGTGTGTACGAGCTTTGGAAGTTGGTGATAAAAAGGTCACACAGTTCCTCCCACGAGTGCACCGACCCTCCAGAAGGTTCAACAGCCAAAAGCGGGTGGATCACATCAAGGCCATTGGGAAATAGTTGGACATGGCCTTTTCAGACCCGCCGGTGGCCCGCACCACCATCGTGTATATCTACAAGAACTCCTTCGGGTTGGTGGTGCCATCATATTTCTCGATGGACGTCGGGCGAAACCTCTCCAGCCACGCAACGTGGCACAACCGATGGGATTATGCTTGGCACCCAACACCGTAGGGGGAGCCACACCGTCCACCTGGACCCCAGCCTAGAGAATGCGCCGAGGAGCGCGAACCTTGACTCCCCAAGGATCCAGAGGAGAGGGCCTCCTCCTCATCCCAAGGGTGGGAGCCGTTGGAGTTGTCGTCACCAGGAGCCATCCGCCTATCGTGGCCTTGCCCCTGTGTGCGATGGTGCTGCAGTGTATCACGCAAATCATTGCCACGACACCGGCGACACTTCTCCAAATGAGTCTTCAGATCCTCACGGCCTCCCCTGTGCCCGGGGGGCACGCGAGGCGACACGTCGGCTGCCGCACCCCCCCTCACGTAAACGGGGTCCGCGTCCAGTATGCCCTTTCCCTTGCTCTGGCCCTCCTAGCCAGAACACTTCCTGCTCGGGTGGCTGGAAGCTTGGGTGCGATCCTCATGCAACCCTGACCGCGGAGTACCGAAGGTACCCGACTGATCAGACACCCCCACATGGAGCTGGGCCGGGTTTATCAGGGAAGCGATGTCCCATAGCTATAGCGCGGCTGGGGTGTCTCCCACAAGTTCCACCAAGGGGTGGTCTAAGAGGAGACAAATGACATGCAGTTTTGGGCTGGAGTGGCCTCTTCCATGGCTAGTTGCCACCGAACTGGCGGCCCTACTACCGCCGGGGGAACATTGTCGCCCTCGCTAGGGAAGGCGTGAGACAGTCCCCCACCCGACGGGAGTGCCGGGACGCGTTGTGGGCGCTTCTAGCTTCCGTCGGCTCTTCTCGCTAAGAATGCGAACCCGCCAATACCAGAAGCAGGATCCTTCGAGATGGATGACCAAGATCCACTGGAGAGACGAAAGGGTGAGCCAACCGCTACCCCCTACTGCGCGCCATCACAACAGATTACCGACAGCTTATTCTCCTGACCGAAGTCTGGGTTCGATAGAGGGGCTCTTCGTAGAAGGACACCTATGGGCTCTCCCAAGGGATCCACGCAGACAGAAATTCAAGAACACGCCAAAATTACCTAGGTTCGGGCCCTTGATATGGGTAACAGCCCTACGTCCTGCTTGAGCTCCAATTAATGTGCTTTGAGTGGATTACACCGTTCACCTGTTCCTCACTCTCTCTGGTTCTCCTCTCTTTATTTTTCTCTAAGTTTTCCTCGAGCTCTCTCAATGCTCTTCCCCTGCTCCTCCCATCCCCTTCCCCCATGCACCGAAGCTCCCTTACATAGGTCGGGCTGGCTTGGGCAAGTGGGAATATGACATCATACTGATTGCACTTCATTTATTGCACCAATCGCAGTAGCCCCATCCCCTGGCCTCATTCTCTGCACCACCACCTAACTCCGCCCGGTCCGCCCGGGAAGCGACTTGCGTACAATGGGTTAGGTGTAGGACGACAGAGGGATAAGCTATCGTGCCGTCTGCATAGCCACACACATTCAATGGTTCTGACATGTTGTGTCGGGGGAGAAGACTTCGAGGCGAAGCTCCCCCATTCCTTCGACGTACACCTCCACGCCTGACCGACAGCGGACCCCCGTGTACCTTCTGACTCCGTCGGCCGACCATGTGGCCCAGTCGCCTAGCATCAGGGCCTGGTCTCCCACCTGCTCACCAGGCTGCCACGCAGCTTGGTCGCCTGACTTTGGGGCCTGATCATCCGCCTGCTCGCCAGGCTGCCACGCGGCCCGGTCGCTTGGCATCTAGGGCCTGGTCGCCTGCCTGCCACGCGTCAGATCGCCTGGCATTGTGGCCTGATCGCCCACCTACTCGCCAGGCTGCCATGCGGCCCGGTCGCCTGGCGTCGGGGCCTGCTCGCTAGGGATTGTGGCCGATAGCATCGGCTTGCCTGAACCCCTAAAAACACCCTCTCATGATTTTTCACACCGCTCTAGGTCCGGTGCTACTGCTCGGCCATTAGCACCGCGCTACCATTGCCGATAGCATCGGAAAAAGCAGTCAAAGCTCAAATTGCTTCAAATTAAAAATCCAATTCAAGTCAAACTCAAACCAGAGCATACCATACTTAAATTTAGTCAAATACTCATCACTAAGATGGGTAGACCTCCAAATGGTCTTTCATAACACATTCTTCGATCCATAATTGACTCGGGTGAAACATTCACTTTCAAGGTCTCGTGCATCCAGCACCCACTAAACATCCTTCCGCCCAGGTCTAACCCATTTCCATTTAATTTTATTTAAATAACACTAGCAATACCAATTGCCTCAAGTTCACAAATAAGTTTAAACAATGTTTGAAGTGATTCCCTCAAAGGCATAATACTGAAACGTTTATGCTGGACCAAGCAGTTCTACTGACCCATGCTACACTATCGGTTATCACCAAATAAAATATCTAGTATCATATAGGGTGTCAAAGGTTCTTCATGATTAATGTCAATGTGGTTATAACAAATCTGCAATTTAACTAAACCCTGAGACCAAATTTAAAGTAAGTTGCATAAAAGTAAGCATGCATAATTTGAAACAACATAAGTGTTTTATAAAATTTGGGGTCAACATGTTCAAAGAAGACTTACCTTCGCTACCTCCTATTGGTTCTATGATTTGATTGACATTCGACTGTGTCATCTACACGCGAAATGAGAACAAATAAATAAAACAAATTCAAAAATTCAAAATAATGGTACTGGAAGATAGATCATGAATTTAGAAACTTGAATCAATAGAATTGGAGCTCGAACAAAGGAGAACGGGCTCCTGCAAGTTCCTCAAATCAGAAAATCAGAGAAAATAAAAAGGGTTGAGATGTGGCAAGATCCAATTGGCTAGATTTTTCAGATTTCTAGAAAATCAGAAAAGGGAATTAGAATTTCACTGACATGTGGGGCCCACATGTGTCTCATGGTGGACTAAGTCTACCGAGGAGTGTTCGGGTGACGCAGCAGACCGGCCAACGTGGACGCCACATGGCGTGATAGGGCTGACATGGCAAACACGTGGCACTGACATAGCTATCACACGGCGGATGACACGGTGCTTGTGTCGGAGCCAAGGTGGTGCTGACGCAGTGTGAGGCAGGGTAATGTAGCGCTAAGGTGGTTGCCACGCAAAGGTGGCACGAGTGTAGCGGCGAGGCAGGCATGCTGGAGGCAAGGAAGACGAAGCGGCCATGCGCAAATTTGCGATGAGATGTGCTCGGATCTAGAGCAAAATGAACAGGGCTTCGTGGCGAACTCGATGCGACCAAAATCAGTGGTGAGGCTCACTGACTACGCCAAACAGCGATGGAGAAGACCATGGGCACAGCGGCACTATGGTTAAACTAGGCTTAAATAGAGAGAGAGAGGGTTGAGTAGGAGAGAGAGAGAAGGGAGAATGAAGGCTTAAAGACACACAGATCCCCATGCAGCTGGCGTGAATACGGCAGCAACAGCTACGGAAATTGTGGCAGGGGGGTAGAGGCAACGGTGACACAGAGCTCACGCGGAGACGAAGCGCGTGACGCTGACGAGCAGGCCCGGGGAAGAGGGAAAACAAGCCAAGCGGCGGTGAAGAAAATGGCCACGCGAGGAACGCTTGGGAAAAAAGAAAGAGAAAAGATTTTTTTTATTTAGAAATTCTAGGAAATGTAAAAATGCCAAAATAGATAGCAAATAAATTAGGAAAAAATGTAGAAAAATCTAAAAAATACTTTTAAGCATTTAGAACCTAAATAAATTATTTTTTACTCATTTAAACTTAAAATTTTAATTCAAATGATTTATTGGCACTTGAGAGCTCACATTTAATTCACAAAAATTTTAAAAACTTAGGGAAAATTTTAGAAGACTAAAATTTGAAATGTTACACCAATGAGATTTGGTGTCTTTTGGTTGCCATGACATGGTTCGGGCAAGGGCATAGCAGCATCGGCTGAGAAGAGAGCAGGCAATAGGGGCTTTAGTGCTACCAAGTGGGCTAGTGTAAGTGGGGACCCCACATGGCAGTGAATCAGACATAACAAACTAGAATTTTCTAGTATAGATAGATCAGGGTTTATCATTTAATTGAGCTACAATCTTGATCATAATTTTTTGAAACTTTTTTGTATCGTTCCATGGCATTTCTTATCTTACCATAAAAATTTCAAATCAAGATCTTATCTGTATGATTATATAAAATTATGACAAAGTCAATGTTTTGATTTTGGATTTTCTAATTTTCATATTTTTGAGACAACAAATGAGGTTTAATTCAATTGAAAATTTTTCTGTGTGATATAGATGATGATCAAATCAGTACAATTTTATAATATTCTAATAACATTGATGCCGATTAATTACTACTTCTGTTTTCAACTTTCTAAATGCATTAGGTAAAGTTATATTTTTCTAAAACCTTATAGGCCAGTTATTTTGGTGTTGTACACGATGCCATAAAAATCTTAGATGATGATCATGCTTGAATATTTTTAATTAATTCTGACATTGTCTCTGTTTATAGTCATCCATCACTATTTTATATTTTACATAAGAATTAAATGCTTTCAAATCCCTTTGAAACTTTTTGAGGGTGTTCCAAAGTGGTCATTCGATTCAAATAGATTTTCCTTAGATTTTAACCTTTTTTATTTTTGTATGTCAATTAATACAAATCGAATATTCAATATGGTAAATGATTTCTTTAAAGATCAAAATTCAAAAAAAGCATAGAAAACATGGAATTTCCAAATGAAATCATAATCACAACTAAAATTCACATTTTATTTATTTTGTGATTTTTTGTTTGTTAAAAATCTAGCCCCCTACAAAAATCCCATCACTGAGATTTGACGGGGTCTAAAAGAAATCGAGAAAATCCTTTTAAGGTTATCTCCTCATTCCCATGTTGCTTCTTCTGAAAGACCTTATGAAGATCTATCCATGTTTGCGATGAGTTATTGACAGTGTATGAGCATGTTGTGCTTAATTTTGAATTTGTTTTGATTTTTATTTTGAATTTGAAGCAAATTAAGATGCTGTCATTGTTGGGTGGCATTACCGGCCTTGTAGTGGTTGTAGTTGCAGCCTGGGACTTATTTTATAGAGAGGTGTGCCTATATGGTTTAGCATAGTGGCACTACCAGTGTGCTAGGAGCAGTAGTGCTAAGGGAGAGCACTACCAGCCCAAAGGTATGATTGTTATTTTCTAGAGTAGTTCTCTGTTGGGTTTCAGAGATATTGGCGCTATTGGCCATGGGGGGTAGGTAGTACTGGTGAAGCGGTACTACTGACCCCAAGATGGCGGTAGTACTGGTTTGACAGGGAATTTTGATGCATTCTCTGTTGACAATGTGATTGCTAATTGAATATATTGTGAACAGTGCTATGTGATCATAGTCGAGGTCGTGCGGGAGTTGAATCCTTACTCCCCAAGCTCGAGGTCGCGCGGGGACCGCGTGGCTTAGATCGTGGTCGAAGACCCATCTTGCTCGACCGAGTGGGGGCCCCAGATCGCGTTGACTGTCGAGAGATTTCTCAGTCCCCGACAGCTTGCCCCTGAGGCTCAAGGTCGTGGCAAGTATTTGGATTGACCTCGAGCCTCTCAACATGGACAGAGGGGATGGTCCTCTGGAAATTCCGAACTCAAAGTCAAGGTCAGGTGGAGACCTACGAATGGGCTCCAGCGTCGTTACAGCTGGCACCCCTTGAACTTCAAAATTCTGGTACGGACACGATCAAGCAGCGGAACCGTCTGCAACGCCTTGATCCCACCACTCAATCCTTAATTACACCTATCAAATCACCACCGGCATGCCTTTTGAGATGCCTTAACCCCCGACTAGCAGTGATCTAGGCTTATAAGACCCGAGCCAATAGCAACTTCGAAAAATTCTCGACTCCCCCGCAACCTTCGCTTTCCAACCTTCTGCCCGGGCCATTCTTCTTCTTTCGACCAAACATCCCACCACCCCCATGGCCAAGCTCGGGAAGAGCACCTTGTCAGCGGCGAGGATGAAGGAGCTTGAGAGTCTGGGATTGCTGGACCCAGCGACGTGGCAGCTGCCGGGCGGAGAAACCGAGCCGCGGCCACGGGATGACGAGCTTATCAGCATCGACCACTACATGCTCTTCGGCCTACGGATGCCGTAGAGCGACTTCCTAGTGGCAGTTCTCGCCCAATGTGAGATCGAACTCATCAATCTGGTGCCGAACTCCATCCTTCTTCTTTCCATCTTCTCCCACGAGGGGTTCCTTGGGACCCTTCCCACCCCCTCTCCTTGTTTCGCACCGGGAAGGACCCCGTGGTCGGTTGTTTCTACTTCTGGCTGCGGGCAAGACTTCCTTGGTCCTTCCCCAAGATCTGCTCCCGGGACTCCCTCGGCCCATGGACTGAGTGGTGGTTCTATCTGAAGAGGGGTGAAGACGGTGCGCTAGCGTACGACGGACCCCTATCGCTGACAAGAAGCAGACCCCAGAGGCGGACGACCTGGAGGTCGATCTGGAAGCCATTGCCGCCATCCACATCTGCGCCTCGCGCGGCCTCACCGGGCAAGCCATTGCCAACGATCTCTTTAGGAGCCGGGTGTTCCATCTACGGAAGAGGGTGCACCCGTTCTTCAAGATCAAAAGCTGCGACGACCTTACCCGCGAAGGGACGTCCGGTGAGTCTTCCTGCTCTGAAGTTTACTCGAGTTTTGACCTTTGAGCTTCCTTGACGACCTTGCCTTTCTAGCAGCACCGAAGGAGTCCTGGATCGTCGCTAGGATGAATGAGATGTTTGGGAAAGCGGCGCATGATTACACCGTTGATGACCCCGTTTCAAAAAATGTGCTGCGCCAAAAAGCCGAGGTAGGCCATTCCGAACCAGGTCTCCTAGCTTATGTACGCCTAGAGCCAGCCTGGGTGCGGGTTGAGCCCTCCGGGGGAGGCGACCCCAAGCGAGATTGCCCCCGACGGAGGGCCCAAATGTCCTAGCCCAAGCAACCCAGTGGCGGCGGAGGACCACACTGCGCTAGAAGCGTTGGGCAGCAGGCCCGCTGAGCACCCCTACGCACACTTCGTGGGCCGACTCAGCCAGGTACAGAGCTTCCTCCTGCCTTTGTCGAATTTTAACTCAAGTCTTTCTTCCCTCTTCCGACAAGATTATGGTCCTGTTTCAAATCCCGCAGGCCATCGGCTTCGTCGCCCAGGGGCTACAAGGTCTTCAGACACACTCCGATGCGCTGAAGATCTTCTTCAACCTGGTGGAGCAGCGGGAGGAGCACTGACTCAGGCTCGTGGAGACCCTGGAGTACGAACAAGAGGAGGCCGCGCGCAGGGCAGTGGCCCATTCCACCGAGCTCGCCGATCTCCGCCAGGCAATGAAGGCACTTGAGGCCACACACAAGTCCGAGCTCACTCAGGCCATCAACACCAAGCGCGACCATGCGTTCAAAGCTGTGGAAGAGGAACGTACGTGGTCGGCCAAGGCGCTCGAAGCTGAGCGAGTCAGGACGGAGGGGCTGATGTTGGCAGCCGCAGACCATGCAACTGCCACACACTACTACAGAAAATATTTGTACAGGTGGGTGGTAACCCATCTTCTCAGGCGTTTTTGCACCCGCCTGTAACTGAAGGTCTGTGGAAATCGCTATATTTGCACAGGCATTTCTAAGAACCGCCTGTAAAATACATTTGTACAGGCGGGCAGCTTATGAAACCGCCTGTACAAATAAGCATTTGTACAGGCGAGTTCTTAAGCCACCCGCCTATACAAATTCATTTGCACAGGCGGACGACTTAAGAACCCACCTGCACAAATGCTTATTTGTACAGGCGGTTTCTTAAACTGCCACCTACTGGATAAGTGCTATTTGTGCGATCGGGTGGCTTAAGCACCCACCTGCATAAATAAGCATTTTCACGGCATTTGGCTTAAGCCGTCAGCTTGTAAAGATCCAGAGAATCTTTTTTTAATAATGTTATGTTAATTATATTATAATATTAATAAATGCATACATTCTATCAATCACATCACTGTTCAGCACAAATCCATACATAACAATGACAAGGTTATATATACAAAGCACATATAAATCATAATTGCATTATGTATATATATATACAAGGTTATATATACTCCTCTGGTATTCTCCTTGTAAAACTCTCCAGGTGAGTATCCTATGCCATGTACTCCTCTGATATTCTCTATCTAATATAAATTACAGCCCTGTTGTCTTTCAAAAAATATATATACACAAGGTTATTATATATACATCAGTGTTCACGGCCCGTCTATCCTCGTCTCCCAATTACAAAGTATAGCATGCTTCGCCACTTCACCTCCCGGTAAAAGAAACTACCTCTCTCATGGATGACTTCACGACGAATGAACTGGCACATGTCCTTTTGTACATTGCAAAGGTCATCATCAATGAGTGCCAAAGTGGTCTTTGCAATCTTCGCCTGCGATAATAAAGTAGGCAATAAAGAGGTTAAACAATAGTGAAATAGAGAATCAGACAATAAATAATCTTGAATCACCAATTTGTATAGGCTTACGTCACGGGGGTTATACATACCTCCCGTTGATCCTAAGGAACTTCATGAGACGTAGTATCCACAAAGAACACTACCTGGAGGTTGCTTGTGGCACTTCAAATCAAATAATAATGTATGGAATTAGTACAGTTGGTAATACCCTTCCTTACTAGTGCAATTATGTTGAAGCATTACAAGTGTCTTCTTACCCATGGGTGGACATAGCAAAGCATCTTATTTGACCCCTTCGCAGGATCATGTCCCCCCCTTTTTTTTGCTCGTGTAATTCTTGAAAGCCCTACTCGAATGTCAAAAACAACAAGTAACTATCATATCATAAAACAAATTACGTTATGTTATGTATGTTTGTGTATATATATATTTCTTACGCATTTAAGACGCGGGTGAATTCATTGTAAGATTCCGGTGGGGTTCTGGATGAGTCAAGGACCATATATCTGCTCTGCTTCGGGTACAGCATGAAACAAATGAAGTGATCGCTGCAATGAAAACTTATGTAAGTTTCACGAGTGATTATGGTGCAAACTAAACTTTTAGCAACGATTGACGAATGAGAAGATTACTTAAAATTGTAGGGAGCCATTATGACGTCCTTGTCTTGCATCTGGAGCATTGGTTTTGATATGTATAGCCCCACATCTACTTGGCGATCTCGGGTCAGGGACTATCACTTTTCTTCTATCTCTGTTTCCGTCATCCCCTTATCCTTCAACGCCTTTTCATTGAGTACAACTCTTAAGCTCGGCTGGCTAACCCGTGCGGGGTCAAGGAACCCGACACGTTTTCCCATCTTTTTAGCATCGGTATATTGCATTCTACGAAGACAATGGTCAATGCGCCAATTTATATCTTGAATCTTTGGGAAACATGACATTTTGGCAAATATCAGATTTTGGCAAAATGCATCTTGTTCGACAGATTTGGCAGAAGTTAACTTTATTTAAAAGGAAAAAACCACTAAAATCGGCCAACTTACGATTTAGTGAAAATTATATGGATTCTGCCAATTTTTGAATGATCTAACAAGCCATTACTATAAAGAGGAACTCAACTTGGCACTCAACTGCTATACATTTGGGGTTTTCTTTATTATGCTATCAGAATGCAATATAATGATATGCTGTCATAATTTGTTATATCGGCACTTGCTACTGCAAGAGCCGATATAACAATGTAGGGGTAGGTCAATGGCCAACTTACAGGCACCACACGCTGATCATGTTGATGTCGAGTTTTCCAAAATGGAACATCTGTTGCAAGTCACCAAAATCGATCCATACGTAGGAGTATCCTCGTGTTTGTAGATATCTGGAGGGACGATGGCTTGAATGCCCTTCACCCCAAGACGAGATGCCCTCAAGTACCAGTCATGGAATCTTTTCAACTCCCATGGTCCTTTGTTGATCTGCTCTATGGGGAGAAATGGCTTGCCATGCTCATAAGTCTCTAGTGAAGGCATGGTCTGTACCCGAGTGGAGTTGGCACTCCTGTTTGACTTGGTGGTACTCAGTTGATTGCAATCTACTTCTTTGTTTTTCTTTGCAACCAACAACATCGCCGAAGATGAGGTGCGTTATAGCGGTTGGAACAGCGGAGGTGATACATCACGGTGCACAAAGCGCGGCGGCGGAGATCTGCGCTGTGGTGAAAACCAAACCGCGGAGATCTTGCCTGGTGAAGGCACCGCTTGGCGGAGAAGATCTGTATTTGTGGTGAAAGCGCCGGCAATGGAGAAGATCTGTATTTGTGGTGAAAGGCGCCGACGGTGGAGAAGATGCGCGTTGTGGTGAAGGCGCCGCCGGCGTAGAAGATGCGGTTTGTGCTGTAGGCAATTTTGGAAGAGGTAGGATGTCATGACTTGCTGCTGGCGTCTCTGACCTCTCTTGTATCAATGCAATATCTTCCTTGGGCCATACAATAAATGACCCAACTGCATCTTGGATGGTCTCTACATCATCAGGGGTGCTAAATGGTAGCTTCCACAAGCCAAGGCACGGAACAAGAACGATGTCCACTTGCACCTTTGCATGACCAATCGGGATAGGTTGGTTGTGTATCACAGTGCCCGGATATGCCATGCCCTCCGTAAGCTCGACGACCAAGCCCCCTTGCTCCAGATGTGCACAGAGCTTGCACTTGGTTGCCTCTGTGATATCATCCACGGGATATCGGCGTTAGGATTGGTGCGGACCCGGCGCTACTCGGATCGGGCGGGCTCGGGTTGTCATCCGGCCGCGCTTATAACGCCCTTCGCCTCCTTCTCTTCCCATCTTAAAAACTCTTGTTGGGCGATTGTCTTAGTGTATCGCCCATGGTCCTCTTATATCTTTGACGCGACTTGTATTGGTCTTGATATTTGGAACCCATGCTTGAAGCCCAATCGACTTAGGCGCCACGAGTGCGACACAGGTGTTCCTTGGTTCCCAACGCCGTCGTTAGGTCGTCGTTCTCCTGTCTGCATGAAAGATCCTCCGCTTGCTCGTCGAGATCTTCAGCACTTGGCGAAACTTCGGGATCGCGGGGTCCACCGTGCTTTGCGACCCTTCTTCTTTGTTGGGTTGGCGAGCTAGGACCCAATTTCTGCCTCGCTCGCTACAGCTCGTCAATGGGTTCTCTATCCCAGCATGGGCTTCCTCTTCTTCTTTACTCCTCCACTCAACAATCTTAGGGGCATACCCACCTGTGCCGAGGTGATGGGGGTACTTGTTCTTCTTCGCGAGGGCACTGTACACCTCGCTCAATGCTACGGCTTCGCTTGTGGTCTTCTGCTGGACAAACTCCGCCCATTCACCCACGGTGATTTTTCCATATTTCTGGAATGGTGTCCGCTCCGTCTTCACAAAGTACTTGTTCAGCTCATACCTCCAGTTCCGGAAGCTCTTCCCCATCACGTCCAAGGCATTCTTCTTAGCGATGGCCTCATACTCTGGGGGGAACCTTATGATTTTCTGCAGCTCGGTCCACAGGTGCGCCTTTGTCGCGTCGGCCACCTTTGTCCAGTTATCAATCGTGATGGAGACATTGTCCTTGACAAGACAGCCGCAGCTATTTCGGAACTTGGATAGTGCCTCACGAGGTGCTAGGGGTTCTCCTAAAGGACCGACCTCCGTGATATACCAAGTCCTGCCGTAACTTATTCCTACTTTGTTCCCCGTTTTCGTTTATGCGAGGTCGTGGTTGTTGCAGCGAGAGAATCCACGGGAACATGCGGAGGTATCTTCAATTACCTCTTGAATCAAGCAGCTAGTCGGCGTGATCGCCTTTCCGGCCTCTTCATAGAAATAAACACGAGGAATACGCAAACATAAGGAAATGCAATTATGTCCACGCCAAGCTACAAATAAAACAAGCTCACTCTTCTTAATACCTCTTCATTGGGATCGTAGTCGGAGTTGATTTCCCCACGTCGCCGTTCTGGTCGTGGGCATGGAACTAGGCTAGGGCTCTTATGCGATGACGAGGAACCATCATTGCCTAAGGACAACGATGGGCTCGGTGTTCTTTCGGCAGCGTGGCTGCATCATCCTTCTCGGCCAAGTCTTGCGCCTTAAGGCATCGCCCTCCTCTTGCGGCGTATTACCACCGAGCTCTGCAGCGAGCTCCTCTTCTGGCGCCTTCTTGGCGAGCAATTCTTTATCTCCCATCTTACTACAAAACAGATTGCAATGACATCAATTTGATCCTATTAATATTTACAGTTGTGCCGCGTGGAGGTGGAAGGCCTACGGGTCGTCAACTTCTTTTCTCGGAGAAGAAACAATGACGGTATCTGAGGAATAAGCATCGGCTAACTAAATTTGCGTTTGAAACATGAAATAGCTTGTATCCATAGAACATCTGGCGTAACATAGATAATAAATAAATAGGAGTTAATATCATTCCAATTGCCATTACAAAAGTAATTAGCATCTTTGGCATTAACAGAAATTTTGGACTAGTAATTAGTCCAAAAAATACTACTAATTCTGCAACAAAACTGCTCATTCCTGGTAAGGCAAGAGAAGCCATTGAAAAGCTACTAAACTGTTACGGTCCTGCTCTCTCTGAGTACAAATTACAAAGTATCTGGGAGGATTGGGGAAGAACAGAGGATGATGTAGACGGGGAAAAAGAAGCCAGGAGAGCAGAGAATGAGAGGAAGAGTAATATGCCTTTTCTTCTATCCGATCCTTGTCTGCATTCTGCTGTCTCTTTTATATCCCCAGCTAACCATCCAAGCCATCTACGTTGCAGCCCATCCAAGCCCTTGCAGTCCATGACATTCCCCTCCCGTTGAAATGCGGCTTGCCCCCAAGCCGATGACTGCAAACTATAGATCCATGGTAACTGCAAGTCTTACTTAATATCAAGCCCATGCAAGCTATGCCAGTTGTTCTTGCCATTGCCAAAATCATTTTCAGAAAGTTGAACTTGAAAAGCAAATAGTTTTCGTCACCAGGATCCCATGGAAATTCTTGCTCAATGACAAGCAACTGCATCAAAAATGCCAATCTAGTGTGAGAATCATAAACTTCCTTCTTGCACCAATCTCCGCCATTGTATGGTATAATCTTGTGATGCACCACTAACTGTACCAACATATACTGTCTCCCATGGTTTCCCATGCATGTGCAATATCGACCATATGTATCCTTCCATTAGGTCGCTTGCAATAGCCGCAAAACAAATAACTTGATGGCTGAAATCTGAGGATACTTGAGTGTGAATTTGGAGAAAGTAATGGCTCCAAGCAACGACATCCAAATATCCTAGCAACATCAATGGGAAGCCACCCATTGCGATTGAGTGTCGACTGCTAGCACCTTTCAGCAAGTATGGCAGGCAACACTCCACACTTCCCCCACCGTCTGCATAATGCAAAGGAGTACTGCCAGCTCCTATGAAATTTGCCATAGTGCCATAGGAAAATGAGGCAGCTGAGACATTTGCACCTAAGTCAATCAACAAATGCATGCAATCAAAATGACCATTCAAAGCCGCCATGTGAAGTGCTGTAACACCACCATCAGCAGGCTGCTTGATGTACCTCGCACGAGCAGTTTTATTAAACTTTAGACCCATTGAAGAACTGAGACTGCTCCCGCTATTTGTGACAATCACCATCATCTTTTGTAGTCACAAGTGCAGGGCTATGAAACTATCCGTAGAGTATTCATACGTCCATCGAAACCGACTCCACAAACTTTGGTAACTCCAACTTCAACTTCGATTTTATTAATAACTACTTATGATATCTCAAAAGAATTGCTCTATGTTCGGCGCAGTACTCATACTGGAACTTACGAGCAAGAATTGCTCTATCAATCACCATCTACTTTAGACATATCTTCCGAAACTTTTTTCACAAAGATAACAAGATATAAGGGTGGTCGGATGCACTTGCCTTGCTAGGCCGAGCGAGGCGGCGTCGGCAGGGGAATTGGGGCATCGGCAGTTGACGACCCGGCGGAAAGTTCGTCGGAGGAGCGAGGCCACGGAGAGGTCACCGAGTGAGGTGACGTGGACGAAGGGGGCGACGGCGCGGAGGTGTCGACGGTAGTCGTAGGCGCGAGCCCGCGGAGAGGTCACCGAGCGCGCCGGAACGGTTGTCGGAGGCACGAGCCCGAGGGGTCTCTGCCGCACTAACAGGTCCTGGCCGTGGCGACTCTGTTCATTGCGAGCGAGGATCGATCTCAGCTCCGATCTTTGGGCATTCCCACCGAGAACGTGACGACACGTAGTGCTGAGTTGATTTTAGTGGTGTTAGCTCTTGTCGGATCTTCATGTAAGGACGAGTTATCTGAATGTTGCGCCACTCGTAGTTGTTCCTTTCGGTGTAATCGATCGATAGCAGCCTTATTCTCTGTGATCGTAGAAATCGCAGTAGAAAGTGATTGGCCGGGAGACCAAAGCTCTACACATGTTGTCTTGCTAGGTGCTCTCCTCAAGCACGGGAGCCGATTCCACATACCGGACGATCCGGCCCAGGTTAGGATAAAGCACCGGATCGTCCCCTATGCGTACAACTTTCACCGATGGCTGCAACGGAACTACAAATCAGGATGATCCGGTATGTGTAAATATATGTATACCGGACCATCCTACTGGCAAAAAGCTTTCGGTACAAATTGTCATGAAAGAGTATAAAGTTAAATAAAATTGTCATGAAATGCATCGTTCCAATCTAGGCGAACACAGCGAAATTGAAATACGACATATCAAGCAAGTTAGAGTGCATAACAACCGAAAAGACAAGTGGCGCATTAAGCAAAGAACTACTCGTCCGTGCTTGGACTAGTACCAAAAAGATCAGAGCTAGAGCTGGAGTCTTCCCTATCAGCCTCGCGCTCAACACCGTCGGCATCAGGCTCATCGAGGTTCTCCTCCTGGGACTTTGTAGCTTTGGTGAAGGGGTCGGAGCAATCGCTTCTTGCGGCAAGGGGTCGATGGGCTGTCTCGTGCCGCCTTTGTCGAGGTTCGGTCGGTCCACAACACCGTGTCGACAATATTCTCTGTGAGTTGAGTAAACATAGCAGTGTGTGTTGAGTCCGGAGACTGATGTTCTGTACATGTTGGCGTAGTGTTATCCTCATCAGGGGCCTCAGGGGTTGTAGGTGAACTCACAGGTGCACACTCGGAGGCAATGACTAGATCGTCGTCAACTTGAGGAATCGGCACCGCATCGATAGGTGCGGAACTCAACGATACTACACTCTGAGTGGCCATATCGTCAGTCATGTCAGCATGCACGGACGTATGTTCGGTCTCAGTCGAGCACGGGGCAGGCATGGTCGATGTGGGTGCATCCGCTAAAGTAGGTGAAGTAGTGGACAACGGAGCGGATGCCTTATCACCGGCTGGTCTGGAGAACATCCCTGTCAAGACCGTAGGAGCTGGTGGGAACGTGGACACGGGAGTGGGCAAGAAGCCCCCAACAGAAGCAAGTGGGGCAGCAATGCCGGTAGCGGGAGGTGGAACTAGAGCTGGCAGCTAAGGCTGTGCAAGACCAACTGCATTGTACAACTGACCAAAGCAGGCTGAGAAGAATGTGAACATCTGAGCCATTTGCACCTGACCGTGTACCAAAGTTTTGGGTCGTCTGTGATGCAACCTCATCTCCTCTAGTAATTGGGTGCATGTCTCCCATGTTGGGCAATTGAAGCTGAGACTTCGCAACTCAACAATCGAAGCAAATCGTGGAGTAAGCTCGGAGGGTGAAAGCAAGCCGCGATCATCGGTGTCACATCGAGGCTGGCACGGTGCAGGTGAGTCGTCTCGGTCCTCGGTCTGAGCTGATCCACCGCCTCGTGGTCGTGGGCTCGGGTGGTGGAAAGTACTCGAGGTCTTCCTCCTCATCGTCGTCGCCATCGATCAATATCAATGATCCGCGCCAACCCAGGCATGCTCCTCGGCCTCTGCTAGTGCTGGTCCTCCCTTGAGCGGTCTCTCTCGGTTCCTCGGTATCTGCTCTGAGCCCTCCTCATGGAACGTCCTCTGCGTCATCATCAAGAGATGGAGGCATGTCTTGTGAAGACGAACTCGCCCTTCGGTACTCCTCACGATGCTTATGCGGAGCGAAGGTCTGCATATGTAAGAAATTATATGCGCAAATGGTTGTTATCGGCCAAACTCATAGCATCTGCAATAGCATCTTCAATCTCACAGATGATAAAGTCGAGAATGTCGAACGGCTCATGAGATAGGATCGAATAAAGTAGCCACTGCTGCAAACTAGTGATCGTCTCGGCATTCCCAATCCTCGGCAACAGTGACTTCCTCAAAGCCATGTGGACCGCCTTTGCCTCAGGAGTGAGACGGTCTGGATGGCGAAGGGATCCAACGGGGAACGGCTGCTGGAACAGAAAGAGAATCTGGTCATCTGTCGGGAAACACCCTCCGGCCTTAGCACGATGAGGTAGTGTGCTGTCTGCGTACACCACCTGATGCAAAGTTCGGGGCTCCTCCTCAAAACCAAACAACTCAAGCAAAGTGGACCTGTACACCCTCTAGGGTTCTCCGTCGTGCATGAACTGAATGTATCTGTGCTCTGGGTTGATCCAAACTGTGGCGTAGAAGTCTCTGACCCACTTTTCTACTACCGTGTCGAACTCTGTCAACAGCCTGGTAAGACCTTCGAAATGGTCGAAGTGTCTCTGAACGTCCACCCCACCCGCGGCCCTCTGCAAAGAGGCGAAGTTGAGCGTCCTGTGCATGCTCAACTGGACCCCGAGCTCTCTGTACGTAACAAAGAAGCTCTGTTGAAGAACCGTCCAGAACCTCCTATGAACTCCAAATTCTCTGGCTTGCGGAAACCAGACATTGACATCACAGAAACGAAGGGTCTTTACCCTCCGGGATAAGAGGTTCCGAAGGTCTCTAAGTCTTATCTCAGGGTCAGGATGTGGCACATGGTACTCCTCGTCCTCTTCCTTTTCATTGCCAGTCTCCTCCTCATGCGGAACTATGTTGGGACGAGCACGCACCTGCCTAGCAATGTGCTCGGAAGATGTCGAACCACCACGAGTGCGTACGCGGCTAGAACGACAAGGAGGTGTCGCCAGCTGAGGGCTCGGATTTGTCGGCGGCAACAAAATGGGTGGCCTTCTCACAAACAACTTCTTTTCCCTTCCTTTTTCCTACCATCATGGTTGCGTGTGGCGGTGTCGGCGGGTGGAGGATTGGAGTATGGCGTACGCAAAGAACGCCAAAATTTGGCGTGCGCAAGGCGGCGTGGAGGCGTGGAGAGAGGAGTAGTTAGATGCGGTCAATATACAGGGTCCATAGGCGGTTCTCTGAATCTACGGCGTGTTTTTGGATAAGGTTAAGATCAACATACCGGATGATCCGTTATCGAAAACATCATCTGACCGGTTCGATGCCTCTGTTCGACTCGATGGCAGGATGGTCCGGCCACCTGATGAAAAAAGAATCGGATCATCTTGTGTAGCGGTGTGCTAGCACCTAGCGATCCTAATAACGATGGCGCGGACAATACGAAGACTGGACGATCCGTATAGGAAAAGATAAAGACGCGCTCGAATGCGGACGACGGAGGCCTCAAAGCTAAGATTCACATACCGGACGTTCCGGTAAGTCGAGAAAAAACCGTACCGGATTATTGTCCGGACGAATAGTGCTTGGCTTCCTCGGGCCTATGTTGGCTTCAATTTACAGGATGATCCGGCCTGATAGCGAATTACCTACCATACTATCCTGCACTTTCATGCAACAGTTTTACTCAAGTCCAATAAAAAATATTAGTTCTATTACATATTAAGTTTTTACACAACGTGTCCCTATTTGCCTTTAACAACTTTTCCGACGCAATCATCACGCATATATGGCATCATTGAAATATCGAGGGTTTCTTCTACAAGTTTGATCCTCTCCGGATCTCCGAAAGGCGGTAGGTCGTCGAACTGATTGTATTCTGCCTCGTCGTGCACATTGTCAATTCCAACGATCCTTTGTTTTTCGGGAACAACTATGTTCCTTTTCTTATTACTGGGGTCACTATGTAGAAAACTTGCGAGACTTGAAGCTAGTATCCGAGGGGTCGGTTTGTGTCCAAGATTGTTGAGGTCGGCGATTGTGAACCCATAGTTGTCCACCTCCACACCATTAGGATGTTTGACCCGATTCTTGATGAAATACGGGGATCTGCATATCCCTTCCATAGTCGAGTTCCCAAATTTCTTCAATGATTCCATAGTAGGTGTTCTTCTCCCCTGTCGCATCTATGGCTTCTACCCGAATGCCACTGTTTTGGGCCATCGTCTTGTTGTCCTTTTGAATGGTATAAAACGTGTACCCATTGATGTCATACGCTAGCCATGATGTTACCAGACTTGATGGGCTATGAGCCAACATTTTCAATGTTTCTGTTTCTTCGTCCTCACCATCTGGTATGTTTTGGTTCTTGAATCATGTGGTAAACATGCGCTTATTCTCTTTCATGATCCAATCAACTTGGCGTCCTGGATTTTCTCTTTCAAGCTCTTCCAGGTGTTGCTCCACATACGGCTCCACTATCTTTAGCTATTGCAAGACGGTGAAATGTGCTTGGTCCACATTCTTGTACTCATGGTCGATGAATCTTTTCTTTCCCTTAGTCCCTTTACCAGTCAACCTCCCCTCATGTCGAGGGACAGGCACACCAATCGGCCTTCCCGTGGGCATGAAGTAATCCGTGCAACACTCAATGACTTCCTCAGTATTGTAGCCCTCAATAATGGAACCCTCTGGGTAAGCACGATTCCGTTGTAAGCTCTTAAGCAAACCCATCCACCTCTCAAATGGAAACATCCAGTGTAAGAATATTGGTCCCAGTACCTTTACCTCTTCGACAAGGTGAACCAAGAGGTGCGGCATGATATCGAAAAAGGATGGAGGGAAGCACATCTCAAGTTGGTTTATAGTCTCCACTATGTAGTTCTGCAGATAGCTCAGCTGTTCATCATCGATTACCTTCTGTGAAATCGCATTGCAGAAATGACACAGCCGTGTGATGGCCACCTTTACAAATGTTGAGTTGATACCCCTGATTGCAATTGGGAGTATTTGTGTCATCATGGCGTGGCGGTCGTGAGACTTCATACCACTTATCTTTAAATCTTTCATTGATACTAGGTTTTTGATGTTGGATGAATAACCGACGGGACTCGACCCCGTAAGCACTTGCTGCTGATCTTTTCTCCTCGGTATGTCGAGAGTAGCTTGTGGGGAAGGTAATACTTTCCATGTGTTCTTTCTTGAGGGTGTAGTTCTTTCCCGATTTTAAGTACTACTAAGTCTTTACAAGCTTTAAGACCATCCTTTGTCTTGTACTGAATGTCCAACAAGAGACCTAGCACGCTTTCACAGACATTCTTTATGACATGCATGGCATCGATGCTATGGCGAATTTCCATGTCCTTCCAGTAGGGCAAATACTTGTAGAAAATTGACATCTTTTTTAACAGGACAACAGGCGGAGGAACCTCCTCATCGGTATTCTTCCTCTTTCGACCCCTCTTTTGGCCCTGCACCGGCTTCTTCCCGAAAAACACCTTGATGTTCTAGACCATTTCAAACACTTTTTTCTCGCTACGGCGCTTTGGAGCCACACCTTCCTCAACCGTATTGTCAAAATACTTGCCCATCTTGCGGTATTTGTGAGCTTTCAGTAAGAAACAGCGGTGCCGCATGTACATTAACTTCTGTGAGCATGGAAGGAACGTCGACAAAGTTTCATCCATGCATACTACACAAGCTATCCTCCCTTTAATCTGACCCGATAGGGCTAGCAGGGCGGGGTAATCACGGATGGTAACAAAAATAATGGCTTTTAGTGTGAAGTACTGTTGTTGGAACTGATCCCACACCTGGACCCCATCGTGCCACAACATGGCCATATCTTCCATCGATGGTTAGAAACACATCAATATCTACTCCAGGCTGTCTCGGACCTTGGATAAGAATGGACAACATTAGGTACCTTCTCTTCATACATAGCCATGGAGGAAGGTTGTAGATGGACAGGACTACTGGCTAAGTGCTATGTGTGGCATTCCATTCACCGAAAGGATTCATACCATCGGTACTCAGTGCGAACCTTACATTCTTGGGTTCGTTGCCAAAATCTGGATACATGCGATCAAAATTTCTCCATTGTCTACCATCGGTTTGGGTGTCGAATCTTTCCATCTTTTCTGCGCTTGTCAGAATGCCAACCCATTAGTTCGGAGTCCCTCTCATTCGAGTACAAACGTTTCAGGCGGCCAATAACTGGCAAGTACCACATCACCAACGCAGGGATTCTTTTCTTCTCGTCCGTGCCTGAAGAAGAGTCATCTTCGTTATTACCAGTAGTACTATTCTTGTTCTTCTTATTCTTCGTAGTGCTAGGTGAAGAATCATCATCGTCGTGGGAGTCATCATTCTTATACCGGCTCGCCTTGCACACCGGGCATTGATCCAAGTCCGTGTAATCTTTACGGAAGAGGATACAGTGGTTCGAACATGCATGTATCTTTTGCACATCCAATGACATCGGAGTGATAAGCTTCTTCGCGAAATAAGTGCTCGTCGGCAAGGTGGGCAATCCATTAGCCTTCGGAAGTATTTCTGCCAAGAGCCTCAACAGATCGGTGAAGTGAAGATACCTTTACACAAGCGGGTCTTAACCCCAAGGACCGCCCTCAGTCATTTGAGGCGGCTCTCCTTTTAATCCGCCTATGGAAAGAAATCCTTGGTGTCTAGGAAAATCATTTCTGTAGTAGTGACCTTGGCTCGAAGGCGTGCGCTTACTCGATAGTTACCAAGACCGGGGATCCCGGAGTTAAGGCGGACGTGGGCGTCGGATTCGGGACGGTTGCAGCACGTCCTCAATGCGCACAATGCACTACTCCGAGAATCTCTCCCGACCGTTTCTGGTAACGGCCGGAAGGAGTATAAAATCCCCTGAAGCAGATCGACGACAAGCAGGCAATCTAAGTAACAAAGCAATAGACACCATTAGCATAGGATTCACCAGAGGTCAGGCTAAAGAGCGAACACTTGTACTCGAGCATAGTAAATTCCTTGCCCCCGGGAAGGACTAGAGTAGAGCTATTACCTTCACAGGGGCTCGAACCAGTATAACTTTTTGTGTCTTGCTCATTTCTCTCCACCCTCGACCAGCGAAGTAGCGAACGCATTCCTTCGGTGAGTGAAGCTCGTTTTGGGTCCCGTATACACAAATCACCCCTCTTCACTTCTGTAGTCAGGCGATCCCGATCGTCGACAGTCATCCAACAGGTATTATTTAATATATAAAGTCTTTTATTATATTTCCGCTATGTATAATTATGATATTCATTTTTGTTGAGCTTTTGTGCAGTAGCGTTATTTTAGACTAGTGTAGTATACACAGAGAGTCTGAATTTGCATCTTCGGGTCCCAACACAAATTGTATGACTTCATTGAAAGAAAATAAGGGTAACAACGATGGCTCCTAACCTCTAATTAAGTTAGGTCCTAATCCCATTTGTGGAAATATGGTCCGAGCAAGTTCCTAAGCTGTTGTATAACTCTAGAGAAAATTTTGGCAATATCTCATCACTATTCTCTAGATATACATCTCAATAACAAGTCAAGAAAGGTGTGTATCCGGAGAGTACTAGGGAGATGATTTTGAAACCTTCTTTGGAATTGTACAATAGCTCATGAACTTGCCTGACCCATATTTCCTTGAATTGTCTAAAAAAACGTGAACAATGCGAGAGTGCTCGCTTATGAATATGCCATTTTAGTATATTTATAAACAAACACCCTCGTATGGGAGACATAGATTATGCAGTCTAAACTTTAATATTCATCATATAATAGCAACAATAATTTCATATTAACACGAGAGCACTACAAAGATAATTAAATGGATGTGTACTTATCAAATAAAGGGTATGGAATTTGATAGAATACATACAATTCTAATGCGACCTAAACTTTCTTTGTGATATATCAAAATTACCTAGTGCAAAATTGAAGAGGTTTGAAGGAATGCTCACATTTTGAAGAAAACCACAAAAGAGGGAAAAAAAGAGGAAAAATCTCCTCAAGCTAGGGTTTCAAATTTACCCTCTTAACCCCAATGTTGCGGATTTCAAAATTTCTCACCCAAGTATTGCTTCCAACGAGAATATGAGCTATTTTTAAACGGGTGGCCAATAGTTTTCTTAGCCTCTGGCACAACAACAGAGAAGATTTTAGCCCGAGGGTATAATAATCTAGCGAGACACATTACAATCAGTTCTTAGGATAGGAACGATTGTGATGTAGGACTGGACACATCACAATCAATTCTAACATTAGAATCGATTGAGATGTACCATGCATATCACTATCATTTCTTACATAAGAAGTGATAGTGATGTATATGGATGCATACATCATTATCGGTTTTTACATAAGAAGCGATAGTGACATGGATGCACATCACTATTACTTCTTACATAAAAACTGATAATGATGTTTACGTCCTCATCACTATAGTTTCTTACATAAAAACCAATAGTGATATGCATGGCACATCTTAATCAGTTCTAATGTTAGAATAGATTGTGATGTGCCCAGTACTATATTATAATCGTTCCTAGCTAACTTGAGAACCGTTTGTGATTGTTATTAATACCCTCTCCTAAGTCATCTATCATAATAGATTTTTTAAAAAAAACTTAAGAACCAACCCAGATGAAACAATAGTAATGTATCATTCTATAGTAGTGAACTTGATAGTTAAAAACAATGAGAATATATAAATTATGTATAATCGCAGTTTAAAAATGAATATAAAAGTATACAAAATAAATACATTCATAATTAGAAATTTGAAAAATTAATACAATTGTTTTTCATTCCAGAATAAAAATCTGGAAAGATAAATAAGATTTTTGAAATACAGAACATTTAAAATTAAAAAAAAATTAAACCAGAACAATGCAGATGCACGGTTGATATGTGTTATCTAATAATGCTCATCTCCATCGGTAGTATGAACACATGACTCCAGCCATCATGATTAGTTTATAAGAGGTGTTTTCAAATTTTTATTTTTAACAGTTGCACAAATATTAATTCAAGACTGAATACCAATGATAATTACTTACCACTTTGTTCGCTTTAAGATTTGTGCAATTTATATTATATTGAGAGGAAAAGCCTTGAACTGCTCATAGTTTATTTCCTGTGACAAGGCTTAGAATTGATATGCCATGGTAATCGAATCATATCTTTTTTTGGTTCAGCACATCAGACAACTACGAACGCACTGAGAGATGGCAAGAGGACTTAATTAGACTGTACCATAGAAGTAGCAACTACGCACAATGTGCCAAAAAATGCTCTCATATGTAGTTATTTATAATAAAATTGAAGTTGAAGTTGGAGTTATAGAGTCGGTTTCGGTTGGCGCGCGTATGAATACTCTACGGATAGTTTTTTAAACCGTACGTTGTAAATGATCAAGAGTTCATCCGAATTGATCTTATGGAGAAAAGAGGGCTTAAATAAAAAAATCGAATATTTTAAATTTAGGAAAAATTGCGTTTGCTTTGCTTGGTTTTCCATGCGGGGCTGACATAGCTTCGAATATTGCCAAAATCAAGGAGTGCGTGCGCGTGTGATGCACTGAAATACCAACAAATATGATTGCTTTGCTTATTCAAAGTTAGGATAGGAAACAGAAACTAACCGTCATAAGTAAAATAAACTTTATAGCCAAAATATTCTAATTCCTTGGTGACCAAGGCTTCCTCAGGCCTCATTTGTGAAAATTGTATGATGTATTGTTCCAAAAATATCAACTACAAATCATGAATATGCATTACACGTACATAACCTTATGTAAATTTACAAAATTTTAATGTCCAATTCGTTTCTACTATTCATAACCAAAAAAAGACAAATACTTGTACGTAGAATATATGAACAGCGGATGGTTGACTACTTACCCTTTTTGGTACTTTTTCGAGCATTATTGCGTCATGCATTTTTCGCAAATGGGGGCGCAGGAACTATGCACCAATATCACATTAATTAAATGAACAGAGAAGTATGTAAAACAGCAATGAAAGTAATATATTTCAGAGTTTATTTTGTTCTGCTCGTACGTACATATATAGCTGCGCTGCTACATGCACACACACCACCTAGTTGACACCGGTCGGAAGACCACCGGCATTGCTGCCACCCGGAGAGGGAGGATCTTTGGTGTTGTCGCCTGTGGGATGTTCATCGGTTGCTTTATCGATGATTTGCTCGAGCTGGGCGTAAATTCTCGCTCTCTTAGCTTGCAATTTCTCTATGTTTTCCTTTATCGTCAGCAACCCTTGTCCCCTCCCTGCACCCTCCTCAAGTTGATGTATCTTTTTGTTCAGAGTTTTAATCTGCAGCGATAATAAGTCGGCAACATCAGTACATATCTATACCATCAGCACACCGGAATTAACATGTCTACGAAGTTTTGGCGTACGCGGCGAGCGGGCCAGCGGGCGAGTTTGTTCAAGCGGCAGACTCGCGTTAGAGAACTGGAGGACATGTCGAGCATTTCGGCGGCGTCGGTTTTTGACATGTGAAGGTACGGTGCAATATCCCTGATTCTAATATTCTTCATGCGGTCTCGTTGCTCCCCCAGTTTTGTACGCTGGCGCCGGCAACCGGTCGCGGCAGAGGAGTTTGCCGCGTGAGCAGACCCATATATTGTCGATGGCGGGAATGGAGGAGGAGCAACCGCTACGTTACCGGCGGAACTGAGGAGTGATCCAGCAGGCAGCTGTGTTGCCGCCGGTGGTACGGCAACGGTAGCGGCAGTGGCTGCAAATTAACATATATATATATATATAAACTATGGATGTGCTTGCAACTGTTAATCATACCGCAAAAGTATTATGCACGAAATACTCGATGAATTCACGACTAATCCAGTCGTTACTTACGGTTTGCTGCTGAGGATGCAAATATTTGACTCAGACTGCTAAGATTACCAAGCATCGCTGCCATGAACGGGTCGTTATTCGGAGGCGGCGGCACGATGTTGCTGCACACCGCGGAGCAAAAGCTCGAGTAGGAGTCGTACACCTGCCCTGTGGCATCACCTCGCATCATGTCGAGGATCCTGGCGATGAAGTGCCTCACCCACTCGTGCGATCGCTCGAAAAGGCTGGAATGCAAGAAAATGTTACATACACACGACTATATTTGGATGTAGTGACTAAATGTTGAGTGAGTCCAAGTCCAGTCACTTACGCCACGTAGAAGAATTGGATTGTTGGCGCCAACCCAGCGATCCCGGCGTATCTTACCTCAAATGTAGCGTGGCCAAAGGTTGCAGGAGCATCACCGCCATGAATCCTGAAGTACACTTCACGGCTATCTGCATGAATTCGCGCGCGTTAAGTTGACAGACATATACATGCATGTAACTGCGCACAGATGTTATATATGTACACATACGTACGTACCACTCTGATGAAGGACCTCTCTGAGTACCGTGCAGTCCGAACAGTCCATGTCTTCGGCTTCGTACGGCTCGAAGTTGGCCTCGCCGTTGATGTCAGCCAAACTCTTGAGGAACGCATTAGTTTCTTCCTCGGTTGGCTCCCTCTCCGCGAAGGCATGTGCAGGTTGTCCGTGCAGTACCGGCATAGTGGCGTGCAAATTCGTGGCCTCGGGCGTTGGGACCACAGGCGAGCCCTCCGCCCCCTCCGGATTGGTATTTTGCTGGAAATTGGGGTCCATGGCCATGGTAACGCGGCGTCGTAGGAGAGTAAGCGGGTGGCTGCTGTGCCTGCGTCAGGCGTCAGGGCGTCGTAGAATAGTAACGGGTGGTGGTGGGACGACAAACGCGCTGATCGCTTGCCTCTGGCCTCTGGACGGGGACGACGAAGGGGTATAACTACTCCGCGAAGGGGCGCGGCGGTTTGGCGAAGGGGCGCGGCGGTTTGGCGAATGGGCGCGATGACTGCATGGACGCGACGGTTCGTAGCAGCGGAGGGCAGGTGGCGGTTCACGTTCAGAACTCAGATCCCATGCAGTCATAGCAACATTGTATTAGCATGCTAACCTTTTCTGCCTTCGTAAGAAACAAAACTAGCAAAGCATCCAGAATGTCATGCTTAACGTTAAAACAGTGATCCAACGCCTCCCTTTTATTCGATCAGACTTTTAAAGTGCAAGTAACAAACCACAACTAAAATTTCAGATAACATCACCTTCGGTTAGGTACTGATCCGAATTTCTCTTTAGACTTTAAGGACGTCTTTAGTCCGTATGTTCGGTATAGTCCGTTTAGATTCGAGACGCTTCTTCCATCTATAATTATCTCTTGTATACATCGTGAAATGGTATGCCTGATTTGTAAACCCTAACAATTGTACTCAATTCCCAAATAGTGAAGATCGCTGATTGACATCCGTGGTTTTTTTCCACAACAGTCTTCTACGTAAAATTCTGTGTCTCGCGTGTTCTTTTGTGATTGATTTTCTACGAGTGGTATTAGAACAGATCAATCACAAGAGAGAAAAAAAAATCAAATCGGATCAATCTGTTCATCTTCTTGGGCGCACTGTTCATCTTCATCCGATTGGATCGGATCGGGCCGGCTTCCTCACTCGTCGCCGCGGCGCCGCCGGCCCCCCGTCGCGCCGCCTCCCGTCGAGCCGCCGCCTGTCGCGACGCCGCCGTCCAGTCGCCTTTTCGCCGGTTTTCTTCGTCACATCGTGCGTTGCCCGGCCGGTCTTCTTCGTCGCATCACTCGGACGTCCGGTCGGTCCGTTGCGCCATCGCCGGTCTTCTCCGTCGCGTGGATCCGCGGCCATCTCCGGTTGCGGCGTTCTCCGGACCGCCGCCTTCGTGCCGCTGTCGTCGCCGTCACATCGCCTGCCATCGGCTCTCGCTTGGCCCGACACAGCCGGCTCCTCACCGCATCACCGCGCCTCCGCGGCAGGCTTCGCCCCGCGCCCCTCCAGTCAGCGTCAATCTCAGATCCTCGCGCGTGCTCGTTTCGGCGCCGATCACTGCAGCTGCGTGCGCTCTGCTTGCTCTCGTGGATTTTCAGAAGGGCGACTAGATCTGCTTGCTCTCGTGAAAACTTTGCTCGTGAAGAAGCACACAGCAAGACAAATCAGTCTGCCGACTAGAAGTGCTTTTGCTGGACATTACTTTTTTTTGCATCACGTTCTGAAGTTTAAGGAGAGAGACAAGCAGCCGATCGGATTTGCTTCAGATCTTCAAATTGGTTTTGGTAGTACTCGGTTTCTGTAACATCCCAATTTTTGGTTTTTCAAGTAATAAATATTGTTTTATTGCGATTTATGATTTTTGTGAATTTTCTGGAGTATTTGGATCTTCTGAGATTTATTTGAATTTTTTTTAATTAATATACATGGCTTTTGTTAAGAAATAATTAAAAGGGTAATTTAGAATAAAGTTTGCCTAAAAATATTTTATTGAATATAGAAGGTCTCGAAGTATTATTGGAGATTTCTTTTTCTCTTCGGGATTGAATCGGATTAGGAATTGGGCTAATGACCGGTATAGGCTAAAAGGAATCGGGGATATAGCATGTCGATTCAGGAAGGAAATTGTCTCACGCAACCAGGAGAGGGAGCTGCCGAATTTCCACGTGTTAGCCCACCTCTCCAAAACGCCGCCAAACCTGACTTGGCTTGCACAGCTGTCAGCGCGTGGGAGAAGCAAATGTAGCCGATTCAAACTTCCATGCGGTAGCGAACAATCAAGGACTTGGAGTCCATCCGCGGAAAAAAACGGCATTGCGTGGTGACTCAAAACCTCCAGTGCGGCACCAAAGTCTCGATGACTCGGAAGTCTTCCGACGCGTCTTGTAAACGTGGCGGATGCAAGCGCGTTGGCGCCCAATTCGGAAGGAACTTGGAGACCTGCCTTGGCGGGGAAAAAGGAAGGAGTTGCCGATTCAGCGTCATAACGCCGAATCGGTAAGGTGTGGAGTCGGTTGGGCGGAAGAAGGACATCGGTCCTATTAAAGCGGCGCGAACAACGCCGAAGGAACGAAAGCAGCGGAGGAATAATCGAGCGATCGGCGAGTTCGTCGGCGAGTTTTCGCGAAGGACAACAGAGCGCAGCGTCGTCGGGAGAATTGAGGGCAAGAAATTAGAAGCGATCGAGGAGTTGCACCATCGTCGTGGAATTTCGCGAGAAGTCACGTCGCCGGAGATTTTCGAGCCTTATTGCCGAGTTGTCGCCGAGTCGTTATCTTCGTCTCCGGTGAATTCAAGCGCCGTCGCTTCATCGCCGATCGGGAGCTTTGTCGACCGTCGGATCGTAATCATGTGCACGGAATTCGTCCATGTCGCCGAATCGATGGCGTCTTAGATTAAATATCAACCATTGGATTTAGGTCGGACGGTTGATATTAGGCCACGTAATAGATTTACCCGTAACTGTTAGATTGAGTTCATCGGTCTAGATTTACGCCACGTCTCAAATGCATGCGGCGGGGACGAGAAAATTCGTATTTTCTTTTACAAAAATAATTCGGGAGAATCAGAATTTCTAATTTCAGAATTAACTAAACTTCCGAATGTTATAACTTTTGCATATGAACTCCGATTTGGGTGATTCGAATTCCGAAACATTTGCAAAATTGAGATCTTTTCAAATGGTGGCTTTTATTTGAATTTTTGAGTTTATTTGCTCCTTGATTTTGGTGTTTATTTGCTATTTCTTCTCGAATCGCGTAGACATTGAACTGAGCGAGGTTTCGGAGGAGGGATTATTATTTCAAGAGAAATCTTCGGAGCAATACCAGGAGCTTAAGCAAGGCAAGTTGTGCTTTGATCAAGTTGCACCCATAAATTAGATTGCATGCTATTTTGATTTACCTTATCACTTGTTATTTTATGTGTATAAATGATTTCAACATAAGTTTGGGATTAGCTATCGTACCCTTTGAATTACACCCTACCTTGTTATTTGTATGCCATGATCCGCTTGTCACCCTAGGTTGGTTAATTATAGTTGGTTAAATAGAAAATCAACATGGGTGGTTAGACCGAATTAGAGATGCTTAGCCCTGCCACGTCATCACATGCTCTTGGAATATTGTTTATTAATCTTGACTAATGGAATATGGATCTATGATAATAATTTGTGGGCCATGTGTGGTCGCACAAAGAGATTGAGTTGTTGTGACAGCGGAGTCACACAACGATGTTGATTTGTGAAGAGCACGTGGTGTTTGGTAATCAACTGGGGTGGGAAAAATGATTTAAACTGAGGCAAGTGGCAAGATTGTTTTTGGTGGGCCAAGAGTGGCAATTGGGCGGTCGCATTTGGTTTTTGGTGGGCCAAGAGTGGCAATTGGGCGGTCGTATTTGGTTTTATGATGAACTTTTGGTTAGTCTTGCCTCGGCCAACTAAGGGTAGTTAATTAAAATAAACAACTGGATGGGATGGCGGGATGCCATGTGGATAATGGAACTTGATTTAGGATGGAGAACTTGGGTTTATTTGAGAATCACTGAATCTATTTACTTGTTATTATTTGTTTTACTATCTTTTCAATCTATGTACTTATGTGTTCTCAAATGCTGCTTTACTGCAAATGAACCCCTTAGCCTTTCCTTTGGAATAAGCCTTGCATATAGCTATGTAGAATTCCATTCTATGCACAACTTGTTGAGTACGGTGTGTACTCACCCTTGCTTACAAACATCATCAGAGCTGAAGAAGGAGTACCATGAAGGGACGAATGTTTAGGGTGCGAGCCTTGTCGGTTACTGTGGTATCTTGAGGGTTATCTACGTCTTCATTTCCACTGCAGTTCTATTTGGTTGTTCAGCCTTGTGAGGCATTGTTAAGTAAGTTGACCCTAAGGTCATTCACCTAGTAATATTTAACATATAATATCGGTTATCTTATTTCCGCTGTGTATGATTGTGATATTCACTGATGTTGGGCCTGTGTGCACTAGCGTGATCCTGGACTAGTGCAGTATACACAGAGGGTCCGGATTTGCATATTCGGGTCCCAACAGAGGTGGTATCAGAGCCATACTGACTGTAGGTCTTGACCCTAGATAGTTGGTCGTCTCTATAGGTCCTTCAAAATTATTTTCTAAAGTAAAAGTCCTAACCTGAAAGAATAATGTGTTCTTGACTTATCTCATTCTTCTATTTCTATCCTTACCAAAGATTCTTTCTTTTCCCCTGCTGAAACTTCTTTCCCTTACCTCTGCTGAAGTAAGTTAAAATCTTACCTGAGTTATCCTGAGTAGAAAACGATATACCACACTTTAGGAGATGTCGTCAAGTGCCTACCGATACCATAATGATCATGACGGAATGAATCATCAAGCTCACGGAGGAACGGATCAACGAAGTGAATCAAGAGCTAGAAGACCCAGAGCTTCAAGTAGCCGGTTGAGACTCATGTGTGGGAGTCGCGTTTCCTAGGATAGGAGTATCACCCATATAAACGGTAGTTTTGTGTGTTTAGGTTAAATTGGTTCTTACGGATTCTTTGAGTGTGCAGTATGTGTTGCAAAGCTTTTAGGCTTACATAAGCAACCATACCAAGTTATTAATATTAATTGCTTAAATTATTGGGTTAAACCTATCTTCCCTGTATTAGGATCTCTACTTCTTACCTATGCTATTTCTCTCTCACCTAACCCCCTGTGAGGTAATCAAGCAGATGATTCAGAAAAGTGATAGCAATGGAGCTAGAGAAAGTGGAAATCAACTCAATGAAAATTCTAAGGATGGATTAGTTTTTCAACCAAACAATTTAGAAGGTCATGCGTGCATACGCTGTGGAGAAATAGGACATACCGCTGACGATCGTGCGATCCATTGCTCCAGTTGCAAAGGGAACCATTCTCCTAGAAAATGTCTTAGGAGCAACATCACATGTTACGTTCGTGAAAGACAAGGCCATTGCTCACCTTAGTGTCCCTTAGATTCGATAGTTACTGCCGTAATCTAGCAACAACAAAAGAATTTGCAGACCCTAGTTGCCTGAGAATTACCAATAAAAGGGGAAAAGATAGTTACATAGAAGATCGTTTGGCTAGGGGATGTGTTGCGAATCAAGAAGTAGTGGATCATAAGAAGAGCAACATTAAATGCTACAACTGTTACTGAAAAGGTTATTACGCTAATTGATGCCATAGAAAGAACAAATAATTCCTATAGCCGTGGATATACCGGAAGTTACCTCAATTCGGTACATAACACCAAGAGTGAGCGGTGAGGTTACAAAAGGAATTTGCCAAGAAAATCGATTGAAGAAAAGGCGTCTAGTAAAAGATACAATCCCAATCAACAAAAACCCAAGAAAGAAAATTCACCCTAGACTCTGCTATTTTTGCCACAAATCTGAATGTTTTGGCGACAAGTGTCCTCCAACGAAAGTAATCATGTCAGTTCAAGTCAATCCCAACTCCGTCTCCATCGAAGCCCTAGCGTTAATGCTAAAGCAAGGAAATTAGGAGCCATGAGTTTACTTAGTGCAATATCATACACCCTATTTGCAAAGAAAAGAGATTAGTGATGAATTCCATGTAAAGGTTTCCCTACCGAAAGAAATGAAGCAAGAAATAGTTGATACATGGGTATGCAGATTATTGAAATGAAAAGAAATGATGATGAGTTAGACGTAAGAGTATTCTTGGGTTTATGGTTCACCTGAAAATAACACATTATGCAATGGTGGCTAGTTTAGTAGTACCCCGCATGATCTCGTTAACCAGAAGATTTGTCATTGTTAGTAGGTACTTAGAGGATTTGTCCATAATGTGTTGGAACCTTAGGCCCTTGACGTATTCTTAGAATTAATGGGATGCTCGAGCATAAGACTATCTTAGTAGAGGGTTTATCAATTTAAAACCCTAGATGTGAAAAAAAAAGATTTTAAGAGATGAACAGTTCGTGTTAGCCAGCTGATGGATAATAGTGTGGAATTTGTCAACTAGAAGATGCACCAGTGGTTAGACAAAAAAAAACTTTGATATATTTCCTAAGAATTTGTCTAGCATGACCGTCATATCGAGAGATCAAGTTCATGAGTAAATTAGTGTTTGATACAACACCAATAGCGAAAAGATCATGTCAAATATATACTAAGGAATTAATGGAAAATGGAAAAGCATGACGAAGAATTACTAGGAAGAGTTTTGAGAAAGCTTAGTGCGTTAATTGTGGTTAACCAAAAAGAAAAATAGAAGATCGAAAAAGTGCACTAAATCGTACCCTAAATAAAGATCGAAAACAAATATCTAATGACAGTATTGACAACATGATTAGACAGTTTAGAAGAGAATTGGAATTTCTTTGGGACAAAATTTCGCTTAGGCTATCATAAATTTAGGAATCAGGGGAAGGATGTTTCTAAGATTGCGCTCTCTACATAAACGATATAAGTTTTGGCTGAACCTTCTGAATTGACCGATGCCCCGCATATCTAATGAACATGATAAGTAAGATATTTAGGGAGTAATTGATAAATTCATGGTTGATGACAATCTAGTATACCCTAAGATAAGAGAAGATCATGCAGAACATGTAGATTGATTCAGGAAGATTGCAAGAGTAGTAGTCATATGCTAAGTTCAGCTAGTATGAATTCCGGAAGTGAAATGGTCGAAATCCTTAGTCATATAAAGACCGCTAAATAAGTTATTGTTGAACCAAGCAAGGTAGAAGTTCTGTTATATTGGGAGCAACCAAAGTTCGTTACTTAGATTTGAAGTCCTATGAATGGCAAGATGATTATCGCCGATTCATAGAAGGGTTTTCGACAAAAGCTAGACCTTTTGTACGATTGTTAAGGAAAAAGGAGATGCATGGACACATAGTAACGAAAAGGGTTTTCTCGGAAGTTGAAAGAGCGGTTATCATTAACGCATGTGTTAGTATTACTAGCTGTGCGGAGTAGTTTCAATATATAAGGATGATGCTTCTAGACATAATCTGAGAAGTGAACCAACGTTGTTGCATAAGCGATGAGGCGCTTGAAATTACCCTCATTATGACTTGGAGTTAGTCGTTGTAGTCTTGGCATAAAAAAATAGTGTCACTATCTCACCGAAAATAAATATGAGCCTTAAGAATCTAAATATATTTACTCAGTCCAACCTTAATATAGGACGAAGGTAATGGTTGGAAAGGATCAAAGAGTCTAGTGTCAGAATCCATAGGCATTCCAGTAAGGCTAAGGTGGTAGTCGCCGTTTGAGTTACGAGGTAATATGTTGATAATAAGCAGTTAACCAGGGTATGTAAAGAATCTAAGAAGATGAAATTAAAGGTCACCCCACAAGGTTTCATAGTTGCCTTGGAAATAGAACCAACATTAGAAGATCAGAACATAAGAAGTTCGAAGGTAGATGAAGTACAAAATCAAGTTAAGGAAAGAAGAAGGCTTAGCCTAAAAAGTAGAAATTTGAGTGATTAGGATACCATAAGGATTTAATGCTGAACCAGTGTGCCAGATAGGAAGATCCTAAGAAATTGATACTTGAGAAAACTCATAATTCTAAGTAATCAATATACCCAGGAAGTGCCAAAGAGAATCAATATCTTAAGGAAAGGTTTTGGTGACCTAAGGTGAAGGGCGAAACTATTGATTATGATACTCAATGTGACGTGAATAAAAAAAGGGGCAATGCATTAAAGATCTAAAGGTTCGTTGCAAATCATTATAGATTCCTATAGGAGGCAAATCATTAAAATGATCCCTAGTGTAAATGGACCCTAAAAGGGATTGAATAAATTGCGTAGGTGCCTAAGAAGATTGTGTCCGATAGAGGTATCCAATTTATCTCGAGGGCTTAGGATAAGTTACATGAAGCAATGATAACTCGCTTGAAATTCAGTACAGTTATCGCCCGCATACCGATAGTCAAACAGAAAGAGTTAATCAGATTCTGGAGGGTATGTTTAGAGGTTGTGCGTTAGCCTACGCCACGTTTTGGGATAAATGTTTACCATAGGCAGAATTCAGTTATGACGATAGTTACCAGGCTAGTTTGCAGATGTCACCATTTGAAGTCTTATATGGTCGAGCCTGTCGAACCCCGTAAGGGAGTGTTCAGTATTTTGGGCCTGAGTTGCTCAGAGAGGCTGAAGAACAAGTAGCCATGATCGGAGAAAGGCTGAGAACAGCACAGTCAAGGCAGGAGAGTTATGTTGACAATCGTCGTAGTGAATTGAGCCTTGAACCCAATGATTTCGTGTATCTCAGGGTTATTTCCCTTAAGGGTTTGAAAAGGTTTCAAGTCAAGGGAAAACTTGCACATAGGTATGTTGGACCATTTAAGATCTTAAGCTGTCGAGGAGAGGTTGCGTATTAGTTGGAGTTACCACAGCCATTAGCAGGAGTCTGCGACGAGTTTCATGTGTCTCAGCTTAAGAAATGTCTCAAAGTACCGGCAGAACAAACGCTGTTAGAAGCTATCGAGTTGCAGGAGGATCTGACCTACAAAAAGCAGTTGATCAAAATTAGGATTGCCTTTGTAGAGTTCAGTAGAGCAATTATTCAGAGAGCGAAATAACCTAGGCATGTGAAAGGGATTTGAAGACAGAATTTCCGAACCTATTCTCTAGCCAGCCTTAAATCTCGGGGTCGAGATTCCGTTAAGGGGGGGGAGGTTTGTAACATCCCAATTTTTGGTTTTTCAAGTAATAAATATTGTTTTATTGCGATTTATGATTTTTGTGAATTTTCTGGAGTATTTGGATCTTCTGAGATTTATTTGAATTTTTTTTAATTAATATACATGGCTTTTGTTAAGAAATAATTAAAAGGGTAATTTAGAATAAAGTTTGCCTAAAAATATTTTATTGAATATAGAAGGTCTCAAGTATTATTGGAGATTTCTTTTCTCTTGAGATTGAATCGGATTAGGAATTGGGCTAATGACCGGTATAGGCTAAAAGGAATCGGGGATATAGCATGTCGATTCAGGAAGGAAATTGTCTCACGCAACCAGGAGAGGGAGCTGCCGAATTTCCACGTGTTAGCCCACCTCTCCAAAACGCCGCCAAACCTGACTTGGCTTGCACAGCTGTCAGCGCGTGGGAGAAGCAAATGTAGCCGATTCAAACTTCCATGCCAGGCGCCGAAACAATCAAGGACTTGGAGTCCATCCGTGCGGGAAAAAAAACGGCATTGCGTGACCGACTCAAAAACCTCCAGCACTGGCGCCAAAGTCTCGATGACTCGGAAGTCTTCCGACGCGTCTTGTAAACGTGGCGGATGCAAGCGTTGGCGCCCAATTCGAAGGAACTTCGGAGACCTGCTGGTAGCGGGAAAAAGGAAGGAGTTGCCGATTCAAGCGTCTTGCCCGGAATCGATAAGGTGTGGAGTCGATTCGGGCGGAAGAAGGACATCCGGTCCTATTTAAGCGGCCGAAGTAACGCCGAAGAACAACGGCGGAGGAAAAATCCCAAGCGATCGAGCGAGTTGCGTCGGCCGAGTTTTCGCGAAGGACAACAGAGCGCATGCGTCGTCGGGAGAATTGAGGGGTAAGGAAATTAGAAGCGATCGAGGAGTTGCACCATCGTCGTGGAATTTCGCGAGGAAGTCGCAGCGTCGCCGGGAGATTTTCGAGATCGCGCTGCTGAGTTGTCGCCGAGGTCGTTATCTTCGTCTCCGGTGAATTCAAGCCGCCGTCGCTTCATCGCCGATCAGGAGCTTTGTCAGCCGTCGGATCGTAATCAAGTGCACTGAATTCGTCCACGTCGCTTGAATCGATGGCGTCTTAGATTAAATATCAACCATTGGATTTAGGTCGGACGGTTGATATTAGGCCACGTAATAGATTTACCCGTAACCGTTAGATTGAGTTCATCAGTCTAGATTTCGCCACGTCTCGTCTGTGCAGCCGGGACGAGAAAATTCGTATTTTCTTTTACAAAAATAATTCGGGAGAATCAGAATTTCTAATTTCAGAATTAACTAAACTTCCGAATGTTATAACTTTTGCATATGAACTCCGATTTGGGTGATTGAATTCAAAACATTTGCAAAATTGAGATCTTTTCAAATGGTGGCTTTTATTTGAATTTTTGAGTTTATTTGCTCCTTGATTTTGGTGTTTATTTGCTATTTCTTCTCGAATCGCGTAGACATTGAACTGAGCGAGGTTTCGGAGGAGGGATTATTATTTCAAGAGAAATCTTCGGAGCAATACCAGGAGCTTAAGCAAGGCAAGTTGTGCTTTGATCATGTTGCACCCATAAATTAGATTGCATGCTATTTTGATTTACCTTATCACTTGTTATTTTATGTGTATAAATGATTTCAACATAAGTTTGGGATTAGCTATCATACCCTTTGAATTACACCCTACCTTGTTATTTGTATGCCATGATCCGCTTGTCACCCTAGGTTGGTTAATTATAGTTGGTTAAATAGAAAATCAACATGGGTGGTTAGACCGAATTAGAGATGCTTAGCCCTGCCACGTCATCACATGCTCTTGGAATATTGTTTATTAATCTTGACTAATGGAATATGGAACTATGATAATAATTTGTGGGCCATGTGTGGTCGCACAAAGAGATTGAGTTGTTGTGACAATGAGTCACATAGCGATGTTGATTTGTGAAGAGCACGTGGTGTTTGGTAATCAAGCGGGTGGGAAAAATGATTTAAACCGAGGCAAGTGGCAAGATTGTTTTTGGTGGGCCAAGAGTTGCAATTAGGCGATGCATTTGGTTTTGGTGGGCCAAGAGTGGCAATTAGGCGATCGCATTTGGTTTTAATGGGCCAAGAGTGGCAATTAGGCTATCGCATTTGGTTTTTGGTGGGCCAAGAGTGGCAATTAGTGATGCATTTGGTGGGCCAAGAGTGGCAATTGGGCGTCGTATTTGGTTTTATGATGAACTTTTGGTTAGTCTTGCCTCGGCCAACTAAGGGTAGTTAATTAAAATAAACAAGCTGGATGGGATGGCGGGATGCCATGTGGATAATGGAACTTGATTTAGGATGGAGAACTTGGGTTTATTTGAGAATCACTGAATCTATTTACTTGTTATTATTTGTTTTACTGTCTTTTCAATCTATGTACTTATGTGTTCTCAAATGCTGCTTTACTACAAATGAACCCCTTAGCCTTTCCTTTGGAATAAGCCTTGCATATAGCTATGTAGAATTGCATTCTGTGCACACCTTGTTGAGTACGGTGTGTACTCACCCTTGCTTACAAACATCATCAGAGCTGAAGAAGGAGTACCATGAAGGGACGAATGTTTAGGTTGCGAGCCTTGTCAGTTGCCTGTGGTATACTGAGGGGTTATCTACGTCTTCATTTCCGCTGCAGTTCTATTTGGTTGTTCAGCCTTGTGAGGCATTGTTAAGTAAGTTGACCCTAAGGTCATTCACCTAGTAATATTTAACATATAATATCGGTTATCTTATTTTCGCTGTGTATGATTGTGATATTCACTGATGTTGAGCCTGTGTGCACTAGCGTGATCCTGGACTAGTGCAGTATACACAGAGGGTCTGGATTTGCATATTCGGGTCCCGACAGTTCCGTTTAAATCTGCTACGCGCACCCGAGAGGAGACTCATTATCCAGTGTTTTTTTCCGTGCTAAGTGCATTCTCAAAGCTCGTTTTTCATTGAAATTTTTCTATTCGAGCACTTAAGAATATTTCTTTGCGTTATGGCCTCATTGAAGTATAACATTCTACTGCTAGACCGTGATACCATTTTTCTCTATGGCAAGTCAAAATGAGAGTTGTTCTTGCGCATACTGATCTGGATAATGTGCTTGATAAATTTGGGAACAAGGACCAAAAAATCAGGACTGATGAAGAAAAAAAGGACCGTAAGGCTTTATCTCAAATTCATCTTCATTTTTCAAATAATATTTTGTAAGAGGTTTTGCAGGAGAAATCTGTAGCTGCTTTGTGGTTAAAGTTAGAATCAATTTGCATGTGAAAAAATCTTACTAGCAAAATGCATGTGAGGATGAAATTATTTTCGCACAATTTGCAAGAGGGTGCTTCTGTGTTGAATCATCTATCAACCTTTAAGGAGATTGTGTCTAATCTTGAATCCATGGAGATAAAATTTGATGATAAGGATTTAGGCCTTATTCTTTTGTGATCCCTGCCTCCATCATTTTCAAATTTTAGAGACACTATTTTATATAGCCATGTCGGTGTATTCTACACTGGGTACTCTCTCCACCGCTATCAGGTGGGACCGCGTGCACAAGATACAAATAGAAGAAGGTCATGCATGTGCAGAGGACTCAACTCGCTGAAACAGAGGCTTGGCGGGCGACCAGGAGACGTGGCCGCTCGGCGGGTAGTTGGACGACTAGGTCCCAGCCCCGGGCGACCAGATCATGACCGCTGAAGACTGGGACACGTGGCCGCCCGACAAGCAGGCGGGCCCATCGTCAGCCATCCACGCAGACAGGGCTGAGGCTTCCACCCGAAGCATTCGCTAGGATTACAACGTATGATAGCCATTAAACGCGCATGGGAGCCATTAAACGCGCATGGGAGCCATTAAATGCGCGTGGAGCCGTTACAGTGCACCTGAAGGCCATTTAATAGGCGTGGCTCCCTGACGATATGATGACCTGTCCCTCCGACTAAGCCAGCTTCACCAACTCCCGTTCCATCTACACCGCCCAGGGCAAGATGGGGAGACGCGTGTACCAGGCGTTCGTCACGCATCGTTCGAACCCCTCCCCTCGGGCGATCCGAAGACAGGCGACGTCAAGCAACGGTGTAGACAAAGAGGCTCTAAGGGACAGTAGCGACAGGACTAGAGGCAGCCAATGTAATTAATGTAAAACAACTCCCTCTACTTGCCCTAGCTAGTCCCGGGAGTATATAAGGGAGCTAGTATGCATGAGGTAGGGGAGGTCGGTCGATTAGTTGACAACAGAGAGGAAATCCCTAGCTCGAATGATCGAAAGATCGGGCGAACTAAGAACAAGTAGAATACTAGAGCAACACGAGCTTGAGTAGGACGTATGGCTGTTACCCGCATTGGGGACCCGAACCTGGGTAAATCCTTGTGTGTTCCCTATGTGTTCTTGAGCTTCCTGTCCTGCTCATCACGCGAAGACAGTAGAGGAGAGCCGAGAGTGGCGCAGCTGCGAAGACCCCCCTACCGAAATTCGGTTATACACTCGAACCAATACTGTCTGGCACAACCACGCCGACAGGACGCGCCAGGTAGGGGAGGTAGTAGCTGTTTCACCCTTTGCTTTCTTTGGAGGATCGTCGAGCGCCGGCAGCAAAGATGAAGGCTTCACGCTCCCATCAGGCAAGGGACCGTCCGACACCTTCCGTAGAAGGCGGCGGCGCCCCCACCGTGCTAGGAGCGTAGCCGGTCCGACGGCGACAGTGATGGAGGAGGCCACGCCGGCCTAGAACTTGCACGCGGCCCGCCTCATCCTAGAGCACCCGCCGGTGGAGCTGGGGTGCGACACCCCGGTAGCGCCATGGCTGCGGGACATCGCCTGCCTCGTGGACACGGCCCAGCTCCACGTGGAGGCATAAGAACGGCCAGATACCTCTGGTATCCCACGGTCGAAGTCGCGCGCAGAGCGCACGCAAGCTTCGAGCTACCCAAGCGAGCAACGTTCACGTCATGGTGGGCGAAGCAAGGGAAAGGGCATTCGAGGCGCAGGTATCGCTCTCGCCGGGGTCATCGTGCGACGGCTCCAGGGCCGTCTCGCACATCCCCCGGGTGTGAGGGGAGTGCCCGTGAAGATATTAGGGCCCATTTGGAGGAGCGACACCAAGCGCGCGGTGGTGACATGCGTGGCAAGTTGCACCATCGGCAAGCGGATGGCTCCTGAGGAGGATGACTCCTCCCATTGACCCTGATTTCCTTGTAGAAGAGGAGACCTTCTCCTTCGAGTCTTGCGGGAGCCAACCCCCGCGCTCCTCGGCGCGGCCCTCGGGCCGAGGTTCCGTTGGGCTGCATGGTTCTCCCTACAGCGTGGGGTGCCAGGCGTTCTCCAACCGGCTGCGCTGCGTCACGTGGCCGTAAAGGTTTCGCCCGACAACCATCGAGAAGTACGATGGCACCACCAACCTGGAGGAGTTCTTGTAGATCTACACCATGGTGGTGTGGGTTGCTGGCGGCTCCGAGATGGTTATGGCGAACTATCTCCCGACAACCTTAGCGGGCTTCGCCCGTTCTTGGCTGATGAACCTCCCGAAGGGGTCAGTGCACTGATGAGCGAAGTTGTGTGGCCAGTTTGTCACCAACTTTTAGGGCTCCTACGCCCAGCGGGGTGTGGAGGATGACCTGCATGCCCTCGAACAAAAGAGAGGGGAGCCATTGCGCGCATTCATTCGGCGATTCAGCCACTGCCGCAACACAATCCCCAGGATCTCCGGCCAGTCCATCATCATCGCCTTTCGGAGAGGCGTACGAGACCGCAAGATGCGGGAGAAGATGGCCACTCGCGATATCGCCACCATGTCCAAGTTATTCGCCTTAGTGCACAAGTGCGCTCGAGCGGTAGAGGCGTGGGAGCGAACTATCGGAGCGGACGGCGCTCGCGATGGAGGCGAGGCCAGTCAGGTCTTGCCTGCCGAGCGCGGGCACAAGGTCATCAAGCCACAGCGGGATTATCGCCGCGGTTGGCAGGACGACCGCCGTGATCTACAGGACGACCGACGACAAGAAAACAGGGGTAAGGTTTTCTGCCCTATCCATAACACTAATGCACACGATTTGGATAATTGCCAGGTCATGTGCGAGAAGGTGGAGCAGCGGCTCAGGGAATGCTACCCTCCTCACGACGACGACAAGGGCGACGACTCCTCCCAGCTGCCCTTCCAGCAGGCGGAGCATAGGGTGGCCTACATCCACGGTGGTTTGGCCACCCACGCCTCCAACACGAAGTACAAGCTCCTGATGAGGGAAGTCTGCGCCGCCATACAAAGCACGGGGGCAGCTAGGCCGCTGAGATGGTCGGAGGAGCTGATCACCTTCAGCCGCGCTGACCACCCTGCGAGCACCGCCGTCCTAGGGCACCTTCCGATCGTGGTCTCGCCCACGGTTCAGAATGTGCAGCTTGGGCGCGTGCTGATTGACGGGGGAGCTCCATCAACCTCCTGTCCCCTAGGGCATTCCAGGCTCTCCAGATCCTGGAGCGGTAGCTGCGCCCGGCGCTCCCCTTCTACGGAGTCACCCTGGGGGCTGGCTCAATGCCCCTGGGTCAAGTCCGCCTTCCCGTTACTTTCGAAAACGTGAACAACTACCGCATGGAATTGGTGGACTTCGATGTCGTCGATTTCGACCTCCCCTACAATGCCTTGCTTGGCTGACCCGCGTTGGTCAGGTTCATGGCGGCCACCCACTATGCCTATATGGTGGTGAAGATACCAAGGCCTGGAGGTCCATAAGCGTCCAGGTGGACAAGCGGGAGACCCTGCGCTACGATAAGCAAGCCTTGGACCTGGCAGGCGCCACCTGCGCAAGGCAGGCTGACGTTGTCTACTCAGGAGCCCCTCCGGTGAGGACCCGCACCTTGCCCGGCCCGTCCGGCGAGGTTAAGGTGGTCCCCCTGAGCGTGGTCGAGCCCGAAAGGACCGTCAAGCTGGGCGCCAACCTTGGCGCCAAATAAGAAGACGCGCTCGTCACGTTTCTCCGGTCTAACGCAGACGTGTTTGCCTGGCAACCGTCCGACATGACCGGGGTCCTCAGGGAGGTGATCGAGTACAAATTGGCAACGCTTCTGGAGGCACGCCCGGTCCGACAAGAGGTTCGGCGCTAGGCCCCCGAGCGTTAGGATGCCATCCGCGAGGGATTGGAGAAGCTGCTGCACGCGGGTATCATCAGAAAGGTCATTCACCCCGAATGGCTTGCCAACCCCGTGCTTGTCAAGAAATCCAACGGGAACTGGCGAATGTGTGTCGACTTCACCGACCTCAATAAGGCCTGCCCGAAGGATCCATATCCCTTGCCGCGCATCGACCAGATCGTGGATTCTACGGTGGGGTGCGGGCTACTGTGCTTTCTGGATGCGTACTTCAGGTACCACCAGATCAGCATGGTGAAAGAAGATGAAGAGAAGAATGCATTTGTAACTCCTATGGGTATTTATTGCTACATTCGAATACCATTTGGGTTAAAAAATACCGTTCTACTTATCAGAATGCCATGCATGCCACTCATGTTTATTTATTCACATGATAACTTTTGCATACTAATACAACTCAATCATCATCAGATTAAACAATGTACTTAATTATTTTCTTTCAATCACTCAATTGCTAACTAATTTACCCATGTATATATACTCATCTTTACACTTGTTCATAAGAATGCAACTTAAAATTCATGTATCTCCACAAAGTACAACAATTACATTAGATCAGCCAATAGCTAACACTCAAAATTTCTAACCTCATTCACACCCATAAAAATCATCAAGGAGAATATACAAGTTAAAAATTTCATGCTAACATCCGATTAATCCTTGAGTTCAGTACAATACATCCAAATGAGCTCAAACATCCTTTCGATCTCAACAGAAAACTAGAACTATGCTGAACAGACATACTCTAGTCTTAGCCAGCCAACTGCAACATTTTCACTATGCCCATTCTCCCAGCTGGCTGCCAACTCTCCCTTTTGCCCATCCTACTGACCATTTGGTAAGAAAATGGCCGCATGCCTGCCACTTAGCAAACTAGCCCATGTTTTCCTTGCACAGTGCACTATATAAAGAGGGTCAAAATAGTTTCAACCTGCACAAAAAGGGAAAGCTAGCACTATATAAGAGGGTCAAAATAGTACTGCCAGAAAATTTTCTGCCTACACCTACATTCACCCACTAGAATAGCAGTTTCAGTTTTTGTCTTCTCTACCGAAAAGGAGAAGTAAGCCCAAGGAGTAAAGAAGGCAGTTGGCAACCATGTGGTCCTCATTCCCCTCATCATGTACTCCCCAGTACCCTCTACATTCGAAAGGTGCTCATCATTAGGATTAAATTCCCTTTTTCCTTCTGTTTTTAAATCACACGAATAGCGCTTGGAAGAGAGACATTAATGTGGTATTCTAGCTAGCACTTTTGAACTTCTGAGCACATAATAAGATTGGTTTCAATAAGCCAAATTAATGTAAAGGGCATGATTTCATTTCTTGATAACCATGTATGGGCTATATTCATGTCAGCAAAGTATTCTTGGGTGCATGCTTTCTAAATCGTCAACTTAAAAATGAATTTATAACAGCAGTACAAAAATCTATCTGACACTTTCATTTATCTGAATTTTCAACACACAATGTCCTTAGAATAAGGTAATCAAGCCCCCACACATATACATCATGGCAAGAATGAAACAAGTCCACACTTAGCTAGCACAACATTCTCTTAAATGTGAAGACATCAGTGTATACAAATCTAACCCATGCTCTCAGATAAGGTCTCTAGAAATTATTCCTTTAGGTCACAGAAGGGTGCCTTACACAAGCATGCTGTCACACTTTTGTCAAGCACCAGCATATTTAGCACCACAAGTTCTAAGCTACATTTGAACTGTTGGCCATCAAATCAAGATACTAAACAGCATGAAAGTTACACATACATTTATGATCATCATAATAAGCACCATATTCACTAAGCTCTAGTTTTGATAATCAAGCATTGAGAGCAACATTCACCATGCTCACAATCAAATTGCATGCTCACAAAGTTAAAACATATAGGAAGCATGTAAATCTGTAGAAAATAGGTGGAGAAGGGGGGGGTACCGTACTTAGCTTTTTATGGGGGGTGGCCGTCGGTGTCATCTTTGACACCCAAAGCCGCAGCATTAAGGTCAATTGATGGGGCGGCCAGGAGGCCGTCAGCATTGGAGCATGGGCCCGGCTGTAATCATAGGAGCAAAGTGAGTGAGAAGAAATGTGGTAGTTAAAATAAAGTGATGGAGATGGGTATTCATAGCTCGAGTAGAAGCAGCAAGCAGTGGTAGAATGCTGGTCATCGTCAGGCTTAGCCACTGCGTCGCCGGTGCCATGGGTGCGTAAGTAGTCGGAGGCAATGCTCGGTGTGAGATGGGCTTGAGGTGATGAGGACATCACTACTATGGATACGTCCACACCAAGTTGGACCAACTCCATCACGTCACCCATGGGCCAAGAAGACGGAGATATCAAATCCCTCACGTTCTGGAATCCAATTCGGCCTCCAGAACCAGCCTGAAGTAAAACGAGCATAACTTTTGTATACGGTGTCCGATTGGAGAGTTATTATACTTGATTGAAAGCTTATCAAGTCTACTTTCTAACGGATCAAGAATCATCTCCAAATTCAATCCGAGTCAACAGGAATCGGTAAAACAAGTGACACCACTTTTCCAGTCCGAGTTGATGTTGGCCTTGGGTCTTGTAATTTGAGTTGTAATTGGCCTCACTCTATTTAGTCCAAGTTTCCCCCACTTCTCCCTTATAAATAGCTAGCCGCTGCCTCTTATTTGGGTTTTGGTTTTGTTAGATTGAAAGTTAGCTTTGCTACTTCATGCTGTAATTGCGCATGATGGCTAAACCGCCCGAATTACTATCTACGTAACCCCACCTTTCTCCAGTTTCAAATTGAACACTTCAATTCATATTCGCAATTTCAGATTGCTTTTACCCTTGTTCTTGCTTATCTTTCGGTTGCTTGCAGGAATTGAACCTCGTGTTCAGTTTGATCGTGCCAACGGTAAGATCAATAACCCTCTGGAGTTGGTTTAGCGATTGCTAAGTGCATCGTCATCATACGTTTTAGCCGGATTGTCAAAGTCAGTTCCTCCAAATCAAAGTTATTACTCTCATCGAAAGATCAGGATCGAAAATCACATCAGGTGGTATCAAAGCGCCAAGTTGCTCGGTGAGAGATTCATTACCCTAGATTAGTTTTGTTTTCTGTCCAAAATTGAAAATCCTCCACAAAAATTCAATCTGGTATTTTAGTGCGTTTTGTTAGGTTTTGATCTATTAGAGTCCTTGTTTTAGTTGCTGATCATTTTTCCTTCGCGTAGCTTTATTTCAATATGTCCAGTTCTTTGTTTTGCTCATGACTTTCGCATACGAGCTTGGATTCTAGTGCTTTTTGTAAGGACCCGAATTCTCCAATTCGAATCCACTGTGTTTTACCACACTATTCCTAGGATCAACGCTAGTGCACACAGTTTAACATTGGTAAGCATCATATCATACACAACGATAAGAATAATAAGACTTCATTTATTTAATATAACTAATGTATGATCTTATGATCACTTACATTATTCAGCCACATGGGCTAGACTGAAAATAACTTGAACAAATGCAGCGGAAAGATAGCAAAAGACATAGATGTCCCATCAGCACACCACAGGCGACTGACAAGGATTGGCTTAGTGACTCGCGTCCACCTGAAAGTCCTCCTCTGATAATGGCGATGATTCCTCCACTGTTGTTGGTTGTTAAGCAAGGGTGAGTACACCAACACGTACTAAACAAGTTGTGCACAGAATGCAATTCTACCATAGCTATATGCAGGGCTTATTCCAAAGGAAAGGCTAAAGGTTCATTTGCAATAAAGCAGCATTTAAGAACACATACATTACATAGATTGAAAAGACAGTAAAACAAATAATAACAAGTAAATAGATTCAGTGATTCTCAAATAAACCAAGTTTTCCATCCTAAATCAAGTTCCATTATCCACATGGCATCCAGCCATCCCATAACAGTTGTTCATTTTAATAAACAACCCTTGACTGTAATTCGCGAGCATTGCAGCAATACCGTGAGCACGGCCATCCGAATAGTTTGTACACTCTGCAGATGTTATGCACTTTACCCACATGATACAACCATGCACCACACAGACAAATGATCATAACAAAGCCTTTACAATGCATCCTCTTAACCTAGTGCTACCCGCTGAGGTTTCAACACTGAAGGGTTACACCACCACAACAGGGCCCCCCTCTTGCGCCATGTGAGTTACCTCCGTACACCCGGACTCACACCACCACGATAGCACTCAAGTTAAGCATTTGCAAATTAGTCAGCTAGGCTGCCCCATAACAGACATGTGGTTGCATGATTGACTCAGGTCAAAGGCTCGCAAGGTTAAGTCCTTAGGATTGATTAAAGCAAGACTTGCACATACCCTCAGCTCCACTGAGCCCAACCTGGCACACTTGCCCCTTCCACTTGCTTCAATCTAAAATGATTAACCCCCGGTTGGTTACCAAGCACCACGTGCTACTCACAAATCAACATCGTTGTGTGACCTCCCCGCCACGACAACTCAATCTCTTTGTGTGACCACACATGACACACAAATTAACATCATTGTTCCATATTCCATTAGTCAAGATTAGTAATCAACATTTCATGAACATGTGATGACGTGGCATGGCTATGCAATTCTATTCCGTTCTAACCATCAATGTTGATTTCATTATTAACCAACTATAGTGAACCAACCAAAGGTGACAAGTGGATTATGGCATACAAATAACAAACTAGGGTGTAACTCAAAGGGTACATTAACTAATCCCAAAGTTAAGTTAAAATCAGTTGTACACATAAAATATCATGCAATAGGGTAAATCAAAATAGCAATTTTGCAAACATGGGTGCAACATGATCAAAGCACAACTTGCCTTGCTTAATCTCCTGGTCTTGGTCTAAAGATTGTTCCTGAGTTGCAAATTCCTCCTCCGAAGTCTCGCATAGTTCAACGTCTACGCGAATCGAGAAGAAATAGCAAATAAACACCAAAACCAAAGAACAAATGAACTCAAAAATTCAAATAAAAATCACCATTAGATAGATCTCAATTTTACAAATTTTTAGGAATTTGAATCACCTCAATCGGAGTTCGTATGCAAAAGTTATAGCATTTAGAAGTTTCAAAATAAATTAAATTGAATTTCTAGGTTTAATAGAATTATTTTTATAAAGAAAAATCCGAATTGTGACGTCAGCTGACGTCAGCCCTGAGCCGGATTGGTACGGTCAACACGTGGCAAAATCGGGACCATCTAAACCCGATCCAACGGCTCACGGTGAATCGAACACGTGGCGAAACAGCAACCATCCGATCTAGATCGGACGACCGATACTTACCCACACAGTTTATTGTGCACTTAAATGACACGGCGCAAATCTAACCATTCATCTACGATCGGACGGTGTCCACTTACCCGTGCAGTCGACTATTCCCGAGATGACACAGCTTAATCCTGTCGCTCCGATGAAGATCCGACGGCTAGTGTGCTTCGGCTCCGTCGATGGCAGTGCGGCGGCGCGGGTTCACTTGGCTTGGGGAAGATGACCACGGGCACGGCGATACAGCGGTCCCCGGCGATGAAGAAGCGGCGGAACTGGTTCTTCTAGACACGGCGAGTTCGGAGCTGGCTTCAAATTGGCGGAAGATGACTCGACGGCGGCGCAAAACGGCGAGAATGACGGCGGCTTCAAGCGGCAACCGCAGCGAGATCTTGCGCAATCTCCACGGCGACACGAGCGATGGCACAACAGAGAAAAGAGGCGGCGGCTCACGGGAAACCTCGGGGCGGGGTGCTCGGGCTTTAAATACCCCTCGCACGACATGAGAACTTGGAAAGTATAATGGCGGCGGCGCGGGTTCGACTCGGAGACGGCGGCGAAGAGTTCGAATCGGAAACGATGACCTCCAGCCGTTCGATCACGATCAGATGATCCAGATAGAACAAGGTCTCCGAACCGGTATGCTTAGATGAAGGCCATGCGATCTTGATCCAACAGCCCACCGCGTTAGGGTTTTAGTAATTGACGTGGGCTGATAATGGCCGTTGGATGGCAATCCGACGGCGCACGTTACCTCTCCCGATAGAACGGGCTGAATAGTTGGGCTGGCGCATGCACAGTGCTGGGCTTTGGCCCAGTTCTGTTCATATTGATTTTTCCGGAATTTTCCATTTAAAATAATCCGAGAAAATCATTTGATTTATTTAAGGCAATAAAAATATCAGAAAAATTGCAAGAAAAATCTCAAAATACTTTGAAACATTCTGGACTTTAATAAAAATATTTTTGACAAAACTTTATTTTAAACTTTTCTTTTTATCATTATTTCTTGACAAAAGGCAATATGTTTAAATTCAAAATAAATCACAGAAAATCCAAATAAATCCATAAAATTCACAAAAATCATAAATTGCAATAAAATAATATTAAATAGTTGAAAAGCCAAAAATTGGGATGTTACAAACCTCGCCCCCTTAACGGAATCTCGACCCCGAGATTTAGGGCTGGCTAGAGAATAGGTTCGAAATTCTGCCTTCAGATCTTCTTCACACTCCCAGGTTGCTTCATTTTTTAATGATTACTCCATTGAACTCTACAAAAGCGAGTGGACTTATTTCTGGTTCTACGCTCCATTACATCTAGAATCTTAATCGGCTATTCTTTGTAAGTCAAGTCTTCTTGCAATTTGATAGCTTCTAACGGCGTTTGTTCTGCTGGCACTCTGAGACATTTCTTAAGTTGCGACACATGGAACACATCATGGACTCCAGCCAATGACTGAGGCAACTCCAACTAATATGCGACCTCTCCTCGGTGGCTTAGAAATCTAAATGGCCCAACATACCTAGGTGCGAGCTTTCCTTTAATGTTGAACCTTTTTACACCTTTCAGGGGAGTGACTTTGAGATACACAAAATCGTTGGGTTCGAAACTCAACTCTCGTTGACGATTGTCAGCATAGCTCTTTTGCCTTGACTGTGCTGTTCTCAATCTTTCCCTGATCATGGCAACTTGCTCTTCAACCTCTCTGAGTAACTCAAGCCCAAATACCGAACGCTCCTCCGTTCATTCCAGTTTAACGGGTTATGACAAGCACGACCGTATAAGGCTTCAAATGGTGACTTTTGCAAACTAGCCTAGTAACTATTGTTATAACTGAACTTTACATATGGCAAACATTTATCCCAAGATGTACTGTACGATATCGCACAAGCTCTCAGTATATCTTCTAAAATCTGATTAACTCTTTCTGTTTGACCTGTCTGCGGATGGTAAGCGGTACTGAAATTCAGACGAGTTCCCATTGCTCCATGCAATTTATCCCAAAATCTTGAGGTAAATTGGGTACCACGATCCGATACTATTTTCTTAGGCACACCATGTAAACATACAATTCTTGACATGTATAATTCCGCCAATTGATCTCCTGAATGAGTTGTCTTTACTGGAATGAAGTGAGCAACCTTGGTTAACCGATCAATGATGACCCATATGGAATCATAACCCCTTTGAGTTTTGGGCAACCCAGTGATAAAATCCATACCAATCTCCTCCCATTTCCACTCTGGAATCTTTAATGGCTGCAATAGTCCTGCGGGCTTTTGATGCATCGCTTTTACTCTCTGACATACATCACATAATGCAACATACTCTGCCACTTCACGCTTCATACTTGGCCACCAAAATTTCTTCTTGAGGTCCTGGTACATCTTGGCACTTCCAGGATGAATAGAATACTTAGAATCATGTGCTTCCTCAAGAATCAATTGCTTAAGCTCCTTCTCATTTGGCACACAGATTCGACCTTTAAACCACAGAGTTCCTTGTTCATCCATGGTGAAATCTTTTGCTAAACCTTCTTCTTTCTTAGACTTAATCTTGCTGACCTTCTCATCTTTACTTTGCCTTTCTCTAATTTGATCCTCAAGGGTTGATTTTACTTCTAAAGCAGCTACAAATCCTTGCGGCACAACTTCTAATCTCAACTTCTTAAATTCTTCGCACAACTCCGGCTGATCGCTGGCTACCACTGTGTTTACACTGTGGCTTTTACGACTCAGGGCATCGGCTACCACATTAGTCTTTCCAGGATGATAATGGATTCCGACATTATAATTCTTAATCAATTCTAGCCATCTTCTTTGCCTCATATTAAGATCTGACTGGGTGAATATGTACTTTAAGCTCTTATGATCCGTATATACCTCACATCTATTTCCAATGAGATAATGACACCATATCTTTAAAGCATGCACTACGGCAACTAACTCCAGATCATGTGTCGGATAATTCCCTTCGTGCGGCCTCAATTGCCTTGACGCGTAGGCTACAACTTTGCCATTCTGCATTAATACACAACCAAGTCCCTGCCTTGATACATCACAATAGATGTCAAAACTGCATTGCACATCTGGCAATACTAACACAGGTGCAGATGTTAATCACTTCTTTAACTCCTCAAAACTCTTTTCGCACTCTGGCGTCCATGCAAACTTCCTTTCTTTCTTCAACAATTGCGTAAGAGGTCTCGCAATTGTCGAAAATCCTTCTATGAATCGACGGTAATATCCCGCCATTCCCAGAAAACTACGGATCTGAGTAACTGTCTTCAGCTGCTCCCAATGCAACACAGCTTCCACTTTACTTGGGTCCACAGCAACTCCTTCAGCGGTCATTACATGGCCAAGGAATTCCACCTTCTCCATCCAGAAATCACACTTACTGAATTTGGCATACAACTGTTGTTCTCGCAACTTTTCTAGTACTAATCTCAAATGTTCGGCATGCTCTTCGTCTGACTTAGAGTACACAAGGATATCGTCTATAAAGACCACCACAAATTTATCCAAGTACTCCATGAATATTTTATTCATCATGTTCAGTTGATGATATCCTGATCGCAGATCTATCTTGGAGAAAACTCCTGCTCCTCTCAACTGATCAAACAAATCATCGATCCTTGGTAAAGGATACTTATTCTTGATTGTCACTTCATTAAGTGCACGGTAATCAATACACATCCTCAGACTTTCATCTTTCTTCCGGACAAACAAAACTGGCGCTCCCCAGGGGGAAGAACTAGGTTGAATGAATCCTTTCTCAAGCAATTCTTCAATTTGCTTCTTCATTTCCACTAACTCATCGGTTGGCATTCTATATGGCCTCTTTGCTATTGGTGCTGTTCCAGGTACTAACTCAATAACAAACTCAATATCCCGATCTGGCGGCATGCCCGGTAAATCCTCAGGGAATACTTCCGGAAAATCTCTAACCACTGGTACATCTTCTAGATTAGCAACCTTCACACTATTGATCATTAATTGACCATCACGAATTGCGGTTGCACGCACTTCCACTTTCTTACCACTAGGGCTTTCTAAGGATACCGTCCTTTGTGCACAATCCAACACAGCCTTATGCTTGGTTAGCCAATCCATTCCTAAAATAACATCCAAGGTTTGGGTATCTAATAGGATAAGATTGGCTAGGAACTCTATCCCATTCATAAGCAACTTAACTCCCAAACACCCAAGGCTAGATCGAAGTTCAGATCCTAGGGCTTGGACTAAAAGCACACATTTAAGATTCTTAACAGCAAATCCGTTCTTCATTGCAAAACTCCGAGAAACAAACGAGTGCGACGCTCCCGAATCAAATAAAACTGTAGCTGGTACTGAGTGGACCAAGAACTTACCCAGTATGACGTCCGTTGCTTCCTAAGCTCCATCTGCAGTGATATGGTTGATCCTTCCATGCATGGTCGTCTGAGGCGACTCTCCCGACTGCACTGGTACTCGGTTTCCTCCTGTCACTAGGGCTTTAGCTGGAGTAGTGCCTAAGTTGATGTGAACTGGAGTAACATTTCCCTTCTTCGGACACTTGTTGGCGAAATGTCCTGGCTCGTTACAAGAGAAATATTTCTTGACAGCGGACTGCTGACTTCCTGCTGGTGCATTACCTCCTGGTGCTGGGGTTTGAAAGTTCTGGTTAGTAGGGCGAGATGATGGAGTTGATGTCTTATTGGTCCACTGGGGTTGAATTCTGGCAAACTGTTGCGGTGTCATTCTTAATCTAAACTGATTAGGTCGTCTTGCCTGACTAGCCATCCTACGCTTACGATCTTCACCCAATTCCTTACGCTTATCCTCAAGGATCAAAGCTTTATTAACTAACTCCTGAAAATCAGGGAAGTTGTGGGTGATTAGTCCCACCTGTAATCCAGAATTTAAACCTTTCAAGAAACGGGACTGTCTAGCCTTATCTGTGGCCACATCCTCTGGTGCATATCGTGCCAATTGAGTAAACTTATTCAAGTATTCTGCCACTGACTGACCTCCTTGTTTTAGAGCCCTAAATTCCTCCTTCTTGAGGTCCATCATTCCTTCAGGTACATGGTACTGACGGAAGGCAGCTGAAAACTCTTCCCAAGTAATCTCCTGTGGTGCTTCATGTGCTGCGCAATAGTTCTCCCACCATTCTGCGGCAGTTCCTTCTAGTTGATGTGAAGCATACAACACCTTCTCGTTGCCCTTACACTGTGTGATATGCAACTTTCTCTCAATGGTCCTCAACCAATCATCGGCCTCCAAAGGATTAGCATTGCCCGAGAATGTTGGAGGACAGGTTCTCATGAAGTCTGACAGCTTAGAATGAGAGCGCTGCCCATTGTTGCCTTGTTGCATGTTTGTGTTGCCTATAGCTTGATTGGTCCTGTTCTGCATTTGTTGCATCATCGTTTGCATAAGCTGAGTTTGCGCGGCTAAGAAAGCTCCTAAGTTCCGCATGTCTACTGGTGGTGCTGGCCGTGGTGAAGCTTCCTCATTAAAACTGTCATTCCGGCGAATGCCACTTCCTGACGCTCCATTGTTACCGCGAGTGTTCACCATCTACTGAGTTCTTTTGGTTAGGTAAGGTAGAAATAGCATAGATAAGATGCAAGAATCTCTAATGCGGGGGAATAGGTTAAACCCAACTTTATATCTTTTATTAATTATACTTGGTATGGTTGCTTACAAAAGCCTAAAAGCTTGCAACACATACTGCACACTCAGCAAACATTTAAAATCCAAACTAAACACTCAACCTTAACGTCTATTACATTTGGGTAAGACTATTCTATTGACGCGACTCAATACTTGAGTCTCTACTTAAACTAAGACTCTCACTCCTCGAGCCATCCTCCATGGGAACTTCCTGGTGGATATACTAGCGGATGTGCTGGCGTTGGTACAAATCGATCCCAACGTTCTTCAGCTGGTTGCTCCTCAGACTTAGATTTCATCTCCTTCGATTCTGCCTCTTCTGATGATGTCAGTGTAGTGTGGCCTTCCTCCTGTAATGCCTCCTCGAGCTCCATGATCCTCTCCTCGTAAGCTACTCGGGTCTTGTGCAGTTCCTTCTCCACAACTCTGAGTGCTTCATAGACCATTCTTAATTCTGTATTGGTGTCGTGGACATGAGCTTCTTGAGCAGCTGCAAATCGTGCTAGGTGCACTGCAGTAGCATCCTCCTTTCGTGTGACGTATGAACGCCAAGCATCTCGAACCATGGGGTGGAGTAGAAACACGGTGTCGTCCAGCTCACGGTAGTAGTCGTAGAAGATCCTCCGTAGAGCAAGTCGTGATGCCTCCTGGATACCGATCTCCCAAGTGGCTCTTCTCACCGTGATACTGATAGGTTGGCTTGCTCTCTCACCGTCTCTAGCGTAGATTAGAAGCTTGCACACCATTCCTCTTGTGGTTCCGTTGACGATCCAACTTCGGCCTTGATACGTTGGTTTAGCGAAACTTTCCAAAACTTGGAGCACCCTCCAGAGCTCTGTTGCGTAACCACCCTCGCACTCTACGTACGACTGTGCCCTCCTCATCTATTTAAAAGAGAAATAGATAAGTTTTCCATCTTCACATGGTTTCTCCGAAAATTTTAAGTTAGATTTCAGCAAAGGTAATGAGCGGAGAATAAGATGAGTTGAGAGTGTTGTATTAATCAATTTTAAGTTTTTCCTTTTGAAAATAGTTTTGTACACTCTACCAATCTAGGGCCAAGTCCTACAATCAGTATGCTTTGATACCACCTCTGTAAGGACCCGAATTCACCAATTCGAATCCACTGTGTTTTACCGCACTATTCCTAGGATCAACGCTAGTGCACACAGTTTAACATTGGTAAGCATCATATCATACACAACGATAAGAATAATAAGACTTCATATATTTAATATAACTAATGTATGATCTTATGATCACTTACATTATTCAGCCACATGGGCTAGACTGAAAATAAGTTGAACAAATGCAGCGGAAAGATAGCAAAAGACATAGATGTCCCATCAGCACACCACAGGCGACTGACAAGGATTGGCCTAGTGACTCGCGTCCACCTGAAAGTCCTCCTCTGATAATGGCGACGATTCCTCCACTGTTGTTGGTTGTTAAGCAAGGGTGAGTACACCAACACGTACTCAACAAGTTGTGCACAGAATGCAATTCTACCATAGCTATATGTAGGGCTTATTCCAAAGGAAAGGCTAAAGGTTCATTTGCAATAAAGCAGCATTTAAGAACACATACATTACATAGATTGAAAAGACAGTAAAACAAATAATAACAAGTAAATAGATTCAGTGATTCTCAAATAAAACAAGTTTTCCATCCTAAATCAAGTTCCATTATCCACATGGCATCCTGCCATCCCATAATAGTTGTTTATTTTAATTAACTAACCCTTGACTGTAATTCCCGAGCTTTGCTCAATACCGTGAGTACAGCTATCTGAATAGTTTGTACACTCTGCATAGGTTATACACTTTACCCACATGATACAACGTTGCACCAAACAGGCGAATGATCATAACAAAGCCTTTACAATGCATCCTCTTAACCCAGTGCTACCCGCTGAGGTGTCAACACTGAAGGGTTACACCACCACAACAGGGCCCCCCTCTTCGCTATGTGAGTTTCCTCCATACACCCGGACTCACACCACCACAATAGCACTCAAGTTAAGCATTTGCAAATTAGTCAGCTAGGCTGCCCCATAACAGACATGTGGTTGCATGATTGACTCAGGTCAAAGGCTCACAAGGTTAAGTCCTTAGGATTGATTAAACCAAGACTTGCACATACCCTCAGCTCCACTGAGCCCACCCTGGCACACTTGCCCCTTCCACTTGCTTCAATCTAAAATGATTAACCCCCGATTGGTTAACAAGCACCACATGCTACTCACAAATCAACATCGTTGTGTGACCTCCCCGCCACGACAACTCAATCTCTTTGTGTGACCACACATGACACACAAATTAACATCATTGTTCCATATTCCATTAGTCAAGATTAGTAATCAACATTTCATGAACATGTGATGATGTGCATGGCTAAGCAATTCTATTCCGTTCTAACCATCCATGTTGATTTCATTATTAACCAACTATAGTGAACCAACCTAAGGTGACAAGTGGATTATGGCATACAAATAACAAGGTAGGGTGTAACTCAAAGGGTACATTAACTAATCCCAAAGTTAAGTTAAAATCAGTTGTACACATAAAATATCATGCAATAGGGTAAATTAAAATAGCAATTTTGCAAACATGGGTGCAACATGATCAAAGCACAACTTTCCTTGCTTAAGCTCCTGGTCTTGGTCTAAAGATTGTTCCTGAGTAGCAAATTCCTCCTCCGAAGCCTCGCACAGTTCAACGTCTACACGAATCGAGAAGAAATAGCAAATAAACACCAAAACCAAAGAACAAATGAACTCAAAAATTCAAATAAAAATCACCATTAGATAGATATCAATTTTACAAATTTTTAGGAATTTGAATCACCTCAATCGGAGTTCGTATGCAAAAGTTATAGCATTTAGAAGTTTGAAAATAAATTAAATTGAATTTCTAGGTTTAATAGAAATATTTTTATAAAGAAAAATCTGAATTGTGACGTCAGTTGACGTCAGCCCTGAGCCGGATTGGTACGGTCAACACGTGGCAAAATCGGGACCATCTAAACCCGATCCAACGGCTCACGGTGAATCGAACACGTGGCGAAACAGCAAGCATCCGATCTAGATCGGACGACCGATACTTACCCACACGGTTTACTGTGCACTTAAATGACGCAGCGCAAATCTAACCATTCATCTACGATCGGACGGTGTCCACATACCCGTGCAGTCGACTATTCCCGAGATGACGCGGCTTAATCCTGACGCTCCGATGAAGATCCGATGGCTGGTGTGCTTCGGCTCCGTCGATGGCAGTGCGGCGGCGCGGGTTCACCGGGCTTGGGGAAGATGACCACGGGCATGGCGATACAGCGGTCCCCGGCGATGAAGAAGCGGCGGAACTGGTTCTTCTAGACACGGCGAGTTCGGAGCTGGCTTCAAATTGGCGGAAGATGACCCGACGGCGGCACAAAACGTCGAGAATGACGACGGCTTCAAGCGGCAACCTCGGTGAGATCTTGCGCAATCTCCACGGCGACACGAGCGATGGCACAACAGCGAAAAGAGGCGCCGGCTCACGGGAAACCTCGGGCGGGGTGCTCGGGCTTTAAATACCCCTCGCACGACGCGAGAACTTGGAAAGTATAATGGCGACGGCGCAGGTTCGACTCGGAGACGGTGGCAAAGAGTTCGAATCGGAAACGATGACCTCCAGCCGTTCGATCACGATCAGACGATCCGGATAGAACAAGTTCTCCGAACCGGTATGCTTAGATGAAGGCCATGCGATCTTGATCCAACAACCCACCGCGTTAGGGTTTTAGTAATTGGCGTGGGCTGATAATGGCCGTTGGATGGCAATCCGACGGCGCACGTTACCTCTCCCGATAGAACGGGCCGAATAGTTGGGCTGGCGCACGCACAGTGCTAGGCTTCGGCCTAGTACTGTTCATATTGATTTTTCCTGAATTTTCTATTTAAAATAATCCGAGAAAATCATTTGATTTATTTAAGGCAATAAAAATATCAGAAAAATTCCAAGAAAAATCTCAAAATACTTTGAGACATTCTGGACTTTAATAAAAATATTTTTGACAAAACTTTATTTTAAACTTTTCTTTTTATAATTATTTCTTGACAAAAGGCAATATGTTTAAATTCAAAATAAATCAAATAAATCTCAGAAAATCCAAATAAATCCAGAAAATTCACAAAAATCATAAATTGCAATAAAATAATATTAAATAGTTGAAAAGCCAAAAATTGGGATGTTACATTTTTGCACATTCCTAAAACCTTGGGATGAGCTCCAAAAAAACGTAGTTGGGTATGAATTCTAATTCCATCTGAAAGGTTGTTTAATTTGGATATCAAATTGGGGAAGCAAGTTACAGTTCTAATCCATATCGGTTTGGTATTTTGATCATAACTCTCACATTCGAACTCTGATTGAGAAGTTTTTATACTTTTCTGAATCCTTGAAGAGTCCTCTACAAAAACATTTTTGGTTGTCCTTCGTGATTCGGACTCCTTCAAACCGAATTTGATTCGGATTCGGATTTGGTCAGACTGGCTAAATTTTGTCAAATCAGTGCACCTTAATGTTTTGGCCATAACTTCTACATACGAGCTCAAAATTATGTGTTCAAATACTTGTTTTAAATCATAGAACAGTACCTTCAATTTTTTATATTGTGAGCCAGCTTGATTCGGTCATTTTCATGCCTTAATTGCAGCGACAACTTTGCTGCACTGTTCTGGCCGAATTTTGGTTTATCGCTTCAATTTGTGTTCTAGCTTTGTTCCTTTGAGTTGGTTGAGTCCAGTAACATCCACAACCATAAAAGCCCATAATATCAGTGCACATACCTTTGAAAACCAATTCATCCTTTGTGAGTACTTTGATCCCAATTGAGACTAGCTATTTCATATTGCTTTGGGGTTGCTCCACTTGATACTTTGTATTATCTTGAATTATCATATCATATTATCTTGTGATATAAAGTTAGGGATTCCAAAACTTTGCTCATACTAGTGTTGGCCAAAAGTCACCAAAAAAAAGAAAAGAGAAAGAAAGAGCCAAAAGACCAAAAAAAAGAGAAAAAAAGAAAAGAAAATAGAATAGTGTCCGGCAGCACTACATTGAGCAAAACCCTAATTTGTGTTCGTTATTTTCAGGTTGTGCAATTGTATTCAATAGTGAGCAATCTTGTGCACTTTTACCTTTTCTGAAGCAATTAGCTAGCGTCTCTCCATAACTTATGCAACACGAGTTTTGGTGCTGAAATTATTCTTATTTAGTTCATTCCATTGGTTGCATTAAGTTTCATTATCTTTGCGCATGTGTTGTCTTAATATTCACTTATATCTTTGAGATCGGTAACTAGGGCTTGTGAATTCTAGTTTGGATCATTACTTATCATTACAATAACTAGAATTATCAGGTTGAATAGGAAACAAATGAAGCCTACCTAGCTCCACATTTTCTACCTCGTACGTTTGTTCGGTCCCTTGGCAATCGCTTTATCCAAGGTTTGGAGAACTTTTGACACTGCCAATAGCCGATAACTCCTGTTGCATAGTAAGAACTTGTAAGAGTTTTGGTTAAAGTTTGAGAGTTGAGCGACTTTTCACCACGTCCTACGTAGTGATAGGAACATTATACTTGTGATTTTGTTTCTTATCTTCACTAACAAAGGTAGGTTCTCAACGTTGTAGTGCTTGGGACAACAACATCCTAGGAGAAGAGATAGTTCACACTCCAAGATACAAAGAACATACGAGCACAGTTCAACACCACGGGAGGTACGACGGCATAGCACATGTACCAAAAATAAGTTTACCGTACCCATTTTCAGTGGTAAATATGATCCTGAAGGTTATCTTACTTGGAAATTAGCTGTAGAACAATCATTTGATAAACATGAAATTCCTGAGCATGATAAAATTAGGGTTGTTACTAGTGGATTATATGAGTAAAAATCAGGACATTCCTAGCACATGGATAAAATTGAAGAAAATTCTGAGGGCTAGATTTGTTCCTTCATATGTTGCTCATCAATTACGAAATGAATTGCAATGTCTAAAACAAGGTAGTAAAATAGTGGATGAGTACTACGAAGAATTTCAGCATAGATTTTTGCGTCCTAGGTTAGAAGAGACCAAAAAGACTTAAATGAATAACTTCTATTCTGGACTAGATTTTGACATTTAGATCATGATATCTTGTGAAAAATTCAATTCCTTGTCATGTTTACTTAATCTTTCATGAGAAGCTGAAAGAAAGATAAAGAGAAGACAATCAACCACAATTCAAGCACCTACAGAGTTAAATGCTACTCCTGTTGCATGCACTTCATCAAACCTTAATGAGGGCATACACCATGAGCATGCGAAAGAAACACCAAGAAACTCGAGTGAAGTAGAGGATAGCACACGTGAGGATGATTCTACTAACATAATCCAATCTACTTCGATTAGTTCTATTGTTGCTGTTCCATGCGCTATTCAGGTTACTTCTGAAGAAGGGGAGTTAGAAGCTGAAAAACCAGCGTTACCAAGTGAAAGTTTTGATGTTCCTACTTCTTCTGAGGAGGAGGCTAATGACCGTGGTACAGGTCTGATTTTACAGCAAGAAAGTGAGCAAATTTGTGAGTATATTCCTGCTATACTTAAATCTAATGAGTTACCACCTTGTACCATAGTTGTAGAACCATGTGATGAATTGCACGCTCATAATTTTGATCATGTGGTGTTGATTATGCATAAGGAGGTGATAGCTAGAATATCCCCTACCACTGTTTTGTGCTACATCATGTTAAATGAGCCTGTTAGTTTGACTTGTGCCGTGGATAAGATTTCTGAAATTCAATCTCTTAAGTCTTTGTCTAGCACCTATGCCTAGTGTTTTAAATTCAATTTATTTGGTGATCATTGTGGTATAGATGTTAAGTTTCATGTTTATAGAATATGCATAACTTATAATAAACTTGCTGAATTGAAGCTTGATATTTTGGGCAATTCTAGTTGTATGCAACAACTTGTTTCATTTGCGACACCATCAAATTTTCCTGATATGTGTGATACCCATAGCTTGCTACCACATTATTCGAATTTTAGTACATTAACTTGTATTACAAATCAGCATGTCGTAGTTGATGGGTGGAAGCCCATTAAAATTGTGTCACTATTGTTGGAATGGTTTGATATTTTTTGCTTACAATTTGACGATATGAATGAGCCATGCTTGATGCCAAAACGTGTAGTCTTGCCCACAAAACATGTTGATGTCGTCTTAGGTGTCCTGATGTTTCGATGAGAGGGATAGTTTTCGATTTGATGGAGAAGACGTTGACGATCCGACTACAACTGCACGGAACGGTTGCGCCTTAGCGATCGATACACCCACTCCGACGGTTGTTGATCTTGCCAGTGCGCAATCAACCCTGTTCTGCACGCAATCGAAGAACGAGCAAGAACAAGATGAGAAGTAAACAAACTTCACAAAATTAAAAGATGAATCAATCTGATTGAAAACACGATGGAGTTCTGCAGACGAGGAACGGGTGGTCTAGCCGACACACGCGATCCGCGAGAAAGGTAGCGACGCTAACTTCGATCTAAACAAAACTCAAAACCCTAAGTGGGCGGCGGCTGACTATTTATACCCTTAAGGATGCACGGGTTGGCCAAAACATGGGCCAAACAATTATAACTCGAATTACAAGGCCCGCAGCCCAAACTGACTTCGGACGGCAAAAGTAGTCTCCATTATTTTGCAGTTTTCCATTGACTTAGAAGGAATTTGAAGGTGATTTCAGATCCGTTTGAAAGAGAACGAGTAGGTCTTTCTATCCTGTACTTGTGGGCCTCCAGAAGTGCTCTAGATCAAAAGTTATGAACATTTGAAGTTGATGCTGTCTGCGAGTCCGAATCTGACTTGGACTGGACTTCCTTCAAGCCTCCGACTTGGATTCGAGCCTCTTTGCGCTTGGTGGCTCTTCTCCCTGATTACTAATAAGAATAACATGATCACAAGAATTAAATAGCATTCCATTCACTAAATCATTAGTAGGAACACTTAGGAACGACTTCACCTGATAATTTAATTTGCGTGCACGAACTCAAGTGAGTGGTCCTTGTACAACAGGTTCATTCCGGGGAAACGTGGTTGTAGGGGTGGTTGTATCCACTATAGAGATGTCCTCATCACATGTTGTTGAACGCGGCTCACAAAACATGAGTATTCTTTATCAAAGGTCAAGGATAGATATGTGCTTTACTTATATTTGCAAATCAAGTTGCAAACTAAATCATGTTAATATTGATGTTATATGCTTCACTTATAACCACAAATCGACTGGCAAAATTGTGAGGAAAGGTATTTTGCTTAAATCTGATTTCCTCATGTGTTGTTATGGAAATAGCCTACTGCGAATCCAAAAGAACAATGAAATATAGGATATATCCATACATGTTGCGTACACGTTGTTCTTTTTGTTAGTTGTTTCTTTTCCAGCTTGTCGAAACAAGAATGCTTTTCCTTCAAGGAGGGGAGGAAGTATCGAAGAGTGCTAGCACTCATCATGCCATTATATGCTGGAAAGAAGTGTTGAGCTATATGGATAATTATCAGGTGAATCCTCCAAATGGTTTTCATGTCTTCAAAATACATAAAGAGGCGGAGCTACTATTTTATTTAAATAAATGCAGAACCTATATGAGAATGTTTTGTGCTGAAGACAAGCTAAAGGGTGAGCTTGAGTCGAGGACGACCCAAATTCAAGAAGGGGGGGATGATGAGGACATCACTACTATGGATACGTCCACACCAACTTGGACCAACTCCATCACGGAGATATCAAATCCCTCACGTTCTGGAATCCAATTCGACCTCCAGAACCAGCCTGAAGTAAAACGAGCATAACTTTTGCATACGGTGTCCGATTGGAGAGTTCTTATACTTGATTGAAAGCTTATCAAGTCTACTTTCCAACAAATGAAGAATTATCTCCAAATTCAATCTGAGTCGGCAGAAATCAGCAAAACAAATGTTGTCACTTTTCCTGTCCAAGTTGATGTGGGCCTTGGGCCTTGTAATTTGAGTTGTAATTGGCCTCACTCTATTTGGTCCGAGTTTCCCCCACTTCTCCCTTATAAATAGCTAGCCGCTGCATCTATTAAGGTTTGGGTTTTGTTAGATTGAAAGTTAGCTTTGCTACTTCATGCTGTAATCACGCGTGTTGGCTAAACCGCCCGAATTACTATCTATAGAACCCCACCTTTCTTCAATTTCAGATTGAACACTTCAATTCATATTTGCAATTTTAGATTGCTTTTACCTTTGTTTTTGCTTGCTTTTTGGTTGCTTGCAGGAATTGAACCTCGTGTTCAGGTTCATCGTGCCAACGGCAAGATCCATAATCCTCTGGAGTTAGTTTGGTGATTGCTATGGCGCATCGTCATCGTACATTGTAGTCGGATCATCAAAGTCAGTTCCTCCAAATCGAAGTTATCACTTTCATCGAAAGATCAGGACCCAAAATCACGTCATGAGGCTTAGCTCGGGGGCATGGTGCATAAGAGGTAGGTGGGGGAAAAGCATGGTGGCCGAGGGCTGGAGGAGGCCGATCTAGCGGTGGTGGCAGTCGAGAGCGCAGGGGAGTGAGGCAGCGGTAGCAACAAGAGGAGGGAGGTGGTCAGATCGGGAGTTGGAGGGGCGCGCTCATGAAGGGGAGGAAGAGGAGAGGCTCTGGTGGCGACACGTGAGAGAAAAAGGGGGCGAAGTAGGGGGAGGGCCAGTGGCGTGGCAGAGGGTGGCAGTGGATCTTGGGGGAGGCTAGAAGCAGCAGCGCATGGGGAGTGAGGCAAGAGAGAGAGAGAGGGAGGGGCACGAGTTGAAGAAAGGAGAAGAAGGGAGAGAGGCGGCATCTAGGTGAAGTGAGGAGAGAGGGTAAGGAGCGGTAGTTTAGGGCTAGGGTTAGGCAAAAGCTAGCAGGTTTTTGGGCTAACTTTGCCAAATATATATATATATATATATATATATATATATATATATAATGATGATGATAATAATATAATAATAATAAATAAATAAATGGACAGAAAAAATAGTAATAAATAAATAAAGGAATGAATGAATAAATAAAATTTTAAAATAAATCAAATGTATATTTTACCTAGGCCACTATATCGGAAAAAGAGAATAATTTGAGAAAGCTGTAGAAAACAAAATCTAAAATTTATTTCTTGTTTTTCTCTTCTTTTCTCTAAACTAATTGATGATCTAACTTCAAATAAATATGTATAGATGAACAAGTAAAATAGTTCAAATTTCAATTGGAGGCCTTATTAGAATTGTCTCGCAATCGCTCAATAGAAAAGTTATAAATAAAACCAAGTATGAGGATTCTTGAATATTAGAATTTTGATACTCTTATTAAGAAATCCCCTCAAGAACAATAGAGAGTAGCTAGAGCCACTCCCTGCTATGGTCAGCTCTTTGATCACCCATCTAGGCAAGTCGCCCTTCAACCATGTCTTGTGAACTAGTTTTGCGTGCCTTTGGTGAGGCAAGGCAGTATAGCAGAGATTAAAGTATAGTTGCACAAATGTTCTGTTTCCTTAGCTTATTAGTGTGCCTAAGGAAGCACACTGGTTGAACAATAAGCCAGGTGATGCTGTGGGCAAAGCAGTACACCTCTCATTAGAGTCAAATGTGATATCACTCCAGGTTTCTGAGTTTGGAAGTGTGTCATATGGGTTTTCCTCTAACACAGGATGTAAGACCACACATTGTTTTGCAGTCAGTAGATTTAAAAAGTTAAAACTTGATACATTCTAACAAATGGGTAAAAGGGTACTTTTGGTAAAGTACTACTCTCGTGTAACAGCTCGGTGGCTGGAAAAATATATATTTATGTATATACTCATGCATACATTTTTAGTGGCTTGCTAAGTACTGGAGTACTCAGCCTTGCTTTCTTTGTTGGATTTCAAAACCTATCGAGTCAACCAGCACAGTTGAGTTAGATAGTGATTTTCACGATGATACGAATTACTATGATGATGCTGATGCTGCTGTGGAGGGCTATGATTATGAGGGAGCAGATGACCAAGACCTGGAAGAATAAAACACCATCAGGAGGGAGGCTCAAAGAATAATATTGTATATTAGGCGGGCGGTGTAGAAATCATCATAGCTGGAACTAAGACTGTACTATAAGTACCTTAAGAATAATCCCCGAGTACTATTCGATGGAAGTTTCTATTTGTACATGTGTTATTTTCCTTAGTTGATCCTGGTGCACTCTGCTCTGTGATGTTTTCCACCGATTCTACCCTGGTCAGGCTAAGTGGGGGGGGGGGTAAGTGGGGGTGTCACCAAATAAACGTGGTATCAAAACAAGGCTAATGAAACAAACATGTACCTTACGTAGAGACTATAAACCACCTTAAGAAGGCAAGACTTTTTCTCCTTATCCTTTAAAGTACAAAAACATATTTCCTCATCTAAAATTCTTCTCTTTTCTTATCTAAATGATCTACTCATTTTGAAACTCTTCTGCTTCTCAGCTAAAATATTATTCTTCCACATTAATGAAAACAGTAAGCAATCTTAAAACATCAATATAATAGCATTTCATCAAAAATAAAATAGTCATAAAAACAATTATGACAAAAATGACTAAATTAAAGAAGTCACCTAATACCCAATGACTTAAATACAAGCATAAAAGTTACTTTCTGTAGATTGTAGTACTTTCATTTTAAAATATGTACTAACTAAAATTCTTGTTTAAAATATGTAGAATGGAGCGTAGAATTCTAGGATCCGGGTCAAAATTTGGGGGATTTGCCTTGTTTATCTTAACTTTGCTAGCAGCTGTAGGCACTCTCACTACATCCTTCTACACCGTAGTCGAGGACCCCCTTGGGGCAGGATATGTTGTCACAGCTCTCCTCCCCAACACAGCGAGTCCTGGAGTAGTGCCCACATACGGTGTCATATTTTTCGATTTCCTCTTAGCACTATAGGGGGCAACTAGAGATGCTGCCCTGGTACTTTTTCACGCTTTTCACCCCTAGTTGGTCCAGGTGGGTATGGGCGAGTGGCCTTACCATCTGGAGAAGGCCGGGAGCTCCTCAGCACCTCCACCTCAGATTTCTTTTTCTGTACCAGCTTTTGCATCACCAGCTTTACCACCTACCATGTCTTTTCTACCACATAGACTTGATGCACACATGGGGGTGCCTGATCTTCTGATGAGAACAATACGTCAATTTGGGGCATTGATGAACTCGTGATCTTGGCTTCCAACCAGCGAAGAAGGGAGCTGGCAATCGCAATGCCACCAACGCAAGTCGATCAACCATGTCCAAACGCGATGGATCCTTATCCCTGCTAGCAATCGAGGAACTTGCAAGAACAAGTGAGAAGCCATCTGAAACATAGATTAACCAAAAGTCACGAACAAAGGTGAGGTTCTGTTTCACGTGTTGATGGTCTAGTCGACACACGCAAGATGCGGAGAGACGCACAAGGTGGTCCACCACACACAACAAAACCTAAAGAACAACGTATGGAGGTGGCGGCCATATATAGAGAGGCACCCACACCAGGGGCAGTGGCCAAAGGGGCGCCCAAGCTAGGGTTGGCGACCAACACCATGCCCAAAGGATACATGGGCCTTGGGCCAAAAAGAAAGGTGGTGCAGCACCCTGAAGTTCTAGTCCATGATAATTTTCTATGATATTCTATTGCTCCTCAAGGAATTTTGCCATGGGACTAGGTCCATTAGAAAGCTTGTCTCCTAAACTTTTAAACAAGAGGTCATACATCAAAAACAAAGTTCAGGAGCCCGAGATACACCAGTTAGAAGTTGACGTGCTGCTGGATGGCCGAACCAGACTCGGTGACGAATTGGGCTTCAACATGAGCCTTCCTTGGCACGTGGGCTATCCTCGGTGAGTGGCCTCGAGGCGATGGTCCAGCAAAGGTGGCTGCAAAGGTTGTGCTTCTGAATTGAGCCCTCCATGTGACATAGATGATGTAGCGGCTGAAGCACCGATGGTCGGGTTATGAAAGTGTCGTAGGGAGATATGGACTAGTGGCCGTATCCATGGTGGAGATGTCCTCATCAAGACCTACCTTCGCTTACACTCCACCTACACATATTTCGACTTCTGCACCAACTCCCGCTTACCTAGCTATCTTAGCTCCTTTTGGATGCACACCCACTCCCAAAGTCATCAGGTGTCCTCTTGTTCGACCTTTTGCATACACTTTTACTCCCTATGACCGTCCTCTTTGCACTCCTCCCAGCCGACTTATCCTTGAGCTGATGGAGAGGATTCACACTCTTGATAGACGTTGTTCCCTATTTGAGCAGGAGAATAGCACGCTGATTGCCAATTTGAGGGACTATACCTAGCTGGGTATGGCCCTCAATCCCCTTCAGGTAGATAGTTCCCCTTCTATGTCCCTAGACAAAGTTGGGTTTTCTATTGATCAGGACTCCTTGGCTACAGATGAGCCTACTTCTAGAGTTGGCCCCTCTGTTGGTTCTGCTCCAGCTCCTCCAGCTCTTGCCACTGACCCTAGTCCCTTTCATGTCACACCTCACTTGCCCGAGCACATACCTCAGCCTCCACCTTACTCCCCACCCATACGGCCCGCGACATCTTCCCCAAATCACCTTCCTAGCACCCCTGGGTACGTCCCATCCTCAAAGATTGATCCCTTTGATCGTTCCCTCGTTTCTCCTTACATCACTCCTCGCTACCTCCACCTCTTGAATGTTACCCCCTCTGAGCATCCCCTTAGCTCTACTACTGACCTGAGTGAATCGCAACCTTCTAAGACTCAGCCTACACCGAGTTCTCCGCTAACTCCGATAATGCTAGTACCCAACTCTGCTGTAGACTCTGATTTGCTTCTCACTACGGCACGGTGTCCCCTCGAGAGGGAGGACTGTTCTTCTGTAGTTAGATAGACTTTATTAGGGAGCTTTTGGTTGTACTTACACTTTGACAAGGTTGCTTAGCAGCATAGTCGACTGCTACACCTCTTATAGTGTCCAAACACCTAGTCACTTAGTTAACTTCAGGCTGTTCTTTTGTTTGTACACACTCTGGCAAGGTTGTGTAGCTATAGCTACCCCTCCCATAGTCTCACAGCTATTTTAGTTAGTCAGAGTAGATGGAAGTTCAGCGGGCAGATAGGCTGATAGGTATACTTTTGTTCCAGGTGCACATATAGTTTCACGTGGTGAACTGATGACCCTAGGAGATGTTATACTGTTGTTGTATATTTGTATTAGTGTTGTTTCTTTTAGTGCCTCTTGTGCTATTTTGTTTCTGTGTTGGTTTAGTTGTATTTGCTTCACTTATTGTGTTGTTGTGAGTAAATTAATAAATAATACCATAAAATAAGCATCCGTGAAATAAATTGATAACATATGTTCTAAAATAAAAATAAGCTAATTGATATCAAGCCAAGATAAATTAAATCCTTATCCTCTTTTTTATCCCTAAAATCAAACTCATGGCTTCTGGTAGTGGTTCCCGTAATGGCACCAACAATCTAGTTGAAGGAGTACCTGAAACCTTGAGAAGTATAGAGAATTTGCCTTCCAAAGAAACACTTCCTCCACCTCCACCTTTGCCTCTACCTATCCCTGGAGCCGATTATATGGGCTAGATGATGCTGTGGATGGAGTAGTCTTGAAGAGATGCTCAACATAGCAGAATAAGTCCAGGAAACAATTGTTTGGGATAGTTACAAATTTAGTAACAAGAACACCAGATCAAGATTAGTATTAGAGAATTTTAGAAAACCAGACCACCCATCTTCTCGTCTACTACAGAACCCTTAGAAGCAAATGACTGGCTGAGAGACATCAAACAAAAACTAGAAATCGTTGGTTGCTCAAACTAACCAAAAGTTCGATATGCTCTCACCAATTCAATGGGCAAGCAACTACATGATGGAGAAATTTATAGAACACCTACCCACCAGACTATATATCACATGACAAGAATTTAAAAATAAATTCTGAGCAGCACATATCCCTGAAAGCATTATGGACTCAAAGAGAAAAGAGTTTCTAGCATTCAAGCAAGAACCAAGAATGGTTACTGAATATCTTACTCAGTTTAACCACTTAGCTCGGTGTGCCTCGAGGACACAGATATTGAAGCTAAGAAAGGTCCTTAAGTTTTATACCTTAGCCTTCTTGCCTTGTTTGCATTGTTCATCAATTTCATGCTTCCATGCTTGTTGAAACTTGTACCAACCTATTCTCAAAAACTCAATTGCAAATGTTAGTCCTTCAAACCATGATTGTTATTAATTACCAAAACCCAAATGAATTTGGGGGCCTAGATGCTTTGAATCTCCCCCTTTTTGGTAATTGATGACAATCCTTATGTAAGAATTAGGTTAATTTTGAATTTTGAGTATGCAACTTAGAAAAGCAAGTTGTATGCTCAAAAGGCTTTGTTGTAACAATATTTTACCTTTGGGAGAGGAAGGAGTGTTAGGAACAAAATATCATCAAAACAGCAAAATTTAATTGAAAAATCCCCCTAAATGAGTGCATAAGGATGAAAAGATTATTATTTGCACATTGGAGATTTTGACAGAGTTTCCCCTTATATATAGAAACCAAAGATAATAGAATATGAGCAATGAATATAATAGCATAAATTGAATATGAGAGAATGATGATGACAACATAAACATTAACCAACTAAGATTACCATAATCATTTAAAGCAACATAATCAATCAAGAACAATATAATCTTCCAAAAACAATCAACTAACAATCAAACTCACGAGGTTTATTAGCTTACACCCAGAATATATAAGCTAAATTATTAAAGCTAATCCTCAAAGTCCTAATCATCTGCATCACTTCTCCCCCTTTGGCAGCAAGAACCAAAAAGGGAAAATCCACCAAGGGCTTAAGACGAAGGTGGCGGAGGAGGAGGTAGAGCACGGCGGCGAGCTCCGTAGCAATGAAAGGACATTGGAGCCTGCTGAGAGAAATACTCCTCAAAAGAAGTGCGGAGCTCGGAGATGGAAGAATCGATGGAGTCCAAGTGACCCCTAACCTCCTCTATAACCTGACGAGTCTGATATTGATATTCATCTATTCTGGCAAAATTACCCATCATATCTTCCCTCAGACTTGCAAAACTGCTCATCATGGCACTATTTAACATATCAAAATTTTCATGAGCCATTCCTAAGAAATGCTGTGCTGGATGTGCCTGTGCCTCCTCTTCTCCTTCCCTGACATCCCGCTATGGTGGCTGCTGCTGGGAGGACTGACCTCGCTGACCAAGGGGTCCAGCCTCTCTTGGCTTATATGGCTTGTGGGCACTTCCACAACCACCCCAGTACCTCGTCACCCTTTTGATAATCATCACGATGTAGGATGCAAAGTAAATCCTCTTGCCGCGATCACCAGTAGAGGAATGGATCTCTCGAAGGATAAAATCCACCACATCAAAAATTTCTTTCTTCATAGTTTTTCCCATAATGTTCCAAGCATAGCCCCTAATCTCATCGAAATTACCGCTCTTGGGGTGAACGGTAACTCGCATAATCCTATTTATGAGGCTAGCTATGGGGAGGAGATGAGCCATCTTACCATGTCTCCTGACACGAGTTGCTGGGTCATAGAAATTGAACTGCTCAAATAAGGGCAAAGAGAAGTCACTGTGAATCCTGGGTTGACCGCTATGATAGACACCCCAAGCTTGCTCAATCTCCACTTTAGTAGTTGTGTATACTGTTGAGTCAGTCATCCAAGTAATCTCATCAAAAGCATCGGAGACGCGAACAGTGGCATAGAACTGACGAATCATCTCTTCATTATAGTCACATTTCATGCTCACAAACGATGCCAGATCAGCCCCATGAAACAGCTTAGGTATTCCAACAAACAATGGTATCTTCCTTATGTGCTCCCAACTGGCCCACTTATGCTCTGAAAATTCTTTGTTCAGGTAAATTTCATGATAGACCTTTTGTTGAAAGATAGTCCTGAACTTATCTAGAGTAGCACTTCAGGGAAGCATATATTGATTTGCCTAACGAAGCGAGAAATACATTTCCCCCTTAATTTTCCTCAAATCCATAGTGGGCTGGAAGTCATCAAAGTTTTCTTCTTTGTGTATTGAGCCTTCATTTTCACTCCCACTTCCTTCCGCAAAGTCCACATCTATGCTATCATCCTCTTCACTTGACTCCGAGACTACTTTCTTTTTCCCTTTGTCTCCCTGAGAAGTGCCACCAAGCTCTTGCTGAATTTTTAAATGAATTTCCTTGTCCCTTGAAGTGCGGATTTGAGAATCTTCGCTGTCACTATCATGAAAGGTGGGAACACCCCTTCCTTGAGTCGACTTACGGACCATTCCACCGCCATGAGGAGGAGGAGCAATCTTGGTCCTTGGCATGATAACTAGGATAACAAGGAGTAGATAAAATAAGGATAAAGGTTTGAATGCCCTAGAGGAGGATTTCAACTCAAATGTGACAAAAATATGCAAAATAAATATTTTCAACCTGCAACCCCAATCATACCGCACAAGGGGCCAGTAGCACCGGACATGGGCGGTACTACCGCCCAGGGGTCGGTATGATTGGCCGCACGGTGGTCTTGTCCCATCTTGGCAAGTTTTCAAAATTTGAGTAGATAAAACCATTAAATTTCACAAAGGGACTTTAGAATTCAACAATCTACTGAATTTTCCAATAAATTTCAATTTATTTTGCATATTTTTGCCACATTGTGCTTTAAACCCTAGAACAATAAAAAAGAAACCCTAGGGCATGAGATTGCAAGATGATTCGAGAGGAAAAGAGAGGAATAGATACCTTGAATAAGGAGATCGAGATGAGATGAAGGATTTGAGTGAAGGGACTTGGATCAACGGAATTCTCTTTTGGGGATTGAGAGAAAGAGGTCTCTTCAGAGAAGAAAGAGAAAGAGGGGAGAAGAAAAGGGCACGGGCAGTTGAGAGGGGAAAAAGGATGGTTATACCGCTTCTTGCGCTGAGACTGCCTATGCTCTACTTGGCCGGTATGACCGCTCTGAGCCCGGTCATACTGGGCATCGGTGCTACCGCCTAGTGCAGCGGTCACACCAGTCCTGATGGACCAAAGCACCAGATAAAAGTCAAAATGAGTTGTTGCTCCCAAGTTTGAATTTTCTAAGAAAACTCTATTTGAGCACTTCAACTCAGTAAAACGATTTAGAGGAACAAACTTTACAAGAACAAGCTAAAGAAACCTTCTTTTAGAAGAAATTTGATAATTTTGGATAAAATTTCCTGTAAGGAGAATTTGCCTTTGAAAATTGGTATATATGAATTTGAAATACCATTTTGAACCAAGATATGTCCAAGAATCTGGTCCAAGAGGTGAAACTCACAAAGTGGTAGAATATGACCAATATTGGTCAATGTTTGTTTTGGCCTAGTTTTGAATTTCAAATAACTTTTAATAGATTGGTCTTTTCAAGTTCTTTTAAATATGAGGATTGTTAAGAAAGACCAACTCTATATTTTTCATTTTTGAGCCATTTTCAAAAACATTTTACAATTAATTCTAAGGAAAATACAAGTTTAAAGCCAAAACAAGATACTAGAGACTAGATTTTGGACTAGAAACTCAATTTTTCTTTTGGAATTAGTTTTATGAATCCAAAATCTTGAAAAAAACTTTTGAAAGCACTTGTATGTATGTTTAAAATAATTTTCACAAGATTAGTAATAGTTACTAAGATTTTTCACTTTTAGCTAAATGGCTTGATTTTGAAGATATAATAGCGCTTATATAAATATGAGTACACATAGGGATGTGATATACATAATTATGATTTATCACTCCCACTTAATGTGCCACTCTTCAACAAAAACCAAATGAACAAATAAGAACCAAATACTTATCCATCAACATTTAACCACGGTGCAACTATTCAAGCAATATTTGAGATATCTATGACATTTAATTCATTCCACAATTTACAAAATCGAGCTTCATCTAAAGGTTTTGTGAGGATATCTGCTAATTGATCTTCGGTTCTAATGTGAGTAACCACAATATCACCTTTGCTAACGTGATCTCTTAAAAAATGATGATGGATATCTATATGCTTGGTTCTTGAGTGTTGGACTGGATTATTGGCTATTTTGATGGCGCTTTCATTGTCACATAGGAGAGGCACATTTTTGAAATTTATTCCATAATCCATTAAAGTTTGCCTCATCCACAATAGTTGAATGCAACAACTACCGGCGGATATATATTTGGCTTCGGCGGTGGATAGGGCAATGGAATTTTGTTTCTTGGAGAACCATGAAAGTAGGTATCTACCTAATATTTGACAACTCCCAGAGGTGCTCTTTCTATCTACTTTGCAACCCGCATAATCTGAATCCGAATGTCCAATTAAATCAAATTTAGCACATTTGGGATACCATAATCCTATATTTGAGGAATGCTTTAAACATCTTAGAATTCTCTTTACAGCTACTAAATGACACTCTTTAGGAGCAGCTTGAAATCGTGCACATATGCAAACACTAAACATGATGTCAGGCCTAGATGCGGTAAAATAAAGTAAACTACCAATCATAGATCTATAAAGCTTTAAGTCTACTGGTTACCTCCCTCATTTAGGTCGAGATGCCCGTTGGATACCATTGGAATCTTGATTGGCTTTGCGTCTTCCATGCCAAACCTCTTGAGAAGATCTTTGATATATTTTGTTTGGCTCATGAATATCCCATTTTTGAGTTGCTTGATTTGAAGTCCGAGAAAGAAAAATCAATTCTCTGATCATGGACATTTCAAATTCCCTAGAAATCATATCACCAAATTCTTTGCAAAAATCTTCATTAGTAGAACAAAAAATGATGCAATCAACGTAGATTAGACATACAAAGAAATCTTTATTGATTTTTTTTGTAAAGAGTGTAGTGTCAACCTTCCTAATTTTAAAATCTTTTGAAATTAGAAAATCTCTAAGTCAATCATACCAAGCTCTTGGAGCTTATTTGAGACCATATAGCGCCTTACAGAGTTTATAAACATAATTTGGGTGTTTACGATTTTCAAAACCGGGAGGTTGTTCTCCAAATACTAACTCGGATATTTTTTCATTTAAGAATGCACTCTTCACATCCATTTGAAATAATTTAATATCAAAATAAGATGCAAATGCAAGCAAGATTCTAATAGCTTCTAATCTAGCTACGGGTGTAAAAGTTTCACCAAAATCCAACCCTTTGATTTGAGTGATACCTTGCACCACTAACCTAGCTTTATTTCTTACCACAATACCATTTTCATCTTACTTGTTCCGGAAAACCCATTTGGTACCAATGATGTTGTATTCCTTTAGTCTTTCGACTAATGTCCAAACATCATTTCGGGCGAAATTATTTAGTCCTTTATGCATAGCATTCACCCAAACTGTATCTTTTAAAGCTTCATCTACATGAGTGGGTTCAAGAGAGGATACAAAAGAGTAATGTTCACAACACGAAGCAATACGAGATCGAGTTTAAACACCCTTGCTCACGTCACCCAATATTTGATCTATTGGGTGATCTTTGGAGAGTCTATGATGAATCCTTTGAGGTAGAGGTTGGATTTGTTGATCGTTCTCCTTCTCATCCACATCGATAGGTTGACTTTGATTTGGCGTTGTGGAAGTAGAAGGCTCAACTTGAGTGGATAAATGTTGATCATCTTTATCTACTTCCGGCTTTATATCTCCAATTGTCATGTTCTTCATTGCTTTTCTTAAGTCTTCATCACCTACATCATCCAAGTTTTCTTACTCATCTTGAGAGCCGTTTGTCTCATCAAATTCAACATCACAATTTTCTTCAACAAGTCCTTTGTTTTTGTTAAAAACACGGTAGGCTTTACTATTTGAAGAATAGCCAAGCAAGAAACCATCGTCACAACGATTTTGAAATTTTTAAAGCCGAATACCCTTTTTCAAGATATAATATTTACAACCAAAAACTCAAAAATAAGAAATATTTGGCCTTCTTCTAACAAAAAGCTCATAAGAGGTCTTTTTGAAAAGATGATGCAAATAAAGTCTATTTGTTGTATGACAAGCGATATTAATGGTTTCTGCCTAAAAACTATCGGAAGTGCCATATTCATCAAGCATTGTTCTTGCCATCTCAATTAATATTCAATTTTTCCGTTCTACAACTCCATTTTGCTTAAGAGTGTAAGTGGTGGAAAGTTCGTGCTTTATTCCGAGTTTATCACAATAATCTTCAACTCTTGTATTTTTGAATCTGGAACCATTATCACTATGAATTTTTTTTAATTTGAAATCAAATTCATTTTGAGACCTTTTTGCAAATCTTTTGAAAATTTTGGAGGCTTTGGATTTGCCATCAAAAAAGAATATCCAAGTATATCTAGAATAATCATTAACAATGACTAAGCAATAAGAATTGCCTCCGATGCTCTTATAGGTTATCGGGCCAAACAAATCCATAAGTAAGAACTCTAATGGTCTACATGTGGACATGATACTTTTTGAAGGATAAGAGCTAGTCACTTGCTTGCTAGTTTGACAAGCACTACAAAGTCTATTTTTCTCAAACATGAGCTAGTCTTCTATACCATAACCATCCTAAAGAGGTTTTCGACATTAAGCATGTTTGAAGACAAGAGTCATTTGAGATGAAATCAACCAAATACAAGTTTTCAAATCTAAAACCTTTGAATACTGAAGAATTATCATTTTCTTTAGAAATAACAACACCATTTTTAGAAAAACTACAAACAAGACCTAGATAGCAATGGAAAGGTCATTTGAGATAGCAATTTTTAAAAAAACTACAAGCAAGACGTTTGAAATGGAAAGGTCATTTGAGATAGCAATTTTACCTAGACCTAATAATACCTTTCCTTTGCTATTATCTCTAAAGGTGATCTTGTCATGTTGTCCATTTCCCGATTTAAATGTGGTGAACATATTTCGGTTGCCGGTCATGTGTTGGGTACATCTGCTATTTAACACCCAATGTCGTCTACCGATTTTATAGTTTACCTACAAAAGAAAATTAAACCCTTTTAGGTACCCAAATTTGTTTGGGTCCATGAATGTTAGTAACCAAGGTTTTGGGCACCCAAACAGCTTTCTTTCTTTGGCCAATTATAGGGGTCCCAACAAATTTAGCAAATATTTTACCGTTTATTTTTCTTAAGAACATAGCAAGAATCATAAATATTATTTTTAGATACTTTACCCAAAGAACAATCATTTACTAAATGTCCTATATCATGACATTTATAACAAAGCTTCCCATTTGATTTCACAAAGTGGGAAGCCTTGTTACTTAATTTCTTATTCTTTTTAGGAATATACTCAAGTCCTTCTTTATTATAAGAACATCTTTGACTATTCAAAATTTTATTTAAGATATCTTTACCCTTAAAGAATCTATCTAAACATTTGTTAAGTTTGTTCACTTGTTCTTTAAGCTCATTATTTTCATCATTCAAATTTTCATAACATGAATTTGCACTAGAGCATGAAATAGATGAGATATTGATTAAATCATAACAAGAGGTGGATACACTCGATTTTACTACACAATATGAATCAATTTTTGATTTAGGCAAATCATCAATAATATTGCATTCAATACCAACATCTTTTAAGGACATTGAATGATCCTTGCCAAGGAGAATCTCATGAGCTTCCTTTAGCTCCTCATTAGAGTCTTTGAGAGAAAGAAATTATTTTCTCAAAACTTTTTGTTTAGGCTTCTCTTTGCCAAGATACTCATTTAAGTCCTCAAGCATATCTATTAGCTTATCATATGTGGGTTCATCATCGTCATTTGATTTACCTTAATATATCCTTTAGCCATGAGACACAAAGGAGTGACGAAACCCGACGATGCCTCCTTGATGGCAACACCGGTGACACCCTTCTTCCTTGAGGGTGTGTCATCTTCGGAGGAATCATTATCCGAATACTCATCTTCGGAATTCCACTCTCCAATGTGAGCTTCGCCTTTGCCGTCCGTTTGAAGCTTCTTGCAAAGTTTTTTCTTTCCTTGAAAAATCTTCTTCTTCTTAGGTGACTTGTTCTTGTCGTCCTTCTTCTTGGGGCAATGAGAAGTAATGTGCCCCTTCTCATCACACTCATAGTACCGGATATTTACATACCGGTTTGAGCTAGAGTGTTGGCCCTTCTTGAACTTTTGATGAGCATTTGAGCTTGAACGCCTCCTCATGAATCTCTTCATCCTTCTCACGAGTAGAGCCATCTCCTCCTCGGTGTCTTCGTCATCAGAGTCATCAAGCTCCTCATCGCTTGACTCCACCTTAGCCTTGAGGGTGATATTTTTCTTTTTCGAAGAGCTTTGCTCTAAAAGCTCCTCCATGTCCTTCTTGTAAAGCTCATTTGTGATGAGATTATCAAGAAGTCCAGTGGACATCATTCTTGGGAACTCCGGTGAGTTGAGAAATAATGTCACCAAGGTGTCGTATTTCTCCGGGAGAGCCCTAAGCATCTTTTGAACAATATTAAGATTGATTAGTGATGCTCCAAGGCCTTTGAGCTCATTTACTATGTTATTGAGCCGTGAGACATTTCATTAATGTTCTCATGGGGTAACATAATAAAACTCTCATATTTGATCTGAAGTATATGCAATTTGGCTTCTTTGACCAAGGATGTCCAAATCTCATAAGCAGTTTCGAGGTTGCTCACTCAATTGAACTCATCCGCGTTCAAAGCACCAAAGAGAGCATTCATAGCTTGAGCATTGAGATGAGTGCTTCACTCTTCTTGTTCTATTGTAAGTGTGGGATTTGCTCCCGAAGCGAAACCCTCGTCTAAAATTCTCCATGTGCTTGGGCTCATGTTCTTAAGATAAACAATCATACGAATTTTGCAATATGCATAATTTGTGCCATCGAAAAATAGCGCATTGTCTATTGACACCCCATCACTAGCCGTCCTTACTCTCTAGGCGATAAAGCTCTAATAGAGAATCGAAGCTCTGATATTACTTGTAGTATCAAGGATAACCGACTAAAGGGGGGTGAATAGGATGTTTCTAAATTTTTAATTCTAATTGCACTTTGTTAAGTTTCTATGCGAAGATTGGCAATAAATGAGATTTTACAACAATTACTTTTAGTGATCACAAGTTTTTTTAGCAAAGCAAGTATGAGCAATAAAAGATACTAGTTTCAAATGTAAACAAATTGCTAGAAACAAGAATTTAGCACAAGAACAATACATGCAAATCACAAGAAATGAGAGACAAGAATTTTATCCTGTGGTCTCGGAGACTTGCCGATCTCCCCTAATCCACGTTGAGGTGACTTAAACTCCTTCAAGCTAGCTCCAACCACTTGAGCCTTCCTCGATCACTCGTGGAAGCTTTTCCCCACTACGGGTAGGCGAGCTCCTTGCCTTCATAACCAATCGGGCCTTCTCACAAGCTCCCTTGGGAAGATCACCAATTCCTCACGCCTCCGAGCCGTCTAGGAGGCGGCTACCTCCAAGAGTAGCAAGTCTTGACGCTTGCTCGAGGTCTAAATTTGAGTATCTAAGGCTCAATACTAAATGTACTACTCAATTTGCTCCTAACTCTCTCAAAGTATAAATTGAATGCACCAAGAGTTTTGGAGACTAGTTAGAGCTCAAATGTATTCAATGAGGACCAAGAGATGCTCTAAAATGCATGTGGGGGGTATTTATAACCCCCTCCAACCAATTCTAACCGTTGGCCAAAAGTTGGCCAAAAATGTCCTGAGAGCTAGGCTGGTCATAACGCCCCTAAGCCGATATGACCGGCCCTCAGGGCCCAACGGTCGGAACAGTGAATTTATTGCGCGGTCAGTGACCGTTGGTCACATGGCCGGTATGACCGAAGGGAGTCCGGTCATACTGTTCACCGGTATGACCAGAGGCTCCCCGGTCATACTGTCCTCCTATGTGACAAAAACACCTGTTCTGGAAAAAACGCACTGGGAGGGGGGTGGTTGCACCAGGGGCCATATGACCGGAGAGGTTCCGGTCATATCGCTCCCTTTAAAACCAAAAACACTCCTTTCTGGAAAAAATAGACCAGCCTTAGGCTCGATTATACCAACGCTTGGTATGACCAGAGGGGGCCCGGTCATACTGGCCCCACTGCATAAAAGAAGCAAACTTATTCCTTTTGATTTTTCCTTTGAGCATATTTGTTACGAAGATGTCTAAATGCATATGTTTTGAGCCTTGACATTTTTTATCGACATTAAACACGTGACAAAGACCCGTCTTAATAGTACGACACCTATTCTAGCAATCCGATCTTTTCTCCAAACACCAAGATAGGCAAAAGCTATAAAAAGGTCCTTAAGTTTTATACTTTAGCCTTATTGCCTTGTTTGCGTTGTTCATCAATTTCATACTTCCATGCTTGTTGAAACTTGGACCAGCCTATTCTCAAATACTCAATTGCAAATGTTAGTCCTTCAAACCATGATTGTAATTAATTACCAAAACCCAACCGAATTTTGGGGCCTAGATGCTTTCAATGTCGCTACTAGGCCATTGGATGAAAGTGCGAATGGCGCCCCGTAGTTTCATGAACTTGTCGTTTAGGGGCATCAGCAGTGGGACGATCTTGAAACTATCATGTACACCATTCATATTAACCTTCATGAAACCCGGTGCCAGTAGGGTACCTTGCACTAGTGTAATACCAGTTCTGTTGTTGGACAGTTGATTTGCCATTTTTAATTTAGCGGTTGATCTTCAAATTTTATCATTTAGCAAAGCAATTGTTTTATCATGTTTAAAATATATTTCCTTGAGTTGTTTTTCTACAGAGAGAGAGGTAGCAGTATATAGTTTTGTGGCTTTGGAATCTCCTCCCACCAAAGAGAAAAAGAACCAGCCAACTCCTCCACATAGCAGCCAAGGCGGCAGCCTTGCCCACACCACCTCCAGCCACTCCCCTCGCCGGCCACTCCCCCTCCTTCTTCCCCCAGCGGCAGCAGCAACTCCTTCCTCTTCTTCCTCCTTGTGAGCAAGGTGAGGTAAGCATTTCTCGGTTTGGAGGTGTGCTTGCTTCCCTAATGGAGGTTTTTCCTGGCAGCAATGGCTCTAGGGTTTCTAGATTTAGGGATTTTGGAGGGAAGCTAGGGCTAGAGTGGAGGGAAACCTGTTCTGATTTTCGAGCTGAGCTCTACAGATTTTGTAGCGATGATGTGGGGTAGTTAGAGTGGTCTCATGAATTTTTGGTTGTAGAATAAGTTGTAGCTTATCTTTTCCCCTTTGATTTGAGCATAAGAACACTGAAATCCATTAAGCCAATTAAAAGTTATATATTTTTTAGTGCTAGTTGTCCTGATTGTGCTCGTGTTGATAGCTGAAATGTTAAACTGCTGAGTAGAGATAGATGCAGGCCGAATTAGAATTTTTGATTGCCTAGAGAAAATTAGGGAATTTCCTGTAGATTAATGAAATGTCCTTTTTTGTTTGATTTGGATTCAAGAATCATTATTTATGCTATTTTGAAGTTTGTTGTCCTGAAATCTGAAGCTGCTGAAAGTTCAGATTTCAGCCTATGATTCAGAGTGCTATTTGAGGACTTTAAATCTATTTTCTGAATAAATGGCACTAGTAGAGTTGTATATTATCCTCTTGTGGTCATTCGGTGCCCAAGAATGCAAATTTTTACTTAGCCAATTGGAAGTTATGCTCATTTCTCTAACTGCTGTTCAGAACTAGAGTTAATCATGTAACCTCTGTTCATTTCAAATCTGAGAATTGTTGGTGTATTTTCTGAATAAATGGCCATAGTAGAGTTTTAGATTTTCCTCTTGTGATTAATTAGGATCTGGGTTCACTCAATTTGGTTAAGCGAAGCAAAAGTTATGATTGTTTGAGTGGCTGCTATCCGGTATAGCCGTAGTTTGGTTTTAGTGTTGAATTGGTGTATGAAGTTGAGTTGGAATTATGTGAGAGGATGAATAGTCTAAATGAGGAAGTTAAAGTGCGTTACGCTTAGAGTGAAAGAGTTATTATTAATTGTTACTTGAATTTTGATTGCTTTGTTTTGAGATGCATGAATATGTGATTTTTTTTCAGGAGGTGTGGCTTCAACCTCGCGCCACACCGCTTCGTGAGGATAAAGGCAAGTGTATCAATTAGTATGATTGTTAGGATGTCATTTCCTTGCTAATATTATTCATTATGTTTATACTAGCCACATTGGTATATTTGTGAGTAAGTTTATATCGAAAAAGGATTGTTGAAAGATTATGAATTATTATAGATGAGTATGTTGTGATGATAAAAATGATATTGTGCATGTGTATTTATGTTCATGTTGATGAAAATGTTGATGTTGGAAACGAGTGCATTTTCTTTGTGATTTATGTATGTTAAATTGCATATGTTCATTCATAATGGAAGAGGCGACCCATATTGATGCGGGTCTCTGTGTTCACACGTAGTGAACACGAAAGTCCTACCTCGTAGTCCCATCCACAGATGTGGATGGGAGCTAGTCAGTAAGAGTAGGCGTCCTCCACAGGATGGAAGGGAATGAGGGTGCACACTAACGGGTGTGCACTCGGCAATACCGGTATGAGCTAAAATAAAGATGCATTCATGAGTATGCACATTGCATTGCATCGCTAACAATGAGTTTTGTGTGTTAAATGGTACTGTGAGAAGTTAGGATAGAGTTGTGGACTCATCCAAAGAGATCTAATGAGGTATGTGTAGGAATTAAGCAATGAAGTGAAAGAGGTAAATGGTGTTGATATTATTATTGTTTTACATTTTTGTTGATTTGGATAAGAAAAATGCTCATGCTGTTGATTTAATTGCGTTAAATGGTTTCATGATACATTTTGCTGAGTCTTTGGACTCACGCTTGTTTGTTTAATTTTTTTTAGGTACTATGAGGAAGCTCGCCGGGATGGGAAATAGCTTCACTTCACTCACAATGCCTTAATGTAGTTGAAATAGTTGAATCATCTCTCTTTGGAAGTGGTGCTAGGTTTAAAAGAATTTGATTTTGAATAGGTAACTTGTAAGTAGTTGGTGGTATGTTAGTTTACTTCCTTGGGTTGTGGTGTTGATACTTGTAGTTCCTCTTTAATTGCACGATGGTTATCTTTTGAATATTGTTGCTCTTCCATGTTATTTTGCTTATTTGTGTGCTTAGTTGGTCATGATGGTTAATGGATAACACGGCTTGTTGTTGTTATTGTTGTTAGATTGAATATTGTCTTTTGTCTGCTGAGTGGATGTCCATGTTATTAAGGGAGGTGCTGCCGAAATTTTTTATTAAAGTTCGGCTGCCTACTAGCATGTTTAGGTTGTTTTGTTGTTCTTCTCTAGTGATTTGTGATTATGGTTGCTTGAGGGTGTAACATTCATGGCACGTGGGGTCCGGGGTGTTACAGTTGGTATCAGAGCAGGTTTTAGGTCCGTGGCATGTGAATTTAGTAATTTACTCTAGAGTAAACTAAAATTTTGCTGTGTGGATTTAGAAACATGGCATAGGTCTCTATTTTTAAAATTTGGCCTTTGGGCAATAACCTTAAAATCTGAATTAGAGTGGTTAACTAATTTAAAACTTGACACACTTTGATGCACAGTAGGAAGGGTATGGGTATCATTGCATTGCGCCTAAATGTTGTATTTGAGCTTTGATGTTGAATGCTAAATTTATTGTTGCATATTGCTTTGATTATGAAAGAATTATTCGAATCAGTATGTGTAAGTTAACTGGTTAAACCGAAAGGTTTTCGACTTTGTTCTTTTGGCAGTATTAAGGGCCTTGGATGTGGGTTTGGCCTGTTGGAGCCACCCCTTGAAGTTTGGGGACCTCTTGTAGGTGAGAGTCAACGTCTTTTGCGACGTAGTTTAGAGAGTGGGTCGAGGAGGATGGTTTCTTTTGTCCTTGACGGTTGGAGACAAGGAGAAAAGATTAGTGATGATTCTTTTTTGGATTGTTATCACTACCGTTTTGTCATTCTTTGAGTTCAAAGATGCTTATTGAAGTTTTGTTGTAAAACTTAAGCTATGCGGATTTTGGTGTTAAGGCTTCACCATAAAAAGGGATTCGTTGATCGCTTGATTTTCCTTTCGTGAAAGCATCCTCACATCCTTGTTCCTTGTGGAAGTTGTAAATCTTGAGATTTATTTGAAGAGCTTTTGTATGCTAGAGTTTGGGAAATTGAGAGTTGAGTTCCCTTGTGATTTATGGTTGGGTTTTCCTAAAAAGAAAAAATGTGTTTATTGGTGTTGTTCATGCTTAAGAATCGTTGTTTTCCTTAAAGGTTGAAGTCACATCCTGTTTTCCAAGGGCAGGTGACTCACGAGGATGTTAAAAACCTTAGGTCTGTGATATGTAGTTAGAACATTGAGATGATGTAAACTGCCAATGTGATTAAAGTGAATTTGTTGGTTGTTTGAAAACAACCTAACTTATTGTGTTGGTAGAGAAAGATTAATCGAGATGGTAAGTGATCTAAAGTGAAAGTTGATTAGCGTTTTATGCGAATTGTTGCGAGTCATGAAATTAATTGGGAATTCGAAATTCGGGTTCCTGTAAAACCATTAATGATCTATTTGATGGCCTTACTATAGCTAGATGTTGGTGTAAAGCATTGGAGTGTGATGGTGTAAAGTTATGAGGTTAGTTGGTCTATGTTGCTTATGGGTCAGTCAATACTATGAATCAACAGAATGACTTAATCGTTGTGTAATCAAAGAATGAGGATATATGGACTGATTGTATTGGTGCTTGGGATTTGTCCTTGACGAAGGCTTGTCTTGGGGCCTTATTTATGAAATATGTCTCGTGGAGATCATGACGAGTAGTTGGAGTTATTTATCGGTTGAATAAACTTGGAATACTAAAATGTTGACTTATGGGTTGTATGAAAGTTATTTGTTGATCATGCCAAAATTATCGTTGAAACGATGTGTCTTAAACTTGAAACAGATAGTTGTATGATTGTTGGCTCGGGATTGTTAGTAGACCAGAAAAAAAATGTTGATGCACTATCTTATGTTGAATTAACTTTTATGTTAAATGTGTTGAAAAGAAAGAGGTGATGACGTGGTTCTCATGGTTGATTGTCATGGGATAGACTTGGTTTAGGGTTTGATGATAGTAGGACTAGTGGTGATTATATGCATAGAAGAAGGCGATTAAAGGAAGATTGGGTTTTGTAATTTATGTTAAAACCTGTTGGGGCTAGTCAGTAAGACTAGGCGCCCTCCACGGGATGGAAGGGAATGAGGGTGCACACTGACGGGTGTGCACTCGGCAATACCGGTATGAGCTAAAAGAAAGATGCATTCATGAGCATGTACATTGCATTGCATCGCTAACAATGAGTTTTGTGTGTTAAATGGTATTGTGAGAAGTTAGGATAGAGTCGTGGACTTATCCAAAGAGATCTAATGAAGTATGTGTAGGAATTAAGCAATGAAGTAAAAGAGGTAAATGGTGTTGATATTATTATTGTTTTACATTTTTGTTGATTCAGATAAGAAAAATGCTCATGCTGTTGATTTAATTACGTTAAATGGTTTCGTGATACATTTTGCTGAGTCTTTGGACTTACGCTTGTTTGTTTAATTTTTTTTAGGTACTATGAGGACAACTCACCGGGATGGGAAATATCTTCACTTCACTCACAATGCCTTAATGTAGTTAAAATAGTTGAATCATCTCTCTTTGAAAGTGGTGCTAGGTTTAAAAGAATTTGATTTTGAATTGGTAACTTGTAAGTAGTTGGTGGTATGTTAGTTTACTTCCTTGGGTTGTGTTGTTGATACTTGTAGTTCCTCTTTAATTACAGCATGGTTATCTTTCGAATATTGTTGCTCTTCCATGTTATCATGCTTAGTTGTGTGCTTAGTTAGTCATGATGGTTAATGGATAACATGGCTTGTTGTTGTTATTGTTGTTAGATTTAATATTGTCTTTCGTCTGCTGAGTGGATGTCCATGTTATTAAGGGAGGTGCTGCCGAAATTTTTTATTAAAGTTCGGCCGCGTACTAGCATGTTTAGGTTGTTTTGCTGTTCTTCTCTAGTAATTTGTGATTATGGTTGCTTGAGGGTATAACATTCGAGGCACGTGGGGTGCCAGGGTGTTACAACTAGGGCCCCATCAATGGACGAATACGCGAGCCCCCAAGTAGCCAGAAGAGGAATAGAGCCTTGGGCAAGTCTCACTTGGAGAGTGCATCGCGTGGCCACCTACATAACAGTACACAAGTAGCTAATGCATCCAACAGCTACTTGCATGGAGTATTCAAGACATCTATAAGTACCTTGATGTCACATATAGGAAATTTGTCATGTTCATCTGTGGGAGTGGTGGACGCACGGCTGTTCTTTTTGGTACTGGGGCTAATTTGTGCGCATACTTCTGAGACTGCGCAGGCTGTCTGCAGTCTTGATTATTGAGCCTTTTCTCAAGACTTCTTATCTTAATGTTGAATTCTTCTCTTAGTCTTTCCTCAATCTTTTGTACCAGTCGTTCCTCTCGCTCTACATTGGTTTTCTTCCTACTCCGGTATTTATCAGAGTCATCTAGAAATCTCATTTTCTAGGGAACAAAAACCCCTTTGCCCCATGTGTAACCAAGGTATTCCTTGTTTTCCAAGGCTGTAGAGAGTACATCTTTCTCCTTGTCTAGCAAAAAAGTGCCCTTGGAAGATTGTGTACTCAATGCTATCTAAAAGATCCTAACAAGTTATTTCATTTACAAAGTTATGCACTAATTACGTACAAAATTGGTAGTCGGATATCTTACTAGGCGTTGGTAGAGTTCCTCATCCATGGGGTTTGTAAAGGAGACAGTGCCAGAAGACGTGGCACTTGACCACCATAAGACGTGGCACTTGACCATGCTCTCAGCTAGTCTTTAGCGCATTGGTCAATGATAGATACAAATGGCACGGAGAACTCTTCGCCCTCTTTCTCCCATTGCGCCCTCTTCCCCACGTACCCAGTAGTGCCAAGTCTGTGTAGGTGAGTGTTCCTTGCCTTCAGGGTCTTATGGGCTTCACTTTGACGTACGAATTTGTCCGTCGTACTCGCCTCAACAAAACTTTGTCATACATCCTTAGCAATGAATCTGTACTTAGAGAAGGGAGCTCTATCCTTATTGACATATTCCTTAACAAGCATGTGCTTAAGTTCTTCCATACCTTTCCCACCACTAGTAGTGCATAATGTCACACTAAGTGTACGCAGTCTTCAGATATCTCAAACGAAAATAGAATTTCTATCACCAAGTCATTGTGGTTCTCGTCAGTCAGCGATGTAACATCCCAAGTAAGTTTTGAACCATTTTTGGCTATTGTGGGTCTTGAGGGCTATCTTTGAATCGTAGAGGGAGTTTCTAGGCTTTTGGAGCAGGGTTTTGGCACATCAGGGAGAGGGTCTCTCTTGCCTAACCCTAGCCCACCCCCTCCCCTCCCACAGCCACACTCCGTCCCCTCCCACAACTGCATCCCTTCCCCTCCTCTCTTACCCAGCCGCAGCCCCCTCCTCCCAAGATCTCGTGTAGTCGCAGCCCTCCCTCCTGCTATCTTCCTCCTGTGTCATCCCTCCAGCGCCCCTAAGGTAATCTTGTGGGTTGTTTTTAGTGGTAAGAGATTGGTCATAAGGTGATTTCCGTGTTAGAGTTACACTGGTTTAGCACTGTGATCCAGTTGTAGTCAATACTCTGTATGTGCTTGCTATCAACGGTGAGATGTGCATCTGCTATATATCCCAAGTCTCCCTTGTGAATCACTTGAAGACCTTCGGTAGTGCAACATACTCTTACCGTTCAAAAATTTAAGGCCTATAGTTTCAATGATCTTGTTCAAAAATATAAAACTTGTATATAGATTTAATAAGGCTTTTCCTATTATACCCCTATTTATTCTCTCTCAACTACGTGTATTTATTCTTTACCATAACACACAAACTATTATGTCTCATCTTCTAAGACAATTAAGTGATGGTATCTAAGTCATTTTCATTTATACCTTTTTCAATTTCAACCCAACCGTAATCCTTGTACAAAGTCAAAATACACCTTATATTTCTGAACAGAAAGAGTATGTACTACAGGTTGCCAGCACAACTTTTTTGACTTGCATTAATCAAATCCCTCACACACACACACACATCAACAACCACAACCGTAGTGTGTTCTAGGGAGTAGTTGTGACTCCTGTTTGAAATTAACAATCCACTGACCGTTTCAATGGCTCAGAAACCAAATGTAAAATGTGAACTGGTGTGCTGTGTGAGCGAATCAATGTGAATGCCTCGACACTCGTGATGGCGCCTGTGACTTGAGAACATGGCACCTCATTTTGTGGAGCTCAGCTCACAAACCAACCTGAGCTCTTATTCTTCCACTGTCCTAGTGCCCCTTACTTGCAGCTTGCTTCGTGGCCACGTTCGCCGCTTCTCGCTCTTTCTCATTTGCACCTCCCAAAGTCAGAAGCGGATGTTGGGTGAAACCAACACAGTTCCTTCATGATTGAGAAACAAAATGAAAAGGAAAAAAACATATAAATCTCACCTTGTACCTCCAATTTTATTAGAGGGGTCTCGTACCTTCAATTGACCCAACCCCAAAAGGTACCGTCGAACAACTTGCATCCTTTCATCCATCCATACCAAAATCGACTAGTCCCAAATTTCCAAAGAAGAGGAACAATGGAAGAAAAATGCACGAATGCTGTTGTTAACAGTATCAAGAGCCATGTAAAGGCCAGCTGGTTTGGCCGGCTTCTAAGCTAGTAATCCTCCAGGTAGCGAGTAACTAAAATCTATCCCATCCTGTCTTCCTTAGAAGGCGAAGTTAGCAACACCACCGGCCGGCCCATTTACCCCCACCTCCGTGTCCGGGGAAGCCAGGAGTTGGAGTCCACCGGGTTCAAGTTCGACTCGGCAAGTGTTGTTTACGCAAGCGCCATCAAATCGGGCGATGGATGGAGCCCAGCAAATGCAATAGGAGTCCCGGCCGAAGAAGCAACTCCGCCCTCTTAACGCCTACACCTCCACATTTCAACGCACGCACGACCTCCTCCTGTCCGTCCCTTGGCTTCCCCATAACCAATCTCGCAAGTTTCCTTTCCCAGCTAGGTAGATACATACAACATTCCTCCCTTCCTTCTTTCTCTGTGTACTAGAATCGTATCTTCGTCTCATTCAATTCCGTCTGTGGCTCGATAGGAAGGTAGCTAGCTCGCTTGCCCCCATCGTCCATGACTACTCTCGTCTGTCTGCCAGCACGGTGGCCATGAGACAGCCTCACGCCGCCGCCGCCACCGTTGTCATTCTCCTCTTGTGGCTCTCCGTGCTCACCTTCGCGTTCCACGGGTGTAGCCCCTCGGCTGTGGAAACTCCGTGAGGCAAAGTTCTGTCTCACTCCCGAGGAAGGTGCTTCTCACCGTGACGAGCATCGACGCCTCATCAGCCACCGATCACCATCCGAAGCAGCGGCATCACCACCATCATCACCATCGCCACCACAGCCACCATGATCAATGGAACATGCAGGGAACTCCACCATCTGCTGGCAAGGGCGAGGAGATCGACCCGCGGTACGGCGTGCAGAAGAGGCTGGTCCCAACAGGCCCAAACCCCTTGCATCATTGAGGGAGAGATGAGTAGTATGTGGTGCTGTTCATGGTCCGGGCTTTCGTGGTGAGTAGCGCACATCATCTTGTTGTGTTGATCGAGTCCAATATTCTTCCATTGTGGATGCAGAGAGCATTTCTGTGATCGTCACTCGTATACCTAGTAGCGGTGTGCTCATGTACGTACGTACCTTGATGAGAGCTGCAAGACAAGCAAGAGAGACGGAGAAAAAAAAATTTACTAGCTATAGTACATATAACTTGAGGAGAATGGATATGCTTGGTTTCTTGTTTCTTCTTCTTTTCAGTTTCTACTTCATTCTTTTTTATTTTTTCTTCTTTTGATTTCTCCCGATCCGACATGATCAAATCATGGCATGAATAATAAGATCAATGCACACGAGAGATGCAATTACTGTAAAACTTGCAGTAAACTGTAACTAATCCTCTGTTGGTTTTTGCTTCACTTCTTGGGAAATGCATGCGTCTGCTTGTTAAGTGAGTCAGTTGGATAGATAGGCTGTAAAAATCCACGCAAAAGAGTAGCCGTGACGGCACGGCAAAAGCGCATTTGTATGGGTACATGACACAGATCACCACATATATTACCCTGTTCCCCATGTCTTGATACCCATGATAGTTTTGGCACTAAGTGCATGGAGGCAATATAATAAGCCGGTTTTGACTTGACACACATCTGACTTTAGGGCACATGATGCAGCAAGAACACGCACTTGGCACATGCACTAGTACATTGCTTGTGTAAACAAGAGGCTAAATTAAAGAAGATTGTTAGTATAAAAGGTGGGTATTTTGTGGGATATGAGTAGGTATTTAATTATGCGGTATCGTGTCAAATTAGGTGGCATGGAATAAGTAGGGCATCAAGGGAATGATGTGACACTGTGGACCAAACTGGGTGAAAAGCAAAGGGTAATTGTTGTTACAACGACCTTCAGTTGTGTAACATGTGGCTGGCTCAGAGAGGGGATAGTACTGTAGCTAGGATGTCGTCAAAGCATGTAAAAATATTGAACGTTAATTAAAGAATATATGCTTACTACTACAGAAGGGGTTATATTAGACACATCATCATAGACGGTTTTAAGAGAAAACCGTCTGTGATGTTTTTCGGGCACATCAAAGACGGTTTGTAGATCAAACCGTCTACGATACCTAATTATCACAGACGGTTTCAAATACAGACCGTTGATGTTGTTCGGGCATATCACAGACGGTTTGTAGATCAAACCGTCTGTGATTCGTGAAGTATGACAGACGGGTTTAGCTACAAACCGGCTGGGATGTTAGGAACAACTTCATAGACGGTTGGTGGATAAATCAGTCTGTGATATTTCGTCATCACAGACGTGTTTACCCACGAACCGTCTGTGATCATACATTGAAATCACAGCAACTGCGCGCCATACAAAAAAAGAGTACTGGATTATATAGATTGCATTATAATTGACAATTACTGCATTATAGATTGCATTATATACATAAGATCATTACAAAAGCGTTATAGATTGCATTATATATAGCTAGCTAGCTTGCTACGCCTCGTCTTCGTCGGAGGAGGAAGCCGGAGTGGGGTCGGAGTCCGCGGAGTCCTCACTGCGGCCGTCCGGGTCCTCGCTCGAGCCCGCTCGATCCGGATCATCCTCCAGCTCCCACCCGTCGCGATAGCCCTCCGACAAGTCGTAGCTTACATCGGAGGAGGAGGCATGTCTTGGGGACGCTTCGGGCGTTGGGGGCGGCGGAGGAGGCCGGCGCCGACGCTCGCCTTGCCTGGTGGAGGCGGAGGCGTCCGGGAGGGGCGCGGTGGAGGCGGGCGGCGGCGAAGCGGCGCAGCCGTGGAGATGGCACCGGCGTGGCCGCAGCCATTCGCGCTTGGTCATGCCGGCGGGTATGGTTGGAGGTGGAGGTGGCGGTGGCGTCGGTGGGGTGGAAGCAACCGAGGAGTTCTTTGGTGTGTTGCTCATGGCTCTAGGGTCTTGCTCTCGTTCTTTGGTATGGAGGCAGAGCGCACCGGCTGAGGGTTCTTAAAAGGCAATGCACTAGCATTGGGAAGACAAGGGATATGACTGCGCATTAATGGGGACACAGTGATATGACGCGCAGCCGCTGCAGCTGCATTGGGCAGACGCGCGCGACGATCAAGTGCCGGTCAGGAAGACGAAGGGTCATCATTGCGGACGGTTTTAGTCAAAACCGCTCAGGATCGATGTGACATCGCAGACGGTTTTTGACTAAAACCGCTCGAGAATTTATCACGACGGTGCCATCTATAGACCGTCTGTGATCTATGGTGATATCGCAGACGGTTTTACCCAAAACCGTCTGAGATCGTCATCGCAGACGGTGTTATCTGCAGACCGTCTGATGTAGACATCCCAGACGGTTTTTATATAAAACCGTCTGCGATGACGTCTATAAAGCATAGAGCTCCCTTGACCGTCCGTCTCGCTTTTAACATTTCTCGACCATCTCTCGAGAACTCGCGATGCGATTGAGGCGTTCTTGCGAAAGAGACCCTATATTTGGTGATTTTATTGCAGATCCTTGTGCTCTTGGTCATCCAAGGTTAGTAATTGCTTCTAATCTGAATTTTAATAGTTAAATGACGAATTGCAGCTTGTGGAAATGAAGCTGTGTTCTAGGGGCCTGTTTGGGCAAATTAGAGCTAGCTTCAAGAATAGATGGTTTTGGTGTGGATACCCATTTATACCTCATATGTGTAACCAGTGGCAAAGGTGGGTAATTATTCGAAACTTCGTGAGTGGACACCCCTAGATCTAGCTTGTTGTATCCATTTGCACGTTATGACCTAAATTCGCCATTTAACTATTGTTACATATGTTGCGTAGATGGACGTAAGTGGATGTATGTCGAGAACCGTCGCAGCACCGAGTACATTAATCGTGTCTCCGCTTAGAAGAGCCGCAGAGGTAGATATGTCGAACAAGGGGTGGAATTTATGCCTTGTCCTCGCTGATCGCGAGAATCTCCGGATGTTTCAAACCCAACACGATTGAAGCACACTTAATTCTACGAGGTTTCAAAAGGATATACTTGTTGGACCACCACGGTGAAGAGCAGATTATGCAGAGAGCAAGTAGTATCGGCATGGTGGACGGTCGATGATACTCCGGATGATATCGATCAGATTTCGATGACAACTGGATCGAGATACTACGGATGCGAAGGAACTGTGATGAGCGGACTACGAAATTCCGGAGCTTGATGGATGACTCGGAGAAACCTTTGTTCCCGGGTTGCAAGTCCAGATACACAAGATTGTCGTCCGGCCGAATTGCTGAAATTAAAGGCAAGCAACGGGTGGTCCGACAAGAGTTTCACAAAGATTGTTGGGTCTGTTAGCGGATATGCTTCCTGAGGGAAACGAGTTGCCAACAACGACCTACAAAGCCAAAAAGGTTCTTTGTCCCTTGGGAATGGAAGTAGAAAGAATACATGCTGTCTCAGAATGATTGTATCCTGCACATAAACAAGACGCAAACTTGCATGTATGTCCGTGTGCAACGATCCGTACAAGCGTAAAGATAGATCGGGTGATGAGGTGAAGAAAGGACCTCCAGCTAAGGTGGTGTGGTATCCGCCTATAATTGCCCGCTTGAAGCGGTTGTTTGCGAACCCAAAAGAGGCCAAATTGCTTCGATGGCACTTTGGATGAGCGTAAGAACGATGGAATGACTAGGCACCCTGCTGATTCAACTCAATGGAGAAACATTGATAGGAGGTTTGAAGAATTCGCAGCGGATCCGAGGAATATAAGGTTCGGATTGAGTACAGATGGAATGAATCCTTTCGGTAACATGAGCGGTACCGCCAAAGCACTTGGCTCAGAATCTCGTGTGTACAACCTTCCTCCTTGGTTGTGTATGAAGCGAAAGTACATATTGATGTCTCTACTCATCGAAGGCCCTAAGCAACCTGGGAACGATATTGATGTGTACCTAGCACCATTGGTGGAAGATCTGAACACATTGTGGGCTCTCGGGTGCGGTATGGGATGCTCACAAACGAGAGTGCTTCACTTTGCGCGCCTATTGTTCTCGCACCATAAATGATTATCCCGCCTTGCTAACTGTCGGGCAGAGTACAAAAGGAGCCAAAGCATGTACACACTGCTTGGATGACACCGAGAGTGTCTGGCTGAATCACTCACGCAAAACCGTGTACATGCGTCACCGTAGGTTCCTTCGGAGAAATCACCCATACCGCAAGATGAAGAAACAATTCGACCGCACAACCGAAGACGTTTTAGCGCCAAAGGCTTTAAGTGGGTCAGACATTCATGATATGGTTAAGAAATTGGATGTTGTGCTAGGGAAGGGACATAAATCGAGGACCCGTGAGAAAAGCATGTGGAAGAAGAGATCAATATTTTGGGACCTACCTTATTGGGAGCACCTAGAAGTTTGGCACTGCATTGACGTAATGCACGTAGAGAAGAATGTCTGCGATAGCTTGATTGGTCTCTTACTGAACATTAAGGGTAAAACAAAGGACGGTATCAATGCACGGCTTGACTTGGTTGATATGGGCATCAGACCTGAGTTAGCACCGAAAGAGACTGAAAAAGGCCGAACATACTACGAGCCTGCTAGTTACACTCTGTCCAAGGCCGAGAGAAAGGAACTGTGCCAATGCTTGCATGGTGTGAAAGTTCCATCCGGTTACTCGTCCAACCTGAAGAGACTTGTTTCGATGAACGATTTGAGTTTAACTGGCATGAAGTCCCATGATTGCCATGTGCTTATGACACAGATGCTCCCTGTGGCAATTAGAAGTATTTTACCGACCAAGGTTCGGGAGACAATCACAAGGCTGTGTTATTTCTTTAACACAATTGCTCAGAAGGTCATCGATCCCGAAGGACTTGATGCTCTGCAGGCCGAGGTGGTGATGACTCTATGTAATCTTGAGATGTATTTCCTCGCCGTTTTTTTGATATCATGGTCCATCTCATTGTTCACCTTGTGAGGGAGATAAAGATGTGCGGGCCTGTGTTCCTCCGTAGCATGTACCCGTTCGAGAGGTACATGGGAATTCTGAAGTCGTACGTACGGAGTCGATCTCGACCGGAGGGTAGCATTATTGAAGGTTATGCAACCGAAGAGGTCGTCGAATTCTGCGTGGATTACATGGCTCAGGTCGAACCGATAGGTGTGCCTCGATCCCGCCATGAGGGAAGGCTCCAGGGCATCGGGACCATTGGAAGGAAAGCAATCATGCAAAAGATGCGTTGCTTGTGCAAAAGCCCATTTCACGCTTCGCAACACATGGTCATAGGGCCCTTATATCGACGAGCACAAGAATTGGCTTCGCAAGAGAATCTGACGCGCCGAGTAATCGATCATCAAACAAAGATAACCTTCACTTCAACAGATGGTTCAAGGAGCGACGACCCATTTCGTGAGACGACATGGTTGGCAAAAGGGCCACTTTTACAGTTGTAACATGGAAAGGATATGACTTAAATGGGTACACATTTTACACGAGAGATCAGGACATGAAGAGCACAAACCAGAACAGCGGTGTAGAAGCTCACCTCCCGTACATATGTTAATTTTTTGAGAATTTTTCGTAACTTTTAAGGCTGGTTTTCATGGAGTTTTCACCGGAAGGGTGGTTTGCACCACATATTTGCCCATATATATATATATATATATATATATATATATGTATAAATATGCACTTAGAAGTAATAATGAATAAAATCTTGCTCTTATACTCGCATCTTTTCCAACAAGATGGCGTCCAACGTACCACCGATGGGATCTGGATGATGCGCCAACGTAGAAAGAAACAGGCGCAGTGGCAAGAGGGCTTAGTAAAAGGCCTCAAAGCCGATACACCATCACGGCGGTCGATCCGCGTGATGGGGCCCCTACCGCTCCTCCGAAGGCTATTGCAGCTTTCCGGACCATGTGTGGGATCGTTGGGCGTGAACGGGTCCCCATCACCTATCCATCATGGAAGACGCTGACAGATGAGGAGCGCAATAACCTGCTGACAGAAATATTCGCGTCATTCCAGGTTCCACAAGATGCCAAGCTCAAGACTACAACGGACGCTTGCTAGTGGCGGAAAGGCGTGGAAGAACTTCAAGAGCGTCCTTGTTGCTAATTTCGTCAATAAGGAAATAACTCCGTTCCAGAAATACGGGTTCATCTCTGAGGATGTTTGGAAGCTAATTTCAGTTGAAGACGACGGAAGAGTTCATGCAACAAAGCGCGGCTCACAAGACGATTCAGTCACGTAACACACACCCACACAGACTCGGCTCAACTGGGTACGTGGGTAAGATGGCGCAATGGATGAGGGAGGACAACGAGGCAGTCCAGAATGAAGTCGCGCCGCCATTTGCCTCGATCGTGGACCCGCGTGCTCGAAACTGGGTAAGAGCGAGGTCACAGCACACTTCGGGCGCTGTGTCTTTTGCAAACCCCGCTGATGAGGCAGTGTCCCAACGCCTAATATCGTTGAGCACGGAATCTTCCTAGGGCTCTTTCACTTCGAACAGAGAGAAAGACATACTCTCCACGGCCTTGGGAAACAAGGAGCACCCGGGTCGCACCAGAGGCCTAGGTGTTTTCGTTCCCTGGAAATTGGGATTCCCAGAGGACTCGCCACGCACGGAGTAGGAAGAGAAGCAAAGCCGAGCATGAGGAAGAACTAGTAGCCTTCATTGAGGAAAGGGTTGAGGAAAGGCTTAGAGCGCACTGATAGTCACTCTGAAGCCTTGAGGCAAGGTTCGAGCAAAGGGTGGCCGAGGCAAGGCAGGACCAGAGGTGATAACCCAAGAAGCACAAGTGCAGTCACCCCAACCAACCTTGAAAGCGCTTCTGCGTCCTCCCCGAGGCAGAGGTGCATGAAGCCGATTTCTCCTAATGACAAAGATGCCCATGCCGTGCAACTGCAAGTGAGGCTTGCCAACTACCGTGTTCCCTTGCAGTCGCTTGGGGACAAGCGATCCATCCGGCGGGGCATTAGTGCACGGTCATGTTTACACCCGCTGTGCGAAGGTACAGTCGATGGTGTACACGAAATGTTCAAGGTCACACACTGAATTTCCCGACGCACGAGATCGTCACACTAGGGGATGCCATCGGCACATTCATCCAGTGGCCCAAGAAGGACATCTCCTTCGACGCCTGCCATGGAGCACCCAAGGTACAAGCAGTCCCAAAGGCACCACATAATGTGCCGGAGCTACCAACACTACCAGAGCCATGCCATGCAACGAACAAACCAGCCAAATCGGCTATCGTGTCCCGTCCCGCGCAGACCATTACTACTGTTAGGGCCCAATCATCTCCTGTGCAGACGAACCTTGGTTGCAGGCCACGCAGAGGCAAGGGCAAATCGAAATGTACCCGTCGATTCAGACTATCCGCTGCCCCATTGGTGCGGCAATTCGAGCTGGGCCAACCATTTGTACCAGAAGAGCGCAAGGAGACGCTTTCATTAGCCTGCGTTAGATTGCAAAATTGGTACCTAAAACAAGCTAACAAGCCGGCGGCACAACGGGTAACGAGTATCTCCGTGACCTTCCGTGAGGAGTATTTCTTGCACCGGTCTTTAGATGGCGTCTTCGTGGTCGGCTTCACCGACATTTTCGATCTATACAACCTCAAAGCGCTCGACGCCTCACTCCTAAGATGCTGGACAATGTAAGTGTGTGCAATCACGCTCTACAATTTCACGCATCGATAAATATCATATATATCGTCCTTGATTTTGTATATGTAGACACATGATCCACGAAGCAATAGCAAGGGAAGAATCGGTGGGTTTCGCCGACCCACACATAATGTCCAAGCAAACCATTGATGAAAATAAACAATTTGTCTATGAGTACGTGGAAAAATTAATGCATACTTATTCGAACAAAAAATTCATACTTGTACCCTACAACCCGGGGTAAGTGCTTCGTCCAGATGCTATATATACATGTTGATTTCTACTATATATCTCACCTCGAATTTAGGTTCAGTGACCATGACGACATACTTGTGTAGGTTTCACTGGGTTCTACTCGTAATTATACCGAGACAGAACCGAGTAATTTATCTTGATTCAAAAAAGGGCGGCACCCACGATTTGAAGCCTATTAGAGATTTGCTCGACACGTCGTTCGGTGTCTACAAATCGATGGGAGGGCCACACAAGATGGGTCCAGCCAATCTAAAGCATATTTTTAACTTTCCGGTATCTGATAGTATGCAATAATCCTTCACACTCCATTATAATACCTTCGGAACTAATCAAACTATTATGTTTTGGCAGTGCCATCAGCAGCCAAAGGCCACTGACCTATGTGGTTTCTATGCTTGCCACAACATGGCACTCCTCCTTGGTGCCAAGGCACTAATGTTATGCAGTCCGCCAATCTTGCAACAAATGTCTCTCCACTTATTAATTTATATACACGCTGGACTTTACTTTTCTCATTGACAGCTTGGCAATGCGCTGAACCGCATTGGAACAGTCGACCTTCAAGGTATTCGAGACGCCTTTGTAGCTTCCTGCTACTTGAGGTCCTAAATTCAAATGGCAGATGCTACTCAGGGCTTAACGAATTAGAGTTGTGAATTTGTTACTTAATCGTACATTATATTTGTAAACCTTGTGATGTGAATTTGTCATTTCTCTACTTCAAACCAATTCGCTTGAACATATGTCGCTTGATTTCGCAATGGATGAGCTTTAATGTGCGATGTGAGTACATTGATTCATGAAATGGATGCGCTGTTTGTTGTGTGACATGTGATTGGAGTACATTTTGTAAATCTATGTCATAATAATTAATATGCTTGTTATACTGGTACTGTCTTTTGTTTCAGAGGGCATTGCTAGCAAATCCTGAGGCTAGCCAATATATTGAATTTCAATACAAAATCAAAATCAACATCACAGACGGGTATAACAAAGAACCGCTCGTGATATATTACACTTCACGACGGTTATTACTTCAAACCGCTCGAAGTTATTCAATCTTCACAGACGGGTTAGTAACTAAAACCGCTCGAGATGACAGAACATCACGCATTTGTTAGTAACTAGAACCGCCGAGATGTTAGAACATCACTGACGGTTATTACTTCAAACCGCTCGAGACGATACAATATCACGAGCGGTTTGTAAATAACACCGCTCGAGATGACAAATATCACAGACGGTTTGTAAATCAAACCGCTCATGATTATCATTTTCACAGATGGTTGAAAACCGTCGCAATGATTCTTCGTGATCATCGACATTTCAGCATGCACGGTTCGCAAAACCGCCTGTGATGGGGCTTACGAACCGCTCAGGATCACCGCTCAGAGTAGTGGCTACAGAACTACCCAAAATCTTTACCTTGAAGTAAATCCTAAGACCCTGTTGGTGACGATGTAGGCTTAATTTTAGCATAAATTTCAGAAGGAATTGGGATGTTTAATCTAAAAAATAAAATTCGTACAGATTTTTTTGTTAGGCTATGCCTTAAGAAACTACATGGAATGTAGGAATTTCGTACTGATTGCACCTAATGTCCTTTTCTTTATAATTTTTTTAAAATTAATGCATCTTAATGAGTAATAATAATTACTAGGAATTTTTAGAATTTACAACTACATTAATTGGCATTTGAGGATTTTCCAATGGACCTCAAAGGGGTGGCAAATCCTAATAATAGGCAGTCCTGCTCATGTATATAAGGTCATGTTTGGATCCATTAGCATTAACAATTAACTGCTAAAATTAGTTGAAATGGATCCAAACAGTACAGCTAATAGTTAGCCAATAACCCAGCTAATAGTTATCTAATTAGCTGGTTCTCCCCTGCTAATTTTAGCTAATGGATGGTCAAAAAACCAATTTGCCCTTATCCGGTACAGTAGACAAAAAAGATGCAAACAGCTAATTAATGCAAGGGTATAATAGACATTTGCACCTACAACCAAATTTCTAACCACCTATTTGTTAGTAGATCCAAATAATCCCAGCTAATAGTTAGCGAACTATTTGTCATTAGCCAGCTAACTATTAGAGCTAATTGATCCAAACAGGCCCTAAGCATGACAACTTTATCAAGGTCATGAACTTGCGGAGTTAGGTACGTCGGTGTACGCAAGCCAGAATTTTCGGTGAAAGCTCATCGACTAGGAACAACTAATTAATTTGCTGAATCAGTCATTAACTAATCGCTATATTTAATTGATTGTACAGTACACTCGTTCCATTATTATTCTTATGCAGGCGGTGCCGGTACATACGGTCATTAGTCTTATCAGCGCGTAGAAATTAATATAATCAAAGGATGTTTGCTTAATTAGCTGGTTCTACGTAATTAAGTACGTAGAGTAAACAAACACCAGTCCGGAATGATGGAGTGGTGTTGACTCGTTGACCAGTACAGTGTACTCGTTCTTCTCCCCATTGCCGGCTCTCCTCTTTTCTGATACAAATTAGGTCCTCTAATTAATTTGTGCCTTGTCATTTTCTCCATAAATTTCCATGGATTCAGACTTTATGTTCCGTAAATGGATGCTGTCCGTTGGATATCACATGAGAGGCAGATCTTGACCGTAATTAATTTCATATGCAGCTACTGACCACAAGCTGCCTGAGTTGAGTATATACCACTACATTTGTCTTGTAGAGCAATTTGTTCAGTAACATCGTAAATAAGTTTGCTTGTTGAAAAATGGCATTGATGTCTTTTTTTTTTTTTTTTGGTTGTTGTCGAGGAAACGGCATAAGTGTCTCATCGAGGCTAATCAAGTAGCTAAGATAATGAGTCCCAATAACAAAAGCAAAGTAGCTAGCCTAGGTAGTCACTCCATTTCTATGTGATTTTTACAACAGCAAGATAGAAATAAACAGTTTTCATTACACGGCTGCCAAATAGGTAGTGAAACTGCTTAACTAGTGAAAACATCTGAAAACCAGATGTCAAGTTTCCGAGAGTTCTGAAAACAATTACAAGCATAAGGGGGAGCATATATGCATATGTGTATATGTATATGTGCATGTGCATGTACATGTACATATGTCACTACTATAGACTGGTTCATCCGTGACCCCCCATCACTGTGGGGCGAGCCGAGAGAGTTTCATTGTCGGCTCGGGAGCCACACATGCGGGAAAATCTTATCATTGCCGGTTCCAAGTGCAAACTGGCAGTGATAAGACACAATATATTTTTCCCGCACGAACGGTAGCGATATCATTGCCACATTAAGAGATGGAACCAGTAGTGATGTATTATTGCTGGTTTAAAAGTATAAACGGCAGTGATAATATATATCCAGTGCGATTTCCCACGCGAACGGCAGCGATATCACTGCTGAATTTAAAGATACAACCGGTAGTGATATATTACTACCTGTTCCCGAGCAAGAGCCGGCAGTGATAATATGGCCCTATATATATCTCGGCTTCCTTCCCTAACCTGCCTAGAATAGAGAGGAGCTCTGTTCTTGCTCGGTTGGGGAAGAGAGGGAGTAAATTTTTACTCTCAAATTTGGTGGAATTCGTTTCTAATTCGTGATCTAAGATTCGTATCTTGATGTACATTTCATTGGTAGTTTATTTAGTTGGATATTATGTTCTATATTGTTGTAGGTTGTGAGAATTATTGATTGCATAGTGAGCACAATTAGAGCTCTAATTTAGAGACTAGATTTGAAATTATCAACTTTTATATGTATGGTGATTGGTGAGATTAAGATGTAGGTTGAATTTAAGTATTTAGAGGACTAAATTAGGGATTGCATTTAATACATAGATTGAATTTAAATGTGGTAGCACTTCATAATTAACTATTGTTTAATCTTATTACTTAAAATTGTTTCAGATTTGGTGTATATTAATTTAATACTTTTGTAAGTAATGCAAATTTGTCGGATGGACCATTATAACTAATAGAAATTATTTAATTGATTTTAAAATCAAGATTTAGAGATATATTTATAATTAATGAAAATTTCCAGATTAATTAGCACTATATAACAAATTAAATGAATAAAACAATTTGTGACCACTCATTGATTACTGAGATTGTATTTGTTATAAATATTTGTAGATGGACCAAATATGGATGTATGAAGCGGACCGTCACGATAGAGAGTATTTTAACGGTGTGACTAGTTTTTTGAGCACGGCTGCGGCGTATAAGTCAAATAAGCTGATGGACTATATTTGTTGCCCGTGCGTCGATTGCAAGAATGAAAAGTAATTTTCTAACCTTGAGGCGATCTGTGCACACTTGCTTCGAAGGGGTTTCAAGCCTGCCTATACCTGTTAGACCAAGCACGGTGAAGATGAGATTGTACGTGAAGGGCATCTGATTGATGATGATGATGAAGACAACGACTCGACTGTGATCGATGATATGTTCGTCGACACCTAGGAAGACACGTTCATCAATGTCGTCGTATTTCGCCGGCCAGGACCCTGTCAGCAGACAGGGTTTCTCCCAGGACGGTGAATAAGGTTCGGTAGAGGGCGTCTTCACGGTTGAAAACTTAATGACTCTCGCGCGAGGGATCCGGGGATCAACAGATCAAAGAACACACCGATGTACCCAGGTTCGTGCCCCTAGTGTGGGTAATAGCCCTACGTCCTGTTAGATCTTTGTTGATGTATATTGAGCTCGTTACAATACTTTTTTCAGCTTGTTCTCCTTCCCTTTTTTCTCTCGGTCAACAGGGCGTCAGTTCCTCCTCTCCTTCCATGCACCAGAGCTCCCTTATAAAGATTGAGCTGGCTCGGGCAGGTGAGAAGGTGACATCATACTGATCTACAAATTCATTTGTTAACCCATCACTGTAGTCCTGTCCCTCAAGCCTCATTTAATGTCGTTGTATGGCTTCGCCTGGTCCGCCCGGGATGTGACTTTCCTACGACGGGTTAGGTGTGAGGTGTCAGAGGGGTGGGCCGTCGTCGTGTCGACAGCAAAACTCTTCGCAATCAATGGCTTTGACATAGCGTGTCAGGGGAAGGAGACATCGAGGCGAAGCCTCCTTATCATCCTTTAGGACACCCGTGTGGCCTGGCGAGAGGGGTTTGGGCACCCGCCTGCTCGCCAGGCCACCACGTGGGCCGGCGCCCGGTGAGAGGGGCCTGATCACCCGCTTGCTCGCCAGGCTGGCACGTGGGCCGGCGCCTGGCGAGAGGGGCCCGACTCGACCGCCCGCCTGCCGCCAAGCCGCCACGTGGCCGGCGCTTAGCGAGAGGGGCTGACCGCCCGCTTGCTTGCCAGCCGTCACGTGGGCCGATCACCCGGTGAGAGGGGCTCGACGCCACCGCCAGCCACCACGTGGGCGGCGCCCGGCGAGAGGATCTGACGCCCACCCGCCATTAGGCGCCACGTGGCCGGAGCCCGGCGAGAGGGGCTCGACGCCTCTCGCCGCTAGGCGCCACATGGGCCAGCGCCCGGCAATAGGGGCTTGACCGCCCGCCTGCTCGCCAGGCCGCCACGTAAAGTACACCAACAATCAATAACCACGAAGATGATCTAGAACAGATGTTGTATGATGGGGAGGAGGATCTCACGAGTGAATGGGATTTTCAAAAGTTCCAGCGGATGGTAGAGGATTCTACAACACTTTTGTATCCGGGCTGCAAGGAGGAGCTCAAAAAGCTGCATGTTGTGCTTATGCTGCTATAGTTGAAGGCAAGCAATTGTTGGTCTGATATGAGCTTCGCAGAGCTCTTAGATTTCTTCCGGGATGTCCTTCTAGAGGGTAACGTGTTGCAAGCAACCACGTACCAGGCCATGCAGGTTGTTTGCCTGTTGGGATTGGAAGTACAGAAAATACACGCATGTCCAAACGATTGCATATTGTATCGCAATGTGTTTGCAAATTTGAATGCATGTCCCGTTTGCAAGGCATCTTGGTATAAGCGTAGCGATGACGACAGCGAGGCGTAGTGTAAGAAGAAAAGACCCCTAGATATGGTGGTGTGGTATTTTCCTATAATCCCTCATCTAAAATGTCTGTTTGCGAACAAAAGGAAACTCAATTGCTGCGATGGCATACTAAAGAACGTAAGAAGGATGGAATGATTAGACACCCTACTGACTCCAGTAGTAAAGGAACATCTATAGAAAATACAAGAAACACTTTGCATATATATGAGAAATATAAGGTTCAGGCTCAGTACGGATGGGATGAATCCTTTCAGTAACATGAGTAGTCGTCATAGCACTTTGCCGGTGACTTTATGTATTTACAATCTTCCTCATTGGCTTTGTATGAAGCAGAAGTACATTATGATGCCACTGCTAATCCACGGGTCAAGGCAACCTGGCAGCGATATCGATGTGTACCTCAAATCATTAATTGAAGATCTTCTAGTATTATGGAATGACGGTGTACGGGTATGGGACGAGTATAAAAGAGAGAACTTCATGCTACGTGCATTGTTGTTCATAACCATAAATGATTACCCTACTCTTGGTAATCTTTCGGGCCAGACTATAAAAGGATGCAATGGATGCGACTATTGTATGGGTGATATAGGTAGCTAGTGGCCGAAATACTGCTGAAAAATATGTTACATGCGGCATCGTATGTTTCTTTGCAAGTACCACCCGTACCACAACAACAAGAGAGCTTTTGATGGTACAAAGGAGACTGCTTCAACTCTGCAAGATCACAACGGCAAAGAGATATTTGCAGCTGTAAAGGATGTTGAAATTATCCATGGAAAGGGAGCCAAAAGTACATCAGCCACGAGTTCAGATGATATAGCTCCTTTGTTGAAAAAGAGATCAGTATTTATAGACCTACCTTATTGGCCGCACCTGGATGTTCGACATGCGATCGATGTCATCCAAATAGAGAAGAACGTGTGTGATAGCTTGCTTGGTATTTTACTAGACATACCTGGCAAAATAAAAGATACACTCAACGCACGGATGGACTTGAAAGATATGAAATTCAGGAAGGAGTTGCATCACGAAGACCTGGGTAAAGGCAAAAAGTACCTTTCCGCAGCTTGCTATATTCTTAGCAAGAAAGAAAAAAATTAGTGTGAGTGAGTGCTTGCACGGAGTCAAAGTTCCGTCCGGGTATTCTGCCAACAAAAAGAGGCTAGTCTCAATGAAAGACTTGAAATTAATTGGCATGAAATCTCATCATTGCCACGTGATTCTGACACAGATGTTTCCTGTTGTAATTAGGGGTGTTTGCTAGAGAAAGTGCAAGACCCAATTATATAATTGTGTTCATTCTTTAACGCTACAGCAAGACGTGATCCACACTCTATGCCAGCTTGAGATGTGAAGGATCGAGATGGCGAGCAGAAGGGGGGGTGAATGGTCGCATATAAATTTTCTCCCAAAATACTCCAACTAATACCTCAAAAGGTTCGCGCAAAGGAAAGCATGAAAAACCCGAACAACTAGACAACTATGTGTACCCCTAGCTTGCATGAATGAGTATCATAGAATATGTGGGGATTTTTTAGTCACAACAGGGCCGGTCCTGAGTTTTTGGGGGCTCGGGGCGAAATTATAGACGGAGGCCTCCCTAACATAAGCATCAAAATATTTTTATACTACTGTGTATCAATTAAAAAGATAATATTCAGTGTATTATAGAAATTGTTATCGCTAAATAAATGGAAGTACAAAAGTGAGATTATTTACCTCAAACATTTGTAGAGATCATCTTACAAAATATCTTCTAACATTGCTATATGCAAAATCATCAATTATGGCCTCAACATTAATGTCATCCGATAACTTCTTCTCAATATATAAAGTTGCCAAACCATTTAACCTTTCTTGAGACATTGTAGATCTCAAATAGTTCTTTAATAATTTCAACTTTGAAAAGCTTCTTTCAGCTAATGCCACAGTTACCAGCATAGTAAATAAAATCCGATAAGCAACAGAAATATTACCATAACAATCCACTTTTCTAACAAACTCAAAAATCTCCACAGCAGACATTGGTCTATCTGGTAAAGTTATTTGCAGTATTCTTAACACAGAAATCAGATTATTTAACTCAAAATCAGATGAATCATCAACAGAGAAAGTTTTTGCCAACTTAGTACAATAATCTTTAAGTTCAATATAATCCAATGACTTCAAAGTTGTTGAGCTCAGAAAAGGTACAAATATACCTTTGAATACTTAGAGTTCTTCAAATCTGTTTTTCAATGAACTGGCCAAATCAACCATAATAAAAAAGTAATTAACTTTAAAATTTTTCTCATCTTATAGAATTGCTTCACTATTGCAATCATTTTCATCAAACTATTAAAGATTGCTTCGGTTTCGACAAAAATAAGATTGACATACGTTTACTAAAATATTAATTCCTGAAGATCCCACTGTTGGATTGACATGAAATTTAGAATATAGAAACTACATTCAATTTCAAAACTAACCCAATAAAAATAAGCTCAATCGGATCTATGGATCTAAAGTTATGACCTTCACAAATTGATTATACTAATAGATAACGGGGCCCCGATAGTCACAATCTTGGTTGTCTAGTATCCAAAATAAAAGGAATCAATTCAACTCTTGCTTTTATAAAGAAGATCAATTCAAAACACAAAAGCCACTTTCAGAAAAGCAAAAGCCGAATTTCTAGAAACTGTGCTCACTTGGAGCAAGAGGTTGGTGGAATTCTGCTACTCAAGAAATTTTGAAAATTTTTCTCCCTATGAACAGTTAAGTAGTGAAGAACTCCACCAAAGTTGACCTCAAATATCCATACAGAAAAACAGGAAAAATCTAAGAACACAGACAGTCAAGAACTTCGAGTAGAAAGTTTAGGGCTCGGTTTTCACCTCATGGCGCCCAAACGGTGCAATAAATGATATCCAAAACTTTTCTACAGGTGAATATGAGAGTCCCGCACCTTCTCCAATAAAAATAACTCAAAAAAGATTTTTTTATATTTTTCTAAAAATCAAATACTAACTACTATGCGAAGAACAAGTTCTGGATAGAGTTGTAACTTGAAAGAAAAGATGATCTCTACTCAATCCAAGAGTGCAAAAGAGATGTAAAACCATATGAACACACTCAAGACATCCAAGATCATCATTTAGAAGGAGGTGAGGCAAATCCAAATTGCAAGAAAGTAAATTGCATGAAAGTAACTTGCTGGAATTTAAATGCTGAATTTAAGACATAAAGTAAATGCGTAATTTAAATTCAAGCATGAATGAAAAAGATTTGCATTTCTAGAAGGAGAAGGTTTACAAAGCCACACAACAAGGTGGGCAAAGCTCAAAGGAGCACAAAATCTTTACAACCTTCAAGGGGAGGAGGCTACCCCTCCACCCCTATTTATACTACTCTTGGGCCACCTACTACCCTTGGATGCAGCCCTCAACCCTAGAGAACTCATCTAAGGGCTAGGATTTGCCCACTCACACAACCATGCAAGGGCTAACCCAAAACCCACACACATACCGGGTTTTCTTGCACGGTTTACAAAGCATATTACCTAGACCCGCTAACCTATCAACTAGACCGCAATCCGGCGGCCTTCCTTGATCCACGCGAAGTTTAGCTAGCATCTCCTCCTTTCCTTGTCTTTTTGGCTTGCTCGGTCTCTGTCTCCGTTCATCTTCCGGTGATCTCCGGACCGTCTGGACCTCCGACGCTCCTCGCCTAGTCCCGGTCATCCTCCGCCTCACCATAACCTAGCACCGTCACCCTGCAACCATTAAAGACAAGGAAAAACCTTTCACATAACAATGCCCACACATATATTCAATGATTATCTCAAAATCATTAATCAATCATAATTTCTCTCAAAATTCCGGTGCTACCGCCCCCAGGCCAGTAGCACTGTAAAAGCAACCAACACTCAAATTGTTTCAAATCATAATCCAATTCAAATCAAACTCAATTTCTGAAAGTGCATCTAGGCACTTATGTTATTTTGGTGATTAATGACAAACGCATAATGACAATTTATGTAATTGAGTAAATGCTTAACATAGTGCTTAACAAATGACAAACCTCTAATATGATTATATTGCTATGAGACTAACATGTTATTGCCTAGTTGAGTATCAGTCTCATCTATTTAGAGGAAAATCAAGTGGGATGGTTAAGCAAAGATAAGGTATGCAATCTCGGTATCCCTTCTATATTTATTATTGCATTCCTTTTGTGCAAATGCATAGTGAACTCCAAGTAGCATGTTGATTATACATATGCACATTGGTTCATGTCATATTTATTTATGGATATATATTCATTTGAGTTCATTATGTGCTTTGCTTTTAGTATGCATGTATTAACTAGAGTTAAACTTCACATTGCTATAGATTGACTTGGTGCATGCATGTCTTAGTTGTGTATCTTCTCATGCACTTCTCTTAGTGAAGTTTAATCTAGAATTGGATCACATATTTACTCTTGCTCCAAATATTATTTGCACATGTACAATTTGTGTATATTCTATCATGTGCTTTATTTTAGTAAAGAATATGATGATCCTTGCCATGATTTAATTGATTCATCATATCGGCAATTATCTCTCTAGTGAATATAGATCAATTACATATTCATCATGATGCACTTAGTAGAGAACACTTCTTATGTCAAGTGTTTCCATTTATGTTGCGCTTCTTCATATGAAACACTTGTAGTAATCAATTGCTCACAAATATAAATTTATTCATATATATTGAGCTTTTGGGACTAATGTCTTTCATGAGTGATTTGGAAAGAATTAAGTCCCATGTGTGTATGATGACCAAGGTAGCTTGAAGGATGACAGTCAAGTCGAAGTCAACAAGACGGCGGTGTCACCAAGAGTTGAGAACTAAGTCAAGATCGACTTGGCGTGGAGATTGTCGGAGAGGATGATCAAGTCAAGGTCGATAGGACGAGAGTCTCATGAGGTGAATCGAGTCAAGTTGGACAAGGCGAAGATGCCATCAACCATTTGGTAAAAGACATCATGCACATTGCATCCACGGAGAAGACGGCATGCGGATTGAATGTAAGACTTAGATTTCTCGTTTGAATTTGAGTCTAAGGATTGCCGTACTATTAAGAGGGATATGACGTCGAATGACTTTTAGATATGTCAAGTGCTCAAGTGATCCATTCTTGTGAAATTTAGAGAGAGAGTGGTGTTGGTGGTGCCGGAAAGTGAGAATTGTAGGTCTCTCTTGGATTCTTGGTGAAATATGGATTTATCCTTTGAGATTTGGGTAGTGAGACCTTGTTAGTTGTGTAGTCCTTGTTCTTAGATTTCAATAGAGTCCAAAATCATTGAAATCGGAGTCCGGAGTCAAAAGTTATGCTCGTTTTCGTCGGGCTGCTGAGTCCAATCCGGAGTATCCGAGGTTAAGTCCGGAGTATCCAGGTTGGTACTCTCGGTTTGGTCAATCCGGAGTATCCGGGTGAGTCCGGAGTATCCGGGGTGTCCAGAGTATCCGGGGATTAAGTTCGGAGTATCCGGACTTTGTGTAGTTCAAACGGCTAGTTTTTTGGGGACCTCTATTTAAAGCCCTCTCTTCCCCATTTGAAAAGTGGCCGTTATCCTGCAGCTTTGAGGGGTTCTCCTCTTGTTCTTGAGCCCCCTAAACATGTAATACCCCAAATCGTTTACCAGGATTTTTCCTCTCACCTAACCTCATCTATCCTTCCATTGTGTGGCTATCATTCCTCCTGGCCAGATCTTTTCTTTCCTCATCCGGTGCCGACTCCCTCCCCCTCTCATTTTCTGGATGAAGCGCACCCAGGCCGGCTTCCCTTGCTCCTGGCCGAGAGCCCCCTTGCCGGCTGCCTCCCGCTCCTCCCCTGGCGTTTGCTCCCTGGTTGGCGCTTGCAAAAAAACTCCCCAAGCCGACGGCGCCGCCTCCCTGCTCCTTCCCCTGGCCAGTGCGCCGCCCCTGGCCAGCGTGCCCCCGGCTGGTGGCCTCCTTCCAGTGGCGCCCTCCCCTCCAGTCGGCCGGCCCCTCCCTGCGTCCTCCTCCCCAGCTGGCCGAGCCTCCCTGGCGCTTGCTCTCCTGGCCGAGCTCCTCCCGTCCAGCCGATGGTCAGCAAAGAGCAGAGCAACCGACCGGTGTGGCAAAGAAGAGCAGCGGCCGGCGACTCCCCTCCCATGAGCCTCCTCTCCGGAAGAACTCCAAAGAAGAAGAAGACTGCAGCCCTCCTCCACCTCCCTTTCCTCCATGAGTGAGATTGGAGGTAAAACCCTAGGTCTTTGGGGATGTTAGTGCTTGCATGCAAGGTGTTTGTGTTAATGCCTAGCTAGGTTTTCATGAGAATGTTTGATATTGCTTGCGACTTTGATTCCCGGTAAATTATGAGATTGAGGTACTGGCATATTTGAAGTAGATTGTAGTGCATAGTTGAAGGTGAAATTGATCAACAGTTTGTTCTTTTTCAGTACCTTGATGGTGTATGTGACTCTGATGGCTTTGTGCATGAAGTGGAAATGCTATGGGAGTTTATGTGTTGTGATTCGTCCCCTAGTTAATCGTGAGCTGGATATGTTTAATTTTATCTTTAATAGTCAGACATTTGAGCTATTTTGTGACTGTGGCTTATAAGGTATTCATGTGCTCTATGCATAACCTTGATGTTGAGTATATTCATGTATGTTTGTGAGGAACCTATACATCCTGTATAATGTCATCCTTTATGAAACCTGTCAAAAATATTGGGGTGAGCAGTGCCTTATTGATGTCATAAACCCATAAATGCTAGAGTTGTAACTCTAAATTAAATTGCTTTATCTTCCGATGCGATGAACCATAGGCAGAATCGTCTTTGCTTTATTTAAAGTCATGTCTGGGAAACGGGAATCAATAATATTATCATTTGAGCTTGTGCTAATTTATATTAAAGTTGACAACCAACACCAATGTTAGGGTCGTGGCGAGGACTACCGAGTAGATCACGCTTGTAGATAGATCTCGTTGATGCAAACACCGCTGCTTGAGAATATCTAGTGTTTCGATAGAAATTGTGATCTTAAGCTATTGTGTAAGTTTTGCTAGAGGTTGAATTAGAATCTTCCTAATACACGATAAAGTGGGAGAATTTCTTGTAGATCATGATAATGTCTCCAAATGCCTAATTCGGATTTGAATTGAATTAATTATGAGAAGTTGAAGTGAGCTATCCAGTTTTAGTAAAAACGTTATGAACTTGGTTCATTGAAAAATATGGAGTTAATTGAGTGTAATTATGAATGTTTAGCTGATTTGAATTGAATGTTGAACTTTCCCGCTTGCTATTGCTGTTTCCAGGTAGTGGGTCTTCGAGGGTTGCCTCGACCCCACATCGCTCCGTCTGCAATAAAAAGGCAAGTGCAACCCCTAGAGTGTTATTAGGGTGTTAAATGCTTTGTTTGCGATAAGATTATGAAACTTCTAATGATGTGGGTATGTTTAATAGCATATCTAGCAATTGTTTTTAGTATGGTGATGAAGATGGATGAATGTTAGCAAAATGGTAAGTAAGTTATTCAATTCCTATTTATTGCATTGCATTACGAATTTTATGAATGAGTATGGTTACGTTGATGCAAGTAACAAAATGATGAATGCGATTGAATGATAACGTGTGTTTTATATTCGGGTTGGCGTGCTTATAAACATGTGTATGACCAATGTGGAGTTGAAATAGGATGAAACGGGTAGATCATTCATGTCAATTGCATAATTGCATTCATGATGGACGAGGCGTCCCATGTTGATGCGGGCCTCGGTGTTCACCCGTAGTGAGCACAAAAGTCCTACCTCGTAGTCCCATTCATCGAGGTGAATGGGAGCGAGTCAGTAAGAGTAGGCCCCGCCACGGGATGGGTGGGATTGAGGGTGCACACCAACGGGTGTGCACTCAGCTATACCGGTATACGCTATGACAATGTGCATTAGGAGCATGCATGGTGCATTCATTTTATAATTTATGAGAAAGATGATGAGAGCATAAAAGTATTGCATTGTGTGATGAAATTGGTAGATGTTAATTGATGAGACTGGAAGTGACCGGTTGAGTATTGAGTCTTGGACTCGTCTTGAAATGATTGTTGAGGTATGAGTAAGGTTTATTTATGTTTCCGAGTTGGAGGTGGTAAGTAGGGTTAGTTTCTACTTCTTTAGCTGGATAATTTCAATTAAGTAATGGTTATAGCAAATGGTGGAGTAGTCGTGTTCTTACGCTTTTGGAGTTATATGAATTCAAATTACTCCCTTTATTTAAGGATGTCAAGTAAAGGAACTATTATCAGATATTTTGAAGTCGTTGTATTCTAATCAAATTCATTACTTTTATGTTTGATTGCACTCTCTGAGTCTTGGACTCACGCTTGTTGCTTCTTGTTTTAGGTACCTTGCGATTTACTCATTTGGGATGGGAGTAGTAGCACGCACACTACGACCTGGCCATCACCACCGCACTTAATTAATTTATAAAGCCCGGTTGTAAATCTTGGTGTTGTAATGTGTTGCTCGTCGTCTTTCGAGTTGTTAATTTCTATTTGGTTGTGTGATTGATTATCTAAGGACCTGTTAGATGGTTTGATTCTATTTTTCTGTTGGATATATTATATAACTGCTATTGCTCTTTTGTCTGCTGAGTGGATGTCCTAGTTTTAGGGGAGGTGTTGCCGAAATTTTGTAAATTTCGGTGACTTAGTCGTTAAACCAGTTTTAAGAGTCAAAGGTTAATTCCTGTCTTTTCACTAGAGGTGACATTAGTTATTCAAAGTTTTGGTAGCATCCGTGGCGTGTTTAGCGCCGGGGTGTTACAAAACACCCCTCTACCCTTAGATCTAAGTGATCCCCTTTGTGAGAAGGGTTGGGAAGGGTTTGAAGAGTGAGGTGTTTGGTTGAGTGAGATTTGAGTTGTTTGAGCACTTGATTTCATCTCCAAACTTGTTCTTCGTGAGCATTTGTTACTCTTGGAGGTTGAGGACTCCTAGACGGCTAGGAGGTCGCCTACGAGCCACCGGTGCTTTGTGTGGTTGGCCGTGGGAAGTTTGTGAAGGCCGATTCCGCCCGCAAGGGAAGGAATCAAGGAAGTGAAGACCGGCGAGTGCATTTGTGCAACACCGGAGGAAGAGGGTTGAAAGAGACCCGGCTCAAGCGCCAAAGGAGTTGAAACCGTGAGTGCATTTGTGCAACACCGGGAGTAAGAGGGTTGAAAGAGACCCCGACTCAAGTGTGACCGAGCCGCCTCAACGGAGACGTAGGATCCCCTCAAGGATCCGAACTTCGGGTGAAAAATCATTCTCTATTTGCTTACTTCTTATTCTTGCTAGAGTATTTGATTTTGAATATTAAAATTGCCTGATCTACTTTTCTATTAAGTTTTCTGCTAGATCTCTACTTGTTCTAGGTACCTGGTAGTATTTAGAATCTTTAAGTTCAAGTAGTTTGATTAAAAATTGAAGAGATTAAAAAATTTCATCTCGAGGTGCCCAACCCGGAGTATCCGGACATTTAACCCGGAGACTCCGGATAGGTTAAGTTTAATCCATACCGAAGGGGTTAATCCGGAGATTCCGGACAAAAACCCCGGATAGTCCGGACATACCGGAGTATCCGGAGTAAAAGCTCGGATAGTCCGGGTTGACACCCTTGGGAAAGTTTTATTCCGCTGTGACTTAGTTTAAAATTTATTATTCGCCTATTCACCTCCCCTCTAGGCAACATCCCTTGTCCTTTCAATTTCAAATCAAACCAATCTCAAATCTTGTCAATTACACATCACACCCAAGGATAGACCTCCACATGGTCTTTCAATCTCCCCCTTGATGAGTATATTAACAAACACATCAAAAGACACAAGTTTTGAGTTTGAATAAAGAGAAGAAAGCAATTTGAATGCAAAGCCAAACTTCATCAAAGAAATAGAAATCAAGAACATGACCAAGTTGGCAACTAAAAATACTTATGATCTATGAAAGATAGCAAAGATTAACAAAGATCATAAGAATTAAGATGAATCAAGAAGCATAATGATGCCTTTTCTATGATTTCTCCCCCTTTTGGCAATATAGGCATCAAGATAGCATTTTCTTTTATCCCCTTTTTGTTTTTATGCAAGTAATGCAGCCTAAGGGAGCTTTGAAGATTATCCAAGTGACCAACAAGACAAGTTACGACACCAAACTAAATTATGGCAAAAATAGACTAAGCTAAGGTATGTCCAAGTGTAAATAAACATTTTGCTAGCAAGATTTAATTAAAACCATATCATTTTTAGCAAGAATGAACATGAGCAACACTTGTCGTTAGTTTCAAAACTAGAAGCAAAGCCATTCAAAGGATCAAATGGAAAACGTAGAGTTCAACCTACTCAACACTTTGGGGAAACTAGAAGTTCACACAAAGTCCTTCGAGCTTATATTTTTTTATTGTATGCAAATTTTTCGTTGAATTTTTGAAAGACATAGCGGGGTGCAAATATTTGACATTATTTGCATTCTTTACCGACATATGTTTTTTTTGCATTTTTAAAGCAATTGACTCAAGCCATATTCTATCATCACAAGAGGGACTCTTAAGAGAATGATCTTGGTCATACACAACACATTCCAAGTTCATCTCAAGTGCAATGAGAAGCCGTCTTGTGAATGTGAGGTGTTGAGTCTAATGCATGCAAATAGAGTCAATTTTGCTTTGCTTTCATTTTAGCATCTTCATTGTTAAGCTAGTGAAGGACACAAGTATGGATCAAACAAGATTCACCCAAGTTGCTATAGGGACTCTAGACAATTCCAGAATTTCACAAATCATGGCAAATACACTTAGAGAAGAAACTTAGCAAGTAAACGCAACATGTTTTATCAAGTTTTTCTTTTTAAAGCTTATTTTTCAATTTTGCAAGCTTAGCAAGATAAATGAACTTGGACATCTAAGCAAGTAATTTTCTTCAAAATATAGCATGGTGTATAAAATGAAACATGGATCATTTGCATAACAGACAAAGCTCATAAAATGAAAATCAAGTCTATATGCAATGCAAGAGATAGATTCTTAAACTCCCCCTCAACATGTGATTCGATTTTAAGCACAAATCTGGTTCAAATTGAGTTATTAGTAAGATTAAGCTCAAGAATGGTCAAAAAGAAGGGAGGGAAGAAGTCAAGAAACTGTGAATTGGGTGGCTTTAGAGCATAGAAAAGATGGTAGAGAACACTACGGCTTAGACTCGCTCTCACCTTCCCCAATGACTGATATAGGGAAGCTGCCTCTAGATCCCAAACTAAGGAGTGCACACAGACCCTGTCTACCCACGGGGCCTAACACCTGCTAGACTTATAAGACTGTGAGGGAACTCAACCTAGAGAGAAGAGAGTATAGCAAATTAAGCATGATAGCAACCGAAAGCACAAGATGAGAGGTCCATGCAAAAGCATGCCAGAAGTCTAAGTGATGTGAACTCATAACTCTAAGGAATAAAACCCATAAGCACCCAGTGCAATACAAAAGAAAGGAAAAACTGAAATAAATTATAATACATAATATACAGATCGGCTCCCTCACGTAAGTAGTAAGGGCACACAACTCCAAGCTCACTCCTCAAGGCAACAAACCTAGATCTATCCAAAGGCTTGGTAAAGATATCGCCCAATTGGTGGTCACTCTCCACGAACTGAAGCACTATATCTCCTTTCTCCACATAGTCTCTAAGGAAGTGATATCTAACATCAGTGTGCTTGGTCCGGGAATGCTGCACTGGGTTCTTTGCAATGAAGATAGCAGAAGTGTTATCACAGAAAAGCGGAACACTCTCTATCTCTAACCCAAAGTCCCGCAAGGTCGATCTCATCCAGAGTACCTGGCTATAGCAACTGGCTGCAGCAACATACTCGGCCTCAGCGGTGGACTGTGCGACTACGGACTGCTTCTTAGATGACCAAGAAACAAGAGAAGTGCCAATGAATTGACAAGTGCCAGAAGTACTCTTCCTATCTATCCTCTGACCAAAGAAAGTCAAGATCGAAAAGGCTCTAAGGGATAGACAAGAGGAAGAAGAGTACCAGATACCATAATCAATGGTAGCTCAAAGGTACCTGAAGATGCGTTTCACCGCCTGGCAATGAGAGACGCGAGGAGAAGCCTGAAAGCGAGCGCACATACACACAACAAAGTGTATGTCCGGCCGCGAGGCAGTAAGATACAAGAGAGAACCAATCATGCTCCGAAACTCTTTTTGATCAGCATGCTCACCATCCTCATCGGGCTCGAGGACAATAGTGGTGGCCATAGGAGTCATCACGGGCTTCCCATCAGACATATCAAACCGCCTTAGGAGGTCCCGAGTGTACTTACCTTGGTGTAGGAAAGTACCCTCCCGAGTTTGCTTGATTTGGAAGCCGAGGAAGTAGCTCAACTCACCCATATGATAAACAACAGCAAGGTGCATCATAGCAATGACATGCTAGCAAGGATCATATAAAAGTCTAAATACATGGATCAAGGTACTATCCTAAACATGGCAATGAGCATGTAAATGAAGAAATGCCACAATGAAGCACAACAACATGCTACTAGATATAACATGAGCATGATAAATGATGGCAACCAAAGAGGATCATGCATAAAACAAGCTAATTAGCAACATCAAGATCCATATATCCATGGTCTCAATAACAACATTCACATGCTGCGAAAAGGCCCGACATTTCAAGAGCAAACGTTGTTGAGCCAAACACAACTAGACCAACAAAAGGTCCTAGGAACACAAATAGCATGGACGTAAATGGTGACCATGGACACATAGACGAGAAGCTACACATGGCAACACTGTATGCATGATGATGAATACATGCCATGAATGAAGAACACAAGCTCATGCAAAATTGGTATGAAGCATATAAGCATGAAGAGCAATAAAAGGTGATCATGAGCAATACAATTCACAAAGTAGTAGCTGAATCATATAACCCTAATCTCATGAAAAACACTCACATGTAGCACAAAGTCTGACAAACAAGATCTTAAGCAACAAAGCCAATCATGTGGCACAAACTCTAGCATCACAAGTCAGGACACAAAGCTAATCATGGATGTAATAGAAAATTAGGGTCATACAACCTAGATACTATTCATGACAATGTAAAGCAAATGATATATGGCATATGCCCACAATTAAAACAAATGCTCATACCAAATGAATAATAGCATGAATAGGATAAAACAAGAAAATCACATGCTAGGGAAAGGGCTCATGAATACATGATATAATACATGAAGCACAAAACATGGCCAGGAGAAACATGCTATGGCACCAAACAAGAAAGACAAAAATTAACAAGACCTAGCAATGTACATATAATACACATGGGAGCAAGAGCAATCACAACATGTCATGGTAGTGATGATTACAAGTATAAAGGACATGAGGGTATGAGATAGCTCACTATGGAAGTGGAAGTGCTCAATGCTGTTATCATGAAGATCAACACCTGTGGAGCTAAACACGAGGCAGACGAAGTCGAAAGTACATGCAGGTTAGCATGATGCACATGATGGTTATGCAGGAAGATCCAACCCTTTAGAGACAAGCCGCAAAGGCCAACTCAGAATTCACATCGAGTGCCAACACTGAAAAGCGATAGAACCGATCCTAGAGGAGACTAGGAAAGACCAACATGAGCAACACACTTTCATGCAACTCTTGCCGTGAGTGGGCACTTCGAGGAAAAACGAAGTCCACCACTTGCACATGGCGGAGATGACACCTTGGGACAACTCTTGGACTAAGAATCGAACTAAGAAAGCACAAGACCACAAGATAATCCAAATCCACTCCACAAGGTAGTAATCAAATCCTTATGCTAGCCTTAAGCGACTCATGCCATGAGAAAGGCAAAGAGCACCTAATAGCATCATCACATAGACATGACACAAGGAATCGGCATAAGAGGGCAAACAACCACACAATGTCCATCATTCCCGCCAACAAGGTCAAGCACAAACAAAACAAGGAAATCACCTGGACAAGCAAACAAAACACCTAAACTACTCGGCAAGAACACCCAGAAGAAATTTAACTCTAAATATAAGGGTGAATGCAAAGTAGAAGATGTAGAAAATAAGGCAATGCACATGTGAATGATGCTAACATGATAATGAATGTATACATAGCATCAATAGATAAGAATAAGTAAGCATAGCCTTAAAACTACTACCACCATGAGTAGTTATTGACAATTAAGCACAGAACTAGGGCACAAATATGAAAACAACAAGATATGGCTCTAGCTAAAATTAACTGCACTAGAGAGAGATCAAACCCTAGATCAAAGCAATTATTACCAATAGAGAACATACTAGAGTATTTGACATGATATCAATAGAGATTTAGCTCTAGCCAAAGTTAATTGCACAATGGAGAAGGAGAATGCAAGCAACGCCTACACATGTGTCAGCGTATTTCACTGAACAGGACCCCGTCAATGGACAGGGTTGACTACTCCTAGGATGGAGAGTATGGCTCGATAGAGGGCGTATTCGTGATTGGAAACCCTAATGGCTCTCGCGTGAGGGATTTCGGGGATCAATAGATCAATGAACGCGGTGATGTACCCAGGTTCAGGCCCCTAGCATGGGTAATAGTGCTACGCCTGCTAGAACTTTGTTGAGGAAAATACGGAGGTGATTACAATGGTTCTTCTGGTCTCGGATCCTTTGAGGAGAGCTCGATCCCCTTCCCCCATGCACCAGAGCTCCCTTAGATTGGCGGGGTTGGCTCGGGCAAGTGAGAAGGTGACGCTATGCTGGTCTACAACTCATTATTTAAACCCATCATTCTAGCCTTACACCGACCCATGACTCATTTATTACACCCATCGCTGTAGCCTTGTCCTTCGGATTCCATTTAATGTCCCTGTATGGCTTCGCCTGGTCCGCTCAGGAAGTGACACTCTTGCGATGGGTTTGGTGAGAGGCATTAGAAGGATGGGCTGTCGTCTTGTTGATAGCAGAATTCTTCACAATCAATGACCTGACACAGCGTGTCAGGGGAAGGAGACTTCGAGGGGAAGCCTTCTCCTCATTCCTTTGGTTGCCTCTGTGGCCTGACAAGGGGGGCCTGAACGCCCACCCGCTTGCCAGGCCGCCACCTAAGCTGACGCTCGGCGGGCAGGGCTTGATCGCCCACCCGCTTGCTAGGCCGCCATTTAAGCTGATGCTCGGCAGGCAGGGCTTGATCGCCCACCTGCCCGCTAGGCCGCCACGTGGGCTTACTGCTCGGAGAGTTGGGCTTGATCGCCCACCTGCTCGCCAGGGCGCCATGTGGGCTTACCGCCCGGTGAGCAGGGCATGATCGCCCACCTGTTCACCAGGCCGCCACGTGGGATTACCGCCTGGCGAGCAGGGCATGATCGCCCACCTGCTCGCCAGGTCGTCACGTGGGCTTTCCACCCTACGAGCAGGGCATGATCGCCCACTTGATCGCCAGGCCGCCACATGGGCTTACCGCCCGGCGAGCAGGGCATGATCGCCCATCTGCTCGCCAGGCTGCCACATGGGCTTTCTGCCCGGCGAGCAGGGCATGATCGCCCACCTGTTCACTAGGCCACCACGTGGGCTTACCGCCCGGCGAGCAGGGCTTGATCACCCACCTGCTCGCCAGGCTACCACGTGGGCTTTTCGCCCAGCGAGCAAGGCATGATCGCCCACCTGCTCGCCAGGCCGCTACGTGGGCTTCTTGCCCGCTAGGCCAGGCCACTTCTCGGGCCCACTATTCTGCGGTGGAAAGGGTACCCCGATGCAAAGTACACCGACAACATGATACAAATAAAATTCTAGCCATTGACCTAAGCAATTTCCGACTACCAAAATAATACAATCAAGCATATGTAGACAGGCAACACAAGTCATACGATAAGAATGGCATGATAACAAAATTAATTTTCAACCTAGGCATGCAAGCATCAATATCTAAACATCATCAATGGCAAGCAAGGCATCGAGAATAACCAGTGGTAAAAGAGCAACCTAGTATATCTATCAAGCACAAAGCGAGAAAGGTCGCTAGGTTGTCACCTCATGTACCATGACGATGCTGATGGTCTATAGGAGTCGATTACGATCAACCAAGAAAACAACTCCACCATGGGCCATCAGTCAAGATCAATCGCAAGAAAACCATTACCACGCTTGCAGCAGTCCACATTAGTCGACGGCTCTTGGATCGGTGAAGATCCCAAAAGAGAGCACCACCATAGCTCTGATACCAATTGAAGGATCGAGATGGCGAACAGAGGGGGGTGAATGGTCGGATATAAATTTTCTCCCAAAATACTCCAACTAATACCTCAAAAGGTTCGCGCAAAGGAAAGCGTGAAAAACCCGAACAACTAGACAACTATGTGTACCCCCTAGCTTGCATGAATGAGTACCATAGAATATGTGAGGGTTTTTGAGTCACAATCCTGGTTGTCTAGTGGCCAAAACAAAAGGATTCAATTCAACTCTTGCTTTTAGAAAGAAGATCAATTCAAAAAACAAAAGCCACTTTCAGAAAAACAAAAGCAGAATTTCTAGAAACTGCGCTCATTTGGAGCAGGAGGTTGGTGGACTTCTACTGCTCAAGAAATTTTGACAATTTTTCTTCCAATGAAAAGATGAGTAATGAAGAACTCAACCAAAGTTCACCACAAATATCCATACAGAAGAAACAGGAAAAATCTAAGAACATAGATAGTTTGGTGCTCGGTTTTCACCTCATGGCGCCCAAACGGTGCAATAAATGGACTCCAAAATTTTTCTACAGGTGGATATGAGAGTCCCGCACATTCTCCAATAAGAATAACTCAAAAAAGATTTTTTTAGATTTTTTGAAAAATCAAATAATAACTACTACGCGAAGAACAAGTTTTGGATAGAGTTGCAACTTGAAAGAAAAGATGATCTCTACTTAATCCAAGAGTGCAAAAGAGATGTAAAACCATATGAACACACTCAAGACATCCAAGATCAGCATTTAGAAGGAGGGGAGGAATATCCAAATTGCAAGAAAGTAAATTGCGTGAAAGTAAATTGCTGGAATTTAAATGCTGAATTTAAGACATAAAGTAAATGCGTAATTTAAATTCAAGCATGAATGAAAAAGATTTGCTTTTCTGGAAGGAGAAGGTTTACAAAGCCACACAACAAGGTGGGCAAAGCTCAAAGGAGCACAAAAACCTCTGCAACCTTCAAGGGGAGGAGGCTACCCCTCCACCCCTATTTATACTACTCTTGGGCCACCTACCACCCTTGGATGCAGTCCTCAACCCTAGAGAACTCATCTATGGGCTAGGATTTGCCTACTCACACAGCCGTGCAAGGCCTAACCCAAAACCCACACACATACCAGGTTTTCTTGCACGGTTTACAAAGCATACTACCTAGACCTGCTAACCTATCAACTAGACCGCAATCCGACGGCCTTCCTTGATCCACGTGACATCTAACTAGCATCTCCTCCTTTCCTTGTCTTTTTGGCTTGCCCGGACTCCATCTCCGATCATCTTCCAATGATCTTCTGACCGTCTGGACCTCTGACGCTCCTCGCCTAGTCCCGGTCATCCTCCGCCACACCATGACCTAGCACCGTCGCCCTACAACCATCAAAGACAAGGAAAACCTTTCACATAGCAATACCCACACATATATTCAATGATTATCTCAAAATCATTAATCAATCATAATTTCTCTCAAAGTTTCGGTGCTACCACCCCCAGACCGGTAGCACTGTAAAAGCAACCAACACTCAAATTGCTTCAAATCATAATCCAATTCAATTCAAACTCAATTTCAAATCAAACCAATCTCAAATCTTGTCAATTACTCATTACACCCAAGGATAGACCTCCACTTGGTCTTTCAAGATGTGCTTCCCTCCATCCTTCTTTGATATTTTGATCCATCTCATTATTCATATTGTGAAAGAGATACAGTTTCTTGGCCCTGTGTTTCTACATTAGATGTACCCTTTCGAGAGGTTCATGGGGGTTGTGAAGAAATATGTTTGTAATCAACGTCGGTCGAAAGGGTGCATTCCTGAAGGATGTGGAACCGAGGAGGTCATTGAGTTCTGCATCAATTACATGGATCTCAAACCGATTGGTGTGCCCGTATCTTGCCATGAGGGGAGGCTACAGGGGGAAGGGACACTAGGTCAGAAATTGATCCGTACTAACGATCGTGCTTCATTCACGTAAGCACATTTTATAGTTAAACATCAATTAGTTGTAACGGCCACGTATGTCAACATGCACAAGAACATGCTGAGAAGAAAAAACCCATTTAAGTCTGAGGTTTGGATCACGAGAGAGTATAGAGATAACTTTGAAGATTGGTTGCTTAGACACATGATGCACACACAGACAGAGTGTACTCAGTTGAGAGCATTGGCTAAGGGACCGTCATATACAATTTTGACATTTGTAGGATACAACATCAATGGATATACATATTATACGAGAGCACAAGATAACAAGAGCACTAACCAGAACAACGGTGTCTTTATAAATGCCTATGATAGCAATATGCAGACCTACTATGAATTCATATAAGAGATTTGGGAGCTTAACTATGGGCCTTTAAAGGTCCCCCTCTTTTGGTGCCAGTGGGTCAACCTCCCTAGGGGCGTGAACATCGACAAGTACAGTATCACTACTGTGAACTTCAAACACTTCGGATACAAAGAAGAACCATTCGTACTTGCTAATGTCATTACACAAATTTTCTTTCTAAGGGATTTGGCTGACAAGGAACGCCACGTGGTTCTTCAAGGAAAAAGAAAGATTGTCGGAGTTGAGAATGTAGTCGAAGAGGAAGACATAACCAATTTGATGAGCTTTCTCCTTTCAGTGAGAACATTGACCTAGATCTCATGGAAGATAGAGAGGAAGCTACATACATACACCGCGATCATAACAAAGGTTGAATCATCACTTAGTTGTATTAATTAAGGATATGCTTTATTTTGTATGAAGGTCAAGCTTCAATTTCTAATATAAACATTTTGTACAAAGAACATGCTTCAATTTGTATTGTACGGACTGTTGATTATTACTGTACTATAGATATTTAACAAACAATAATAATATAAACATTTTGTACGAAGGACATGCCTCAATTTGTATTGTATGCACTATTGATTATTAATATAAACAAACATTAGTTAATATAGTATGCAGGGGGTAGGGACTATCATTGTCAGTTCCTTGGTAACGCGGCACATATGGTGAGACATCAGTGCCAGTTCATACCTCAACCGGCACTGATAGTGAGACATTAGTGCCGGTTGAGGTTCGACAACTAGCACTAATATAACACATCAGTGCCAGTTCGTATCTCAACCGGCACTGATAATGAGTCATTAGTGCCGGTTGATGTATGATAGCCGGCACTAATATAATACATCAATGACGATTTGTACCTCGCTCAGCACTGATAGTGAGACATGAGTGCCATTTTGTACCTAAACCAGCATTGATGGTGTTATATTAGTGCTAGTTCATAAATCAACTAGCATTGATAGTGTCACATCACTGCCGGTTCAAAAATAAATCGGTAGAGATTATACATCGGTAACGGTTTTTTTGGGTGAGCCGATAGTGATGCTCCTTTCCATATAAACATGTGCTCTTCCCGCACTTAGCCATTTTGCCCGTTTCTTCCTTTCGATTTCGTCAGTGTGCCCTAGCCACCGCGACCACACCGCGTCCCCCCACCAGCCCTCCTCCACGCCGACCCTCCCCACATCAGCCCCTCCCCGCGTCAACACCACCCCGCGCCGGACCCTCCCCGCATCGACACCACCCCGCATTGGTCCCTCCCCACGTCGACCCCTCCCCACACCGGTGTCTCAACCTGCGGTGTCTCCCCCCACGCGGCGCCTCCCCCTCTCCAAAACCTCCCCACTTGAGGTTAGGATCAATTTGCACAGATTACATACTAGTTGTATAAAATATGAGTATTTCCCTCAAAACATCAGTTATCTTTTACCATCGGTGAGAAATTTAATACCACATTGGGCATGGTGTCAACGAAGGACAAGATATTCTAAAAATGTAAAATAGTGAAGAATACCTTTGTGGTTCCAAGAAATGCATCAGTACCCACAGGGAAGTTTTGCAAACTCACACCGACAACTGTTGATGTGAAAACTTGTTTAGGATCATTAAAACTAAATATACTTGCAGAAAAGGGGCATATCATTACTTGTACATGTGTATGTTTTCCTTCTATATCATTTATTTAGCTACGTAGAATTTCATATGCTTGAATCATGATACATTTGTCATCTGACACCTGTATTTTATGGAAAACTACTATTGTTATCACTTGACAAATTTGAATTAGTTTTAGGACTTCAATAGTTGCTATTGAAATAGATACTATTTTATCACTATGTTAGTCAATTACACACTGAGAAGTATTCAAAATTTACTACCACTATCACTTGCTAAATTATGTCTATAATCATGAATTGACATTAGGTGTTTAATTTGGTGAGATTTTTGCAGGAACATGATAATAAAAAAAATTTGTTCTAGAGATTTGTGTATTTGTTACTATGTCTACCTCTTGTGCATATATAGGAGCTATATCTTCGGGATACAAAATGAGATGCTTACTATGTTGTACTTTAGTAGAAACATTTTCAGGTAGTTGTTGATTTGCTATGTGCAATTCATATGATTTCTTGCAAAACTGGTGGCGTTTAGGTGGGGGGAGCTGGCTACCATATGTGGAGTGTAGATCGTTCTCACATGTGCAGGCATTAGAGAAACAGATCCATGAAGCTTTAGTTTTGTTTTAGTATCCATGTTTACAAGGCTAGCAACAATGTTCTTTCGCTATCCATTTGTATGTAAAAGTAGGAGAACTAAAATATAAAGGAGGAACCGGAAAGGATAATCTTTTGAAATCACCTGCTGTTAAATAAAAACAATATGTCATCTATTATTTGGGATGAGATGAAATTATGCTTGCAGCCTTCCATTTTGGATCAGTTTTAAATAAAAACAATGTCATCTATTATTTGGGATGTATATGATTTATATTTCATGTCTGCCTTGCTTTATTTATCGTTTCATACATGTATGCTCCATGATTACCTTTGTATAGTCAGGCAATTACGCTCTATATATGCAAACTTTGATATTAGCAACTCTAACACATGACAAACTGGTCATTCAATTTGTGCGAAGATTCATCTCATGACTTTGTTAATTTAAAATACCAGATAAACTTGCTGCACATGGCCTCTAACAGGGACAAGTGCCGGATGGCGCTGAGCTCTTGAACCAAAGTCTGGAGCAAAAGCCGATAAGGTTCCTCGACCTAGAACAACTCAATGAAACAAATGTACATGAGGTGATTCTTTAGTAGGATGTTCTTCCCATTGAAATTCTTCATGTAGATAGGGTAATTCTCTAGCAGGGCCAAATGACTAATGAAATAGTCAAAATGCACGGTCAGACATCAGTTGAACAAAGGCAGTGTCGTGGCCGAGGTCCTAGTAAGATGCAGATAGGTGAACGAAAGGTGATCGTGGAGCTTGATGTAGTCGGAGAACCAGCTATACCCGCATCATTGCTTGGGCTATATCGGACAGCATGCGGGGTCCTAGCTATAGATAATGTGCCCATCATGTACAAATCATGGACACGCTGTGGCAATTGCCCATCGTATGTGCCCGATGACATCAAGGAAACATTGTGGACAGAGTTGATAGCCAAGTTCCACTTTCCCGAAGATCAATTGGAGCTTGCCAAGAAACATGCACTAACCGTCATGGGATCCGCATGGAAGAATTCGAAGACAAAGTTGAATAAGGAGTATGTTAAGAAGGATCAAATGCCGATTTTAATAGATACAGAGGTTAGAGCAATTTTGGGATGAATTCGTGCATTATAAGAATTCTGATGAAGCCCAGGCTATCAGCCAACAGAACAAGGGAAACTCGGACAAGAACATTTACTCCCATATGCAAGGCAACGGTGGCTATGTGAGGAAAGTGCCCAAGTGGGATGCATGGGAAGAAGAGCTAACTCATAGTGGAGTTATTCCTGAGAAGTCAGATGGCCCCAAGATCAAAGTACTGGCTGCTTGCGAGGCGGGCTACTCTGTCGGATGATGGTAGCTTATGTTTCAGAAGCGAGAAAGACGAGGAAATTTCGAAGAAGATCGTAGATGCCAACTCCCAAGCTACTCAGGGCTCCTTCTTGCCAAGAAGGGAGAATGACGAGCTAACACACATCTTGGGTAACAAAGAGTATCCTGGTCACACTAGAGGGTTCGGCTTGATGCCCTGGAAAGCAGCGTTCCCAGAGGATGTCGAAATTTATAGACGTCCAAAGAAATCCAGACAAGAATAGTTGGATGCATGTCTATGAGAAATAGAAGACTAGATGCACAAAAGGAAAATGGAATTAGAAGAAAAAAATGCAAAGGACGCAAGAAATGCTAGCAAACGTCCTTGGTGAATGTTAGTCACATGACATCAGCCACTAGCTCCAGAGTCCCCCCAGTGCTCGTAAAAGTAGCCAAGCATTCGCGGGCCCTCCTAAAGAGGACTCAGCCTATAGTTTTCCTATGGACAAAATCGTAGAGCCGACACGTTGTAGTTTGCACTTGCCCGTAGCGAACATTACCATCAAGGTGGTTGAAGGGGTGGCTTGGCCAAGAATCGAGGGGCAGATATTGTATAACCACCCAATTCCTTAGGGATACGCTAGAGTATTAGTAGACAGTGTGGTTGACAGATACCATAAAGTTGAGGTTGAGATCCCAGGCGAGGAGGGGAAAAATAATCTTCGACAAAGCCTAAGCATATTCATCACGTGGCGCAACCGCTACGTAAAGTTTCTCTCAAATGATGACAACGATGATGATAATAATAATGATGATGAGGCGGACTATCCACCCAAGAAAAGTCCTCCTCTGGCGTTATGCAAAAAAGGTCCTTCTCCTGCTCTAGTACCACAAAATAGTAATCAAAGAGCACCACGATCTCACAATTCTACACGGTTAGGGGGGAAAGTTCCTCATTCGTGAAACCAGTACAATCTCTTAAGAAACGAGCATATGGTCTGACCGAATAAGAAACTAGAAAGGAAGTAGACGCCAGCGTAACAGCTCACTTAAAATAGACGCCACCACTTGATAAGCTTGTAATCGAAGCTACTGAAAGGGATTTCTTCGTGGGCTTAGCGACGGTTAAATAGATAGGACAGGCAACTAAATCTCCTCAACTTAGCTACTGATCAGACTACGAGCGCTTCTCTAGGAAGAAATCTAAAGGAGATGGTGGTAAAGGAGCTGTTGCTGGAGAACAAGGGGGTGTTAACGGGTAGGAGCCCCCTCTAAGGTGTCCATTCATTGACAGGGAAGTTTTGGTGGATCCAAATGAGGAGCCCAGACAGACAACACAGTTACGGCATCTACATCAATGGTACCGACAGTATGTCCAAGAGACAAAGAACGATGTGTTCCCCGTCAGATACAAAGATTTGGATTTCCACAATATGGACGGCATTTTCTGGGTAGAGCACAAAGAAATATATCGGTTGTACCAACAAGATGCCCTAGACGTGTCTATATTAAGAATGTGGACTCTGTAAGTCTCTTATATAATTTTTGTTGTATATTAACATACCCTTAAACTGAGGGTCTGACTTCTTTTTTTATGTAGAATGGAGGCAATGACACTTAGAGCAGACTTAAATGAAAGGGTAGGGTTCCTCAAGCCAGGCCTTGTCAACTGCAAACTTATTTTAGATCCATCCAAACATGATAAAAGAGATTGAGGAGTACGTACTCAAGGCGCTGCTAAAGCTATAAGACAAGACCTACGTACTTTTACCATACAACTTTCAGTACGTGTTTTCCTGTGTACTAGTCTCGCACATTTAATGCGGAACACTATGTGATGACTAAATTGGCTTCTGCAGCTTTCACTAGATCCTCCTCGTCATTATGTTAGACGAAAGCAACATTACTATCTTGGACTAAATGAGGAAACCGACAGACGATTACAAAGAAGTAATAGAGTTGCTAGACAGGTAAACTCGAGAGCAAATGGCTGGGTTTATCGTTCAAGAAGTTATCAACCCGAAGGGCGAGTTTTATGAGCCACAAGTGAGATGTGAATGATTGCGAATGAACAATGTAATAATTAAATATTATGATGCTTCAATGTATTTGAATTACGCTTTATCGATGTTTCGTTAATATTGTGCATAACATATACCATACAGAATACATCTACTATACAGTATACATGCTTCAACATTACATAATACATATACTACAAAAAAATATATAAAAAGGTTTGAAAAAACCCATCACTGCCAGTTTTGGAGAAAAATAGGGCAGTAATAAGGAGTTATACTGCTGGTTGCCAATGGAATTGTAACACCCCGACGCCCAACGCGCCACGGATGCTACCAAAAACCCTAAATAACGAATGATACCTTTACGCAAAGATCGAAACTGAATTCAATCTCTAAACTCTCAAACCGGCTTAAAACTAAGTTACCGAACTTTACAAAATTTAGGCATGACCTCTCTAGAACAGAGGACATCCACTCAGCAGACAAAAGAACAATAGCAGTTATATGATATCTTTCTAGCAGGTCCTTAGATAATCAATCACACATCCAATAGAAATTAATAAACTTCACCACGATAACAACACATTACAACTACATTAATTACATTCAAAATTTAATGAATGGGTTAAGTAAATTTGTTGGAGACCGCAGTCGTGCACGTGTTACTACTCCCAACCTGACGAATCAGCTTCAAGGTACCTAAAACAGGGAGTAAACAAGCGTGAGTCCAAGACTCAGCAAAGTGCAACATTAATAAAAAGTAATGAATTCAATTGAATTACTTTTACTCTAGAATTTGATATAGCCATTACTAAATGGAAATCAACAAGTAAAAGAAACGATAACTAACTCCACTTACCACACCAACTCGAAAACATAACTAAATCTTACCCTCGCCTCAATAAACATTTCTGGATGAGTCCACGCCTCAATCCTCAACCTGTTCTTCCCATTCTCATCAATCCCAATTATCCATTGCAACACACAATGCAATGGAATGCATTTATGCTTTCATACTCAAGTGCACAAAATATACAAAAGCAGAATCTCATATCCATACATCACAATCAACTCATTAAACATGATTCATCATCGTAAATGCAATACAGATGCAAATATGCCAAACAAAAGCAGAATATCATATCCATACATCACAATCAACTCATTAAACATGATTCATCATCGTAAATGCAATACAGATGCAAATATGCCAAACAAAAGCAGAATATCATATCCATACGTCACAATCAACTCATTAAACATGATTCATCATCGTAAATGCAATACAGATGCAAATATGCCAAACAAAAGCAGAATATCATATCCATACATCATAATCAACTCATTAAACATGATTCCTCCTTGTCAATGCAATGCAGATGCAAGTATGCTTGCATGTTCATATGCTCATTTCATTTCATAATTCTCATGCATATTTCACAATTCTCATGCATATGATGCATCATGCATGTCTCATTTCCTCTTTTAGCACATACCGGTATTGCCGAGCACCACCCGTCGATGCGTGCCCTCAAATCCAACCATGCATGTCTCATCTCTTCTTTAGCACATACCGGTATTGCCGAGCACCACCCGTCGATCGTGCCCTCAAACCCAACCATCCTGTGGAAGGGCTGCCGAACAGACTTGCCCGCTACCCAAGAGCGGGTCCTCGCTATCACCGCTCCCATCCACGCCAATGGATGGGACTACTGTAGGAACTCCGAGCACACCGGATTAGTCATACTGCATCAGTATGACTTTCTCACCGCCCTGGCTCAATGCACTTTTCATGAATGCACATATGCAAATGCCATTCTCAACATCATATCCAAATTCTCAACTTCCGTATTCACATTCTCAACACTCATAATCATATTCTTAACACTCATAATCACCTCCTCAACATTCGTATTCATACTCACATCACCAATACTCGAGTAATTACTAATTCCATCTATCTTGATTATAGATCAAAACATTTTCGCAATCAAACTCCATACTCCGTCCTCACATTCAATTCATTTATCATCAATACTTCATACAAAAACCATAATCCTTTATCATGAATACGAATTGAACCATCATTCTTAACTCAAAACTCATGTCTTTGATATCAATAATACCCTAAACCTCCTAATGAGCACCAACATGGAACATAAGTTATCACAACAAATCACATGGACAAGGCACATGATTCTTCAATATAGCACACATAGCAAACAAACAAAGATGCACGTGCAAGTTTCATCCTTTAATGTCATTCATGGGTACCCACATAGCCTACCCATACTAGTGTTGTCAATATGACCACAACAAACATTAGCGGTTCACAAATCAAATCAATCAAGATATTCAACCTACAATTCACAAAGTCCAATAAATTGATGCACTTGCATATAATCTAGTTTTGAACGATATCATAACCAATTAACCATTCTCATTCATCACATCGCAAGCAAAATCAAACATGAAAATATTAAAATAACACATGGATAATTATATGCTTGCAAAACCAAATGGCCACCTAAGCCACAACCGAATACAATACACTTGCCTTCAACTTCTCGAGATGGTGTGGCGAGACGAGGTTGCCACACCCGGGGTCACACCACCTGCACATAGATATAGCCCACTCAAAACACGCCCAAAACCATCACAAGACTCATAACTAAGTGGGCTTCGCAACCCACTCCTAAAACCCGAAAACAGAAATCTACCAACCCAGGACAGCACTTGATAAAACGGGCATAACTTTCAAACGGCTGAACGAAACTTAGCGATTTCAGACTTCATTGAAAGGTAATTCGATTATGTACAACTTTTTCTATAGCCGATCGACCGGGAAAAGCACCAATTATTCCCAGATTTGCGACGAACAGCAAACGAACATAATTTAACTTGTTCTGGACAGCAATCGGTAAAATAGCCATAACTTTTAAATGGCTGAACGAAACATAGCGATTTTGGACTTCATTGAAAGGTAATTAGATTATCTACAACTTTTTCTATAGCTGGATCCCCAGGAAATGCTTGCAAAATTTTCAATTAGCCGTCCAAACAGAGGGACAGAATTCAGTGCAAGCAGAAAACTCCAAAAACACTCTAGACTCCAAATCTCTCAACTAAATGCATCTCAAATACAAGGATCCTAGCTGGGCATTAGATCAAACGCCTTACATGCAAGAAATAAAATCCCCCAAAAACCTAGGGTTTACCTCAAATCTGACTCATGGAGGAAAGGGAGGGAGGAGCCGAGGTAGGGCTGCCTTGGGGGGGTCGCTGCCGGCTGGAGGGCGGCTCGCTGCCGGCCAGAGGTGCCAGAGCAGCCAGGGCTCGCCGGAGCTACTGCTGCTCTTGTTGCTTGGGCTCGGCTGCTGCTGCTCTTGCTGCTTGGGCTCGGCTGCTGCTGGTACTCGCTGCCGACAGGGGGAAAGGGAGAAGGGCGCCGGCAGGAGGGAGTCTAGGGAGGCGCCGACTAGGAGGGATACTGGAGGGAGTCGGCATGTGCTTGTGCTGGGAGTCGGCAGGGGCTTGTGCAGGGAGCCAGCACTTGGGAAAAAGAATGACTCACACATTTTTTTTGAGGGAGGAGAGCTAGGGCCAATAAATTGGCTAAGTGGCCAGGATTAAGGAGGGTCTTCCAAGGGCAAGAAGGTAAGTTTGCTAAAAGCCTCTCAAAACTCCAACTGAAGCCCTCCTTTTTAACAGAAAAATGAAATTCTCAATAATACACACATCATTTCGTATCATAGAAACTTCATACAAGGGAGCACACCGCAAAAGCTCACTAAATCCTAACGCAACAGAAACAAAGGTTTAGTTAAGACCCAAACCCGATATGCAAACAACATAACCCAAACCTTTAATAAACCATGAGACGACAAAATTCTTCTCCAGAATAAATCCTTGAATCAAGAAAATGAAAACATTTCTGGCAAAAACCTTGGCAAAGAAGATTTGCGGTATTACAGGAATTGTGGCAGCGATAATTACTTATCAATGTCGATTATCGAGGAAAATGTGGCAGTGATAATTACTTACACTGTCCATTGTGAAAGATAACTAGCAGTGATAGTTATTATCACTACCAGCTATAAAACATGAACCAACAGAGATAGTGATTATCACTGCCGGTTTATATCCGATAGTGAGAGTCCTCGACTATCACTGCCACTTAGGTAGTGCTGGGTTCACATCTGGCAGTGATGCCGATGTGGACCCGGCAGTAAAGACGTATTCTGTAGCGGTGTGTATATGTATGTGTAAGTAAGTGTATGTGTATATAGTAATTACCTATGACACTATGGTGCCTAGGGACTATGACCCAAAATGGGTATTTCCCATATATATATTGCATGCAAATTCTATCGGAGCTTCAATTGTGGTTGATTGTCTTCTCTTATCTTTCTTTCAACTTCACGTGAAAGATTAAGTAAACATGACAAATAATTGATTTCTTTACAAGATATCATGATCTTAATGTCAAAATCTAGTCAAAAATAAAAGTTATTCATCCAAGTCTTTTCGGTCTCTTTCAACCAGAACACAAAGATCTATACTGAAATTCTTGGTAGTACTCATCCACTATTTTACTACATTGTTTTAGACATTGCAATTCATTTTGTAATTGATGAGCAACATATGAAGGAACAAATCTAGCTCTTAGAATTTTCTTCAATTTTATCAATGTGCTAGGGATGTCCTGATTTTTACTCATATAATCATTCCACTAATGAGCAGCAAAATTAGTAAATCCACTAGTAACAACCCTATCCTTATCATGCTCAGGAATTTCATGTTTATCAAATTATTGTTCTACAGCTAATTCCCAAGTAAGATAACCATCAGGATCATATTTACCACTAAAAATGGGTATAGTAAACTTATTTTTGGTACATGTGCTATGTCGTCATACCTCCCGTGGTGTTGAAGTTGTGCTCGTACGTTTTTATATCTCAATGTGTGAACTATCTCTTTTGCTAGGATGTTGTTTGCCCAAGCACTTGACGTTGAGAACCTGCCATTGTTAGTGAAGACAAGAAACAAAATCGCAAGTATAATGTTCCTATCACTATGTAGGATGTGGTGAAAAGCCGCTCAACTCTCGAGTTGGTACCAAAGCTCTTAGAAGTTCTTACTATGCAGCAGGGGTTGTTGGCCATTAGCGATATCAAAGGATCTTCGAAGCTTGGATAAAGCGATTGCCAAGGGACCGAACAAACGTACGAGGTAGAATATGTGGAACTAGGTAGGCTAAATTTATTTTCTATGCAACTTGATAATTCTAGTTATTGTAATAATAAGTGATGACCCAAACTAGAATTCAAAAGACTTAGTTGCCGATCTCAAAAATATAAACGAAATTCAAGATAACACACACGCAAAGATAATAAAACTTAATGCAACCAATGGAATGAGCTAAATAAGAATAATTTCAGCACCAATGCTCGTGTTGCATAAGACATGGAGAGACGCTAGCTAATTGCTTCAGAAAAGGTAAAAGGGCAAAAGATTGCTCACTACTTAATACAATTGCATAATTTGAAAATAACAAACACAAATTAGGGTTTTGTTCAATGTAGTGCTGCCGACCACTATTCTGTTTTTTTTTGGCCTTTTGGCTCTTTCTTTCTCTTTTCTTTCTTTTGGTGACTTTCCGCCAACACTAGCATAAGCAAAGTTTTGGAATCTCTAGCTTGACATCACAGGATAATATGATATGATAATGCAATGTATCAAGTGGAGTAGCCCCAAGCAATATCAAATAGCTAGTCTTAATTGGGATCAAAGTATTCGCAAAGGATGAATTGGTTTTCAAAGGTATGTGCACTAATGTTTTGGGATTTTATGGTTGTGGACGCTACTGGACTCAACCAAATCGAAGGAATAAATCTAGAACACAAATTGAAGCAATAAACCCAAATTTGGCCAGAACAGTGCAATAAAGTTTTCACTGCAATTAAGGTATGAAAATGACTGAATCTTGTTTGCTCACAATGTAATAAATTGAAAGTGATGTTCTATGCTTTAAAACAAGCATACGAACACACAATTTTGAGCTCGTATGTAGAAGTTATAGCCAAAACACTATGGTGCACAAATTTCACAAAATTCAGCCGATCTGACCAAATCTGAATCCAAATCAAATTCAGTTTGAAGGAGTCCGAATCATGAAGGACACCCAAAAACATTTTTGTAGATGACTCTTCAAGGATTCAGGAAAGTATAAAAATTTCTCAATCAGAGTTCAGATGTGAGCGTTATGATCAAAATACCGAACCAATGTAGATTGGAAGTGAACTTGCTTCTCCAATTTGATGTCTAGATTAAACAAACTTTGATACGAAACTAAAGTCTATGCCCAACTAGGTTTTTGTGGAGCTTCCCCAAGGTTTTAGGAAAGTGCAAAAACACTAGAATCTGAGCTCGTATGAGAAAGTTATGAACAAAACAAAGAACTAGACTGATTGAAATAAAAGCTACGCGAAGGAAAAACGATTAGCAAATAAACAAAGACTCTAATGGATCAAAACCTAACAAAACACACTAAAATACTAGATTGAATCTAAAGGTTGAATTTTTGTAGATAATTTCAGTTTTGGACAAAAAACAAAAACTAATCTAAGGTACTGAATCTCTCACCGAGCAATTTGACACTCTAATACCACCTGATGTGAGTTTGGTGTCCCGATCTTTCGATCAGAGCGATAACATCAATTTGGTGGAACTAACTTTGATGATCTGTCTACAAAGTACGATGACAATGCACCTTAGCAATTGCTAAACCAACTCCAAAGGGTTATTGATCTTGTCGTGGACACGATTGACCTGAACACGAGATTCAATTCCTGCAAGTAACTAAAGAACTAGCAAGAACGATAGTAAAAGCAATCTGAAATTGCAAATAAGAATTGAGGTTCATAAAAATATAAATCAAAAGGTGGGGTTCTGCAAAGCAGTCTCAAGAGGCGGTCGTCTGACAAGTCTAAAGGACAATGTAGTTTGGCTTTAGGCTAAAACTATGCTCAACAAAAAACCCAAACCCTAATAGTAGCGGCAGCTAGCTATTTATAAGGGATAGGGTGCATGGAACTCGGCCAAAACAGTTGGAGGCCGACTATAACTCAAATTACAGGGCTTAAGGCCCACGTATATTTGGACTGGAAAAGTGATGTCACCTATTTTATAGATTCTCGTTGACTCAAATGGAAAGTAGACTTGATATGCTTTTAGTCAAGTATAAGAACTCTCCAATTGGACACCATATGCAAAAGTTATGCTCGTTTTACTTTAGGCTGGTTCTAGAGCCCGAATTGGATTCTAGAACGTGATGGATTTGATATCTCTGTCTTCTTGGCCCATAGGTGACATGTTGGAGTTGATCCAACTAAGTGTGGATGTATCGATAGTAGTATCTTCTACAAGCATAGGTCAATTAGCATTAAAATATTAGAAATAATTAATCAATTTTGGTGCCTTTAAAAATTCCAAAACTAAAAATCTAGAAATTTTAAAATTTCAATGTCAGAATTTTTATAAAATATTCATGAATTCCAATCATGTAAAAAGTTTATAGTAGCATTGCCAAGCCATTATAAAACATCAATAAAATTTTATAAAATTTGTGGAATGTTTATATCTTTAGAAAATTCAAAAATAGAGAAAGGAAAATCTAGATAGCTGGATTCTCAGAATTTTTAATAATTATAGAAAAATGATCTAGATCTAAAAATTTTATAGCATGATAAACATTGTCTTACGTGCAACCAAAAAATTCTAAAAAATATCCAAATAAAATTAGCAGCTCAATTAATGTGATTTGCCCTGATTGTCTAGAGGAGGAAAACGCAATGAACTTGTTTCTCTCACTTGCAACCAGGGCCCACTTGTCATATGTGTGTTCTTCCTCACACCCAGCACAACACAGCAGCCACTTCCTCTATTCTCAGTCAACCAAGCTCACATAAGCCTTACTGCACTAGCTGACGTCACTTAGCCATCATTACGCCATCACATTTGTTTATATCCGAATTTCTGCACTGCCATGGTCAGGAAATCGCCACAAACCGAGTCGCCATTCTCACCCTATCCTCCACCTATTTAAGCTGGCTTCGAGCTTCATTTGAGCACCAACACACTATCTAGTACCTCCTCCAAAAATAGGTCCCAATTCTACCAGAGCCACCTCCAACTCCACCATGGCTAGAATTCCCCAATCCAACTAAGCTTCCACCCAACTCCCTAATCCCTGCACCATTTTCTAATTAAATTCACCTAGAGCATCTCCACCCCCTACCAAATGATTGCTTAACTCATTTTGGAGTTTCCTTTATTGTGGAAAGCTACCATCAAGTACCACCTTGCGTCGCCATTTGACTCTATTGCGCCACCTCTACCGGCCATCACAACTCAAGCCGAGGCCATGTATAGACTGCACAAGTTCTCAGGGTCCCATTTTAGCCTTCTCCGCACTCTCCTTGAGCTTACCTGCTACCGACCGAAGCAAGCCTGAGCCTAGCCTTGGCATAGCTCAAGCCCTTTGCTCTATTCTTTGTTTCATCCTCTAACTGGTGGACCCAAGTTCATAAAGCTTCCAGTGTTAAACCAATTTGAGTTAGCTCCTTCATTCCATGTCGTGGTACCAATCTCTTTTGAGCTTGAGCAATTGATAGGAACTAAGTGCACTGAGGTTGGCCCCTTGTCTGAAAATTTGCAATTAAAGATAATTAGCGAATGAACTGGATGTATTTCCTCCAAAGCATCGTGATCTTAAGTCAAGAAAAACCTTAATAAGCTCAAATAAGTTCATGGACTTGCTTAGTCTAATTGGCATCTCAAAGATAATTGTCATCTCTAATTAGAAAATTAACTTAGCAAAATCAATCAATTTAACTACTCTTTGAATTCTAATACCCAGAGCTTAACTAAAGTAGCATTTGATTTAAAGCACAAATCATCCTTGTCTTAAGTATATTCATATTCATGTATAACATATACCCTATGAAAACTTTTGTACATATGTAAAACAATGCCTTGATTATAAGACAGTAACATGGGACCAGTGTATAGTGTGACCTGTACCTAGAACTTAGGAAGGTAAGTTCATGAACCTGTTTGACTTAATTAGCATCCCAATTTTAATTAGCATCTCTAATCAAGAAGCCAATTAATTTGATTAATCTATAATTAATAGAATCTTGGATTAAGCAATCCTTAAGTTAACCAAATAATCTTTATCTCATTTATATATACCTATATGTTCCATAAAAATCCTCATACCTAGCTCGCAAATTAAAATAATACTGGTTATAAGAAAATAATGCATGGACCTACTTAATTAGGGCTTAAATATGTTATCTGATTCAAGGCTTGAAAACAAGAAGGTAAACGAACCTGATTATGTTAATCCTCCAGATCACTAATCAATAGATCAAGTTGATTCGTTTAATTAGTCAATTGCCAAGAACATAAATTAAACAAGCCCTCAGTACTAATCTTTATTATGTCTCTATGTATGTAAGCAATATAAAAAGCCCTATATGAATTTTTGACAAATTAATATAATACTTTGAAAATAAAATTATGACAAGCATGACCTACTTGTGAAAACTAAATTCCTGTCATATAGAACCCATGCTCGGTTATTTTCATAATATTTCTGTTGATGCAAAATATGTAAGTGTTAGACATTATTGATTTATAAGACCACCAAGTGTTAAGTCCTTCTCACTTTGAAAAATTCAATTAATCATGACCTTACCAATCAACCCCAAATGTTATGAAATCAGTTTCTAAAAACTTATATGAAACAAAATCTGTTGGTACAAAACATATGAAACTTCTTCCCTATTTGGATTAGAAATTAAACCAAGAAAATTTCTATAAGCATCTAAGACAGGTAATAGTAGGTCTTTTGCAAGTAGAAATTATGTATAAAAGGATCAATTTATAAAAGGCTAAAAATGTAGAAAAACCAACCTCTAAAATGTTGAAAAAAAATGTGACCAAGATTCTGTGCAGATGTTAAAACTGAGCAAAACTAAACCTACAATAATAAAGATTAATAGTACAAATAAAAATTAAGTAATTATAATATTTCTATCTTTGCAATGATAATTAGGTTTGAACTCTGTTCAATCATAAAGGTGAACCTTGCAAACTCAAAAGTTTGATTGACCATGACTATAGCTCATAAGGCTGCAACCTCGAACCATGAACTAATGCCCTGTAACCAGTAACCTAAACCTAGATCTTGTATATGTTAGTTTATTAGATTACCAGTACCTTATAGCTTATTTAAGTTTAAACATCTATAGCCTTCGTAAGCATGCTTTAAAAGTTGTATGTTTAAACCTATTACAATCCCAGGACCTCAACCCTATGTAAATAGGTACACTTGAAATTTATTTCTCCCAAAGTTCTATTAAAAGTAAAAGCCACCTCAATTGAAAATCTGAATAAAACCTAACTCATGCAAATGATTTTAGAGAACATGAAACCAATTCCTATACTTTGTATAAATAACAATCTTCCTATGTATTAGGAACATTCAGGGTTAAACACTATGTGCACATGATTTACCGTAGGGTGAATTATGGCTTAATTTTATAAATATCCAAATAATTTTATTCTATTGAATTTATAAAAACAAGAACCCAAAACTATTGAAATGGTAGATGTTATGCCTTGTAAGAATAGCTAAGGGCCGGAACCCTACCTACACCTGATCAAGATTAAAAGAAATAAACTAATATAGTAATTAGAAAACATGAACAGTCAAAGAATCATAAACCACCTACGATAATAAGACCATTAAACCTTAACCCTCATCAAACCCTAAAGCACCCTTGATTTCTATAGTAGATTTTAATTTGATTTTCTTTCTATCTTCTTTTTACCCTTATTAAAACTTGCCATTTGCTATGTTTCCCATTGAACGATGAGTAGACTCCGACCTTGTAGAAACCGTTGACGACGACTCCAGCTACAACCCCGATTTTGTGTTAGACAACAATCAGCAAGGTAAGCATCCCCTTTGATCATGTTGATCCTAGAAATTCAAAATTGTTTGAAAACTTTTATGCATGAATGAATTTTCAGTAAATTCACTATGTCATGGCATTGGTAGATATTACCTTCATCGATGGAACTTCCTTAATAAATATTAACATGACATCCTTTGTAGCCATAAGTCAATATCTGACAATTAATAATGTCAAATAGGCATACTCGATTATATTTGCACATACTTAGCCATGCTTTAGATTCAGACATGAATGGTTAGTTATACTATTCATGGTGAAAATAGAATATTGAACATGATGGAAAATGTGGATAATGGTATTTTGGTAAAAATGAAAGTAAAACTATAAATTTGACAGTAGGCGAGCTATTGGCAATAGCCAGATGTGCATGTGACATACACATAGTGTACAGGGAGATTTCTCGCCTGGGTCAGACTAAGGACCAAACTATTACGTTGTTTTCAGGCCAAAATAACCATACAATCACAAGTGCTGGTATGAGATAGTCTTAACTTATTAATTTACTTAGAACTAGCTTTGCATATTGGAAGGCTGTAGTAGTACGAGCTTCTAGATAAAGGTTGCTCGAAGGGATGTCTACACTGGGGTAATTATGAAACAAATGTTTACAGATACAACGGTGTATTCCTTACTATGGGGAGGAGTGGGGCTCTGCAGGAGCGAACTGTGTGAAAAGTACTGTGTATAAGAATATTTTCTACCGCTATAGTAAGGGTTTATCATTACCAAGCTACTGCGAAGTTAGGTCTAGGTAATGTAATGGTTATGTTATGAACTCTCTACGGTATACCAAAGAAAGTGTGTTAAAAGGCCATGCAAAAAGAGAGAGAGCATATCTTGTCGGTAAAGCTGTATACCTCTACAAAGTTTAAATCTTTTCGAAAAGCCATGTTCACAAACAAGGGCACTTGGTAAAGTCACCATTTAGTTAGATGATTTCATATTTTCATAAAAATGGATTGGGAATGGAAACATGTGTTGGAAAGTTTACCTTTCAAATGATTCAATACTATGCCATGTATTGGCAAAGATTGGTTCAATTCTCACATTCATGGAGGAACTATGAGTTATTATGATTATGTTATTCATAACAATTATTTACATACCTGTCAAATTGCTTTTACAAATTTTTGTTAGTAATCTATTATTCAGTATTTACAATTCAAATCCGCTTTCTACAAAATAATCATAGTAGCCTTTCCTTTGATACCACCTGAATTTATTAGACATTTGCAAACACTATAAGTCTTGTAGAGTATACATTGTACTCAACCTTTCTATTGTTGTTATTTTTAGGTAAAGGAACAGAAAACCCAGATGATCTATACCTTAGGTTACGGGGAATATTACGATGAACTTTCTAGGGTTTATATCTTGTTAGTTGCTTGAGGGTTATGTGGCACACTATAGGACTTCTGGAATTTCCGCTGCAGTTACTTTGTCTTTTAAGACCATATTGTACAAATGCTTCCACTATTATATGTAATATATTGTGTATAGATGTGATTTCAACTTTGTAAATGTGTGTACTAACCACTGATCATGGGACTAGTATTGTATGGACATGGAACCCGTTATTGGTATATAATACCAAAAATGGGGCCTCATATGTCGAAGAAGATGATTCTTAGAAAGTTTTAACAAGTTTTAGATTTTTGGACTCAAGTTGAAATAAGTTTTAGCCCAAAAGTTTGAAGAAGTTCAGTAAGCTTTAACGGGTTTCATTGAGTTTCAATCCATAGTTTTAGCAAGTTTCAACATGTTTCATTAAGTTTCAATAGATTTCATCAAGTTTCGTTAAAACAAAACAAAACAAAAAGAAAAAAATCCTCGTCATGCTCACTTGCAACCACTGCCCTGTCCACTCGCCAGAACCACCACCATCTCCTCTCACCTAAGGGGACGAAGCTAGGGCTCAATGTCACCCGTGGCATGTGTGGCAACAAAGTAAAGCCATGAGGTGATACGTGGTCACAAATATAGCAGGATCCCATTGCCAACATCCCCATCTCACCGTGCCTGCCATGCTTGCCATGTGCTTGGGCTCTACGTTACATTCAGTCTAGCCTATGTACTGTGCTCGCCATTCACTTAGGCCATGCCCGCCACACTAGGCACACACTTGGCGGTGCCCCACCCAACATAATTCCCATGCGCTTGGGTCGCACCGCCATGCTCACCTACACCCTTTCATTCTCCTACACCGATGCTCACTCAAATTTTTTAGCTCTAGATCTCAGATCCTCAGTGGAGTACGTAGATTCTTTGAGAATCTAGAGTTGTGAATGAGAGTGTTTGATTCTAGAATAGGTCTCACTTGTACAATATTTTGTACATATTAGTAGCTGATGTGAGTGTTTATTTTGTACTTATTTTCTGTTGTCATAAAGATCAAATGCAAATTTATTAGCTCCAATAGATCTTGCAAGTCTCAAGTTTATCATCAAATCTTGTCTTGAATTTTTATGGACAATCAGAAAACAGAAGAAACTGATGATTCGACATCTCTTGTGCCCTCGAACGAAAGGGCAAACCCACAAAAGCCCAATACCAGACATCGATCACAAAATATGATGAAACCATGTTCATACTGATGCACACCATAATATTATTTCCCACGTTAGCTATTAACATAAGCTTACAACAATACTAGATTATAATATAGATCTATTAACTTTACTCCACTACTCCAGCATTGCGCACCTGAACGACCATGTGGAGGTCTAACCTTGTTGGTGATGGGTTATTGACTATTTAACATGAGGAGCTTGAGTTTGAGTTTGACTTGAATTGGATTTTCAAAATAAAGCAATTCGAGTTGTGTTTGCCAGGAGCGACACTATCGGCATCAGGGGGGCGGTACTGCCGGCCAGGGGGTGGTAGTACCGGCCAGGGCAGTGGTAGTTATATTCAAAAGAGGGCTTTATATTGGACTTCAAGGGAGCAGCACAACCAGCCATGCTGGGCGATAGTGCTGGCCGAGTAGCACTACCGGACCTAGGAGGCGGTAGTGCCGGCCTATTGAGCAAATGTTGAGTTTGAATTTTAAAATTGCGTGTGATATATTGCATATCAATTTGGACATTGCTACGTGATGGGTTTTCCTTATTTTTTTATGGTTGAAGGACGACGGTAATAGGTTATGGTGAGGTGGAGGATGATCGGGACTGGGCGAGATGTACCAAAGATCTAGATGGTCGAGAATCAGCAGAAGATGATCGGAGACAGAGTAGCTACGAACCTAGAAGACAAGGAATAGATGAGATATTTTCTAAGCTGCTTGGATCAAACACGGCTGTTAGATCGTGGTCTAGTTGATAGAGTAGCGGGTATAGTTAGTTTGCATTGAGAAGCATACAAAACCCGTTATGGTTGTGGGTTTCAGGTTAGCCCATGTATGAGTGAGTCAATCCTAGCCCTTGATGGTGATCCTTAGGGTAGAAGGAACTCATTCAAGGGTGGAGGGTGATTCAAGAGTAGTATAAATAGAGGGGTAGGGGTAGCCTTCCTTCACTTGAAGGTTTTGAGGTTCTTGTGCTCCTATGAGCTTTGCTCACTTGTTTGTCAGGCTTTGTAAACCTCCCTTCCAGAAATAAAAATTTAATTTTCTCTCAATTCTGAATTTACTTTCCGCAATTACATTATATCTTTAAAATCCACAATCTACATTTATGCAATTTACTTTCATACATTCAGATTTGCCTACCCTCCTTCTAAATGCTTGTGGATCTAATGCCAAGGATGAATGATTGATGGATGAGTGTTCTTCAGACCATATCCCAATCATCTAGGCAAATTTTTGTTCTTTAGAGTATGATTGTTGGAAGATCGGATTTTTGGTGTTCTTGCCTTGTGTTCTAGCTTGTTATTATATGTGAGAAACCATCTAGGATCATCTTGATCATCAAAAACCCACGAGCTAGCTAAGGACCAAGTTTTAGTTTTCAACCCATTCTTGTGCACTCTACTGTAAAATTAAAAAAGGTCAAAACTTGTGACATCAATTCTTACAATCAAAGATTGGAATAGGTTTCTAATTTCCTTAGGAAGATGTCCCCAAAGTTTCATTGAGTTTGGATTAGCGGATCAAAACATTCATCAATTTTTCTTTCGAGTCAAGCTAATTTTTACAGTTTCTCATGCTGAATTTACCTTAGCTACAGTACCTCCGGTAGTGCCGGGCTACTGTTTGTTTGACACTACTGGCCTGTGTGTGGTAGTGCCAGCCTCTGGCTGAGAATTTCCAGAATTTCTCTATTTCCGCTCTGCTTTGATGTTGTGAGGTTGTTGGTTAGGTTATTTTTTTGTGGGGGAAAATTTTATTTTGAGATCATTCACCCCCCTCTGGTCGCCATCTCGATCCTTCAGTACCCATCGATCACCAACAAGAGAAGAGTTAAAATTTGACAACAAATATTCATCATGATTCCAAAGCATTTATGTATAAATTTCTACAAGCATATCAAGCAATATTTGAGAAAGTTGGTGCTTAATCAAAACACTAAACCAATAGACCTATACTGTACCTACAAAATGTGGAACTGCAAATGAAATAGGATACGGCTACATTAAGAATAGATCAAGACCGATTCCATCTTAACACCAACTTCCTAAGCCCAAGAAGCCATGTAGATCTCGTTGTTCGCCATCGCAAACCTTACATTTGGGTTCCCCAAGGAAGGATAGCAGCCCCTGGGCTGCACTGTTGCCTGAGGAAGAGATCCTCAAGCATGTGGAATGCGTTGTGCATGGTGAGATGGCATTGTCGACGAGTAGACCAGAGATGATGAGCGTCACGATGGACATGAAGAAGGAAGCGATGAACAATGCGACGATGAGCCCTAGTAGAGTCTTACAGTCGATGAAGGTGCGGCCAAAGAGTGCTACGGGCCGGTCGGAGGAGCAGAAGAGGTGGAGGGTTGGGAGAGGAATGAGGGCTTGGGTTGGGTTGGGGGCTTGGTTTGGGGGTATTATCCAATGGCATTTGTGGGTAATTACCCCTCAATTTTGAGGGCAATTCTGTATTTTAGTGTTCAGCTCCATGCCGGAGTTGGGGAACCCTCACTCTGAAAATTTGCACTACAGATCACTCCAGATCTTCCTTGCTCCCACTTGAAAATTTGTGGAGTTAGGGTGTTTGGCACACTCCACCCAACTCTAACTAGAATCTTGGAGTGGGAGCTATGCCAAACTAGCCCTAATTATCATATTCTCATGAATTGGGTAATTAACTTTAATATGGAATGACGTTAAAATTGTGTTTCATCGATGACATAAAAAACAAAGAGTAGTTCATCAATGAATTGCCTTTGTGGCATGTGTATAATCTGTAATCAATACCTCGTGGTTTCCTTGGTAACGCGTCGGTCCACATAGCACGTTACTTGCTCATCAGTCGATGCGTGTGCTGCATTAGGCTTAGACACTCCTACCAGGCGGTTAATCGGGCACGTCCTATGCATCTCGTCATCGCTTGTCTAGTCACTGGGTGTGTTCCATGTGTACTTAGTCCGTTTCGTTGGCCCATCTAGTTTCATCCCTTGCTTGGGCCATTTCTCTACACTAGTGTTGTTTAATTCGAAATCTTTTTCTCATTGCATGGCCTAGTCGGTACAAATTAGGCTTCAGCCCAAAAATAAGATTGATACAGTGCTTATACAGTTTAAACAGAATGACTAAAATGGCGCCTAAAACAAAATCCCGGTCTAAGAGATACTCCCTCGTTCTTCTTCAAATGACGTCCTGGTATCAATATCATCAAACATTCAAAAGTTTGATCACTTATATATTTAAAACTATCTAGTTTGGCCACATAAAAACTATTTCATTAGATTTGTCATTGAAAATACTTTCATAATATTATAATTTTATCATATATAATAAGATAGACTTAAAAGTAACAGCAAAAGTTGGATCTTCAAGAATGTAAAAAAATAAGAACTTCACTTAAAAAATAAAAGGGAGTAACACTTTTAAAAATTAAAATTATAGAATGACGAAGCTGGAGGAGCCCTGTCATCGGATTTTATAATAATATATTTTATAGAACTACTTTACTGCCTATATTTGGAAGGACGATAAAGCCTCTGTCACCATTTCAAATGGCGACAAAGCGACTAAACACCTGGTCAGCAGCACGCTATCAGCCAGAATAGCCACATTTCACATCTACCAACTGAGAGAAAGAAAGAGAGAGGAGAGAAGGAGAAGCAAAAAGGGAGAAAGGGGAGGGGAATGAGGAGAAGGAAGAAGAGGACGTGGAAGAAGAGGAAAAGGAGAAGGAGGAGGAGTAGCAAGGGCAAGAGAAGGAGATGTAGAAGGAGGTGGAGGAAGAAGTTGTTGCTAATGTCATAGGTATAATTTTTGCTTCTATCGCTTTAATTGTATATACTAGCAATAGTTACATAGTTATGTAGATATTTTAAGATTTGTATTAGTATTTGAAATGTGTAGAATGGATCGGATTGAGCATGAAAAATTGTGAAAAATATGTGCGGTATTTTATAGTTTACAAACTAAATTTATGAATGTTTGTAGTACTCATTTCATGTAGTATAGGGTACACAAGATGTTGTTATATTGTATGTGTAATAACAATTTGATGAAATGCTCGATAGGAATGCAAGAATGGGTACAGTTTAAAATGCACCATGGAGAATGGGTTCTGCACATGGGTGTACAATATGAGGTGCTGGACCATTTTTCTAGTGTGGTGGTTGGTTTGTCATGTATGGGGAAGTGTCCATGGGGCATGGTAACAAGATGGTTGTACCACTTGTTTTTGTTATATCATGAGTTGCATGATCTAAAATTGCACAGGATAGGCTGTCGGAGATGGGACTGCACATACTAGGAGTTAGTGGAACTAATGGGACCGAAGTCAAGGGCATGTATGTAAGGTTGGCGAAAGAGAAAGGATGGCCATTGCTTTTGTTAGCTCAAGCATTTCAGAAAGTCAATGATAGCCATGTGACGCATGAGGAGGCTATTACTGCTGAGCCGGAGGAAGTTGGGGGAGTAGTTGAAGTGCAGAATGCTTAGTGAGGTAGGATGTGAGTTCGGATTAGGAGAGTGCAAGCCAAGAAAGTTGATGTTGTATTATCGGAGGCACATGAATCGATGGATGTAGCAGATGAGGGAGAACAGATTGAAGGGCTAGTGGAAGCAATGGAGACTAAGAGCTATGACTATGAGGCTTTATTTGATGAAGAAGGTGATGTAGAGCCATTTTCTACTGGTTTATGATGTGAGATGAGAGATGGATGGTTGCTAATGGTGTGTTCATGCCTACCAGCCAAAGTGCGACACCATTTGGAAGTGCTCCATAGTTGTCCTGCACACATGTGTGCTGGTGTATTATATACAATCGCATAGAAATATCTCTTCAAACTTTATTGCGAATGCAATGTATGGGAAGATTGTACTTGCAACAGAGTAGAAGTTTCAATATACCATCAGCTATGCGAAGGCACGGATAGTGAAGCAGAAGGCCTTGGAAGCAAGGTTCAAAACGTACGAAGACTCCTATTAGAAGCTAACTAGTATGCTTCAAGTGATCAAGGAAAGAAATTCTAGGACTTATGTCAATATTTGTGAGCAGCATTCATAGCACTTCACTGGAAAGATGCTACTGAAGCGCGCATTGTTTGCTTTGGGGTATGCATCAACGCCTTTAGGCAATGCCGAAGAAACATTTGCTTCCTTAGATATATATCACTGAATAATTTGATTCACTCCTTATCCATGTGCTTCATTGCTCCTCCGTAATGACGATACTATTTTTTCAACGCCCCTGGCTTGACCAGACCCTCTTGCCCCAATTGTTGTTTGACCTGACCAAATACGTGCTGCTTCTTCTCTCTTTTTACTCTCGTTCCCGTTCCTCTCATCCTCATCCTACAAGCACGGCCTTCTTCCTTGCCTTTGATGCACCACCTCACGGCGCCCTCCTATGCGCCCTCTACACCCTCCAAGCCCTCACACTACTCTATTGCTTCTCTTCTCCAAGTCATAGCGTAGCCATAGGTTTGATGTGCTATCATCGCCACCTGTCTCCACCATGTACACCATCGCTGCCGCTGCCACAGCCTAGAAAGAAATAATCGATTTAGTTGGGAAGCTCGTCATCGTAGTCACACAGAAGGAGGGGAGGCCTCAACTAGTCAACCTTGGCTTAATGCATTTGCAGTTGATGTTTTTTCATTGTTTTTTATGTGTGCTCAAAGTTATGCAGTAACATGTTTTCGAGATCTCCAAATTTTTCCTGTGGATGCAAAACCAGGTGATGTTGCGACTAGATTGGGGGCTGCATTAGAGAAGTGTCGTGTTCCTCTTCTTGCTGATGTAGCTGCAAAATTGAGAAGTGATGTATGTAATCTTTTTATGTGGTTAGCTAGGTGTGAATTTTCTCCTGTATTTTCTAGCTGGTTGTTGGAGACATAGTGTGAAGGACAAAGATGGCGATCTAGTGGCGAATGATCCCGAATGAAAATTTTCCTTCCCTCAAAAAGATTCAACCAAGCCCTCACAAGAAGCAATCAAGTAGAAGCAATTAAACCTGTCCAAGGGTCCGGTAGCATCGGACCTCAACAATAGCAGAAAAATCAACACAGACTCAAAAGCAAAAATGATGCAACATTTCATTGGCTGGTCCAAAACTCAAGGAACTTTGTTTGCACCTTTGTGCGGAGGTCAAGAACCTATTCTGACCTTCAATCAAAGAATTCGACTTCAAAGTTCTAAACTTTATCGAATCGAAGGAAGGATGCATCAAGTAAGAGCAAAAAGAAACAATAATTTGATCTTCAACTTGCTCGTGCGATTTTGATAATCAAGATGATTTTAGATAGCCTCTCACACATCAAAGCAAGTAAGAACACATGTCATGAACAACAAATACCTGATCTTCTTAGATTGATTCTCTTAAGAGCAAAAGGTTGGTTTCTTGTAAGGAAGAACACAAGATTTGCTTACATAATTGAGATATGATCTAAAGAAGATTCATTCATCAATCATACATCTTTGGCATAAGAAGCACAAGCAAGTAGAAGGAGAGGAGGCAAATCCAAATGTGCGAAAAGTAAATTTCAAGAAAGTAAATGCCGAATTTTAAATGTTGAATTTAAGACATAATGTAAATGCGTAAAATAAATCAGACTTGAGGAAATTAAACTTTCATTTCTAGAAAGGAAGTTTACAAAGTCACACAACAATGTGGACAAAACTGAATGGAGCACAAGAACCTCAAAACCTTCGAAGAGGGATGAGCTACCCCTATCCCTCTATTTATACTACTCTGAAGCCATCCTCCACCCTTGGATAAGTTCCTTCAACCCTAAGGAACATATCAAGGGTAAGGATTGACTCACTCACATAGCCATACATAGGTTAACCCAAAACCCTACAACTATATCAGCTTTTTGCACGCTTTTCAAAGCATACTAACTAGGCCCACTACTCTATCACTTAGACCGTGATCCAATGGCTCTCTTCGATCCGAGTAGCTCCAAGTTAGCATATTAACTATTCCTTGTCTTCTAGGCTAGTAGTGACTCCGTCTTTGATCATCTTTCGGCGATTCTCAACCGTTTGGAGCTCCAGCACACCTCTCCTAGTCATGGTCTTCCTCTACCTCACCATGACCAAGCACTGTTCTCCTACGACCATAAAAGATAAGAAAAGCCTATCATATAGCAATTGATGTCGCCTTAGGTGTCCTAAAGTTTCAATGAGAGGGATAGCTTTCGATTTGACGGAGAAGACGTTGGCGATCGACTACAACTGCACGGGACGATTGCGGCTTAGCGATGGATACACCCACTCCGACGGTTGTTGATCTTGCGGTGCACAATCAACCCTGTTCTGCACACAATCGAAGAACGAGCAAGAACAAGATGAAAAAGCAAATGAACTTTGTGAAATTAAAGATGAAGGTTCAATCGAATTTCAAGGCAAGGTGAAGTTCTGCAGACGAGGAACGGATGGTCTAGCCGACACAGGCGATCCACGAGAAAAGTAGTGACACTAACTTTGATCTAAACAAAACTCAAAACCCTAAGTGGGGCGGCGGCTGACTATTTGTACCCTAAGGGATGCACGGGTCGGCCAAAACATGGGCCAAACAAATACAACTCGAATTACAAGACCTACAGCCCAAACTGACTCGGACAGAAAAAGTAGAATCCCTTGTTTTGCAGTTTCCCATTGACTTAGAAGGAATCTGAAGGTGATATTGGATCTGTTTGAAAGAGGATGAGCAGATCTTTCTATCTTGTACGCACAGGCCTCCAGAAGCACTCTAATTCAAAAGTTATGAACATTTGAAATTGATGTTGTCTGCGAGTCTGAATCTGACTTGGACTTCCTTCAAGCCTCCGACTTGGATTCGAGCCTCTTTGCAGTTGGTGGCTCTTCTCCCTGGTTCCTAATAAGAATAACAAGATCACAAGAATTAAATAGCATTCCATTCAATAAATCATTAGTAGGAACACTTAGGAATGACTTCACCTAATAATTTAATTTACGTGCACGAGCTCGAGTGAGTGGTCCTTGTACAACAGGTTCATTCTGGAGAAGCGTTGTTGTATGGGTGGTTGTATCCACTGTAGAGATGTCCTCATCATCCTCCCTCTCTTGAATTGGAGTCGTCCTCTTAACCCATGTACAACTTCAAATCAACAACATTAAAAGAATCACTAACACCATAATCTGCAGACAAATCAAGCTTGTATGCATTATCATTTATCTTAGCAATCACTTTGAAAGGACCATCAGCTCTAGGCGCCAATTTAGACCTGCGGAATTCAGGAAATCTATCCTTTCTTAAATGCAGCCAAATAAGATCACCTGGTTCAAAAGTTAATTCCTTTCTACCTTGACTAGCAACAACTCTATATTTCTCATTCATGAGTTCTATGTTCTCTTTAGTATTCTCATGTAATTTTAGTACAAATTCAGCATGTTTGGAAGCATCAAAATTCACTTTTTCAGACAATGGTAATGGCAAAATATCAATTGGAGCACGAGAATTAAACTCATATACCACCTGAAAAGGACTCCTCTTGGTAGTAGAATGCAATGAACAGTTATAGGCAAACTCCACATGAGATAGGAACTCTTCCCACATCTTCAAATTCTTCTTCAAAACAGCTCGCAACATTTTGGATAATGTGCGATTAACGACTTCAGTTTGTCCATCAGTTTGGGAATGACATGTAGTAGAAAATAGCAGCTTGGTCCCCAATTTATTCCAAAGCGTTCTCCAAAAATGGCTCAAAAATTTAGCATCCCGATCGAAAACAATAGTAGAAGGCATGCCATGTAGACGGACGATCTCCCTGAAAAATAAATTAGCAATGTTTGTAGTATCATCGCTCTTATGGCAAGGTATAAAATGCGCCATCTTAGAAAATCGATCAACCACAACAAATATACTATCCCTCCCCCTCTTGGTCCTAGGCAGTCCTAAAACAAAGTCCATTGATATATCCTCCCAGGGAACACTAGGAACAGGAAGAGGCATATATAAAACATGTGCGTTCAGTCGAGACTTAGCTTTGTTGCATGTAGAGAAGCGAGACACATAGCGCTCCACGCCACGCCTCATCCTTGGTTAATAAAAATGGTTGGCCAACACATCCTCTGTTTTCTTCACACCAAAGTGTCCCATAAGTCCTCCTCCATGCGCCTCCTGAAGCAACAACAAGCGAACAGAACCAGCTGGAATACATAGTTTGTTAGCTCGAAATACAAATCCATCGTTGATAATGAATTTGTTCTATGCTTTTCCTTCTTGACAATGCATCAAAACATCGTTAAAATCAGCATCATGCACATATTACACCTTAATTGTTTCTAAACCAAAGATTTTAGAGTCAAGTTGTGATAACATGTTATATCTCCCAAACAAAGTATCAGCAATAATATTTTCCTTTCCCTTCTTGTGTTTTATGACATAAGGGAAAGACTTAATAAATTCAACCCATTTTGCATGTCTACAATTCAATTTACTTTGACTCCAAATATGCTTCAAAGATTCATGATCAGAATGTATGACAAATTCTTTAGGCCATAAATAATGTTGCCAAATCTCTAAAGCTCGAACAAGTGCATACAGTTTCTTGTCATAAGTAGAATAGTTCAAATTAGGCTCTGACCATTTCTCACTGAAATAAGCAACTGGCTTACCTTCCTAGATCAGAACGCCCCCAATCCCAATTCCACTAGCATCACACTCCAGTTCAAAAGTCTTACCAAAGTCTAGGAGTTGGAGTAGTGGGGCATGAGTCAACTTCTCCTTTAATAAATTAAAGGCCTCTTCTTGTGTTTTGCCCCATTGGAAAGAAACGCCTTTCATTGATAGCTCATTCAAAGGTGCAGCAATGGTACTAAAATCTTTCACAAAACGGTGATAGAATCCAGCAAGCCCAAGAAAACTCCTCACCTGCGTGATCATTTTAGGAGTCGGCCAACTCTGAATTGCTTCAACCTTGGCTTGATCAACTTCAATTCCTTGTGGAGTTACAACATAGCCAAGAAAAGCAACTCGATCGGTGCAAAATGTGCACTTCTCAAGGTTACCAAATAAACATGCATCTCGTAAAGCATCAAACACAACACGCAAATGAGCAAGATGTTCATCTAGTGATTTGCTATAGATCAAAATATCATCAAAGTATACCACCACAAATCTACTAATGAAAGCATGTAAAAATTCATTCATTAATCTCATAAAAGTGCTAGACGCATTAATCAATCCAAAAGGCATCACTAACCACTCATATAAACCGAACATAGTTTTAAATGTTGTATTCCATTCATCGCCTAATGTCATGCGGATTTGGTGGTAACCACTACGCAAGTCATCCATTGAGAACACAGTAAAACCACTTAATTCATCAAGCATATCATCCAACCTAGGAATAGGGTGGCGATATCTAATGGTAATATTATTGATTGCTCTACAATTCACACACATGCGCCAAGTTCCATCTTTTTTAGGCACAACACAAGGACTAAGTGACTCGCGTACGTACCCTTTATCAAGCAATTCTTGGACTTGGCGCTGAATTTCTTTTGTCTCTCTGGATTGGTCCTATATGGTGCGCAGTTGGGCAAAGAAGCTCTTGGAATTAAGTCAATTTGGTGCTCAATGCCACGCACATGTGGCAGTCCTGGTTGTACTTCCTTGGGAAAAACATCGTGATACTCCTGCAAAAGATTAGTGATGGCAGGAGGCATAGAAGACAGTACATCCTTAAATGAAAACAAAGAATCTTTGCAAAGTAAGGCATAACAAATAGAATCAGTAGCACTCAGTCTATTCATTTCAGATTTGGTAGCAAGAAAACTAGACCCCTTCAATTTTATTTCATTCTTGTTCACATGTTCAGATTTGGTTTCCCTCTTCCTATGTTGCTCAATTTCTTTTGCTACAATCTGATTCTCACTTGCATCATTCCCATGCGTCTTCTCTTTACTAGCCCTAGGCCCTAGCAAGTTCATCTTGCAAAATAGCTTCAGGTGACATAGGATGCAACACAAGTTTCTTTTCTTTATGCATAAAAGAGTATTGATTGGTTCTACCATGATGTAAACAATCCCTATCAAATTGCCATGGTCTACCCAACAAAATAGAACATGCTTGCATAGGTACAACATCGCAATCAACATAATCATCATAAGAACCAATAGTGAGGTGCACTCTTACCAATTGCGTTACCTTGACCATACCACTGTTGTTGAATCACTGAATGTAGTATGGCTGTGGATGCGGCTTAGCAACCAATGAGAGCTTGGCAACAAGGTCAGAGCTAGCCAAGTTATTGCAGCTTCCACCATCAATGATCATTCGGCATGAACGTTCCTTCACTACACACTTAGTTTGGACAAGGGTGTGTTGCTGATTTTGTTCAGTTTTCTCCACTTGTGCACTTAGTATGCGCTGCACAATAAGCCTCTCATATCGCTCGGCATGCTCAGCACCAATGTGTTCTTCATCAGAATCTCCAGAACCTGCATGGTCAGTTGCAAGCAAGGCACGTGTTTCCTCATCCAATTCACTAGCCGAGAATACTCACCCTTGTCTTTCACAATCAGCACTCGTTTGGACGAGCATTCGCTCTGCACATGTCCAAACCCCTTGCATTGATGACATTGAATATCTCTAGTTCGCCCTGTTGAAGCAACTGATGAGGCACTCTTGGCGAGTACTTGAATAGCACCTTTTGACCCTTTAGACGCCCGCGGGGTTGTCTGGGAAGCGGCAGGACGTGACTTGTTTTGGAAGTAGAGGGTGTCAGCATGCGGCTTGTAGGGGCTACCGGAAAGCGGGAAGCCGATGAAGTATGGCGCCCTGCAGAAAAGTTAGTCCTCATGCAAATGCAGCATCCCTGCACTTCTCTTTCAGCTTTGCATGCAAGTTGAAATAAACGAGTGATAGTATTAGATTCCTTATATGCAAGAATGTCCTGAATTTCACGGTTTAAGCCTCCCATAAACCTAGCCATAGCACACTCCTCATTTTCTACCATCCGACAATGCAGCATACCAATTTGCAACTCTTGGTAATACTCCTCAACACTCTTGCTATGCTGCCTCAATTGTTGCAACTTCTGTAACAAATCATGCGCATAATACGAAGGAACAAATCTAGCACGCATGACTCGTTTTAACTGATCCCATGTTTGGGGTGCTGCATGTGCTTGTGCACGACAGTACTCACTCCACCAAACAAAAGCAAAATCAGTAAACTCGCTAGTTGCGGTAACCCTCTTGTTTTCAAGAAAATTATGGCAAGCAAATTTCTGATCGATCGATAATTCCCATGTAAGATAAGCATCAGGATCATATTTACCATCAAAAGGAGGCGTGTTGAACTTAACCTTACCAAGAGAATCATCATGGTCACGTACCTCATGCCAGGGGCACAAAGGACCCATACCATGCCGGTTGCGGTGAAGTTGACGCCGTGCCGGATCTTCCTCAAGCTCCGAGTCAGCAGCGTAGTTGTCGACGTTCTCATCCACCTCGCTGCCCAGAACACCATTACTGCGTGCAACAAGAGGTACTCGACCCATCTCCTCAATGCGCCGTAATACCTCCATCAGGTTGGTATTAATGGTGCCAACGGAAGCCTCCAAGTTTGTCAGCCTAGTGTTGGTGTCAATCTGAGTAGTCTCCAACTGACCAAGATTTTCATTTGTGACACATATATCCTCATACAGACCCTCTGTTTGTAGCATTACTGTAATTGCAAAACATTGTATGATGCCTTTAGTACGAGGTGAATGCGATGCGCCATCCTACGAGTCACCCATATTTCCTGCCAAAGTTAGAGAAAGACAAAAAAGAAAACAGAAACAAACAAAAGTTCCAAAGCTAAAGTATTGGGATGTGGTTGGTTCAGCAAACACTCTCAGCTTTCTATCAAGTTCTTACCAACTCTTACCATGCTCAGAAGGGGTGATGGCCACCGACTCGACCAGGAAACCTGTAGGAGATGGATGTATCGATGCTTGGTAACAACCTCCTGTACAGCTGTGGCAAGATCTGTGGAGCTATAGGAGGCTAGCAAATGTAACAAAGGATATCTCGTACCACATTAGTCACAACAAGTTGAATAAACGTTCTACTTTAGTATGGTGCTGGTCCTAGTCTCAAACCACACTAGAGACATGAGCCGAGAACACAAATGTTGCCACGATCAACCTGAACAGAAACCACAAAGACTGCAGCAGTTTTATTTCTCTTTTTCTCTCTCTTTTTTTACTTTTTTTCCTCTTTTTTTTGCGGAGGTCACCAAAACTCTACAAGAATGACTAAAGGACCCCAAAAATCAAATTTGCACATGCGACTTTCTGGATGACCAGGGGCAAGAATGACTCTCTCTCTTTGTCCCTCTTTGAACTTTGGTTGCAAAAGATGGGTGCGACTCTCTCTATTTTTTTCACTGATTTGGCATGGCTACGGTATCTGCACTTGCCCCTTGTTGCCCTCTAATTTGGTGAGGTTGCTTTTTTTGTCTCTCGATTCAGTGCTATTCAGATTAGGAAACACAGGAGGGCCTAGACTCGACTCGGATATGGTAGATGACTCAAACAGATAACATGTATAATGTCGCAACAAAAGGAAACAGAACCAACATCGACGCAAACTCAAAGACGTAGGATATAACCGTGACAAAAAAAACATGAATCAAACTCGAAACTCTAAAGGAAGAAACTGAAGGATCGAGATGCCAAACAGAGGGGGGGTGAATGGTCGCAACTAAATTTTCCCCCAAAATACTCCAACTAAACCCTTGAAAAGATCGCGCAAAGGAAATCGTGAAAACCCATAAAAACCGAACGACTAGACAACTATGTGCATCCTAGCTTACATGGATGTTATCCATAAAATATGTGAGGGATTTTTCAATCACAATCCTGGTTGTCAAGTGTCCAAAAGAAAGAGGAATCAATTCAAATACTTCTTTTCTAAAAGAGTCAAGCCAAGACACAAAAGTCTCTTTTAGAAAAGCAAAAGCAGATATTTCCAGAATCTGTCTTTAATTTGAACAGGAGGTTGGTGGATTTCTACTACTCACAAAATTATGAGAAATTTTCTCCCTATTAGCAGATGAGTCGTAAAGAACTCCACCAAATTTTAGATCAAAAAGCCAAGTAGAAAAATCATCATAAATCTATGAACACAGACAGTCAGGAACATCGGGCAGAAAATTTGGGGCTCGTTTTCACCTCATAGCACCCAAATGGTGCAATCAGTAGACTCCAAAATTTTTCTAAATATGGGTATAGGAGTCCAACACAATCTCCAATAAGAATAAATCAAAAAGGATTTTTCTATATTTTTATAAAAATCAAATACTAACTGCTGCGCGAAGAACAAGTTCTGGACAGAACTGGAACTTGAAAGAAGAGATGATCTCTACTCAATCAAAGAGTGCAAAAGAGATGTAAAACCATATGAACACACTCAAGACATCCAAGATCATCATTTAGAAGGAGGGGAGGCAAATCCAAATTGCATGAATGTAAATTGCGCGAAAGTAATTGCGTAAAGTAAATGCTGAATTTAAAATGCGCAAAGTAAAGACATAATGTAAATGCGGAATTTAAATTCACAATAATGCAAAGAAATTTCTTTGTATTTCTGGTGGGAAGGTTTACAAAGCCTCACTTCATGTGGGCAAAGCTCAAAGGAGCAACTCAAACCTTCAAGGAGGAGGCCACCCTCCACCCCTATTTATACAACTCTTGGGCCACCTACCACCCTTGGATGAGTCCCTCAACCCTAGGACACTCATCTAAGGGCTAGGATTGACCCACTCATACAGCCATGCAAGGGCTAACCCAAAACCCACACACATACCGGGTTTTCTTGCACGGTTTTCAAAGCATACTACCTAGACCCGCTAACCTATCAACTAGACCGCAATCCGACAAATTTCATTGATCCATGCGGCATCTAGCTAGCATCATCTCCTTTCCTTATCTTCTTGGCTTGCCCGACTCCGTCTCCGATCATCTTCCGCGATCTCCCGACCGTCTGGACCTCCGACGCCTCGCCTAGTCCGGTCATCCTCTGCCTCACCATGACCTAGCACCGTCGCCCTGCAACCATCAAAGACAAGGAAAAACCTTTCACATAGCAATGCCCACAAAGATATTTTCAATGATTATCCCAAAATCATTAATCGAACATAATTTCTCTCAACGGTCCGATGCTACCACCCTCATGCGGGTATCACTAGGAAAAGCAACCAACACTCAAATTACTTCACATCGAAAATCCAATTCAAATCAAACTCAATTTCAAATCAAACCAACCTCAACTCTTGTCAATTACTCATCACACACAAGGATAGACCTCCACATGGTCTTTCAATCTCCCCCTTGATGAGTATATTGACAAACACATGAAAAGGCATAAGTTTTAAGTTTGAATAAAGAGAAGAAAGCAATTTGAATGCAAATCCAAACTCGGTCCAGAGGGAAGGAAATAATATCATGACCATGTTGGCTAGAAAGATTTTTAAAGCAATATAAAAGAAAGAGCAAGTTTTCCACAAAAGCTCTAAAATATCCAATAAAACTCACAAGGAACACTCGAATATGCTTATGATCATAAAAGTTTGCAATTGTCACAAAGATCATAAGAACCAATGTGGATTAGAATTTTTCCTTTGAAGATGCATTTTCTACATTTTCTCCCTCTTTTGGCAATATAGGCATCAAGAAGTCAATTTTTTATTTTATCCCCCTTTGAATATGTATGCATGAGATGCAACCTAAAGAGCTTTGAAGATTATCCAACTAAACTAATCATAAGGACAAGATATGACACCAAGCTAATCAATTTAGACAATGACTAAACTAGGATGTCTCCAAGAACAAATTCATTTTGCTCACAAGCTTTGTGTACAAGATTTTATTTTAGCAAGATTTCAACAAGTGCAAAACTTAGCAAAAGTTTCAAAACTAGAAGCAAACACCACTCATAGCATCAAATGGAAAACCTAGAGTTCAACCTACTCAACACTTTGGGGAATCTGGAAGTGCATACAAGGTCCTTCGAGCTCATTTTCCATATAATGCACATTTTGCCTTAGTATTTGAAAAGACATAGCGGGGTGCAAATGTTTGACATAATTTGCATTCTTTACCCACATATGTTTTTTGTTTATTTGCATTTTTCAAGAGTAATTGACTCATGCCATCTTCGACCATCTCAAGAAGAACTCTTAAGAGGATGGTCTTGGTCATACACGATGCATTCCAAGTTCATCCTAAGTGCAATGGGAGGCAGTCTCGTGAATGCAAAGTGTTGAGATCAATTTTGCACAAAAGAGTCAATTTTTGTTTTCATTTTAGCACATATGAGCAATTTGAAGGACTCAAGTATGGATCAAGCTAGTTTCACCCAAGTTGCTATAGGGACTCTAGAGAACTCCAAAATTTCACAAATCATGGTAAATACCTCTAGAGACGAAACTTAGCAAGAAAAAGCAACATGTTTCATCAAGTTTTTCAGTTAAAACTTTCAATTTTCAAACTTTAACAAGCTTAGCATGATGGATGAACTTGGACAACTCGAAGCTAATGATTTTCTTCAAAAGATGTAGCAAGGTGCATTACATGAAGATTGAGTCAATTGCATAATAGACAAAGCTCATAAAACAAAAGAAAATGCAGTCTATATGCAATGCATCCACAGATTCCCAAACTCCCCCTCAACATGTGAATCAATTTTAAGCACAAATTTGGTTCAAATTGAGTTATTAGCAGAATTAGGCAAATGAGAAACTCAAGAACTCAATCGAAGCCAAAAATACAGAAATAAGGAGAGAAAGATTGAGAAACTGCAAACTGGGTGACTATAGAGTATAGAAAAGATAGCAGAGAACACTAGGCTCAAACTCGCTCTCATCTTCCCCAATGACTGACAAAGGAAAGCTAGCTCTCAAACTCCCGCCCAGGAGCAAACATGCACTGCCTACCCAGGGGCCCAACACTGCTAGACCTACAAGACTGTGAGTGAGCACAACCGAGAAGAAGAAGAGAATAGCATCCTAAAGCATAAGATGAGAGGTCCATGCCGAGGCATGCCAGAAGTCTAGGTGAAGTGAACTCAGAACTCTAGAAAATAAAACCCATAGCACCCAGAGCAATACAGAAGAAAGGAAAAACTAAAAATAAAATATAATACATAATATACAGATCAGCTCCTCCTCACAGAAGGCCGTAAGGGCACACAACTCCAAGCTCACTCCTCAAGGCAACAAACCTAGAGCTATCCAAAGGCTTGGGAACCCAATACTGAATTACACGACGCCTCAAAGTACCAGCCACAAAAGAAGAAGAGTGGACTCTACTGTCTCTCTAACGCTCAACTCTAACAAGATCAGAAGAAGCAGCTCTAGTGGAAGATCTAGGAGCTGTCACTGGTTTGGCCTACCGTGGTGCAAAGTGTAATACCGCGGGGTTTCTTTTTCCTCCGAGTCAGTGAAATTTTTGGTCCGGGTGTCTGGTGGGCCTATCTGTGAGTTGTGGGAGAGAAACTCTTGTTTTCTTTTTCCCTCTCCACCCACTTTTCACCTAATCTTTTTCTCCTGGTGTGTGTGTGGCTAGACTTCCTTGGGTGGGATGATATTTTTCTTAGCCCTTGCCGATTCATTCTCCACCTCTCCTTTTCTTTTCTCTCGATGACTTCCTCCCAGCCGACTCTCCAGCGAGCCGCCTTCTCCCCGCCGAGTGCTTCTCCAACCTCAGCCTTGCCGCACCTTCGCCATCCCCGCCTTGCCGCTCCTCCCAAAGGCCCTTCCTCCTCCTGGCCGTCGTCCCGGCTCTTCCCTCCTCTAAGGCACAGAAGGGCAGCGGAACAAGAGGCAGCGTCGATGGCCCTGGCCGGCGAGCCTCCGGGCCGACTCCCCTGCGCCTTCCCCAGTCGGCAGATCTTCCCCTCAGCCGGTGCTCCTCCTTCCCTTCGGTTCTGCAAAGATCGCCAAGAAGAACCAAGAGCAGCATGGTTCTTCTCTGGTGCCCCTCCGGCCGAGCCAGCCGACGTCGCCCTTGTTGCCGGCGACGCCCTAGAGCCCCCTGCTTCACCCCCATGGCTGGCATCTCCTTCCTCTCCTCCTTTGTGGTAAGTGGAGGTGAAGTTCTTGTGTGGGTAAATTGTTGTAGTCAAGGTGTTTGATGTAATGCTCCAAAGGTTTAATTTCTTTCATTCATGTTTGCCAATAGCTCACTTCTCCCCATTGAAATTTTATGTGTAATGGATTCTGTTTGAGCTATTGAAGTATATGGAAACCTTTTTGGTTATAGCTTCATGAATCAGTACTGCATTTTGAGGTTTGGTGTGTTATCGGAGTATGAAATTTGTGCTGAGGTTGCGAGTATAATGCTCAAAGTATTGCTGAATTTTGTTTGCATATAATGCATGTCTGCACTGGTGGAATTGCAGTTTTAAGGTCTCGATTAATAGAGTGTAGTGAGTAGTGCCTGTGTTTGGGTTCTGCACATTCCTGCTTAAGGCATAAATAGAATTTGCTCTATGCCAAAATAGATTGTGAATATGAGCCAGAGTATGGTCCTACTGTATGCATGAATGCCTTCTGTGTTGTGGAATGATGTTTGGTGTTCATCTCCAAGAGAGTAATAGCTGTATATATATATATATATGGATGCTCCGCTAATAAGAGAATTAAATTCTAAAGAGGGGAATTAGTAATATTTACATTTGAATCCGGTTGGTGATGTGTAATTGATGGTTTATATGCTCATGTTCATGACAGAGAGTAGTGTGCATAAATATATTTGATGTTACACATATTCATGATGATGACATAGAAGTGGGGTAGGGTTGTTTAAGCTATAATCATTCTGCTAGATGGGTATCATCCAAGATTTAGTAGGATGTTATCTTGCCCCATTTTAATAAGAGTTCTTTCAACTGGAATGTATGTGTCTTTATGTAACCAAGTAAGTTCTGACTTAGTGGTGAAGTGTGACTAGCGATCCTATTTTGGTATAATTCTGTTCAAGTTGTTAGTTTGTAATGCATACATATTTGCGTGTTATTTGTTATCAAATCTACTATTTGAAAGAAATAGAACACCAGGGCAAATGCAAACATGCTATTAGATTAGTCTTCAGTCTTTACTCATAATAGATTCTCAAGTTATTTGAAATGTTGATTATATATATATATTTATGCAAACTTCCATTGGTATGAGTGATTAGTATTTATCTCTAGTGATTGGTAATTAAAAAGGGGTAGTAGGAGAAGGTTAAAAGCAGAAGATGGTGATCTTCTTGCTCCCTTACCTAATCTACCCTTCTCTTTAACTTCATTAGATGGCAGCCTGACATGCAGGCTCAAGGAGAGTGTCTGCGGGGTGGTCTCGACCTCGCGTTGCTGCACGCGTCGGTAAAGGCAAGTACATCGAGTTGTGTGCTTAATTGAGTTGTTCATTGTTGTTTAGCTGTTCATGGCTAATTTCTATTGATTTTCGCAAGTATGAGTTATATTGGTGATCGTCCCTTCGAGGACGTGATTAACTATTGGGTTCGAGTGGTCCCCAAGAAGCCTTAATCTGGTAAGTTTATCGTACCTTTGTTAACATTCTTTGTGAGTAGCGAGTATGGGGTATGGGGATACTCGATTTAATTGTGCCCCATCTGGGAAATGGAATTGAGTATGTATGCGAATAGATTAGTTATGGTTATGAATGTGAGAATTTGGGCTATGTTTATGTATGTGTGTAGTTATGGTTATGAATGTGAGAATTTGGGCTATGTTATGTATGTGTGAAGTTATGGTTATGAATGTGAGAATTGGCTATGTGTGTGTATGTGGATATGGTATGTTTGTGTATGCATTGAATGAAAAGTTGCATTTCATTCATAAAAATTGCATTTGTGCATTCATAATGGAAGAGGCGACCCATGCTGATGAGGGCCTCTGTGTTCACACGTAGTGAACACGAAAGTCCTACCTCGTAGTCCCATTCATCGAGGTGAATGGGAGCGAGACAGTAAGAGTAGGCACCTTCCATCTACGGGATGGAAGGGACGTGAGGGTGCACACCGACGGGTGGGCACTCGGCAGTACCGGTACGTGCATGGAAATGAGCATTCATGTGCATTGCATCTTTCATAATGAGTGTTATGGTAAATGGTGTGTCATGTGGGCGGTGATTGTGGTAATTGGAGGTCAAGTCATGGATTCAACCCAAATAGGGGTGATTGAATTGAATTTGATGAATTAGCGCATTTCCCTGCTTTGCTAAGTATGTTGGATGAATATCGGAGAGTGTAGTTGAGTTATGAACTCAAATAAAAATGGATGAAAATGAATTGAGTTACAACAAGGGGTGGTTGAGTCGGGAGACGTTGTAGCTTAGAGTCAAGTGTTACCTCTTTGGCGTTGAGTGGTTTTATCATTGTCGATGACTTGATTGCGGTAATTTTTGGTATGGTTGAGTTATTGCTTTAAATGGATATAAATGCGTCTTGTCCGAGTGTTGTTTCATTTGTATTACTAGCTCTTATAGTCAAACTCTTGCTTTACTTCGATAGATTGGAATTGTTATTCTCGTGTACTTTCTTCGAGTTTGAACTCACGCTTGTTATTTAATGTTTGTAGGTGTTTTGAAGCGGCATGCATGGATGGGAGTAGTAGCACGACATCTAACTCCGGTCATCACCACCGCATTTAATTAATTTGTAAAGCCTAGTTGTAAATAATGGTGTTGTAATGTGTTGCTCATCGTGCTGGAGCTGATAATTTCTTTTTGGTTGTGTGATTGATTATCTAAGGACCTGCTAGATGGTTTGATTCTATTTTAAGTGTTTGATATATTATATAACTGCTATTGCTCTTTTGTCTGCTGAGTGGATGTCCTAGTTTTAGGGGAGGTGCTGCCGAAATTTTGCAAATTTCGGTGGCTTAGTTTTAAACCAGTTTTAAGAGTCAGAGGTTAATTCCTGTCTTTTCGCTAGAGGTGACATTAGTTATTCAAAGTGTTGGTAGCATCCGTGGCGTGTTTAGCGCCGGGGTGTTACAGTTGGTATCAGAGCGGGCTTTAGGTCCGTGGTATGTGAAATTAGCAATGTTACTCTAGAGTAAACTAAAAGTTGTTGTGTGGAACTAGAAACATGGCATAGGTATCTACTTTTAAAATTTGGCCTCAGGGCAATAACCTTAAAATTTGGAATAGCGTGGTACATTAATTTAAAACTTGACACACTCAGGTGCACAGTAAGAAGGGATGGGTATCATTGCATTACGCTTAAATGTTGCATTTTAGTTTTGATGATTGAATGTTAAATTATTGTGCATATTGCTTTGATTATGAAAAGGGTTGTTTGAATCATTATGTTTTCGTCCTCATACTTTAATTGTGTTAAGGGTCTTGGGTGTTGGTGAGGCCGGTTAAAGCCCCCTTTGAAGTATGAGAACCTCTCGAGGTGAGGGTTGTTGTTTGTTGCGGCATAGTTTAGAGATTGAGTGGAGAAGGTCGGTTTCTTTTGGCTTCATTCCTTTGGAAGTAAATAGGATGGTTTGGCGATGAAGTCCTTCGGATTGCTTTCATCCTTCTGGAGTTCGGATTCGTTGGTTTTCTTTGGTTTTGTTGGTTATAGTGGGTTGACTTGTAGAGAAAATTATTGTAGTTGTTGTTCTCCATTTAAGAAAGTGATTGAAGTTTATTTGGTGCAAAACTTAAGTCGTGTGGATCTTTGATGTTAAAGTTTTATCGGGAAGGACGTGGTGGATCCTTTCGTTTTTCCCCTTGTATCTATCCTCCTTCTCGGAAGTTGTAAGTCTGGAGATTTGGTTAAAGAGTTGTTCCCCGTCAAAGTTTGGGAATTCGGGAGCCGAATTCTCTTGTGATTTATGATTGGGTTTCTCTGGAAAGAAAGATGATTTTTATTGTTACTCATACTTAAGAATCGTGGATTTCCTCGAAGGTTGAGTACGTGACGCAGGGACGTTTAAGACGTTAAGTGTATGATGGGTTGTTAGAGATTTCAGATGATATGGGTTACTGATTCTGTTAACGTGAGTTGTTGATTTATGTTGCTTATGCGTCAATTAAATGGTGGATCGACAAAATGATTTAGTCGATGTGAGATTAAAGAATGAGTATATGGAATGGTTGTAGGAATGATTGGGTTTGTCTTAGGAAAATGTCTATCTGGGAGTTTATCTATGGAAAATGACTAGTGGAGGATATATGAATAGGAGAAGGAAAGTAAAGGAAGATTGGGATTTGTAACTTCCGTTCAAAACCTGTGTACCTTTTTGGATTTGGTGAAAATGAACCATTTAATGGCTAGAGCATTGGAGTACTAGAAATGGTGGGATGTGAGATGAACGTTCCTTCGGCTCTGAAGATTGAGAATGAGGATGTAAGAGTCATCCTGGAAGTAGTTGGTTGATGGAATTCAGAATATTTTATTTCATCGGACCACGTTAGTCTTTTACTTTGGCTAAAAGAGATGGCCTGATTGATTCTTTGTGGGATTTACGCCGGAAAATGTAAGATCGGATCATGTTTAGCGAGGAGCCGAGTATTTTAGGAAGGTTTTATGATGTTCGAGAATTGGGTCTTCTCTTGCTAATTTGGTTTTGGAAGAAGAATATGAGTGATGTTTGGGCTCTATCAAGATCCTCTCTCAGGTAGCTTTTAATGCTTTGGGTTCAAGGTGATGTATGTGGTTCATTTGGTTTAAAGAGTTGTATTTCTTTTGCATTTTAGCCGGAGTTAAAGACTGTGAATGCTCATGGTATAGTGTTGAGCATAATAATGAGAATTGAGTCTTCTTTGGTCATCGGGATTGCAGCTGTAAAAGTTCAGTGCAGTGTTTCTCTTGAAGGTTGAGTTGTCCCTAGTGTGCATTCTATCACATTATTTGAAGATGATGAAAGTGGTTAGTTCGTTAAAGAGAATCGAGGGATTTTGGGTGGATAATAATTGAGGATTTTATTTTGATGTGGCCCCTTAGTGGTGCTTGTTCAGCCCTTATTAGTGAACTACTTGGAAGTTGATGGTAGATAAGTCACTATTTCTATCGGGAGACTGAACTTTTGGGTTCAGATGGTTGTAGTGTAGGATTTCATAATTTGGTGTATGGTGTTTTGTAGTGAACTTTTACCCTAGGCAGTGGTCCCTTGGGGGTGAGGTAAGCTTATTAGAAGGAATATAAAAAAAAATATATTGTGGAGAAATGGTTGGAAGGGAAATTGTGTTTTAGTGAATTAATTGTTTCGATGGTATTTGTCGGTAATGGATCTTTTGATAAAGAGGTCAATCAATCGAAAGAGGAGATAAGAGTATAACAATCGAAATCGAGTATGGATTTGGAGTAGAGCATAGGGGTTGGTATCCTATTCATCCGAGGAGGATCATTGGTTGTTCGGATGTAAATGCTGTTGAAGTGTCGACAAAAAGTTTGTCTAACTTTGTCATATGGTTTGCGAGAGTAGTAGGATTTGGGATTTTGGCCTATTGATTGTCTTTCGCTGAGTTCTTGCGTGAGAAGCTGCACTTAAATGAGCTAAGTCAAATCGTTTTGTTAATTGTTGGATTTGAGATTTTGGTTTATCGTTTGTAGCCGTTGGAGTTTTGTGTAGGTGTTGTGAGGTTGCTAAGAAGTTTCAAGTCCCTTGTGGACTTTGGTTTTTGGTTGGCATTCTTTGAATTCGAGGTCGAATTCCTTAAAAGGGGGGAAGAGTGTAATACTGCGGGGTTTCTTTTTCCTTCGAGTCAGTGAATTTTTTGGTCCGGGTGTCTGGTGGGCCTATCTGTGAGTTGTGGGAGAGAAACTCTTGTTTTCTTTTTCCCTCTCCACCCACTTTTCACCTAATCTTTTTCTCCTGGTGTGTGTGTGGCTAGACTTCCTTGGGTGGGGCTGATATTTTTCTTAGCCCTTGCCGATTAATTCTCCACCTCTCCTTTTCTTTTCTCTGGATGACTTCCTCCCAGGCCGACTCTCCAAGCGAGCTGCCTTCTCCCTGCCGAGTGCTTCTCCAACCTCAGCCTTGCCGACACCTTCTGGCCATCCCTGCCCCGGCCGGCTCCTCCCAGTGCCCTTCCTCCTCCTGCCGGCGTCGTCCCCAGCTCTTCCCTCCCTGGCTCGGCACAGCAAGGGCAGCAGCAGCCAGTAGCAGCGTCGATGGCCCTGGCCGGCGAGCCTCCGGGCCGACTCCCCTGCGCCTTCCCCAGCCGGCAGATCTTCCCCTCAGCCGGTGCTCCTCCTTCCCTTCGGTTCTGCTGAAGATCGCCAAAGAAGAATCAAGAGCAAGAAGAAGCCCTTCTCTGGTGCCCCTCCGCGAGCCACCGACGTCGCCCTTGTTGCCGCCGACGCCTAGAGCCCCCTGCTTCACCCCCATGGCTGGCATCTCCTTCCTCTCCTCCTTTGTGGTAAGTGGAGGTGAAGTTCTTGTGTGGGTAAATTGTTGTAGTCAAGGTGTTTGATGTAATGCTCCAAAGGTTTAATTTCTTTCATTCATGTTTGCCAACAGCTCACTTCTCCCCAATGAAATTTTATGTGTAATGGATTCTGTTTGAGCTATTGAAGTATATGGAATCCTTTTTGGTTATAGCTTCATGAATCAAGATCTTGCATTTTGAGGTTTGGTGTGTTATCGAAGTATGAAATTTGTCTTTGAGGTTAAGAGTATAATGCTCAAAGTATTGCTGAATTTTGTTTGCATATAATGCATGTCTGCACTGGTGGAATTGTAGTTTTAAGGTCTCGATTAATAGAGTGTAGTGAGTAGTGCCTGTGTTTGGGTTCTGCACATTCCTGCTTAAGGCATAAATAGAATTTGCTCTATGCCAAAATAGATTGTGAATATGAGCCAGAGTATGGTCCTACTGTATGCATGAATGCCTTCTGTGTTGTGGAATGATGTTTGGTGTTCATCTCCAAGAGAGTAATAGCTGTATATATATATATATATATGGATGCTCCGCTAATAAGAGAATTAAATTCTAAAGAGGGGAATTAGTAATATTTACATTTGAATCCGGTTGGTGATGTGTAATTGATGGTTTATATGCTCATGTTCATGACAGAGAGTAGTGTGCATAAATATATTTGATGTTACACATATTCATGATGATGACATAGAAGTGGGGTAGGGTTGTTTAAGCTATAATCATTCTGCTAGATGGGTATCATCCTAGATTTAGTAGGATGTTATCTTGCCCCCATTTTAATAAGAGTTCTTTCGAACTGGAATGTATGTGTCTTTATGTAACCAAGTAAGTTCTGACTTAGTGGTGAAGTGTGACTAGCGATCCTATTTTGGTATAATTTTGTTCAAGTTGTTAGTTTCTAATGCATACATATTTGCGTGTTATTTGTTATCAAATCTATTATTTGAAAGAAATAGAACACCAGGGCAAATGCAAACATGCTATTAGATTAGTCTTCAGTCTTTACTCATAATAGATTCTCAAGTTATTCGAAATGTTGATTATATATATATATATTTATGCAAACTTCCATTGGTATGAGTGATTAGTATTTATCTCTAGTGATTGGTAATTAAAAAGGGGTAGTAGGAGAAGGTTAAAAGCAGAAGATGGTGATCTTCTTGCTCCCTTACCTAATCTACCCTTCTCTTTAACTTCATTAGATGGCAGCCCAGACAGTGCAAGCTCAAGGAGAGTGTCTGCGGGGGGGTGGTCTCGACCTCGCGTTGCTGCACGCGTCGGTAAAGGCAAGTACATCGAGTTGTGTGCTTAATTGAGTTGTTCATTGTTATTTAGCTGTTCATGGCTAATTTCTATTGATTTTTGCAAGTATGAGTTATATTGGTGATCGTCCCTTCGAGGACGTGATTAACTATTGGGTTCGAGTGGTCCCCATTAAGCCTTAATCCTGGTAAGTTTACTGTACCTTTGTTAACATTGCTGTGAGTAGCGAGTATGGGGTATGGGGATACTCGTACTTAATTGTGCCCCATCTGGGAAATGGAATTGAGTATGTGTGCGAATAGATTAGTTATGGTTATGAATGTGAGAATTTGGGCTATGTTTATGTATGTGTGTAGTTATGGTTATGAATGTGAGAATTTGGGCTATGTTATGTATGTGTGAAGTTATGGTTATGAATGTGAGAATTGGCTATGTGCGTGTATGTGGATATGGTATGTTTGTGTATGCATTGAATGAAAAGTTGCATTTCATTCATAAAAATTGCATTTGTGCATTCATAATGGAAGAGGCGACCCATGCTGATGAGGGCCTCTGTGTTCACACGTAGTGAACACGAAAGTCCTACCTCGTAGTCCCATTCATCGAGGTGAATGGGAGCGAGACAGTAAGAGTAGGCACCTTCCATCTACGGGATGGAAGGGACGTGAGGGTGCACACCGACGGGTGGGCACTCGGCAGTACCGGTACGTGCATGGAAATGAGCATTCATGTGCATTGCATCTTTCATAATGAGTGTTATGGTAAATGGTGTGTCATGTGGGCGGTGATTATGGTAATTGGAGGTCAAGTCGTGGATTCAACCCAAATAGGGGAGATTGAATTGAATTTGATGAATTAGCGCATTTCCCTGCTTTGCTAAGTATGTTGGATGAATATCGGAGAGTGTAGTTGAGTTATGAACTCAAATAAAAATGGATGAAAATGAATTGAGTTACAACAAGGGGTGGTTGAGTCGGGAGACGTTGTAGCTTAGAGTCAAGTGTTACCTCTTTAGCGTTGAGTGGTTTTATCATTAAGCTGATGACTTGATTGCGGTAATTTTTGGTATGGTTGAGTTATTGCTTTAAATGGATATAAATGCGTCTTGTCCGAGTGTTGTTTCATTTGTATTACTAGCTCTTATAGTCAAACTCTTGCTTTACTTCTGATAGATTGGAATTGTTATTCTCGTGTACTTTCTTTGAGTTTGAACTCACGCTTGTTATTTAATGTTTGTAGGTGTTTTGAAGCGAGCATGCATGGATGGGAGTAGTAGCACGACACGACTCGGTCATCACCACCGCATTTAATTAATTTGTAAAGCCTAGTTGTAAATAATGGTGTTGTAATGTGTTGCTCGTCGTGCTGGAGCTGATAATTTCTTTTTGGTTGTGTGATTGATTATCTAAGGACAAAGAGTTTGATTCTATTTTAAGTGTTTGATATATTATATAACCGCTATTGCTCTTTTGTCTGCCGAGTGGATGTCCTAGTTTTAGGGAGAGTCTTTAAAATTTTGCAAATTCGATGGCTTAGTTTTAAACTAGTTTTAAGAGTCGAGGTTAATTCTGTCTTTTAAGCTAGAGGTGACATTAGTTATTCAAAGTGTTGGTAGCATCCGTGGCGTGTTTAGCGCGGGTGTTACACAAAGGCGGACCATCCCAACGAGGTCGCCTAAATCTCCTACCGAAAACACCTCACGCCACGATATCTACCTCGATGGGAAAAACGAGGAATATCAAGAGGACGACGGAAAAGATCGACCACGAGCAACTCCAGACTAAAACTCGATGAACAAAGATGAAAACTCAGGCTCGACGCCTAAAAGCAGGCGACTCTCTAACTCGTCTAGTAGCAAGATCGCCTTAGAGCACTTTCAGTCAGGGATGACCTGAATACCCTAAGAGCATCAAGGCGCCACGCCGAGTGATCTTGATGCGCTGAAGCGTAAATCTACTAGGTGACCATCCTTCTTCTGAGAAGGTGCATGTGTACTTTGCCTTGTTAGAGGCGTAGCAACAAGAGAAGCATCCTTCGTCAAGTCCGTGGACCACACCGGAGACCTAAACACAAGGGTGCTCAACACAGGAGCAACCACTATCTCTCCACTCTTGGAACTACGCACAATGGTAGGAGGATGAGTCCTAGCGTGCTCCAAGTAATCAAATCCTAGACCTTGATTGAATCTGCTAATCTTGGACCGGTCTAGAATGAGATTGAGCTTCTTCTTGCCTCCAACAAATTTCTCAAGAGTGCTCATAAGATCTGACACTCTCGGAAAAGTGAAGCGCAAGAAGAACAGGGTGAAGGAAGAAGAAGAACCGAAAGAGAAGAAGAGATACCAAAGACGTCTATTTTTCTCTCTTAGCATGGCTGCCTCAAGCTTGAGGGACTCACAAGAAACGCACGATGCTTCTCTAATCCTATGGACTTGTTCTTTTAATTTCTTCCTAAACTCTGCGTGGACCTTATCCACGTCATCATTAACCCCAACACACAGCAAGCAACCAGTTTGTGATTTAACTAGTAAATCCTTAGCAAGTTGATCACATTCAAAGCATCATTGTCAAGTTTTAGTTGCTTACAGCCCTCACATGAGCTGACTGGGTCCTTAGAAGCATGCATCTCAAGTTCATCATTTCTAGAGGAAAGCTTTCTAAGGTGTGAGCTCATGGCATCAATCTCAGCAAGCAATTTAGGGCAATTATTACAGGAAGCATTTGTGTGGGCATGAGAAAAACTAGCATCAGCAGGAATATCAATAACAACAGGACTAGCATTCTTCGACTTCAGATTCTCAAGATCAACAAGCACACTATCATGCAAAGTTCTTAGGTTCTCGGCTCCACAAGCAAAGCATCACAGAGTGTACAGCTGTCAGAGTCTCGGGAGGAACATGATTTAAGTGAAGCTAACTCCCGAGACAAACGGTCTACCTCCTTCTCTAACTCAGAACACCTCGACCTAGCCTTAGCATGAAACTTGCCTAATTTACTGAAGGCATCATTTAACTCGTCGTGAGGTGGGTACCTCATCCGTGTCATTTGTCAAATGGAGTCGCTCACTTCAATGGCGCTGCCATGAAGCACATCTTGCCGAGAAGTCGTCGCCGCCTTTCTTCTCTTCGGATCATCCTCGCCTTGTCGCTCCATGTCTCCGTGTCGGAGAGGTTGATGTCGTCGAGGGCGGCGAGGACGCGTGGAACAGCTTCTTGTTCTTGGAGAAGTTGCGGTACTTCTTCTCGTGCACCGTTCACGAGTGGGAGGCTTCTTGTTGCGGTTCTTGTCGGTGTAGTCGTTCTTGCCCAAACCCGGCGACGTCGTTCTTGCCCTTCTCCAAATTAGGGCGATTCGCACGAATGTGGTTGGGGCCACCACACTCGGCGGTGATCATGCCACCTCTCTTCCTCTCTCTCATTCTTTTGTAAATATTGGAAAATTTTGAGCGACAAGATCAAGCTCATTTTCCGAAATTGTTCGAATTTCATCGCTACGTCGCAAAGAGCGGAGAGAAAACCGAAGCAAAGTCAAGAGAAAATCGAGAAGAGGACCCAATGGGATCGGTGACCAAAGCCATCGACCGAGATTTCGTCTTCCGGAGACGACATCAATCTCATGAGTCTTGAGGCGGAATAAAGCCCGTCAAGAGTCGAGTCGACAAATCGCTGGTGTCCTTGATGGTGGTCACCTTCATCTCCCAAACCCGAAGGTCGAGTCGCGGTCAAGAAATGCCGAGCATTGTCCGAGTCGGTATATACAACCGATCGCTCGGAGGTCGCTCAAAATCTTAGTAAACCGACCAAAGCACTCATCGAGACTCTCACCGGTAGCGTTGTTCAAATTTGTTGTACTCGCTTGAGGCTGTCCTGCCTCACGGTCTTGATTTGAGTAGTGCCCTCATGGTAAGCATCGAGGTTACCCAAATCTCGTGGGCGGAGCGAAGGTGAAAATCGATCATACTCACTTCTTGGTGAGTCCTGTATGAGAATGTTCTCGCCTTAGCATTTGCCTCAACGTCGACCATATTGCCGGCCGTGGCGTTCTCATCGGCAGAACCTCATATGGGAGCTTCACCTTCTGCAATATCAGAAGCCTCGGCGAGTGATGTATGACTCCATCCGGATTTCCAAAAGGAAAATCAACACCGAGAAAAATTGGAGGCTTGGTGGAATACTTGTGCATCGCCATGGCTCTCGAGACCGGTCAAGATCTATGGAAGAGCAAAACCGGCTCTGATACCAATTGAAGGATCGAGATGGCGAACAGAGGGGGGGGGTTGAATGGTCGCAACTAAATTTTCCTCCAAAATACTCCAACTAAACCCTTGAAAAGATCGCGCAAAGGAAATCGTGAAAAACCCGCAAAAACCGGAACGACTAGACAACTATGTGCATCCCTAGCTTACATGGATGTTATCCATAAAATATGTGAGGGATTTTTCAATCACAATCCTGGTTGTCAAGTGTCCAAAAGAAAGAGGAATCAATTCAAATACTTCTTTTCTAAAAGAGATCAAGCCAAGACACAAAAGTCTCTTTTAGAAAAGCAAAAGCAGATATTTCCAGAATCTGTCTTTAAATTGAACAGGAGGTTGGTGGGTTTCTGCTGCTCACAAAATTATGAGAAATTTTCTCCCCATTAGTAGATGAGTCGTAAAGAATTCCACCAAATTTCAGATCAAAAAGCCAAGTAGAAAAATCATCATAAATCTATGAACACAGACAGTCAGGAACTTCGGGCAGAAAATTTGGGGCTCGGTTTTCACCTCATAGCACCCAAACGGTGGAATCAGTAGACTCCAAAATTTTTCTACATATGGGTATAGGAGTCCAGCACAATCTTCAATAATAATCAATCAAAAAGAATTTTTCTAGATTTTTATACAAATCAAAGACTAACTGCTGCGCGAAGAACAAGTTCTGGACAGAACTGGAACTTGAAAGAAGAGATGATCTCTACTCAATCAAAGAGTGCAAAAGAGATGTAAAACCATATGAACACACTCAAGACATCCAAGATCATCATTTAGAAGGAGGGGAGGCAAATCCAAATTGCATGAATGTAAATTGCGCGAAAGTAATTGCGTAAAGTAAATGCTAAATTTAAATTGCGCAAAGTAAAGACATAATGTAAATACGGAATTTAAATTCACAATAATGCAAAGAAATTTCTTTGTATTTCTGGTGGGAAGGTTTACAAAGCCTCACTTCATGTGGGCAAAGCTCAAAGGAGCAACTCAAACCTTCAAGGGGAGGAGGCCACCCCTCCACCCCTATTTATACAACTCTTGGGCCACCTACCACCCTTGGATGAGTCCCTCAACCCTAGGACACTCATCTAAGGGCTAGGATTGACCCACTCATACAGCCATGCAAGGGCTAACCCAAAACCCACACACATACCGGGTTTTCTTGCACGGTTTTCAAAGCATACTACCTAGACCCGCTAACCTATCAACTAGACCGCAATCCGACGGCCCTCATTGATCCATGCGGCATCTAGCTAGCATCATCTCCTTTCCTTATCTTCTTGGCATGCCCGACTCCGTCTCCGATCATCTTCGGTGATCTCCGACCGTCTGGACCTCCGACGCCTCGCCTAGTCCGGTCATCCTCCGCCTCACCATGACCTAGCACCGTTGCCCTGCAACCATCAAAGACAAGGAAAAACCTTTCACATAGCAATGCCCAAAAAGTTATTTTCAATGATTATCCCAAAATCATTAATCGAACATAATTTCTCTCAACGGTCCGATGCTACCGCCCTCATGCGGGTAGCACTAGGAAAAGCAACCAACACTCAAATTGCTTCACATCGAAAATCCAATTCAAATCAAACTCAATTTCAAATCAAACCAACCTCAACTTTTGTCAATTACTCATCACACACAAGGATAGACCTCCACATGGTCTTTCAGAAACTAAGACCAGCAACTCGACACGACAAAGCAACCGTAGATTGAACAAGCAGAGAACTAAGTAGCAAAAGTAAGGCACAAATGGTCTTGGATCAAGGGGGTGACTACTCGCCTATATATTTTTTTGGTATTTTTTGGACTGTAGGTAGAAGAAAAACAATTGAACAGAAGATCTCTCACCGAACAACCTTGAGCTCTGATACCACTTGATGTCGCCTTAGGTGTCTCGATGTTTCGATGAGAGGGATAGCTTTCGATTTGATGGAGAAGACGTTGGCGATCCAACTACAACTGCACGGGACAGTTGCGCCTTAGCAATCGATACACCCACTCCGACGGTTGTTGATCTTGCCGGTGCATGATCAACCTTGTTCTGCACGCAATCGAAGAACGAGCAAGAACAAGATGAAAAAAGCAAATGAACTTTGCAAAATTAAAGATGAAGGTTCAATCGGATTTCAAGGCAAGGTGGATTTCTGCAGACGAGGAACGGATGGTCTAGCCGACACACGCGATCCACGAGAAAAGTAGCGACGCTAACTTTGATCTAAACAAAACTCAAAACCCTAAGTGGGGCAGCGGCTGACTATTTGTACCCTAAGGGATGCACAAGTCGGCCAAAACATGGGCCATACAAATACAATTCGAATTACAAGGGCCGTAGCCCAAACTGACTCAGACAAAAAAAGTAGCATCCATTATTTTGCAATTTCCCATTGACTCAGAAAGAATCTGAAGGTGATATTGGATCCGTTTGAAAGAGGACAAGCAAATCTTTCTATCTTGTACTCACGGGCCACCAGAAGCGCTCTGGTTCAAAAGTTATGAACGTTTGAAATTGATGTTGTCAGCGAGTCCGAATCTGACTTGGACTTCCTTCAAGCCTCCGACTTGGATTCGAGCCTCTTTGCGCTTGGTGGCTCTTCTCCCTGGTTCCTAGTAAGAATAACATGATCACAAGAATTAAATAACATTCCATTCAATAAATCATTAGTAGGAACACTTAGGAACGACTTCACCTGATAATTTAATTTACGTGCATGAGCTCAAGTGAGTGGTCCTTGTACAACTGGTTCATTCTGGAGAAGCATTGTTGTATGGGTTGTTGTATCCACTGTAGAGATGTCCTCATCAGTAATGTCCAAAAAATATGCAATTATACTCCTAAAATCTCAAATTAAATACATTATCAATCATAAAGGCTGGTGCTACTGCCCCGTGGGCTGGTAGCACCGCCCAACATAAAATTCTATCAAATAGGCCCTCTGGAAAAATCACACCGCCCTTAGGGCAAGTGCTACCGCCCTCAGGGGTGGTAACACCACAAATTCTAGAGAGCTCAAATCGCTTCAAATTTCAAAATAGAGTTCAAAATCAACCTCAGACCTAAGCACCTCGGGCTTAAATAATGTCAGTAACTCATCACCATTCAGAATAGACCTCCACGTAGTCTTTCAATCTCGCCCTTGATGAGTATAATAATAAACACCCGAAAAGGCATAAATTTGAATTTGATGGAGATGAAGAAGAAGCAATTTGAATGCAAAGCCAAACTTGGTCCAAAGAAAGAGCAAGTTTTTTATAAAAGCTCTAAAAATTCAATAAAAACTCACAAAAAAGCTTAAATATACTCATGATCCTCAAAAATTAGCAAGACTTCTCCAAGATCGTAAGAACCAAGATACATTCAAATTTTTACCTATTGATGATGCCTTTTTGCATTTTCTCCCCCTTTTGGCAAAATAGGCACCTAGAAGGTATTTCCACAGTTTCCTCCCCATTATCGAATTTGTATGAATGAAATGCATCCCAAAAGAGGTTTGAGAATTATCCACAGTGACAACATATACAAAGTATGATACCAAGCTACTCAAGTTCAAATTGTGCTATGCTAAGATATGTCTAAGTGAAAATGTCAATTTCGCTAGCCAGCATAAATAAGACTATGTTATTTTTGCATGACTTAACAAGTGCAACACTTAGCATATTATCCAAACTAGAGGTAAAGCCCTATAATTGATCAAATAAAAAACCTAGAATTTGGGAAAGCTAGATGCGCATACAAGGTCCTTCGAGCTTAATTATCTTTAATGCAAAATTTTTGCTTTAAGACTTCAAATGACATAGTGGGGTGAAAATGTTTGACTATATTTGCATTCTTTGTCCACTTATATTTTGTTATTTGCATTTTTCAAGTGTAATTGACCAAGCCATAGTCAACCATTTCAAGAAGAACTCTTAAGATGGTGGTCTTGGTCATACATGATACATTCCAAGTTCATCTCAAGTGCAATGATAGGTAGTCTTGTAAATGTAAAATGTTGAGATTAATTTACACAAAAAGAGTCAATTTTTTATTTTTATTTTAGCACATAGATTTATGAGTATGTCAAGGACTCGAGTATGGATCAACCTAGCTTCTCCCAAATTGCTATCACTACAAGAAACAGTGAAAAATTCGTGGGTTTTTTTAAATTCGTGGGCAAAAAAAAACCCACGAATTTACGTATTTAAATTCGTCGGTTTGTAAGAAACCCACGAATTTAATTAAATTAGTGGGCCAAAAAAATACCGACGAATTTATTTATTTAAATTCGTCGGCTTGGAAATATACCCACGAAATTAATTAAATTCGTGGGTGAAAATCCCCCACGAATTTATGCACGAACTAATTAGGGCTGCCTCGGCCGGGCTTGTCTCTCTCTCTTCGCTCCTCTCACGCGCTCCTCTCACACGCACCCCTTGCCCTTCGCTGCTCTCCGTGACCCTTTGCCCGCTTCGCCGCGTAAATGCCGGCCCCCGCCCGCCCTCCCGCCCACCCGCCGCCGCCCCATCCCGGACCCCAGACGCCGTCACCCCCACGCCGCCGCCCACCCCGGACCTCCATGGTGACCCTCTCCTCCCCTCGACGTCAAACATGCCTTTTCGCCGATGTGAAGCCCTGCTCTTGCCGCCCAACCCCGGCCTGCCTTGCGCTCGTGCCGTCCCTCTTGCCGCCTCCCCGCTCAGGGCCCTCCGGCCGCGCCTTTGCCGCCAGATTCTGGAAGTATGGCGGCGGCGTCGCCGCCGCAACCCGACGCCGACACCCCGGAGGTCGGCTCTAGAAATCTCGAGGGGATATCCCCATTTCATTATTTCTTCGCTTTCCTTTGATTTTGGTGGAGGCGGCTATTGAGGGCCGAGAGCTGCGATTTGGTGGTGTCCGCAGTGGGCGGAACTGCCACTGGATAAATCCCAACTTCTGCACTCAAATGCTACTTCCCACAAGTGGGCGTTTGGCGGTATGAGAATTGGCTAATCTTATTTTTACCGAAACAACTCCATTTTAGGAAACTAGCTGAGTTTGTAGGATCACAAATTCGTTCACACATAATTGCACCTCATTTTGTTCTGAATGTTGTTCTTTTAGCAAGAACTTGTGATCTATGTACTTAATTGTCATGGGTCGGTTCACTTCCTAGCCGACAAAGATTGATTTCGGTAGTAAACTTGTAATTTGGAACATTGCATGTTTGCTAAACTAAATAAAACTTTCACTTGTAAATGAAATACGCACTTTAGTAAAACAAAAAGGACACTAGATGTGTTTTCAAGATTGTCCATGATTAAAGCTAAAATTTTTATTTGCCATATAAAAGGCAGCCTAGCCCATTTGCAGTTAATGTTGTGCATGAATATACCTTTTGAGCCCATGAATAAATCAACATAAATGTGATCCACTGTTTGCATAACCTTTATAAGTAGAGACTTAAATCATTGTGTACATATGAAAAGCAGTTATCATTTTAAAAATCTAGTACATTATCTAGGTTTCTACAATTTCATTCTATGATTCTGTTTGGGCAAAGTGAATCATACATACAACCAGATGTCTTGCATCTCTAATGGGTACAAAGTCTGAGATTTTAGTCAAAACAAATCCTAATCATATGACCACTTTGTTTCTATAATTTTCACTTGCTATTAGTGAGCTAGAGTCCCAGCGTATCCTTTGTTTTGTAGTTTTAATCCCTCCTCCCTCGGGCGGGCGCCCGATGCAAAGCTCCTTTGATTTAACCTCTTTACATCGAAAAACTACCCGATTATTTTATGTTTATCCTAGTGTTGGGCACGGTTAATCTACAGCACCTATTACATTGGATATGTTTTTGTTGAAGGAAGTTGGAATATTTGTACAAAGATTTCCATCGCATCATACTTAACATCATTTATATTCACATTCGTACTGTACAATGCAAATTTTCATAACTTGTTTCTGGGTTTAGTTGTTTGGTTATGCTTCACAGCCCAGATTTCTGAGTTCTTAACACTTATGACATGCCGGTAGGATGTCAATTGACTGAACAGTTCCCTGCTGTTAGTTAGGGTCTCACAATCACATCTGTGGAAAAAAGAATATCATCTCAGAATCAAGCAAGCACCGCTTGACTGAAACAACCTAAGGAACATTAGCCTTCTGTCTGTGAGTTGTTGCTCATAATTATTGCAGTCTAAATATGCTCTCTGTTACCCATTACATTCTGTTTGCCTTACTAATGTACTTATATTTCTTGAATAATTTGATATCATTACAAAATTGCAGCTACACCCAATTATTGTTATATTTGTCATAATTATCCTGATATAGACATGCTTTGTTTCACCTGTTACATACTTGAAATATGTTGCACTTTAAACCTAATATACATTGCAAAGTAAAGTAAATGTTATTCTTGACACATGGCATCCAAATGACTAAGTATTTTTCTCCTTGCAGATTGCTTCAGCTTGAAGAAGTTTGGCTGAACATACCTTCTGGGTTTCCTGTTTCTTCTCACATAGGTAATTGTCAGAAAATTGCAGTTTGAAATATCTATTGGTCTTATCTTAGTAGTTGTGGAACATTCTTGTTGTTAAAGCTAGAAGTATCAAATTGTCAATTCTTGTACTAGTCGTGGAATGTTGTTAAGGCTGGAAATGTCAATTCTTGGAACTTGCCTATCAAATTCAAATATGACCTTTATGGCCTTTGTTCATATCCATATTGACTTTCCCACTCAGCCTGCAAGGCAGTTTACTTGCAGCTTAAATGTTAGGGATATGGGATTATGATATATTTCCTTTCTATTTACGCGGATATTTGGAGTATGTACTCCTTAGAACAGAATCGGTCTATGACCAACTCCTCTTTGTCACATTTGACAATTCACTGACATGCTTATCTAAGGATCTGCTAGAATGTCTCCTTCTGGTTTGAGAGATTAATATATATATTATAACTACAAATGGTTTTTTGTCTGCTGAGTGGATGATTAATTCGTTTGAAGTTATTTCATCTCATTTTATATTCGCCGCATATGGTATATATATTTTTATTCTCTCGCTGCCTTTTATTCAACGTTAGAGTTTAGGGTTTGCGTTGAACAGTAGAGAGCCTAGGCGTCACCCGTTCGGGAATGGCACATCTCACATTTGCTTGTGAGGTGTGCGGTTCCAGAATTGTCCATCGTATTTTGGACAGCCTGAGAATGTTGGTTGTTGCATGGGGCCTATGACGTGCGAGCGATCCGAACGTGATTTCGGCCGCATAACCCTGTTGTTCTCCGACGCACCAGCATCAGGCGTGCGTTTGGAGAACAAATAAGTTATCTTGCCGAAATTCGTTCGGTTCAGAAGCGCACATCACAGTCGCATGCAACGGCTCCATTCTTGGGTGGGTTTAGAACACATCTTTCCTAACAGGTTGTCTTTGCCACCTAAGCCCGCGTCGTGCGATGACATCGTTTCATTTGTTTAGCTTTGAGAATGGATGACGATCGAAGGGTGATGTATGACGGATGGAGGAGTGATGGGGGCACACAAGGAATGGGGCGGATCACGGATGCTTTCTTGAAGCAAGCATTATTTGGAGGAGATGAATATGTGTATTGCCCGTGTACCCTCTGCGAGAATAACAACTACTACACAAGGATATAGTGCGATATCACATTTGCAAAAACGGGTTCATGCGACTATTTGGTGTGGCACTGTCTTGGAGAGGCAGCAGGCGAGCCATTGAGTCGGACCATGGGGAGGATCACGACCGGATGGAAGAGATGATGGATGATCTTGGCAGGGGGATTGAATTTAACTCGGGGGAGGGGTCACAGCCGGAGGAGGTTAAGGAATTCTATAGGCTACTTGATGCCTCGGATGCGAAGCTGCATGACTTGACCAATGTGACCGTCCTGTAGGCGGTTACACGGCTTATGTCGATGAAGTCGAAGTTCAACTTTTCGAACAAATGCTTCAACGCTTTGCTTGAACTTATGAATGATGTCCTTCCACCTAACCACAAGATGCCAAAGGTTTTGTACCAATCGAAAAAGTTGATGGCCGCCTCGGGATGAATTACGGAAAGATTGATGTGTGCGAGAATAATTGCATCTTTGTTCGAAGGATCATTACAAGGATACTCATTGTATGCATTATGGTAAGTGTAGATTCGTTGAGGTGGTAGATGAGGAAGGGGTATCAGTGACTACAAAGGTCGCGACTAAACAGCTTCGGTACATGCCGATCACGGATAAGCTTAAACGGTTGTACATGTCAAAAGTAATCTATAAACATATGTGGTGGCACAAAGAAGGTAAACGTGAGGACCGAGACCGGATATGATGGTGCATCCGTCGATGGCGAGCATGGCGGGCATTGGACCGATTCGATCCTGCATTTGCAAGCGACCCTAGGAGTGTCCGTCTTGGTTTGTCCACGGACGGTTTCACACCTTCGGCCTGGCGCTAGCCCTACTCTTGTTGGCGGTCTTCATCAGGCCATATAATCTTCCACCTGAGATTTGCTTGAAAGAGGGGTTCATATTCCTTGCTCTTGTCATTTCAGGTCCTAAGCATCCATGGAAGGATCTCAATGTGTTCATGTGGCCCTTAATTGACGAGTTGAAAAAGTTGTGGCGAGGGGAAAAGGCATACGACGGCATTGCTGGTAGAGAATTTACCTTACGAGCCGCATACCTGTGGTCGGTCCATGATTTGTTGGCATATGGCATTTGGGCCGACTGGTGTGTTCATGGTCGCCTGTGTTGTCCAATTTGTATGGCTGATTCTGATGCATTCAGGCTCACGCATGGTAAAAAGATCACATTCTTCGATTGCCATCGACGGTGGCTTCCGGCGAGGCACCCTTTCAGGAACGATGCCAAAGCATTTCGAAAAGGAAAGAAAGTTAAAAAAGGGCCGCCGAAGCGACTCACAGGAGAGGAGATAGCTGAATGGCATAGTCGGCTTGAACGATCTACGGAAGTGGGTTTCACTGGCTATGGAAAGGAGCACAACTGGACTCATATTTCTTTTCTTTGGGAGCTGCCTTACGTGAAAGCTTTGATTCTGCCGCATAACATAGATTTGATGCACCAAGAGCGCAATGTGGCAGAAAGCATCATAAGCATGGTGTTTGATGTAACCGACAAAACAAAGGATAACGTGAGTGCTAGGAAAGACATGGGTGATCATTGTGCTAGGCCGTGGCTCGAGGTTAAAGTTGGTTTAAATGGAAATGAGAGCCGGCCACGAGCTCCATACTGTGTGAAGCCAAAAGACCGTAAACAGATTTTGAGGTGGTTGAAAACTCTAAAGTTTCCTAATCGCTATGCATCTAACATAAAACGGGATGTGAATGTCAGCACCGGTAAGCTAAACGGGCTAAAGAGTCATGATTACCATATTATCATGGAAAGACTTGTTCCGGTAATGTTTTGTGGCTATTTTGATAATGAGTTGTGGAGGATGTTAGCCGAGCTTAGTTACTTCTATAGGCAGATATGCGCTAAGGAAATGTCGAAGACGTTGATGCAGAAGTTAGAGAAGGGAATTCCATTGCTTGTATGCAAGTTGGAAAAACTTTCCCACCGTGTTTTATGAATGTGATGCAACATCTGCGGTGCATCTGCCTTGGGAAGCGATGGTTGGAGGTCTGCTTGATTCGGATGGATGTATAGTCGAAAGGGAGTTGAAAAAGCTTAGAGCTACAGTGCGCAACAAGGCAAGGGTAGAGGGGTGTATCGCAAAGGCTTATGCAAGTAAAGAGATCACAAACTTCTCAACAAAGTATTTCGCACTCAAGCACAATGTGAGTGCCCCTCTGAATCGATGCTGTGCATGCGGAAGAAGAACCGTTGTGTGAACTTAAGCTTTTTCAATGCAAGGGTCAACCTGTTGGGTCGTACACTGCACACCATGTTGAGTATGAGGAGTGGAACCTGGCCATGCTTTACATGTTCAGTAACATGGTAGAAGTTGAAAAATATTTTGAGTAAGTGACTTTCTGAATTATGTTTTCAACATTTCAGTGTAGTGTCCTTTTTAACCCGGGAATAAATGACGCAGAGTGTTTGACAAAGAAAATTTGAAGTCAACTCGACAACCCACAAGTAAGCAATTGGATAACCTACGTCGTGATGGGTTGAAAGGCGGCCCAAGCTTCGTGCAATGGTTCCATCAGCATATAATTTGACAATTTATTCAATTTTTTAAAATGAATTGTTGTAGTAACTTAATATTAGACTAACAGTGATGCATATTGCTATATAGTGTATGCGTGATGCCTCCGTTCCTGAGGATCTCCGACAGCTCTCACATGGTGATGTGACGGCAAGGAGCTATAGTCGCTATGATGTGAACGGGTTCCATTTTCGAACAGCGAAATTAAAAGCTAGCCGTCCACTTGCGGCCACTTCAAACAGCGGAGTAGTCACAACGTCGTCCGATTCTAGCGGTGATATATTAGACTACTACGGTGTTGTACAAAACATAATTGAGTATACCTTTGGGGGTGCCAAAGAACTGAAGGTTGTGTTTTTTGATTGCCATTGGTTCGATCCACATAATGGCACACGTGTCGATGACTTTGGGATGGTGGAGGTGAAGCACGTCGGCTTCAGGCCACATCAATAACATTGTGCTTGCACATCGGGTTAGCAGTGTACTACGAGCTATCCTCACCGTAGCTTGAAGGCTTGGTGGGTTGTATTTAAAGTTAACCCTGAAGTATATCCTCCTGGGGATGTTTCGTATGTGCAAAGCAACGTAGAAGATGATGTGGGTGATGTATATCAAGAAGAAGCTATGGGGGATTCTTTCCTTGTCTCCGACGGGGCAAGACTCGATCAATTACCTACCGATGCCACAGACGTAATAACAGATGAACCAGTCCCTTCATGGAAACGCCCTCAAAAGTCAGTAAGGATTGCACGTCTTCAAGCATGTCTCAATGAAATACGAGTCGCAGAAGCAGATTCCGACACCGACGACTTTTGATATGTATATTTTGTAAGATGTGCTTGATGAAGCTGAAACCCTTGATAGTTTGATGAGTGGAAGTGGAATGACCTGTTTGATATCAGAAGTTCTATTACAATTGTCAACACTGTACAATTCTAATTTCTTCTCTAAGAGCCGAAGCTACCCATTAGAAGGCTCAGCTAGATATCGATCCAACATTAATGAAGATTTAGCTCTCAAGGTGAACATCTTGTAACATTTAGCTATAAGATTAATACAAATGATCTTGTAAGAATCCTAATGATTTCTTGTAACATTTAGCTCTCAAGGTGAACATCTTGTAACATTTAGCTATAAGATTAATACAAATGATCTTGTAAGAATCCTAATGATTTCTTGTAACATTTAGCTCTCAAGGTGAACATCTTGTAACATTTAGCTATAAGATTAATACAAATGATCCTGTAAGAATCCTAATGATTTCTTGTAACATTTAGCTCTCAAGGTGAACATCTTGTAACATTTAGCTATAACATTTAGCTATAAGATTAATGCAAAATGATTTCTGTTGCTGCAGGTTGAAGTCAAGAAAAAGCAGTAGGAAAACATCAGGGAAAGTGGCATCGAAGAAGCGTCAGGCTTTGGATCAATAGGAGAAATCAGTAGACGCATAGAAAAAGGCCAGAACCAACAAGAAACATCTTCCATTGCATCATCTCAAGCTAGGTATGCACATTTCAGATCTTAAAGAGAAGCACGGTGCATGATATGTATGCTTGAGTGCTTGTCTCAGATATATCTTGATTGCACGTGAAAGTGGTGATATTGAATGTATAGAAATGACATATATAGCACCTTCATAACTCTGTTCTTACCGTGATAATGTTTTGTATATTGAAACAGAGAGGTTGTCATATTGTCAGATAACTACGTAAATAAATTCATTAGCAAGAATAAGTTGAGGTCAAGAAAGTAATAGATTGAAAAGTCATTAGCATGCAAGAATTCTGAATTAATGCAACTCCTTACTGGTACCCTGAAATGCATGTTTCTTTATAAAAGAACATGCTTAGTATGAGTTGGTCAATCTAGAAAATGTCAAGTTCCGGATAGACAGATAGTAAATGTATTTGTTGGGCAATGCCCCTCTATGCTGCATGATCTGTATTTGTCATGTCAATGCCATGCTGAGAAGAATGTCATAGTTGAGTTCTATTTCCTTGACAATATCTTGTTGCAAGTAATTGGTAATTAACTAAAGAATAAATTGTCAAATTATCAAACCTGGTGTGGTTGATGATACCAAGTAAAGGACAATAACAACTATTTTTGCAAGTTATTGTTGTCTCATTCATTTTTGCAAGTTATTGAAAATTATTTGTAGACCTGTGTACTAACTCTTGTCAAATTTGAACAGATGAGTATGTTCAGGCATCAGGTTGACAAGCTTAAAGGCAAGTTCAGCGGGTCCTCCTCCAGAAGGTCGAGGAGCAGGGGTTCTGATGCTCATGACTCGACGGCCGGCAGCGCCATGTTTGTTGGGGTTGCGCAGATTAGGCAATGGCGAGAGCAGCTCGAGAGATGCTTGATGGCGAGCACGAGAACAGTGGAGCAGCCACGGGGAGGACGAGGGGCGGTGGGGTTGAGATCGAGGCGGTGGGATGTGAGGATGAGGACTTGAGCGAGGCGGACGACGAGGAGGTCGTTAGGGGTGGTGGCGGTGGGATGACGATCTGACGCCGAGGCCGAGGCAAAGCAGAGATCAGAGTTGGCGGCGACCTTAGAACCGATTGAAGAGGGCGGGACTACTTGGGTACCATCGGTATATCGTAGTATTGGATTATCATTTAATATCCATATTTACATTGTAATGTCTATGAACTAATGATTTGCATTTTAGGTTTAAATAAAACCGTCTCGGTTAAATCCAAGATGCAACCCGGTAGATAGGAGGTTGATAGAGCTACACGAGCAGTAATGATTATATCTTTCATGTCTTTTCTTTTAGCATGAGCTAAGTGACAACTTATTATTTTGATGCATCTTTGCCTTGTATTTTGTTGTAGGCACTGGAAAGAGCCGGGTTGGATTGGGACGGGCCACATTACAAAGGTTAACGCTGTGCTAGGAGCCCTTGGCCGCTACTACTACCCTGGCATGGTTGAGTCAGGCAGGGATAGATTCGCGGCCTACAACTGGAAGCACTGGGCGTTGAAGAAGAACGTGGAAGGAGGCGAAGACAACCAAACATGTCAGGGCGCAGTCTGGGCTGGCTTCTGGGTGAGTTTGCGTTATGTATTTACTCTATTTGAGTATTGCTTTAAATGCAAATACAATTTGACAATGTGTAATCTATGCAGGAGAGGTTCCGGCTTGAGAACGAAGACGATTACAACACTTTGAAGAAGGCCAAAAGCGTATTCAATAGGGCGGCACAAAAGGTTGTCGGAGATTCGTTCAGCAATGCACGGATTCAAGCTGTCATCAATTTTCACAAGAGGGTGAAGAAGGTGAACATGAGAAGACCAGATGCGAGGAGGATACACCTGACAGAACAAGAGTATCTCCAGAGCTCGGTCGATTGGATAATGAAGGACATGGAGGCTTGGAGGTGGATGTGCCGGTACTGGGTGTCGATGAATTTTCAAGAAAAATCAAATAGAAATAGAGGGAACAGAAGAAGTAGATTGGGGAAGCACAAGTACGGCGCAGACGGACACATTGGCCTAGAACAACGCATGGTAAGTATCGGTATTATAATTGTTAGTGAATTTGTCACTATGTTTCTAACATTGCACCGTAGGAGGCTGAAAGTGGGAGTACTCCCACTTTTGTGGAAGTTTACATCCGGGGGCACCAAGGCGAGGATCCACAGAACCCGGATGTTTTGTGCGACGACCGGGCTACTGCGAGGATGGTAAGTATAAATGACGCAAATGTTTGTGCAAATTTACATCTGGGAGCACCAATATGCTGTTTTGCAGACGTCATATGCAAATTTACATCCGGGAGCACCAATATACCTTTGAGGTAAATATGCAGCATCTTTCCCAATACACTGCTCATATAACAATGCTCCAAACAATTGAAGTTAACTTGTCCAAGACAACAAAATTTCAAGTATGGATGAACACTAAACAAACCCCTTGAGTATAAAACACAGGTTAAATTATCACACCATTAATTTTTGTTCGTATATATGTTATTTACAGTTTTCCAGGTTTGGAAAATGGGCTAGTAACTGCTGCTATAATTTGGGTATCAAATTACCAAAATAATGATCGAGCTGACATCAATGAAATACAAAATTTGGATGGGTGGTCACTCACGTGATATATATATATATTTTTGTATAATGGTGATAAATTCGTGGGCCATTTAAAACCCACGAATTTAACGATTAAATTCATGGGCCATTTAAAATCACAATTTAACTTTTAAATTAAATGGGTTTTTCAAATTTCAATTTATTTAAATAAATGAGTTTTTTCAAATTACAATTTAATCTGATAAATAAATGGTTTTTTAGCCCACAATTTAACTGATAAATTGTGGGTTTTTTCAATAACCCACAATTTAATTTAAATTGTGGGTACCCACAAATTTAATTGATTAATTTAAATCGAGTTAAATTAAGTGAACTAAATTGACGGTTTGCCCACAATTTAACTTAAATTCGTGGGTTTTAGCCTAAATTCGTGGGTTTTTGGCCCACGAATTTTTCCCTGTTTCTTGTAGTGTAGGGACTCTAGTTGAAATCTAAAATTTCACAAATAATGGCATATGCACTTTAAGATGAAACATAGCAAGTAAAAGCAACATGTTTTATCAAGTTTGTATTTAAAGCTTTAATTTTCAATTTTTAATGAGCTTAGTAATATAAAACATAATGAACTTGGACAGATCTAAGCTAGCAGTTTTCTTGAATAAAAGTAGCAAGGTGGATACCATGAGTACTAGCTCATTTGCATAATAAACAAAGCTCATAAAAACAGAAAATGAAGTCTATATGCAATGCATGAAGCAGATTCCCAAACACCTACTTAATAAGTGACTCAATTTTAAATACAAATCTAATTCAAGTTGAGTTATTAGCAGAATTAAGATAAAAGAAGGTCCAAATGAACTCAATAGAAACCAGAAACATAGAATGAGGAAAAAAATCGAGAAACTGCAAGCTGGGTTTCTATAAAGCATAGAAAAGAGAATAGAGAACACTATGGCTCAGAGTCATTGTCATCTTCCCCAATGACTGACATAGAGAAGCTGACTCTAGATCACAAGGTAGGGAATGCACACAGACTCTGTCTACACAGGGAGCCCAACACCTGCTGGACTTATAAGATTATGATGGAACTCAACCTAGAAAGAAGAGAGAACAACTAATTGGGCATGATAGCATCCTATAGCATAAGATGAGAGGCCCATGCAAAGCATGCTAGAAGTCTAAGTGAAGAGAACTCAAAACTCTAGAAATAAGCTAAATATCACCCAGGAGATGCAAAAGAGAGAAGGTGCTAGAAGAAAACATATATAGTACATAATATACAAAACCAGATGATGAGGACATCACTTCCATGGATACAACCGCTGCCCCTTCTTCCCCTACGACCGCTACTTCGTCTATGACGCCTGGAGGGCTTAATCCGGAAGCAAGGTCTTTTCACCCATATTTGCTGGACCAGCACGTCAAGATCATCCCCGAGGACAGCCCACGCGCCAAGGAAGGCCCAAGATCAAGCCCAATTCGTCGACAAGTCCGGTTCGGCCATCCAGGAGCAGCAATACTTCAAACAGACATAACTTGGGCTCCCGGACTCCGTTTTCAGCGTGCGACCACCCGTTTGAAAGCTTAGGAGATAAGCTTACCAATGGATCCAGCCCCAATGCCAAATACATCCTGAAGCAACAGGAAAGCGCAGAAGAGTGTCACGGGCTAGAAACTCCGGGTGCTGCGCTACCTTTTCTTTTGGGCCCAAAGCCCATGTAACCCTAGGGCTTCCTCCCACCTCTAGCCCATGAAGGCCCAAGTCGCATGGCTGCATATTTAGTCCCATATTGCCTAGTGTTTAGTATCCACCTCCCTCCCTCCGCTATATAATAAAGGCAATAGGCCACCATAGAGACTTGGGTTTTGTTTATTTGATAGTTTAGCTATTGCTACTATTTTGAGTCTTCCAGACGTGCTCAACAGCTGCCTAAGAAGCTCCTTATTTCAGAACCCCACATTATCAATCCTTCATCTTTATTTGCAATTTCAGATTGCCTTTACCTTTGTTCTTGCTTGTTCTTCGGTTGCATGCAGGAATTGAACCTCGTGTTAAGGTTGATCGTGCCAACGGCAAGATCAATAACCCTCTGGAGTTGGTTTAGCGATTGCTAAGGCGCATCGTCGTCGTACGTTGTAGTCGGATCGTCAAAATCAATTCCTCCAAATCGAAGTTATCACTCTCATCGAAAGATCGGGACCCAAAGTCACATCAAGTGGTATCAGAGCTAGGTCCCGAAACAAGAGGGTGGGAATGATAGTACCACCTTGCTTGTGGAGGGGAGAGAATACCACCTTAAAAGGGAGAGCAACCCTCCCCCCATCAGGCTAGTCTTTTGGGGGCCACATGGGACACTTATGGCCTGGCTATGGCAGTCATTCAGTCAAGGTGTGTATTCCCTCGTCGGGCCAAGGCCCACGCCCCTGGGCCAGTTGGGTAGTCCGCTCGTCGGGCGAGGCACGTGCGCCATACGGCTGGGCCGCGAAGGGCACGTTGTGCACCCATGAGGGATGCATCACCAGCTCCCCCTTAAGAGATTGTAAGGGCATAGAACTCCAAGCTCTCCTCTGAGGACTACAAACCTAGAGCTATCCAAAGGTTTAGTAAAGATATCGATAATCTGGTGGTCACTCTCTACAGACTGAAGCACTATGTCACCATTCTTCACATGGTCTCTAAGGAAGTGATATCAAATGTTGATATGTTTGGTCTTGGAGTGCTGCACTAGGTTCTTAGCAATACAAATGGTAGAAGTGTTGTTATAGAAAAGTGAAATACTATCTATCTCTAACCTAAAGTTCTGCAAAGTCGATCTCATACAAAGCACTTAACTACAACAACTAGCTGTAGCTATGTACCCGACATGAGTGGTGGACCATGAAACACTAGACTGCTTCTTAGATGAATAAGAAATGAGATATGTGCTGACGAATTGGAAAGTGCCAAAAGTGCTCTTCTTATCTATCCTACAGCAAGCAAAGTCTACATTGAAAAAGGCTCTAAGGGATAGAAAAGAAGAGGAAGATAACTAAACGCCATAGTCAATTGTAGCTCGAATATATCTGAAGATGCGCGAGGAGATGCCTGAAATCGAGCACACAAACACATAGCAATGTATATGTCTGGCCTCAAGGTAGTGCGATACAAGAGGGAGCCGATCATACTCATCAGGCTTGAGGACAGTAGATTCATCATTGGCTTTTTGTTAGACATGTTGAAGCATCTCAGAAGGTCTTGAGTGTACTTGCCTTGATGCAAGAAGGTGCCCTCCCAAGTATGGTTGATTTGGAAGCCAAGGAAGTAGCACAACTCACTCATCATTCTCATCTCGAAATCTGTGCTCATCACTTCTGTAAACTGAGACATAAGAGAGTGCGAAGTGTCACCAAAGATAATATAGTCCGCATAAATTTGGACGAGGAGAAAATGAGAATCCTGTTGTCTGATGAACAGGGTCTTGTTTACTATACCCATCATAAAACCTTGAATAAGAAGATAGAACTTAAACATCTCATACCAAACTCCATGGGCCTACCTAAGTCCATATAAGGCTTCGAAAAGCTTAAAGATATGGTTTGGGTATTTGGGGTTTTAGAATCCTGGAGGCTATTTGATATACACCACTTCCTTATTATATCCATTGAGAAATATACTCTTGACATCCATTAGAAAAAGCGTGAAGCCCTTTGATGCTAAAAATACAAACAAGATTCTAATAGTCTCTAGTCTAGATACAAAGGCAAAAATCCCCACAAAGTCAAGACCCTCAACTTGAGTAAAGCCCTGTGCAACTAGCCTAGCCTTATTTCTAATTATAACCCTATCCTGACTTTACTTGTTTTTAAACACCTACTTTGTCCTAATGACATTTTAACTAGGTGGGAGTTTGACAAGCTACCATACCTTGTTCCTCTTGAAGTTTTCAAGTTCCTCATGCATTGCATTTATCCAAGTATCATCGGATAATGTATGAGAAATGTCCTTCGGCTCAAAAGAGGCAACAGAAGCTGAGTAAAGGTAGAAGCTAAACTAGCCTAATATTGAGCATGTGACTAACTCAAACAGATCGTCAATGATCTGATCAGATGGATGATATCTCTGAATATGGCGAGGAGGTTAAAAAATAGAAGTGACCTCTACCTCATGAACATAAGGGATAGGATCAGGGCCACTCACTGAAGGAGTGCTTGAAGGTAAGAGATAGTCTCCCTGAGGTGCAGAGATGAAAACAAGAGACACCTCTTGTGTAGAGGGGACTGGATCAGGTGTAGCACCATCATCTCCATCATCCTCATCCTCTACAAATATGGTCTTCGAGAGGGAAGAAGAACCTGAAATGTCGGGTCTAGGTCCTAGGCTAGCCTCATCAATGGTCACATCATAGGTATCTATGATCCTATTCGTATCACAACTCTAGGCCCTACAGTTAAGAGAAGAAGTTGAGTAACCTAGAAAGATGCCATCAGAAGATCAAGAATCAGACTTATCTATGTTTCCAGACTTCAAAATAAAACATTTGCAACCAAACACACAAAACTAAGAAACACTGGGCTTTCACCATACCTCAACTCGTAAGAACAGCGATGCAAATATACACTCAAGAATACTCGATTAGACACATGGAAAATAATAGCATAGTGAAGGATCGAGATGGCAATCAGAGGGGGTGACTGATCCCAAATAAAATTTCCCCCACTCAAAATAGTCCAAGGAAATCCTCAACCAAAGCTCTTAAAAGAAGCAAATGAAATGGAGCAGTTACCTTTCAAGGCCGGTAGTATTAGACCTAGATCAGTAGCACCGGGCACCAGTATGACCAGGGTAAGTCCGGTAGCACTTAGATGAGGTCGGTAGCACTGATCTCAAGAATAGCAGGAAGAACAACACGAACTCCAAAAGCAAAATTTGAGGAATCTTTTGATCGGCTGAACAAAAACTCACAAAACTTGATAAATGTCTTTCTAAGAATGTCAGTAACTTATCCCAATTAATAATTGCGAGAATTGATGTCAAAGTTCCAACCACACACACATAGCAAAATGTATGTCAGGCCTCAAAGCGTGAGGCACCGGAGGGAGCCGATCATACTCTAGAACCCCTTTTGATTAATAGGCTGACCATCCTTGTTAGGCTCGAGGACAGCAGTGATGGCCATAGGAGTCATCACCAGTTCCCATCAGACATATCAAACCATCTTAGGATATCTCGAGTGCACTTGCCTTGATGCAAGAAGATACTATCCCGAGTCTGCTTGACTTGGAAGTCGAGGAAGTAGCTCAACTCGCCTATCATACTCATCTCAAGCTCTATGCTCATCACTTCTAAAAATAGAGAGACAAGAGAATGTGAAGAGCCACCAAAGATAATATCATCCACATAAATCTGGATGAGGAGAAAATGATAATCCTGGTGTCTAATGAATAGTCTTGTCTACTATACCAATTTTGAAATCATGGCTAACAAGATAAGACATAAGACTCTCATACCATGCTCTAGGGGCCTGCTTAAGTCCATACAAAGCTTTGAAAGGCTTAAAGACATGGCTCGGGTACTTGGGATTCTCGAATCGAGGTGGTTATTTGACAGAAACCTCTCTCAATGTAGCCATTGAAAAATGCACTCTTGACATCCATTTTATAGAGTTTGAAGCCTTGAGATGCAGAGAATGCAAGCAGGATTCTAATAGCTTTCTAATCTAGCTACAGGGGCAAAAGTCTCCTCAAAGTCAAGACCCTCAACCTAAGAAAAGCCCTATGTAACTAGTCTAGTCTTGTTACGATTGACAACTCTATCCTCATTCTTCTTGTTTTTGAATGCCCACTTGGTCCCAATAACATTATGATAGATGGGAGCTCTACATGCTGCTTAGACTTTATTCCCCTCAAAATTTTCAAGTTCCTCATACATAGCATTAATCCAAGACTCGGCAGATAATGCATGAGTAACATCCTTTGACTCAAAAGAGGCAACAAAGGTAGGGTGAAGGTAGAAAGAAGGTAAGAGTGATTTTGACCATGTCACATGCTCAAATAGATCACTAATGATCTAATCAGGTGGATGAGAACACTGAATATGGCGAGGAGGACCAGAAGCTGATGTTGCCTCTACCTCTTAAAAAGAAGAGGTAGGAACAGAGCCACTCGCTGAAGTAGAGTCTGAAGGCAAGGACTGGCTCCCTGAGGTGCAGAAATAGAAACAGGAGGTACCTCAGGTGTAGAACCCTAATAAATCTAAACACAATGGTACTTACCCTGAGAGCTACGACAATCTCACCACCTTGGAACCACACACAATGGTGGGAGAATGCACCCAAGCGTGTCTCAAGTAGTCAAATCCTAGACCCTAATTAAATGGGCTAATCTTGGATTGTTGTAGAATGAGATTGACATTTTCTTGCTTCCTACAAACTTTTTGAGAGTGCTCATGAGATACACACACTTCCGAAAAAAGTGGCACATGAAGAAACTGAGTCCTTACAAGCATGCATTTCAAGTTCATCATTTCTAATAGAGAGCTTCCTAAGGTGAGTGTTCATGGTATCAATCTCAGCAAGTAATTTAGGATAATTTTCACATGAGGGAGTCTAGTGTATGATGAAAACAAGCATCTAAAGACATAGCATTAACAGATTCATTGTTAGCATTCTTCAATCTAAGGCCATCAAGTTCAGCAAGCACACTAGCATTCATGGTCCTTAGGTTCTCTCGCTTCACAAGCAGGGCATCACATAAAGAACAATCATCAAAAACTTGGGAGGGAGAAGATCTAAGAGAAGCTAACTCTTGAGTCAAGATAACTACTTCATTCTCAAGCTCCGTACACCTAGCTCTAGCTCAAGTATGAAATTTTCCTAATTTGAAGAAGGCTTCATTGAGCTAGTCACAGGAGGGTACCCTATGCGAGTTGCTATAAAGCTTGGAGTCACTCATGCCATTGGCATTTACCATGAAGCACTTGCCGATGAAGTGGTCACCTCCATTCTTCTCTTTATTGTCCGTGTCTTCATCGCTCCAAGTCTCTGTATTGGAGACGTTGATGTTGTCGAGGGCGGTGAGAACATGATGGAAAAGCTTCTTGTTCTTCGAGAAGTTACAGTACTTCTTCTCATGCAGTGCTCATGAACCGGAGGCTTATTATTGCATTTCTTGTCAGTGTAGTCAATCTTTCCCGAATCACTAGGGTCATTCTTGCCCTTTTCCAGCTTGAGGCAGTTCGCTCGAATGTGGTTGGGGCCACCATACTCAAAGCAGGTGATCGTGCCACCTCTTCCTCTCTCTCACCCGTTTGTATGCATGAGAAAATTTATGAGCTAAAAGAGCAAGCTCATTTTTTGAAAATTTATGTAGTTGTTTATCACTTAGCTCGCAAAGGGCGAAAAGAGAGAAACCAACGAAAGTCTCAGAAATAAATCCAATGGGTTTGGTGACCAAGACCATCGATTGTGACATTGTCTTACAATAACATCGATCTCATGAGTCTTGAGCTGAGAGTAAAGTCTATTAAGAGTCAAGGTCGCTAAGTCTGGGATGTCCTTGATGGTGGTACTTCTTCTCCCAAATTCCAAGATCAAATGCGGTCAAAAAATATCCTGCATTATCCGAGTCAGGATATATGCAACCGACTGCTCAGAGGTCACTCAAAATCTTCATAAAATAACCAAAGCAGTCATCAAGACTCTCACCAGTGTGTTGTTCAAATTTGTTGTAATCACGCTTGAATTTGCCCTATCCCACCGTATTTATTTGGGTGGTGCCCTTGTGGTAAGCATCGAGTGATGAGGACATCTTAATCACAGATACAACTATGTCTAGTTCAATCCTTCCTAAAGATGAACCAGAACCAATGGTGTACGGACCTCTCACTTGAGATCGTGCACATCGACTTAAATATCAGGTGAATGCATTGTTTGGTTTAAATAAACATAACGTTCAGAATGGAATACTACTTAATGCTTGTGATGATATTTTTATGCTTAGCAATGAGGAAAGAAACACACCAAGTCATGCTATAAGACAGCCACACGAAAGGATGTAAGGTGTGAATCCAAACAACCAAGTGGAACGCGAAAGAGTTTCAGTTCAGATTTTAATGACCAGTATGGATAAAATTGCTTACAGAGAATGCAAACAGACTCCATTTGGGGCGTGCAAATACTTGTTTGAAAGCTTAACTCCAGCACTTTCCAATGGATTGACCCACGCCTCCAAAGTCAATGCGAGCTCTTAGATATCCTCAATTCTTTTTGGCAACCAGAATCCTAAAGATGAAAAGCCAACAACCATGTGTGAAAACATCCAAGAAAGTTGAAGAGTCCTTCTTATGTATATAAATAGGACGTGTATGGCTTACTTTTGGGTAGGTTTTGTTGATTAAGTAATTGCGTGTGCCGTTAGGCCTCAAGAATTACTCTTCAATCAGAACCTCATCCTGTTGAGTTAAGTGAATTGCTTGTTCATCTCGCTCGTGCTAGTTCTTCGATTGCTTGTAGGAACAAAGACCTTCGTGATCAGGTTGATTATGCTTCGATGAGGTCAATAACCATCTGGAATTGGTGTATCGGTTGCTAAGGCGCAACGTCCTTGGACGGTTGTAGTTGGACCGTCAACGATCCCCTATCAAGTGGTATCAGAGAGCCAAGTTGATCGGTGAGAGAGTTCTTGTTTTATCTTTTAATTTACATATAGTCCAGAAAATAGCTAAAAATTAGTAGAGTAGATCTTGTCGGTCCAAAACAATTTGAGCCTTATACTATTTCTACCTTTTTCTGTTTGTTGAGTTTGCATTGCATTGTTGTGTCTTTGTTGGTCTTAGTATTCTACCCTTAGGGTTTCAAGTTCGAGTCACGCTCTGTCACTAGCATTTGAGTTTGGTCTATTTTTTTTGTTAAGTTTGAGTCAATGTCTTGCTGAATCAGGGTTGAGTTCAAATTAGCATTTATTGTCAAATCCAAGTGAGAGAATATCAGAATCCGCCGTTGTATCATTTCAGAGAATTGTAAAAAAAAAAAAAAAAAAGGCAGTGCGCAGATAAAAGCCACACTAAAAGAAAGAAAGAGCCAGGTGCAAAGACAAAAGCCACACCAAAAACAAAAGTTATCAATCTGTTTTGAGAAAAAAAGGAGAAGAAGAAAAAGAGAGAGAAAGGGATCATTGCTGTTCTGTGATGACGTTTGTGTTTCGGCTTGTGTCTCTAGCACGGTTTACACTAGGACCAGCGTAACACCATCCTTAAACGCTTATTCAACTTGTTAGGCTTAGCGTGGTTTTAGTTTTTCCTTGGTATTTTTTATGCCACCTATAGCTCCACATATTGCTGCAACCCCAAGTTCTTGTGACTAGCATTGATACATCCAATTTCCAAGAGTTGTTATCTCATCAGTTGCCATCACTTCCTGCTAAGCTTTGTAAGAATTGGTTAGACCACCTGAATTACTCTTCAATAAGAACCTCATCCTGTTGAGTTAAGTAAATTGCTTGTTCATCTTGTTCTTGCTAGTTCTTCGATTCCTTACAGGAACAAAGACCTTCGTGGTTGGTTAATTGCGCTTCTGTAATACTACGGGGTTTCTTTTTTTTTTCCTCCGAGTCAGGGGATTCTTGATCCGGGTGTCTGGTGGGGCTATCTGTGAATTGTGGGAGAGAATTCTTGCCTTTTCTTTTTCCCCCGAACCTTATCCTCATTCTCTCTCACTTTCTTTTCCCCATCCCCACCCGATTTGTCTTGTGCCCCTTCCCAGCCATTCCAGTGACACCTCCCTCCTGCCTTCCTATCGGCAGTGGCCGTGCCTCCAGCGTCCGGCGGCGCCCCTTCCTCCGGCGGCTAGCAGCACTTCCCCTTGGCTGGCTGCTCCTCTGGTCCCTCCCCTTGGTTCCCCTTCGGCTCTAAGCTGCCAGCAGCAGCAGGAGCCAGCGCCGGTGTCTCCTTGACTGGCTGTTCCTCTAGCTCTGGCCGGCGATGGCACCCTTCCCTGGCCGACGACGCCTCCTTCTCTCCCCTGCCCCCTAGCTCAGTGCTCCTCCCTCCCACTCATTCCTGCAGCAGCAGCAGCACTGCCTTGCCTTCCCCCTGCCGACGACGAGCTCCTCCAACTGGTGGTTCCCCCAACTCCGGCTGAAGTAACCCTGCCCTCTTGTCTTTTCCTTGTGGTGAGTACTCAGGTACAATTAAATTGAGGGTTTGGTTCATTGTGCATGCCATGTGTTCGATGAAATGGCTGTGAGGTGTACGCATGTGTAGTGGCTCTTGTTTGGGCCGATTCGAGACGGTGGTTTGATTGATATTAATCCAGTAATGAGTTGTGAAATTCGTAGCTACCACTCATGTTTCCTTTATCAATGTGCTAATGGTTTTCAAGGAAGTTTATGGCCGTGTTTTTTATGTTGAATTACTATGTGCATGTTGTCTAGTAGGGAAATTCCTTAGGTTATGACATTTTAGTTCTATGCTTTAGTTCAGATGTATTAATATGCTGCTGAGTTCACGTTTGTCGACTGATAATTAGTCATATTAGTGAAGTGCGATGAGTGTGTGCTTGGTTATACCTATTGCTTCAATTCCTTTTAGCTTGTGATTGCAACCTAAAGACTGTCTGGCTATGCATGACCCCCTATTTTCATACTTGTTTTAGAAGTTACTGGCCGTCTTGATGGAAATTTGGTGATTATTGCTATACTGATGTGGGAGCTGTGAACAGATCATGCTGGCTTTTCTGCATGATAACTAAGTGTTTTAATTAGGTATTAATTCTGCATGCCAAGAGAAGGAATAGTTACAAAATTTTAAAGTCTGCTATCTAGTGGGTTGACAGAGTGGTGTTCGGAATTGAATTCGAGTTGTTAGATGATATAATTGAAAAAAAAGGATAACTTGAATGTTGTAGATAATTTCCTATACTTGCTCCAGTTGTATTTTATTGGTCATGTTTGGTTCAACGGTTTAAAGGTTTGGCTAGGTCAATGGGCGAGCAGGGTTTTAGTTAGTCTTCGGAAAGTTGGGTTTCAGGTCTCTAGAGTTTATATCGCCGATTTAGTGGCAATTTGCACATGAAGAATGAATTTTGAGTATTGTTTTGTTCTCTAGGGTCGGAGGTTTCTAATAGCGCAAATGGACGTCAATTATCGCTGAGGTTAAAGGTAAGTACCTTGTGTGGTTGAGTATGGTTGTGTGTTAATATGTGCTACTCCCTATTTTACTTATTGCTCCGTGAATTTAGAGGAATTTTTGGTTGAGAATGGGCTTTTGGCAAGTTTGTTGTTTGAGTGAATGGGGATGACATGAGCTTGGTTTAAATGATTAAGTCGGTTTTCTTTTAGGCTATGTATATAAGAATTATTGATGTTGTCATGTATGACCACATTGCTTTATTTGTTATCATATTGCTTCCTGTGGATTAGATGCAATTGTGGGTATGGATCGTGCTCTATACCGGTTATGATGAGAATGGGATTATGTTGCAAGGAATCATTTAGTAAGAATGATTGTCGGCAAATGGAAAGTAAGTATGTAAATTATCCCCTTGGAAGTGTGTTATCAATTGCATCGGTTACATTCGTGTTTTGCATGAGACATAGGCAAGGTCGGTGAGAAAGTCATAACTAGTCTGGAGAGGTCGGTGAGAAAGTTATGACTAATCCGGAGCGCCACTAGAAAGTCCTACCTCGTAGTCCCAACCATCGTGGTGGGTGGGAGCGAGTCATTAGGAGTAGGCCCCTCCACGGGATGGAAGGGAATGAGAGGGTGTACGCCGACAGACGTACACGCATTATACCGGTATAAATGATGAAAAGTTGCATTTGAGCACGACGCATTATGCATTGCATTTCATTGTTAATGTGGGTTGACAAATAATGTGATGAAGTATTAAGTCGCTGAGTCAGGGACTTAACCAAAGTTGAATAGTAAGCTGAATATTGAATTATGATTGTGATTTAACTGCTTTATCCACTTACTGAATTTAATTAAGAAATGTTGTTACGCTATTAATTCTTTTCGATATGTACCTGGCTTTGATTCTATTCTTGATGTACTTGCTGAGTTTCAACTCACACTTGTGCTTTGATGTGTTATTTTTAGGTTCCTCCAGAGCGTCATTTTGGGTGGCGGGCTAGCACAACACTCACACTGGCTTAACGTAGATAGAATATTGTGACATCACTACTCTCGGTTGTGGTGTTATCTATAGAGAATTTGATTTTCGAGTGGTTAGCTTGTGAGTAGTTGTTGGCTGGTGGTTTTAACTCCTTAAGTCAATGGTTGTGTGGCCGTTTCATAATGTGTTCATGTCCTGTTAATTGGTTGTGTGATTTGGATCATGAATTTCCTTATATTTGTTGCTCTTCCCTGTTTTTATGCTTAGTTTCGTGCCTAGTGAGTCATGATGGTTAATTGATGGGAGATTGGCGCCACTGACATTCTTTAAAATTCGTGATTCACTTTATGACACTCTGGCCCACTGTCATACACTCAGATGGACCCACATGTCATAGACACACCATAAAAAGCCAACGAATTGGGTGTCGCTGGACTAATTTTCCCGTTAATTGATACCATGACCCCATGTATGTGCTTAGTTGGCCATGATGGTTAGTGGAAACCATGGCTTAATGTTGTTGTTGACATTATATTGAATATTACCTTTTGTCTGCTGAGTGGATGTTCACTATTTTTTGGGGAGGTGCTGCCAAAATTTTTATTAAGTTCAGCAACCCCCTAATAGTTCGCTTGCTTCTGATGAGGACATCACTTCCATGGATACAACCACTTCCCCTTCTTCCCCTACGACCGCTACTTCGTCTATGATGCCTAGAGGGCTTAATCCGGAAGCAAGGTCTTTTCACCCATATTTGCTAGACCAGCACGTCAAGATCATCCACTGAGGACAGTCCACGCGCCAAGGAAGGCCCAAGATCAAGCCCAATTTCTCGACAAGTCCGGTTCGGCCATCCAGGAGCAGCAATACTTCAAACAGACATAACATGGGCTCCCGGACTCCGTTTTCAGCGTGCGACCACCCGTTTGAAAGCTTAGGAGATAAGCTTTCCAATGGATCCATCCCTAATGCCATATACATCCTGAAGCAATGGGAAAGCGCAGAAGAGTGTCGCAGGCCAGAAACTCCGGGTGCTGCTCCACCTTTTCTTTTGGGCCCAAAGCCCATGTAACCCTAGGGCTTCCTCCCACCTCCGGCCCATGAATGCCCAAGTTGCATGGCTGCAAGTTTAGTCCCATATTGTCTAGTGTTTAGTATCCACCTCCCTCCCTCCGCTATATAATAAAGGCAATAGGTCTCCGTAGAGACTTGGGTTTTGTTTATTTGATAGTTTAGCCATTGCTACTATTTTGAGTCTTTCAGACGTGCTCAACAGCCGCCTAAGAAGCTCCTTGTTTCAAAACCCCACCTTATCAATCCTTCATTCATATTCGCAATTTCAGATTGCTTTACCATTGTTCTTGCTTTTTCTTCGGTTGCATGCAGAAATTGAACCTCGTGTTCAGGTTGATTGTGCCAACGGCAAGATCAATAACCCTCTGGAGTTGGTTTAGCGATAGCTAAGGCGCATCGTTGTCGTACGTTGTAGTCGGATCGTCAAAGTCAATTCCTCCAAATCGAAGTTATCACTCTCATCGAAAGATCGGGACACCAAAGTCACATCAGCTTCGCTATAATTTTTTCTAGTGTTTGTAATTGTTTTTGCTTGAGGAGTTGAGGGTTAACATTTAGGGCACGTGGGGTGCCAGGGTGTTATAGTTGGTATCAGAGCGGGCTTTAGGTTCGTAGTATGTGAATTTAGTAATTTACTCTAGAATATACTAAAATTTGCTGTGTGGAATTAGAAATATGGCATAGGTATCTACTTTTAAAAATTTGGCCTCAGGGCAATAACCTTAAAATCTGGAATAGCGTGGTTCATTAATTTAAAACTTGACACACTCTAGTGCACAGTAGGAAGGGGTGGGTATCATTGCATTACGCTTAAATGTTGTATTTAAGTTTTGATGTTGAATGTTAAATTATTGTTGCATATTGCTTTGATTATAACAGGATTGTTTGAATCATTATGCTTTCATCTTCGTACTTTTGACCCTACTAAGGGCCTTGGTTGTTGGTGTGGCTGTGGAAGAGGCTGTGTACTATGGTTGTGGCTAGGTAGGGCCACAACTGGAAGTTTGGGAACCTCTCGAGGTGAGGGTCGTCGTTTGTTGTGGCATAGTTTAGAGTGTGAGTGGAGAAGGTCGGTTTCTTTTGGCTTCATTCCTTGGAGGCAAAGAGAAAAGTTTGGTGATGAAACCTTTCGGATTGCTTTTACCGTTCTTGATTTCAGTTTTGCTGGTTTCTTTGGTTTTACCATCGTGGGTTGCCTTGTGGAGAAAACTATTGTAGTTGTTGTCTTTCCATTTAAGAAAGTTATTGAAGTTTATTTGGTGCAAAACTTGAGTCATGTGGATCTTTGGTGTTAAGGTTTAATCGGGAAGGACGTGGTTGGTCATTTAGTTTTTTCCCCTTGTATCTATCCTCCTTCTTGGAATTTGTAAATCTTGAGATTTGTTTAAGGAGTTGTTTCTCGTCAGAGTTTGGGAATTCAAGAGTTGAATTCTCTTGTGATTTATGGTTGAGTTTTCTGGAAGGAAAGATGGTTTTTGCTGTTACTCATGCTTAATAATCGTGGATTTCCTTAAAGGTTGAGCACGTGACCCACGGGGACGTTTAAGACGTTAAGTGTATGATGAGTTGTTAGAGATTTCAGATGATGTGGGTTACTAATTCTGTTAACGTGAATTGTTGGTAATATAAAGGCACACAAATTTATTGTGTGGTACATAATGACTAATTGGAATGGTAGGTGATTTTAAAGTGAAGAGTTGATTAGAGTTATTACAAAGGTTGTGAGTCATGAAATTGATTGGAAGTTCGAGATTTGTGTTCCGGTAAGTCTAGTATTGATCATGATTGAGAGGGTCTAGAATCTTGTGTGGATGAATTTATTATCGCAAGGTGTTGATGCAAAGTACCGGAGCATATTGGCGTAAAGACATGAGAGTTGTTGGTTTATGTTGCTTATGGGTCAATTAAATTGTGGATCAACAAAATGATCTACTCGATGTGAAATTAAAGAATGAATATATATATATGGAATGGTTGCATGAATGATGGGTTTTTTTTTGTCTTTGACAAATGTCTATCTGGGAGTTTATCTATAGAATATGGCTGGTGGGTATCACATCGAGTTTAAAAAGTATTTATGGTTGAATGAATCGGGGATATTAAACTGTGGACTTTGGAGTTGCACGAAAGGTGTTTGTTGATTAAGCCGAAGTCAATGTTGAAAAGATGTGTTTTAAGCTGGGATTAGACAGTTGTATAAATAACGGGAAGGGTGGGAGCGAGTCATTAAGAGTAGGCTCCTCCACGTGATGGAAGGGAATGATAGGGTGTACGCCGATGGACGTACACCCATTATACTGGTATAAATGATGAAAAGGTGCATTTGAGCATGACGCATTCTGCATTACATCGCATTGTTGATGTGGGTTGATAAATAGTGTGAAGAAGTATTAAGTCGCCGAGTCAGGGACATAACCAAAGTTGAATAGTAAGCTGAATATTGAATTATGATTGTGATTTTACCGCTTTATCCACTTGCTGAATTTAATTAAGAAATGTTGTTACGCTATTATTTCTTTTCGATATGTACCTGGCTTTGATTCTATTCTTGATGTGCTTGCTGAGTTCGAACTCACACTTGTGCTTTGATGTGTTATTTTTAGGTACCTCTAGAGCGGCATTTTGGGCAGCGGGCTTGCACTGCACTCACACTGGCTTGACGTAGATAGAATATTGCGACATCACTACTCTCGGTTATGGTGTTATCTGTAGAGAATTTGATTTTCAAGTGGTTAACTTGTCAGTAGTTGTTGGCTGGTGGTTTTAACTCCTTAAGTCGATGGTTGTGTGGCCATTTCGTAATGTGTTCATGTCCTATTAATTGGTTGTGTGATTTGGATCATGAATTTCCTTATATTTGTTGCTCTTCCCTGTTTTTATGCATAGTTTTGTGCCTAGTGGGTCATGATGGTTAATTGATACCATGACCCCATGTATGTGCTTAGTTGGCCATGATGGTTAGTGGAAACCATGGCTCAAAGTTGTTGTTGATATTATATTGAATATTACCTTTTGTCTGCTGAGTGCATGTCCACTATTTTTAGGGGAGGTGCTGCCGAAATTTTTATTAAGTTCAGCAACCCCCTAATAGTTCGCTTGCTTCGCTAAAATTTTTTCAGTGTTTGTAATTGTTTTTGCTTGAGGGTGTAACATTCAAGGCACGTGGGGTGCTGGGGTTTTACAGCTTCGGTGAGGTCAATAACCATCTAGAGTTGGTGTATCGGTCACTGAGGCGCAATGTCCTTGTATGGTTGTAGTTGGACCGTCAACGTCTTCTCCTACCAAATCGATAGTTATCCATCTCATCGAAAGATTGGGACCAGACCTATCATCGAGGGTCACGAAAATCTGATGATCGGAATAAAGGTGAGAAATCCTATCATACTCACTACGTCTTAGACCCTATATGACGATGTTCCCTGCTTTAGCATTCTCCTTAGCTTCAGCCATATTGCCAGCCGTGACATTTTCATCGATAGGTACCTCATGCAGGTGTTTCACCGTCTGCTCTATCAAGAAGCCTTGGGCAGTGATGTATGACTCCATTAAGGACTTTCAAAATGGAAAATCTACTCCAAAAAAGATGGGAGGCTTGGTGGGATATTTGTCTGTCGCCATTTCTCTTCAGACAAGTCAAGATCCATGAAAGAGCAAAATTGGCTCTAATACCAATTGAATGATCGAGATAGCAATCAGAGGGGGGTGAATGATCCCAAATAAAATTTTCCCGATTCAAAATAGTCCAACCAGCCTACAACCAAAACACTTAAAGGAAGCAAATGAAATGGAGATAATTTCCTACAAGGCTGGTATGACTAGAGAAAAGCTGGTAGCACTAGGTTCTGGTCATACCGGGGTGAGGCTGGTTGCACTGGGCTCAAGAACAACAAGAAGAATAACACAAACTCCGAAAGAAAATTTTGAGGGATCTTTTGATCGGCTGGACAAAAACTCACAAAACTTAGTAGATGTTTTCCTTAGGATGTCAGGAACTTATTCCAACCTTCAATTGCAAGGATTGATGCCAAAGTTCCATCCTTTTTGACATTGAAGGAATAACACATCAAGTTTGAGTAAAACTCAAGAACTCGATCTAAGATTTACTCGTGCAGTTTTGATGACCAAGATGATCATGGATAACCACCCCCATTTCACAGCAAGCAAGAACACAAAAGTCCACAACCCTACAAACACAATCTTCAAGAATTATTAACTCAAGAACACAAAACCGGTTACTTGCAAGAAAGATGCATGGATTGCCTAAATGATTGGGATATGATCTAAAGAAGATTCATCCATCAGTCGTACATTCTTGGCACAAGAACCAAAGGCATGTAGAAGGAGGTGAGGCAAATCCAAATTGCGTAAATGTAAATGCAAGAATATAAGTGTGTAATTTAAATGTTGAATTTAAGATATAATGTAAATGCGTTAAGTAAATTCAAGCATAAGAGAAAGTGTTTTGGATTTCTAGAAGACAGGTTTACAAAGCATTCTAACAAGGTGGGCAAAGCTTAAAGGAGCACCAAAAACCTCAATCTTCAAGAGAGGGAAGGCTACCCCAACCACTCAATTTATATTACTGTTGAGTCACCCTCCTCCATTAGATGAGTTCTTTCTACCCTAAGGACCACCATCAAGTGATATGATTGACTCACTCACTCATATATGGGCTAACTCGAAAACCACACACATAACAGGTTTTTACGCCCTTTTTAAAGCATTCTAACAAGACCCGCTGCTCTATCATATATACCGCGATCCAACAGCCCTCCTTGATCTGAGTAGCTCCTACCTAGCATCTCATTCATTCCTTGTCTTCTAGATTTGCACTGACTCCATTTTTGATTGTCTTCCAATGATCCTCGACCGTCTGGACCTCTGACTCTCCTCGCCTAGTCCCGATCATTCTCCACCTCACCATGATCGAAACCTGACATCCTGCAACCATCAAAGACAAGAAAACCCATCACATAGCAATATCTAAAAATATATGTAATAGTCATCACAAAATCATTAAATATGTCCAATTCCGCTCACAAGGGCTGGTGCTACCGCCCCTAGCCAGTAGCACTACGCCCTACAACCAAAACAGAGAAAAGACGCTCTCTAGAATTTTCACATCGGCTAGTGCCCGGTGCCACTGCCCATGGTAGACCGGTGCTACCGCCCCTAGGCCGGTAGTATCAATCTTCAGCCAAACTAGAAATGGTGCTCTTTGGAATTTTTACACCGGCCATAGGCCTGGTGCTACCGCCTTGGTCGGTTCTACCGCTCATGCTAGTGCTACCGCACCTGGGTTGGTAGCACCACCAGCTGGACACAAAACTTCTGAAGTCTCGCAAGTTTTCTACATAGCTGACCCTAGTAATAAGAAAAGGAACATAGTTGTTCCGGAAAACAAAGGATCGTTGGAGTTGACAATGTGCACGACGAGGCAGAATACAATCAGTTCGACGACCTACCGCCTTTCGGAGATCCGGAGAGGATCAAACTTGTAGAAGAAACCCTCGATATTTCAATGATGCCATATATGCGTGATGATTGCGTCGGAAAAGTTGTTAAAGGCAAATAAGGACACATTGTGTAAAAACTTAATATGTAATAGAACTTATATTTTTATTGGATTTGAGTAAAAGCTTGCGTGAAAGTGCGGGGATGAATGCGGTAGGTAATTAGCTATTAAGCGGGATCATTACGTAAATTGAAGCCAACAAAGGCGAAGAAGCCAAGCACTATTCGTCCGGACAATAATCCGATGCGGTTGTTTCTCGACTTAACGGAACGTCCGTTATGTGAATCTTAACCCGAGACCTCCGTCGTCCGCATTGAGGCGTCTTTATCTTTTCCTATCACGGATCGTCCGGTCTTCGTATTGTCGCCCTCCTTTGTTATGGTGACTACGCTAGAGTCTTTGCACCGCTAGACAAGATGATCAATTCTTTTTTCCTCGATGGGCGGACCATCCGCCACCCGGTCGAGCAGAGGCATCGATCCGGTCGGTGATGTTTCGATAACGGATCATCCGGTATGATGATCTTAACCTTATCAAAACCGCCGTACATTGAGAGGACCGCTTTGTGGACCACTGTATATCGACCGCACCTAACTACTCCTCTCTCACGCCGTCTTGCGCGCGGCCGTTTCGTGCCTTGCGGCGCCGTACTCCAATCCTCCACCGCCTCGGCGCCGCCACCGCCGATTCGCGCCACCCGTTTTGTCGCCGCCGACAAATCCGAGCTTCATGGTGGCGAATGACTCTCCTTCACTTTGTAGCGGTGAGATCCGCATCCCTCTGGTTTCTTTGGACTCCATTCAAATGCATATGAATCGATGCAAGTTCTTGACATTCAAGCTGTGCAACTTGCGGATGGCGGGGAAAAAGGAAGGAAAAAGAAGTTGTTGTCTTGGTGAGAAGGCTAAGAAGTCCAAATTCTGAAAGGCGCAGAGCGAAGTGAGATAGGCTGCGAATCTAACTTGGCTCGAGAATCTGGCGTGGCCGCCAATTGCAGATTAGAGACACATAGAGTCGGCGCAGAGGGGTTAGAGAGGAGGGGGCACTCAATTCCACGAGAGGTGGTGCGGCACCTCCTCGTCGTTCTAGCAGCGTCTTTTCGTGGTGGTTCGACATCTTCCAGTGTGTGCTCGTCCCAACATAGTTCCACATCGGGGAGGCTGGCGATGAAAAGGAAGAGGGCGAGGAGTACCATGTGCCACATCGACCACGAGATAAGACTTAGAGACCTTGGAACCTCTCATCCGGAGAATAAAGACCCTTCGTTTCTCGATATCAATGTCTGGTTCCGCAAGCGAGAGAATTTGGAGTTAATAGGAGGTTCTAGGCGGTTCTTCATGAGCTTCTTTATTACGTCTGAGAGCTCGGGGTCGATTGAGCATGCAGGGGCGCTCAACTTTGCCTCTTCTGCGAGAGGGCATGGGTGGGGTGGGCGTTGAGAGACACTTGACCATTTGAAGGTCTTACGGTGTTGTGAGTTCGACACGGTAGTGGAAAAGTGGGTCGAGACTTCTACGCTCTGATTTGGATCGACCCGAACACGAGATACATTCAATTCATGCATGACGGAGAACCCTAGAGGGTGTCTGGTCCACTTTGCATGAGTTGTTTGGTTTTGAGGAGGAGCCCGAACTTTGCATCGGTGGTGTCTGTGACGGACACCGCTTGCCTCGTCGATGCTAATGGGAGGTGTTTCCGACAGATGAGCGGATTAAGCTTCTGTTCCAACAGCCGTTCCCGTTGGATCCCTTCGCCATCGAGACCGTCTCACTCCGAGGCAAAGGCGGTCCACATGGCTTTGAGGAAGTCATCATGTTGCGAGGATTGGGAATGCCGAGGCGATCACTAGTTCTGGCGGAAGGCTACTTTATTCGATCCTATCTCACGAGCCGTTCGACATTCTCGACTTTATCATCTGTGAGATTGAAGATGCTATGCAGATGCTATGAGTTTGGCGGACAACAACCATTTGCGCATATAATTTCTTACATATCACGATACCTTCGCTCGAGCGAGCATCGTGAGGAGTACACGGAGGGCGAGTTAAGTCTTCGTCGGTACATGCCTCCATCTCTTGGCAATGAGCGCAGAGGACAACGTTCCATGAGGAGGGCTCGGGAAGCGAATACGAGGAATTGAGAGAGACCGCTCAAGGGAGGACCGAGCACTAGCGGTGAGGAGCATCTTTGGGTTGGCGCGGATCATTGATATTGGCGGGATAGCGGCGGCGATGAGGAGGAAGACCACGAGTACTTTCCAGCATCAGAGCCCACGACCACGAGGCGGAGTGGATCGAGGCTCAGACACGAGGACCGAGACGACTCAGTGTCTTGTCGGCGAGCTCTGACGTGACACCGTGGCTGCGGCCTGTTTCTCGGCACTCGAGCTTACTCACGTACTTGCCCGATTGTTGAGTTCGCGAAGTCTTAAGCGGCTTCAATTGCCCAACAGGGAGACACAGACCCAATTACTAGAGGAGATGAGGTTGCATCGTGAGCGACCCAGCGGCTTTGGTACGGTCGGATGCAAACGGCTCGGATGTTCACTTTCTTCTCAGTTGCTTTGGTCGGTTGTACAATGGAGTTAGTCTTGCACGGCCTCGGTGCCGGCTCGATTCCACCTCCCTTCTGGCATTGCTGCCCCACTTGCTTACATTGGGGGCTTCACCCCCTCCGTGTCCACGTTCCCACCGGCTCCTACGGTCTTGCGAGGATGTTCTCGAGACCGGCGGTGATAAGGCATCCGCTCCGTTGTCCACTACTCCACCTACTCTAGCGGATGCCCCACATCGACCATACTGCGCATGCTTGGCGAGACCGAACATACGTCGTGCATCTTGACATGGTAGCGAGATGGCCTTCGAGTGTAGTATCGTTGAGTTCGCACCTATCGATGCGGTGCCGACTCCTCAAGTTAACGACGATCGGTCATTGCCTCCAAGTGTGCTCTGTGAGTTCACCTCAGCCCCTGAGGCCTGATGAGGATAACATCTGCGCCAACATATACAGAACATCAGTCTCCGGACTCAACACACATTGCTGTGATTACTCAAATCAAAGAGAATATTGCTGATACGGGTGTTGTGGATCTGACCTCCGAACCTGACAGTGCGGCACAGACAAGCCCATCAGACCCCCTTGCCGGCGACCAAGCGATTGCTCCGACCCCTTCACCAACAGGTTCACATGCCCCTCATGAGGAGACTAAAGCTACAAAGTCCTAGGAGGAGAACCTCGACGAGCCCGGCGCCAGCGGTGTTGGCCTTGAGGTGATAGGGAAGACTCGGCTCGGCTCCAATCTTTTGGTACTAGTCCAAGCGCAGACGAGTAGTTCTTTATATCGCCACTTGTCTTTTCGGTTGTTATGCACTCTAACTTGCTTGATATGTCGTATTTCGATTTTGCTGTGTTCGCCTAGATTGGAACAATGCATTTCATGATAATTTTATTTAACTTTGTACTCTTTCATGACAATCTGTACCGAAAGCTTTTTGCCGATAGGATGGTCCGGTATACATATATTTACACATACCGGATCATCTGATTTATAATTCGTTGTAGCCCACGGCGAAAGTTATGCGCATAGGGGATGATCGATGCGTCATCTAACCTTGGCGGATCGTCGATGCGTGTGTCGGCTCCCATGCTTGAGGAGAGCACCTAGCAAGACAACGGTGTAGAGCTTTGGTCTCCGGCCAATCACTTTACTGCTGCGATTGCTACGATCACGAGAGAATAAAGGCGCTATCGATCGATTACACGAAAGGAACAACTACGAGTGGCGCAACATTGATAACTTCGTCCTTACATGAAGATCCGACAAGAGCTAACACGGTAGGTAAAATGAACTCAGCACTCGTGTCCGTGCGTTCTCGGTGAGAATGGCCAAAGATCGGCGGGCTGGATCGACCTCGCTCTCTGACAGTCGCCGCGAGCTTCGTGGAGGTCATGATATTGAAATGATGTACTCTCGTCACCATCGGACCGATGGGCTAGCGGTGAGTCGTAGGAAGCGAGCTACTGGTCATGGGCTTCGGGGTCTCGGGAGTTGTCTGCTGCCGCTTCATTTTACCTCAGGTGTTAGCCTCGGACCTGTAGTGACGAAAGTTATCTGAATGTTGTGCCATCAGTTGTTCCTTTCGTGTAATCGACGATCCATGTGAAATGTAGCGCCCGTGAATCGATGTGAACATTTAGGACCGTGCGGGTGATTAATTACTTCAACACTAAATCGATGCGAAAGGTATGGCCAATTCGTTGCACTCTTTACGCTTGTGGAGTTCGCACGTAAGATAACCGAAGGCTTTTGCGATGGGATGGTCCGGTATACATATATTTACACATCTGGGATCATCCTGATTTATAGTTCCGTTGTAGCCCACGGCGAAAGTTATGCATAAAGGGATGATCCGATGCGTCATCTAACCTTGGCGGATCGTCCGATGCGTATGTCGGCTCGTGGCGAGGAGAGCACCTAGCAAGACAACGGTGTAGAGCTTTCGTCTCGGCCAATCACTTTCTGCTGCGATTGCTATGATCACAGAGAATAAAGCTGCTATCGATCGATTATACCGAAAGGAACAACTACGAGTGGCGCAACATTCAGATAACTCGTCCTTACATGAAGATCCGACAAGAGCTAACACGGTAGGTAAAATGAACTCAGCACTACGTGTCCGTACGTTCTCGGGCTGGGAATGGCCAAAGATCGGAGCCGGAGCTGGATCAGCCTCGCGCTCTGCGACAGAGTCGCCGGCAGGCTCGTGGAGGTCATGATATTGAAATGGTCTACTCTCGTCACCATCGGACCGATGGGCTAGCGGTGAGGTCGTAGGAGCAGGCTACGGGTCATGGGCTTGGGGGTCTCCGGGAGTTGTCTCTGCCCGCACTAGAGGCCCACCCTCGGACCTGTTAGTGCATGACCCATAGCCTCGCTTCCTACGATATATTTACATAGGCAGAGAATCCAGACCATGCTTGCGACAGGGCGATCCCATGTGCACATATTTACATAGGCGGAGAATCCTTTACTTGCTTTTCTACCTCTGGACGATACGGTATGCTAGGCAGGCGTCCCTTCGCCTTCCTGCTTATATTAACACCGGGGAGCAATTCGTGTTCTCAACTTCCCCCAAGCCATTCCTATTCTCTCCCTCCTCGGCAATGTCGGCCTCCTCGTCCTCATCCTCATCCTCCTCCGCTTTGTCGGCGCCGACCGAAGTCCGCCAGAAGCGGCCGCGACTCGATCACATCACGTTAGCCCGATCATCGGCGTCCGTCAACAGGTCCCCGATTCTGGAAGCGGAGGAGGAGGAGGCCATCCGCGATGGCGGCAGTTCTTGGCGGCGGTAATGCAACAGAGGGCGGCGGCAATGCGGCAGCGATAGCAGCGGCAATGAACTGCTGCGGCTGGGCAATGGTGGCAGGCAGCCGTGACTACGAGGAGAAGCCGGGCGAGGAGGAGGACGAGGAGGAGCAGGAGGAGGAGGAGGAGGGCGAGTTGGCGGCGGGAGGCGACAGGCAGGCGTTAGCGAGGAGGACGCCGGCGACTACATCCCCACCTTGTACCGCTTGGACACCTCCTCCTCCTCCGGCTCCTCCTCCGGCGACGTCTTGCTCTCGTCGGATGAAGACGACGATGATGATGACGATTTCTGGATGTAGATAGAGTAGTTTAGGTAGGTATCTAGTTGGCGCATAATTCTGATGTACTACTGGCGCCCCTTTTGGATGTACATTTTGTTAATGTTATGTGCATTGCATTGTTCCCATGGTAATAGAATTGAAATTTCAGAAAATGACAATCGAATTCTCCCCTCAATTCGCGGTCTCCCCAAGCGAGAGATTTGGTTATTGCCACTTTAAACATGTGGCCATAAAATTGCCATCGGACCTACATTCATTGACTCATACGGTCCCATATTTCATTGGTGAAGTGGCATCATATCCAAAAGGTCAAATCTTTAAGTGGCGGTTGGCGAGCATGCCCAAATTTCACCACAGTGCCGTGCCGTCCACGTGGCGTGGGCGGCAGTGGCGACCACGCCTGCCGCCCGCCGCCCGGCCCATGTGGCGGCTTTGGCGGCGATTAGAAGCGCCCGGCCCACCGGTGCCGGTCCACGTGGCGCGGGTGAGCAGTGGGCGACCAAAACTGCTTTCGCCCGGCGCCCGGCCCACGTGGCATGCGGGCGAGCACACCTCGTTGCTCATTGCCATGCAAAAGGGAGGATCACGGTGGCTTCATCCTCGAAGTTTCCTTCGCCGCATCTGAGTGTCATAGACAGCTCTTGTACCGAGCATGTCGGTCCCAAGGAATTCTCTGCTACAAGCACGTTCCTCGGCGCCTCTCACCTACATCACAGAGAGGTCACATTAGGAAGAACCGAGCGAAGGCATGCGCTGGCATTAATTAAGCCAGAAGAGCGGGACAACGCATAAAGGTGTAATAAATGCATGTAAGATAAACATGATGACATCCCTCCTCTATCGACTCGTGTAAGCCGGGCATATAAGGGCACTTGAGGGCATCGATGAGAAAAAAAAGAAAGAAGAGAGACTCAGCACAAGAGCCGGTCACCAACAAGCTCTGTAACCAAGCCCAAAATCTGAATCCAAGATCAAGCAGAAGTAAAGTCATTACCCTTCTTCAAGGGGCTGAACACAGGTAAAATCGTGTGTTCATCTGGATTTTAGACTCTAGAATTCGTTAGTGTGAGAGGTGCTGGGGTTTCCATCTGTTAGGGTTTGCCGGCTACCAAAGGCACCCCCCTACCGAACCAAACCCGGTCTGTAGACTTGGGCCTGTCAGTTGAAATACACCGACAGGGGCGCGCCAGGTAGGGGCCGGTAGTCGGTTTCTCCGATCATCTCTCCGGCGAGTTTTGGTGTTTTTCTTCCAGTTCCGTGCGTTTGGAGATGGAGGGTTCGAAGCATCAGGAAGGAGAAGAGTCAGACCATGTTCAGAGTGTGTCCCGCAATCTGGTCCATTGCAAGACCGCCTCGCTCCACCCCTTGGTCTTTGGTGATGCTCCGTGCTTGCGGTGGAGCATCTGTGCTTGACGTCGGTGGCCATGGGCAGCCACCCGGCTCGGAATCGCATGCCGCTCATCTTCTCCTAGACCACCCTCCGTGGAGCTTAGAGACTCCCGCCACTCCGTGGTGCGCGGATCTTCCCGCCTTGTTGGTGCGGCCCAACCGAGTAGGGCCCCCCGGCCGGCAGAGTATCGGTGGTACTCCGCCCCAGCGCTGGTGAGGCTCGCAGGCTCCACCGCCTGGTGGCAGCGTCTTGGCCCTGAGGTCGAGGCTGAGGAGGAGGCGCTTGTGCCTTGCCGTCTCGATTCGAAAGAACCGTGAGGACCTAAGGAGTCATCTTGACGAGGCCCGCCGGCGAAGCGGCGATCTTCGCGGCCGTGTGCCACGCCGCCCGGCTCAAGAACAGGGGCGCGGCAAGCGGGCGGCCTCCGAAGACGGAAGTTCCTCTGACTCAGCGGAGAGTCCTATCTCTCGCTCTCGGTAGCCGAGTTCGGTGGGCGCCCGGGCTTTGTTTATGGCGTTGGATATCAGGCGTTCTCCCGGCGGTTACGCCGTGTGGAGTGGCCCGAGAAGTTTCGCCCGGCGTCTATAGAAAGTTACGACGGCACTACCAATCCTGAGGAGTTCTTGCAAATTTATACCACGGTGGTGCGAGCAGCCGGCGGGTCCCGAAAAGTCATGGCTAATTATTTCCCGACGGCCTTAACGGGCTCCGCCCGTTCTTGGTTGTTGAACCTCCCGCGAGGGTCAGTGCACTCATGGGAGGAACTGTGTGGCCTTTTCGTCACTAATTTCTAGGGCTCCTTCGCGCAACCGGGCGTGGAGGATGATCTGCATGCCCTGGAGCAGCATAAGGGGGAGTCGCTGCGTGATTTTATCCGGCGGTTTTGCCATTGTCGCAATACGATTCCCCATATTTCGGAGCAATCGGTCGTCATCGCCTTCCGAAGAGGTGTTTGCGACCGCAAGACGAAGGAGAAGATGGCCACCCGCACTATTGGCACCACTTCTGAGTTGTTTTCCCTCGCGCATAAGTGTGCGCGGGCTGCAGAGGCGAGGGGCCAGGATCTGGTCCCCAGGGTGGCCGAGGCAAGGATGAAGCCGGGACCTCAAAGGGTTCCGGCCCGTCAAGCAAGAAGGCGCGGAAGCGTGAGGCAGGAGAGACCCGGCGGGTCTTGGCCGCGATGGCTCTGGGTCGCTGGAGCACGACCGTCGGGATCAGCGCGGCAATCGCCGTGACCGGCGGGATGATGATCGCCGTGATCGGTGTGGCGATCGCCGCGACCGGCGTGACAACCGCTGCGGTCGAAGGAACGATCGCCGCGGGCGGAAGGAAAGAGGGCCATGGTGCCCAATTCATCGAACTGACACCCATGACCTGGACAGCTGTCAGGTCATGGACCGGATGGTAGAGCGGCGGATCAAGGAGCGCCGCCCTCGTGATGATGAGCGTCACTCTCGCGATGGTGATCGTGGTGAAGACCCCGCCCCGCTGGCTTTCCAGCAGGCGGATCATACCTTGGCGTATATTTATGGTGGTTCGTCCGCCCTTCGCTCTAATACCGCTTGTAAGCGGTTGAAGAGGGAGGTGTGTGCAACAGGCGGGCTCGAGTCGCGGTCGGATGCTGAAATGGTCTGAGGAGACGATCATCTTGATCGGTGACCACCACGACACGCCCACTCTGACATCTCCGGACAGGTGTCGCCCACATCCGGAATGTCGGTTGGGTCGTGTGTTGGTGGACGGAGGAGTTCTCTCGATATCTTGTCCTCTCTGAAGATTTACGGCTCTTCAAATCCCGCGCAGATCTCCATCCGTCGTTGCCTTTCTTTGGAATAGCCCGGGGGTTAGTGCAATCCCGTGGGCAGTCGTCTCCTGTCACTTTTGGAGAAAAGGATAATTATCTTCTTGAGTTGGTGGACTTTGAAGTCACCGATTTTGATCTCCGTGACAATGCTTTTGCTTGGCCGTGTTGGCCAAGTTCATGGCGGTGACCCATTATGCATATATGGTGGTGAAGATGCGAGAACTCTTGGCCCCATAACCGCTCGAGTGGATCGGTCAAGCTCTGCTTGTTGTCATAAGTTTGCACTTGATATGAGTGCCACCACTTGTCGGGCGTCTTGATGCCGCCGCGCGGAGCCCTCGGTCCGGACCGTGCTTACCCTGCTCTGTTTGGCGAGGTTAAGGTGGTCGCCCGACTGAGTGGCGAAGTCCGCAAAATCGTCAACATTGGCGCCGACCTCGGCGCCAAATAGGAAGACGCGCGTCACCTTCGCCGATGTAATTCGACGTGTTTGCCGGCAACCATCCGATATGACCGGGTCCCGTGGAGGTGATCGAGCACCGTTTGGCAACGCCTCCCGAAGCCGCCTTTGCTCGACAAAAGATCCGCGACAAGCTTCAGAGCGGCAAAATGTTATTCGGCAGAGGTGGAGAAGCTATTGGGCGCGAGGATCATTAGGGAGGTCATTCACCCCGAGTGGCTTGCCAATCCTGTGCTCGTCAAAAATCCAATGGGAAATGGTGAATGTGTGTCGATTTCACCGACCTCAACAAAGCTTGCCCGGGATCCTTATCCCTTGCCGCGAGTCGACCTTATTGTTGACTCTACTACAGTTGTGAATTATTATGCTTTCTGGATGCGTACTCTGGGTACCATCAAATTAGCATGGCGGTGGAGGATGAAGAAAAAACTGCTTTTGTAACCCCTATGGGTGTTTATTGTTATATTAGGATGCCTTTTGGTTTAAAGAATGCTGGGTCCACTTACCAGCGTGCTATGCACATTACTTTTCGTCCACAGATAGGACGTAATCTTGAAGTATATGTTGATGATCTGGTCGTGAAAGTCAAAAAAGGTGAAGACTTGATTCAAGACTTAGAAGAAACCTTCGCCAATCTCCGGAAGAATTGCCTGAAGCTGAATCCAGAGAAGTGCGTGTTCGGAGTTCCCTCCGGTAAATTATTGGGGTTCCTGGTGTCTAACCGGGGTATTGAGGCCAATCCAGATAAGATAGCAGCGATTGAGCACATGAAGCCGCCAGCACGACTCAAACAGGTTCAATGTTTGGCGGGTCGCCTGGCCTCCCTTGGACGATTCATTGCTCGATTGGGAGAAAGGAGCCTACCCCTATTCAAGCTATTGAAGAAAACTAATCATTTTGAGTGGACTGATGAGGCTCAGAAGGCCTTTGAAGACTTGAAGCGGTACCTTACCTCTCCTCCAGTGCTGGTTTCCCCTACGCAAGGTGAACCGCTGCTTTTGTATATTGCTGCTACCCCTGAGGTGGTCAGCGCTGTGTTAGTGGCGGAGAGGGAAGGTGTCCAGAAGCCGGTTTATTATGTCGATAAGTGTTGCATGAAGCGGAAACTCGATATCCTCAAGCTCAGAAAATGTTGTATGCGGTTCTGGTGGCATCTAGGAAGTTGCGGCATTATTTCCAAGGGCGAGAAGTTATTGTAGTCACGGCCTATCCGTTCGAAAATCTTGTTCAGCCGTGAAGCGAAGGTCGCATTGCCAAATGGTCGATTGAATTGGGCGAGTTCAATCTTAAGTTTGTTCCTCTTACGGCTATCAAAAGTCAAAAATCGGCGGAGTTCGTTGTCGCAGTGGACTCCGCCACTCTGGCGGAAGAAGCCCCTGTCGCCTCCACGACCTTGTTTTTGATGGTTTGTTTAGATTGAGGGCGCCGGGGCTGGCGTTATCTTAGCCTCCCCGTCTGGTGATGTGCTCCAGTACGTTGTTGCTCTTGATTTTAAAGCTACTAATAACATTGCCGAGTATGAAGGTCTGCTGGCAGGGTTGCGTATTGCTTCGGCGCTAGGTATCCGGCGTCTTCAAGTCAAGGGCGACTCCCTGCTAGTCATCAATCAAGCGAGGAAGGAATATCAATGCCCTGACCCCACCATGGCGGCGTACTTGGCGGAGGTCAGGAAAATGGAGCGACGCTTTGAAGGATTGGGATATACTCATATCCCCCGACGTGATAATCATCTTGCGGATGGGCTTTCGCAGCTTGCATCTTCGAAGGCGTCTGTCCCGGTCGGGGTCTTCGAAGAAAGACTATCGCGACCGTCCATTACAGCCCATGATTCAGATGGGAACGATGGTGTCACTGTCGCAGCCCCCGATTCAGGTGGGGACGATGGTATGGCTGTCGAGGCCTCCGGCTCAGGCGGGGATTGCGGCGTTTCTTGCTGACCTCCGGTTCAGTGGAGGGAAGGCGGTCGCTTAAACCCGTGTCCGGTCCGGGAGGGAAGGCGGCGGTGCTGCCAATCTGCGCCGGAAATGCTGCCCACAAAGTACCCAGCGAACAAAGTGCTCGCCACACTTGGCCAGAAAATCGGTGGATGGATCCGATCCTAGCCTTCTGCGGGACCAAGTGATCCCCGACGATGATCGTCGGTGAGAAAATAGCACGTAAGGCCAAATGCTATACTGGTGGGCGGGGACTTATCTGGCGGAGTAGAAGCGAATTCTCTTGAAGTGCATCACTTTCGGGAAGAGGGCGTCTGCTCTCGATATCCATGGGCGTCTTGGCAGGAGCCATATGTCGTAGACAACGCTGGTTGGCAAAGCGTTCGCCAGGATTTTATTGGCCTCTCGCCCTCCGGGATGCTTGCGGTGGTGAGGACATGCGGCTCGTCGGTTCTTCGCCGAGCAAGTCCACCGACCAGCCCAAGCTCACGCAAACTATCCCGCTCTCTTGGCGTTCGCGATGCAGCCGAATATCTGGTCCGTTCTCGCGAGCCAGCGGGCTTCACCCACCTCTTAATGCGCCATCGACAAATTCACTAAGTGGGTCGGTTGAAGCGACAGCAGCCATCACGGCTTCATTGTTGCCACAAATTTATGCATGGGATATTCATTAAGCTTTGGAGTCGCTAACCGCATTATCACCGACAATGGGACTCGGTTCACCAAAGGGCATTTCTGAATTTCTGTGATGAGATGGGCACCAAAGTATGCTTTTGCTTTGCCCACCCCAAGAGAAATGGTCAAGTGGCGTGCCAATGCATTAGTATTGAAGGGTCTCAAGACAAGAGCGTTTGATCGACTCCTGGCGAAGCGCTGGATTGAAGAACTTCCTAGGTGTCTTGTGGTCGCCGTACCACGCCCGATCAGACTCTTGTGAGACCTTTCTTCTTAGTGTACGGAGGCGAAGCCGCTTCTCCCCTCCATTTGTCACTTGGCTCTCCGCGTCTGTTTTCAGCGAGGAAGGCCATGAAGATATCTGGCAGGAAGGTGTCAACCTCTTGGAAGAAGTTCGTGACTGGCCGGGCACGGCCGCCCGACACCAAAGAAAGTCTCGGCGATACCATGCCACCCGGTTTACGAGAACACCGGCAAGGGTGACCTTGTCTTCTTGCAGAGTTCAGCGCATCTTTGGGTTGCATAAGCTGTCTCCCCGGTGGGAGGGCCCCTTTAAGGTGGTCTCAGTATCTCGACCTGGGGCGGTCCGGCTAGCCACTGAGGACGGTCGAGAATTGGCAAATTCCTACAATGTGGAGTTGTTGCGAAAGTTTTATCCGTGAAAAACTATAAGTACCCAATGATTCGCTTTGATCAGCCTCAGGATAGACTTATCCCCCAGCTGATCGGCGGTCGTTGGTTGTCGATAATGTTATTGTCTTAAAGATTTTCGACTTTGCCATTGTTCCATTTCTTCGTGCGCCCTGTGGGATAGTCTGGTGCATGGAGGCTATTGGTTCTTAGGTTTTGGCAGTCCCTTGCCGGTCCATAATTATGCCTGGTATCTGTGTCGGAAAACAACGGGCAACCGGGGGGCGGATTTGGCACAGTGTTTAAATGTGGCTCATACGCCTCGGGTTGGCTCTCAGAAGCACCGTAGGTCGTTACCACAAACACTGCTGGCCTAATATCCTTCCTGGTAGTTCGCTGCTTCGCCGCACAATGCCATGGGCTGTGTTTGGGAGGAATGGCAGCAATATGGAGGCCAAAACGGGTGAACCAATATTACCCCATGCGCCGACTTTTGTTGTCATAATCTGTATTGAATGCGTTCCGCCTGGCATTTATTTATCTTTGCAATAACCGCGTATGTGCGTGAGTAAAACTTTAAAGCTTTGACTCAATTTGAGAAGAAAAAAGTTAAGGGTCGCTCAAGGCTCAGAGTGGTCGCCAGTAACTATTAGGGGCTGGTCGCCCCCTCTGCAGAGGTTAGGCGCCAACTAATGTAAGCAGGATAAGTATTCTAAGTAATACTCTTGCTTGTTAAACTTATGAAAATACTAAAATTAATCAAATTATGCATGGTTATTATGGATGTACGAAAACTGACGGCTCCTTGGTGATAAAGGAAAAGTCTTCAATGTGAGTGTTTAGTAATGTCGGTGACCAGTGTAAGTTAGGCACGGAGCTCAAACACGGCTCGTAGACACCTCGGGTTGGCTCTTAGAAGCACCGCCGGTTGTCACCGTTGAGCGCCCGCCGCCAAAGGCCACTCCGGGGACTTGCTACTTTCACGCCACACATCGGGTACGATTCTAAGAGATCACAAGGATTTAAGTTCAAAAGGTTTCAAATAATGATAACCTGCATAAAATCTTGACAAAGAAAATCATTCTATGCTCAAACACAAACTATTACGCTTCAAAGTCGGCTTTGCCTAAGCCCTATGTAACTTATGCGTATAATGCTTACACTTGTGGCTAGTTGCATGCAACCTTTGCAGGAATTCAGGGGCATTGCTTAGGCTCAAAAGCCTAGTTGGTGCCTTAGCCGAGTAGCGGACTGGCCACCTGGCAATTTCAGCATGCAATATCGGATAAGCATGGCAAACAAACATAAAGGTAAAACTGGGAAGCATCCATTACAGCTAAAGTTAATTGAAATGTTCTTACAGACAAAAAGGAAGCTGATCAACAAAAGAAGTAAAAGCAAAAAAGTGGGGTGGTGGCCTAGCCCCTCACTCATCGCCAACGTCGATGTCACCGGCGTCTTCTTCCTCTGCCACCGGGGTGGCAACATCCATGGCCGGCTGCTGTACTTGCAGCTTGCTTTCGCAAATATCGGCACGCTGCTGCACGTGCCTCCGCCAGGGCAGCGTTCCCCATGATGCCGGTCTCCATCGCCGCCATCGGGTCCAAGGAAGCATCGCGGCTGGCCCAACAAGCCAGCATGAAGGTGGCGATCATCACCGCAACTTCTTGCCCTCCTCGGTGAAAGCGGCGAGCGCGTGGGCGATCCCTGAGCGCCTCCGCTGCCCGGGTTGGTCGCATGGGCGCATCTTGCAAGCGGTGTCTTGAGGGCGCTTCGGACCACGCCCAAAGGTTCCGAGCATCTTTTGATGCTACCGAAAGCTCTCTTGAGCATGGCGGCGAGATTGCGCCTAAGGCGGTCAAACCTCATACTCGAGAGGTCCTTCTGCGCGCGCGGCCCTTTCTCGCCGTTCTTGCATGGCGACCAGGCGGTCGCGGTGGTCCTTTCTGCGCCACCGCGTGTCCGACCTCTCCGCTCCGCGCCCGGCTTGCCGATGGTCCCGTCGGTCACCTGCTTCGCCGTCCGGCCCCATGCCGGCGGACGTGGCAAGAAGTGGCGCTTAGCGGTAGTAAGATTCTTGAGCTTCGGTGAAGAGCTCAATGGAGCGCTCGGCGGGGTAGTGATGGTCCGGGGCGAGTTGATGAGGTGCACTGGCGTCGGGGCCGCCCGCCCGCCCCGTGGTAGTGGCGGTTGGCGGCGTCTGGGCGGAAGCCTCCGCCGCAGGCGCGGGTGGCGTTTGCTCCCTGGGAGCATCTTGAGGGGCCGCCCTTGGCATCGTCCTCAAGCTGAAGCTGGCCTTGGGGACCTCCAGCCCGCCTTGTCGGGTGGCGGCCGGGGTCCCCGTTGCAGGAGGTGGTGGCATCGCGGAGGGCGAGATCGGCACCACAGGAGGAGTCGGAGAAGGGGCCGGCGCCGTAGCAGCTGGCGCCGTGGTTGTCGGAGCTGGCGCCTGCTGTGGTGGCGCCGGTGGCGAAGGTGCCGGTGGCGCCGGAGGTGGAGATGCTGGCGCCGCGGGTGGCGGCGCCGGTGCGGCCGGTACTGCAATTGGGGCGGTTGGTGCGGCCGCCCCGTGTGAAGTCACCGCCACCTTTGCACCGGTGGCGGCAGAGATTTCGCCCGCGCGGCGGGTCTTCTTCGCGTCCGGGCTTGGAGCATCCGGAACAAGTGGCCGCTTGCCCGCCGCCCGATCGGTGGGGAGGTGCGCCCGATCGTCGTGGGGCACGCGGCAAGGACGGCGCAGGCCGGTGGAGTCCATTATGGCAACAACCTGACGATCCTCAGGCGCTCCGCGGACTCCAAGTCGGCAAGTGGCTATGCCGATGAAGGAAGTCCAAATCGCTTGAACCGACGCGGCATGAGCCCGGAGAGCCACGTGGTGATGCGTGGCCCATCCAAGTTTCCCGCACCTGGCCAAAGTTAGAAAAAGACTGCCGGTTGGTAGGGAGCAATACGGAAGGAGCATAAAAAGAAAAAGATGAAGACTTACGGTAAAAGGTGCGGGTGATGTCGCTGCCGTCAGGTATTACCATCTTTGGGCGAAGGGGCTAAGTCTTCGGATACAAAATCCCTAACAACCATTGCCCCGTTAAACCGGCGCTCCGCAAGTTGGTGATGCGGGTCGCCATTGCCCGGAGCTCCACCGCCTCTTCGACGGGCGAAGTTCGATTCTCGGTGACCGCCGCTGGTCCGCGGGCACCCTGTGGCATCAATGCGCTTGCCGCGTCATTGACGACGACAACCATTGGTCGCCAGGCCCTCCAATTTGACCTGGGCTGGAAGGGGAGATAGCGAGCAGCCATCCCGTCCCGAAGGCGAAAATGGCAGCTCCCCAGAAGTTCGCCGTCGGAGGAGGCGCGGCAAAGGAAAAAGTAGCGAAAAAGGGGGAGGTTTGGCATCACCCCCAAGAACATTTCGCAGAGGTGTGCGAAGATGGCGAGAAAAAGAATGGAGTTGGGGGTGAGGTGAAGGTGATTGATTTCATAGAAGTGGAGAACGGTGAGGAAAAAATCAGAGAAAGGCGGTACCAAGCCCGCCATGATGCCCCACACAGTGATGATGATCTCGTCGGAGGGAGGAACGGAAGGCGAAGCAGGAGGAGCCATGGAGGCAAAAGTGACAAGAGACAAGAAAAGCTTAGAGGAAGAAGACGAAGTTTACAAAGAGTACTAAAAGCGTGAACTGCCTGGGGCGGATGGATCTATATGTATCCCCCACTCGCACCGACGGTTCACGAAAGGACAAGGTTGTGCGCCGTTTCGGGTCCCAAGGAAAATCAATGGATGCGGGAAGGAATCGAGGCGGTCGCATCCTGATGAGTGGTGGCCCCATCCAAGAATGCACCGGCATTTAATGTAAGGATTTTGAAAGACTTTGATGTGCGTTCTTGAGTGGGCCCGGGGGCTACTGTCGGCGTACTATGCACCGGGGTACCCTCTTCGCCGCTAAAAGCGTGAGTGGCCTATGTGGTCGTCGGACAGCGGTGGGTGTTTACACCCCGTCCTGTAACGCCGATCCACGTGCGCTACGGCGAAGCAGTGTGGGCGACCACGCCTGCCGCCCGGCGCCCTAGCCCACGGCGGCTTTCGGCGGGCGATTGGTGAGCACGCCACCACCGGTGCCGGTCCACATGGCGCTGCGGCGGTGGGGCGACCACGCCGCCGCCGGCGCCCACCCACGTGGTGGCTCGGCGGGCGATTGAAAGCACGCCAGCCCACCGGTGCCGGTCCACGTGGCGCGCGGCGGTGGGCGACCACGCCGCCGCGCCCGCCCGCCCACGTGGCGGCTTTGGCGGGCGATTGGCGAAAGCACGCCACTTACCGGTGCCGTCCACGTGGCACGCGGGCGAAGCAGTGGCGACCACGCCGCTGCCGGGCGCCAAATTTCGTGGCGGCTCGGCGGCGATTGGCGAAGCACGCCCGGCCACCGGTGCCGACCACGGGCGTGCGGCGAAAGTGGGCGACCACGCCGCTGCGCCGGCGCCACCATGGTAACTCGCGGGCGATTATGAAGCGCCCAGCCACCGGTGCCGGTCCACGTGGCGCTGGGCGCGAGTGGCGACCACGCCTGCCGCCCGGCGCCCAAATTCACGTGGCATGCGGGCGAGCACACCTCGTTTGCTCACGCCATGCAAAAGGGAGGATGCGGTGGCTTCATCCTCGAAGTTTCGCCGCCGCCCGTCTGGAGTGTCGAGAGCGTGCTTTCTTTGTACTGTATGTCGGTCCCAAGGAATTCTGCTACAAGCCTGTTCCTCGGCGCCTCACACCTACCCACCATAGAGAGGTCAAATTCCTAAGAACCGAAAGAAGGCATGCGCTGCATTAATTAGCACCAAGGAACAGGACAACAGATAAAGGTGTAATAAATGCATGTAAGATAAACATGATGACATCCCTCCTCTATCTGACTCGTGTAAGCCCGGGCATATAAGGGCACTTGAGGGCATACGATGAGAAAAAAAAGAAAGAAGAGAGACTCAACAGAAGAGCTGGTCACCAACATGCTCTGTAACCAAGCCCAAAATACTGAATCCAAGATCAAGCAGGAAGTAAGGCTGTTACCCTTCTTCAAGGGGGCCTGAACCTGGGTAAAATCGTGTGTTCATCTGGATTTTAGACTCTAGAATTCGTTAGTGTGAGAGGTGCTGGGGTTTCCATCTGTTAGGGTTTGCCGGCTACCAAAGGCACCCCCCTACCGAACCAAACCCGGTCTGTAGACTTGGGCCTGTCAGTTGAAATACACCGACAGTAAGTATATCAGAATTTAAAAATTAAAGTATTAAATAAAAATTTGATGAAACATGTTGCTTTTACTTGGTATGTTTCCTCTCTAGGTGTATATACCACTATTTATGAAATTTTTGAGTTCTCTAGAGTCCCTATAGCAACTTGGATGAAACTATTTTGATTCATATTTTTGTCCATCATTTGCTCATAAATCAATGTGCTAAAATGAAAATTAAGCAAAATTGACTCTATTTATACACATTAGACTCAACACCTCGCATTCACAAGATAGCTTCCCCATGCACTTGGGATGAATGTGGAATGTATCGTGTATGACCGAGACCATTCTCTTAAGAGTTATTCTTGAGATGGTCAAATATAGCTTGAGTCAATTGCTTTAAAAAATGCAAATAAAAAACATATGTGGGTAAAGAATGCAAATAATGTCAAACATTTGCACCCTGCTATGTCTTTTGAGATCATAAAGAAAAATTTACATCAAATGAAACATGAGCTCGAAGAACCTTGTAATCACTTCTAGATTTCCCAAAGTGTTGAGTACGTTAAACTCTAGGTCTTCCATTTGATCCTTAAAGTGGCTTTGCTTCTAGTGTTGAAACTAATGCTAAGTGTTGCACTAGTTAAATCTTGCTAACAATAACATATTCAAAACTAAGCTTGCTAGGTAATTGTACTGTTGGGGAAACCCCCATCAACTTCGGCACGGAAAGCTTTATGCTCCACAGGGGGTTGGGTCTGTTCCCGTGCGGTGGTCTATCATCGGAGGATCTCGTAGGGCGCACCTTGTCCACCTCACGCCTCATGACCATACCTCTGGGAAGTGCTCTGCTGAAGACCCCCTACTCCGCGGGCGTCAACGGGAGTCACCTTCCTACCCCCGCAGAAGACCTCCTACTCCGCGGGTGTCTACGGAGGTCACCTTCCTACCCCCGCGGGAGTCCGCGGGAGACCTCCAACTCCGCGGGCATCTACGGGAGTCACCCTCCTACCCCCGCGGGAGTCCGCAGGAGACCTCCAACTCCGCGGGCATCGATGGGAGTCTCCTTCCTACCCCGCGGGAGTCGGCGGGCGTGCCTCCAGGGCATACCCCGTGGGAGGTCCTCATGGGACCCAAAAGTCAGAAACTATCCCCTACGGAACGATGACATGGAACCCACTGCCTTCGCCCGGGAATGACCAAGATGCCCTCGCATTAAACCATGGTGGTAGGGGTCGGATGGTATTTTGAGCATTAGGTTGGGTGCCTATCAAACCCCGTTGTAACCCCTACATGTAACCTAGACTGATATTGAATGAAAAAACTCGAACTACTAGTGTGTCCCGCGAGAGCCTGAGCTTGGAGCCCCCTGCTCCTCTTGGGGGACACGCCGACAGGAGTAGGGCACTCCCTTGAGTGCTCGAACCTGTATAAACTCTTGTGTTCGCTTTGTCTCCATTTGACGGTGGCCCGTAAGACGGCCAGCGTCCCCTTTCTCTCACGTCTCTTGTTTTCACACATACAACATTTGACGCCATCCGTGGGGAGCCCTAGTTGACATTAAAGGCTATGGCTCCTACCAAGAAGCATCCCAAGCCTCCTCAATCTCCAAAGCGTAAGGAGCAAGTCGATGGCCCTCTGCGGTGGGCTTCCAGGCGTGCACCACCCTTTGAGATCGGAGCCATCCATCCTGGAGCAGGTAACATCCTCCAAGCCCTAGAACTTGAGAGCTCCACTCCCTCCCTTTCGCTGGCAACTGTGGGTCAGGAACAACGGCCCCAAGGTGCTGTTGTCGCCGTAGGGTTAACAACCTTGGAGCCCGCAATCCCTCCTGATGCGTGGGACTTGTCCCGGTGGAAGGCTATGGTGGAGGCGACCACAAAGCAAACGGTGGATTACTTGATGGCCTCCTATCGTCCTCCTAGCATCCCTCTACACCTTTCGCCGCTTCCACCACCACCCTCGGTCCAAATCGCCACCGACCCAAGGGTCCATGGGGGGCCCGCCCCCACCTACGGAGGGGGGAATCCTAGCCTTCCCCCGCCATTGGCCCATACGACGGTCTCGGGCGGGGCACTGTTCTGGCCGTTGCGTCCACCAAGCTCAGGGATCGACGTCCCACCTCGGCAAGCAGGGGCCCCAGGCCCCCCGCCACAAGCTCCTCCTCCTGGGCAAATGCGCCTGCACCCGGAACTGGTGAGTCACCTACCGCCTGCCGGCACCGACCCTCTCCCTCTTGGCACGGCGTGGCCCGGGGTTGAGGAGGAACCTCTGAGACCAAAGGCGCCTACTCCCCCAATGGCACCTCCTGTGGAGCGAAGGAATCAGGCTGCGATCACCCCCGAGCACTCACGAGGCTCCAGAGATCATCGTTCAGTCCAGCGAGGCCAGGTGGAGGGAAGGAGCCAACGCTCTATCTGCTCAGGGCGAACTTTTTCCCCTCCGAGCCATCGTGAGTACCATCGGCCTGGAGGGAGGGAGGCCGAATCCGAGGTCTCCCGGACTCTCAAGCTATGCGTCGGCAGAGGCCCTCTGGCTCTCCCGAGCACGGGCGTCGGGCTGCCGCTCCCGAACCTCCAGCTCTTCAAGTTTCGAAGTCTCTTACCGTCGTCGTCGCCGCGTGAGGTCGCCTTCTCCCCACCGGTAGGAGGACTAAGGTAATCCCCTGGCCGGAAACCCTCTTGCTCGAGGAATCGAGACCCCATTCAGGCCCAAGTTTCGCCAACCGAACATCGCGCCATATGATGGGGATTCTGATCACATGCAATTTATGGAAGTCTACGCTACGGCTATCCTGGTAGGGGGAGGCGGGGAGGCCGAGATGTGCAATTGCCTCCCGCTCTTCCTCTTAGGGACTGCTCGATCATGGTTTTTCAATCAGAAGAGAGGATCTATCCACTCTTGGACTCAGTTATGTGAAGAGTTCAGTGCGAACTTCCAGGGGAGTTATAAGCACCCAATGCTTCCAAATCAACTTTTCACGGTCAAGCAACAGAAAGATGAATCTACACGAGACTTCCTCAAGCGCTTCTCCCGGGTACGGAGCCAAGTGGCTGACGCCCAAACTCCACGGTCATTAATGCATGCAAGGAAGGGCTCCTCCCCGGCGAGTTTAACCGGGCACTAGGGAGGGATCCCGCGAAAACGACTCAACAACTCTTCGAGATCGTTGAAAAAAATGTCCGGGGAGAGGAGGACGATTTAGCCAAAAGGGGGCTCCTCCCGCCAGCTGGGGGAGACTCCCCTGAGAAAAGGCCAAAAGGATCATCTGGTCAAAAGAACAGGAATCGGAGGGACCACCCCAGTGGAGGACGTGACTCCAAGGTCCTCGTCGTGGCCGATGCCCCACCCCAAGGGGGCGGTTCCTCAAAAGGGCCTAAAAAGGGCTCCAAGCCAAAGGCCCCTTGTGCCCGCGATGAAGGTCCCAGTTAGAAGAGAGGCAACCGAGATCAAGGAGATGGTCGTTGGTGTGCCTATCACAAGATGGGCAGGCATGACACAAGCGAGTGACACCAATACGCTGCTGAAGTAGCCAAGCTCCTCCAGTGTGGTCCTAAACCTCGTTGGGGATCACCGCCCCATCCTGCGGCCGCAGAAGCTATGCCTCTCCAAGCAATCCACCCCGCACCAGCGCTTCCCCCCGAGGCCCTCCTCCAGTGGAACCCCCGTGTGATGCCGAGCAGGAGCTCCCTTTCCAAGTACCCCAAAGGCAAGTTAATGTCATAATGGGAGGCTCAGCCTATGGGCATGAGTCCAAACGTCAAAGGAAGGAATACGTGGGCGAAGTCAATGTGGTGTGCGTGAACTTTCGAAGTGTTCCCCCGAAGTGGGTGAATATTCCACTAAGCTTCACTGAGGAAGACTCAAAAGGCTTAAGGTTCCCACATGACGACGCCCTCTTGGTGACCGCCACCATATCCAACGGTGATGTATCTTGCATACTCGTCGATGGGGGCAGCTCCGTAGACATACTTTATCTTCGCGTGCTGAAGGAGCTATGGGACTCATGGGGGGGCTATCATCCAGGCATCTTGCTCCCGTCCGACCGCCCTCTTACAGGCTTCGTCCCAGGGAAATTTATCCAACCTTTGGGGAGGATTGAGCTCCTCATGATCTTCGGCTCACGGGATGACCATCACACTGAAGCAGTTAGATTTGACGCCGTTGACGTCGATTCACTGTTCAACGCCAACATGGGGAGAGTGACTCTTAACCGCTTCAATGCGGCAGTCCACCAAAACTATTTGTGCCTTAAGATACCAGGGCCGCATGGGGTCATCTCCATGAGAGGCAATCAAGACCTGGCACATCGCCTCTATCACAGAGCGGCCACGGGCTCCCACGAAGTCCACATACTTAAAGTGGGGTGCCCGGAAGGAGTTGCTCCACTCCCGCCCCCAATGGGGGTCGCCAGGGACAAGTTCTCGCTGGAAAGGTACCCCGTGAATCCTTGCCCTGAAAGAGAGCTAAAAGAGATACGACTCTTCGGCCCGGGTGATGAACGTTTCATCCGGATCGAGACCGAGCTCGCAAAGGATGTGGAAGAGGAACTCCTCGAGTTCCTAAGGACCAATGCAGATGTCTTCTCTTAGGCCCCATCATACATGAAAGGAGTCCCTCGTGAGGTGATGCAGCATCACCTTGCGGTGAGGCCCGGGCGTTCACCGGTGAGGCAAAAGCTTCACAAGCTCTCTCTCGAGCGATGTCAGGCCATCAAGGGGGAAATTGAGAAGCTCTTGAGTGCTGGCCTCATCCGGGAGGTCTGACATCCAGAATGGCTTGCCAATCCTGTTTTGGTCCAAAAGTCTAATGGTAAGTGGCGTATGTGCGTTGACTTCACCGACCTCAACAAGGCTTGCCCAAAAGACGACTACCCACTCCCTCGCATTGATCAGCTGGTCGACTCCACCTCCGGGTGTGAGTTAATGAGCTTCTTGGACGCATACTCGGGCTATCACCAAGTCCACATGGCCATAGAAGATGAAGAGAAAACAAGCTTCATCACCCCGGTGGGCACCTTCTGCTTCCTACGCATGCCTTTCGGGTTGAAGAATGCAGGGGCCACTTTCCAGCGCCTTGTATGCCTGGTGCTGAAGAACCAGCTGGGTCAGAATGTGAAGGTGTACGTCGATGACGCCGTTGTGAAAAGCCCTCTGGCTTCAACACACCTCAAAGATCTCCGGGAAACTTTCAAAAATCTCCGCAAGTTCGGCCTCAAGCTAAACCCTAAAAAATGCGTTTTCGGGGTCCGAGGGGGCAAGCTCCTGGGCTTCCTAGTCTCTCATAGGGGTATCGAGGCAAACCCCGAAAAGATCCGGGCCATCCTGGACATGGAGCCGCCACGATCCGTTAAGGAGTTCAAATGCCTAATGGGTCGAATGGCCGCTCTTGGGCGCTTGATGTCGTGATCCGCTGAGAAAGGGCTTCCATTCTTCAAAATTCTTCGTGGGATCGAAGGTTTTCATTGGACCCCAGAGGCTCAAAGAGCCTTCGAGGATCTCAAGTCATACTTAAGCAATCCCCCACTCCTGACAACCCCTAGCCCCAGGGAGCCCATACTACTGTACCTCGCTACGACCCCGGTCGCCGCAAGTGCAGTCCTGGTCAAGGAGAAGGATGGGGTCCAATGGCCCGGGTACTACGTCAGCGAGGCTTTCGCAGGAGCAAAGACAAGGTACACAGAAGTGGAAAAATTATGCTACGTGCTCCTCATGGCGTCGCGAAAGCTTCGGCATTACTTCCTCGAGCATCCCATCACGGTGCCCATCGGCTACCCGCTAGCCGATGTAATGGGCAACAAAGAAGCAACCGGGATGATAGCCAAGTGGGCGGCCGAATTGGCACCTTTCTCTCTCAAGCTCGTTGGAAGGACCGCCATCAAGTCTCAAGTCCTCGCAGACTTTGTGGCAGCATGGACAAACCCCCCGGTCCTAGATGAAGTGACAGAGCATACCATGTCACCTGACCCTCACTAGACCCTCTACATCGATGGCTCCAAGCGCCTGAACGGTGGGGGAGCGGGGATAATTCTTGTGAGCCCGGAAGGGAAGGCACTTGAGTACGCCGCACATCTCTCCTTCAACCCCACCAACACCATGGCTGAGGATGAAGCCCTCCTTCTAGGGCTCCGCCTCGCAAAGGCCTTGGGGATCAGGCGCCTCCTTATCCTCGGGGACTCTCAATTGGTCATCAACCAGCTAGACAAGTCCTACCAATGTCTTAACCCCAAGATGGCTAGCTATCTCGAAGAAATGCGTAAAATGGAGTGGTAGTTCTTGGGGATGGAAGCTCGCCATATCCCCCGAGGAGAAAATCACTAGGTAGACCGCTTAGCCTGAGCAGCAAGCTCCCAAGAACCTCTCCCGCCAGAGGTCTTTTTCGAGGTGCTTGACGCGCCCTCCGTCAAGGAAGATCCTAATGAGAAGGGAGATCTTGAACTACACCCGATGGTCAATGAAATCGCAAGACCCGCAACATGGATGACCCTAATCATAGAGTGCATCCAAGAAAAGACGGAATTAGAAGACAACACTGAACACCGAAGACTCTATGCGAAGGCCAAGACCTATGTGCTTCTTGAGGGGATACTTTACAAAAAAGGGTCTTCCGCGCTGCTTAAGTGCCTCCCACGAGAAGAGGGTGTCTCACTCTTACGGGAGATGTACGAAGGTCTCTGTGGCTCACACCTTGCGCCTAGGGCCACTATGGCGAAGGCACTAAGACAAAGTTTCTATTGGCCTACAATGGTGCTGGACGCCATAGAAACCCTCAGAGCATGCGAAGGTTGCCAAAAGATGGCATCGGCTCGTCACTCCCCCACTGAACTTCTGCATCAGATCCCAATCACTTGGCCTTTTGCCCGGTGGGGCATGGACCTGCTCGAACCATTCCCACCGGCCAAGGGGGGCTACAAACATGCAGTAGTAGCGGTGGGCTACTTCACCAAATGGGTAGAAGCAGGACCATTACTGACAATCATTTCCCGAGTAGTGCAGAAGTTCTTCTGGAAGAACATTGTGTGCCGTTTCGGAGTCTCGAAGGAGCTCATGGTGGACAATGGGACTCAATTTGATGCCTCCTCCTTCAGGGACTTTCACTACACCATAGCACCTTTGTTGCAACAGACGGTCTGTTGGCAAAAGCTACGTGCAGTGTCACATAGTCTGTCGGCAATACATTTGGCGATAGACATCCCTCTGTAGGTTAAAGTCCAGTCGGCAAAGACTTTTGCCGACCGACTAGGCAAACTAGCTTACTCCACATATAGCCTTATTGCCGACAGACATAATTTTGCCGTTAGACATAGTTATTACCGACAGACATATAATTACCGACAGACATATAATTCTTGATGATTGTGTGTTGGCAATCCACACTTTTACCGACAGATAGTTCGATGGGATACTTTACCCCGATTTAAAAAAATAAAATTCAATAATTAGCTTGATCACTATTAGGACAATCATGATACTTTTATACTTTCATTCACAAAAATATAGTAGCCTCAACAATGATGACATTATACAACATTATAACCAGGACAACAAAATAGAGTAGCCTGAACAGCACATTCAACATTACATTCATTAGCAGTATATTTAGGGCCACAATAAAAACATCTAAGACATCAAAATAGAGTAGCCACATCCATAGTGATAGCTTGCAACAGTACAGCCATTGGTAGTATATTTAGGGCCATGATAAAAACATCAAAATAGCTAGTCATCTTTGTCCAAAAGTTTAAATAAGTATGTGAATGAATATAACCCAAAAATGATCACTTGTAATACATCAAACTTAATTCTTAAAACAAATAACATCTTTGAAAGATTTCTTCCAACTTGACATGGTCTTCCAACTTGCTATGGTCTTCCAACTTTATCTGCAAAAAGGAAATATGATCTTTAATCATAGGACACCAAAGTATAATATTTTATCTAGAATTAGGCAAGCTTGAAAGTTTCAACATAATAAATACAACAATACTACTCAATTTAAATAATTGGATAATTCTACGACTAAAAGGAAGAATAATTAATTATGTAACCAGCATTTATAATTATCTATGCAATGGACATGGCAATAGTAAACTATGTGACACCTCTACATGATGTAGTACAAGAATAATAGAAAAATTAGAGCTCATTATTACATTGAACAATAGCAGGGCCACACCACGTAAAATTTGGGTCAATGGATATGGAGAAATTTATTAGAGTCTTTGGTGCATACCAAAAATTGCTAGAGATGATTTACATGTGTATCACTACTATTGCTAAGTATGTTTTGTACATATAGCCTTTAAGAAATCAAACAGATCATGGGGATTTTGGACAGAGGTAATAAAATACAAATGTCACTCCTTCCAGATAAGCAGCAAAGACGTGAAAGTAAGTAGCAAATTAATCGGTAGTACAAAGTAATACACATAGTTTCATAATCAAGACCCTGATTGTCCTCCGGAAAGTAATCTTTCGAGCTTATGTCAACAAATTTTATAGCTCCATATGACTTGTTTCTTTCCCTCAGCATGTTTACCTGTAGAGACACAAGAGTTAGCACAAGCAAATTGCTGCAAATCACTACAGTCAGTCTATATTGCTTTGCCCATAACTTTCAATGAAGAAAATTAAGGTTAACACTAGTCACAGGGTCCTAGAATATGAAAGACTTAACGTTCATGGTGGAGGACTCTGGTGGAGTCCGAACCCCAAACTGAGTGTTCCGGAGGACATGGAGTTCAAAGATCTCAGCAAAAGTTCTAAGTATGGATGTAAGGTCTCTATCGTTGATGGCAAATTCTGAGCAAACAAATTATGCATCATGGAAAAAGTATAAGACGATGGCATAGAAGTTCACCCAGAAATATAAATTGATGGGAAAGAAAGCATTTTTTAGAACACAAAAGTCGCATGTCTGTTTAACCTTCCATATATATACCTTCCATCCTTCATATGACTACTGGGAGTAGTTACTCCCTAAGTATCTACCTTCCATCCTTCATTAGATACTCTCCTGCAAATCGGGTTTGTGGGCGCAAGCATACCCATATCAACCCAATAATGAGAGCCATCGGTTTTGTTAATCGCTAGATTTGTGGCCGCATGAATGTGTTTGTTTCTCTAATACGTATTTTTGAGTGGCCAGGCATACGTGGGGAGTACTTCTTTTTAAAATTCGTACATGGATCTACCTCCTATGTTTAAGTCAATTAATTGGTATAAAAAAAACTTACAACGCAATATAAAAAAAAACTTACCACTTGCACCCTATCCCTATCCACGCTGCACCAACTATCCTTTTTGCTATCCTTTGATGAAAGCCAGAAACAGCCAGAAAAGAGAAGGAAGCCTGCTACTGCCACTCCTCATCTTCTTCACTGCAAGCAAAAGGTGCCAGCCATTAGTATTACTATCTTTTCACCTCTTATCATGATTATGCAAAATGATGGTAGCAACATATATTAGTCACTATGCATTTAAATCACCATGTATATAGAACTGGGCAACCTTAACTAGGCAATGCAGTGAATTAAGAGTGACATGTCAATTGGTGACAACATTACTTTAACAAGTGAAACATAAATCTGATACCTCATGCTGCCAATGATTCATAGCATATACATTTCCAAACTGTGATCACTAGTAGGGTCGAAGATTGAATAGCAGGTTGGTGTAATGAATATAAATGATCTTAAGCTATCCATCAAAATGCATGCATGATAGATTATGCACAAAAGCTAAAACCTTGAAGCACGAACAAAAGTACTACATGACTAGAAAATCTACTAGGAAGAAGGTTAAAAAGTTGATTGCATATCCAGTTGCATGTTTTGGTCATTCAATTCCTTCTAGTCAGATGGTTCAGTAGCAATCAGGCATAAAGGAGCATACACTTCAAGCCATCAATTAAAATAGAGTCATTCCAAAATAATATTCTAATAGCCACACAATGCCTGAACAGAACTAGAAGGACATGGTTGGATTTGAACTTGGGAATAATTACTACTAAACCAAAACCATTAGGTTTTATGTCAATTTTGCCATCACCCCTTTCCTTGTCACAAGTAGCCTTATAAATATGAAGATTCAAAAGGATTAAGGCGAAGGTTAAGCACATTTCTATTCTAAACATGAACCTCAAACTTCTAATATACCTCCATTGCTAATAACCACCATGCACTAAGAGCCTCTTTTCCGAACCTTATCTTTCTCAATCCCATAAGAGCACAGAACACAGACTTACAAATGCCCTTTTTCAACTAACAGCAGTACACTACAATTTCTAAGCTCCATTACATGCAAGCCAAGCAGTCATTAGATTGCATTCACAAACTAATAGGAATTGAAGCAATAGGCATCACCAAACACTCTTCACAGTTCACAAAAGATACAAGCTATCAGTCCATAATCATTGACTAAACAGAATGCTAACACATTTGAATAATGCATGAGAAATAAAATGTTGTATCATAAGAAAATTTCCTTATGAGATATCATACACTGATACACGCATAAATTCTAGAATAACAATCCTACACAGACATGCTTATTCATACACACAAAATTTGGCAATACGTTGATTCCTATGCTCATAAGCTTATATATATATATAACCGCTAATAAACGCAAACACATAGAGCTTAACTATAACTTCACAAGATCATGCCTATCACATCTCAGCACACAAAAACCCTAAATAAATTAATCCCAGAAGAAGGCTTAGTACAAACTTACACATATGTTTCTTGGCAAGTAACAGCATATTATACTAAAGAATCCATTTCTGATTATCAAGCACAAGGCTAAACTGTTCAATAAGCATCATCCATCATTCACAAATCCATATACACATAAATTTCTCCAGATTCGTAAAATATCCTTATGCATGAGTGGTAAGCAAGGTAATCAGACATCATGCTAACAAATAAAAAGGGGAATGAAACACTAAGCTTTTGGGGATTGAAAACTTGGGAGGCGGTGGAGAACCGAAGTTGAGGTAGGAGAAGCCGGTAGTGGTGGTCGCCAAGCTCCATGCCTGCGGCCCAAGGGTTCGAGCTTTTTCCCCTCCACCCACCAGATCCAGCGGGGATGACGAGGCAGAGGCCGACCGGCCGATGGAAACCTAGGGCAAAAGAAATTTAGAGAAGGGGATAAGCTCAGGAGGAAGAAAAAAAAGAAGGAGATGGGGAAGAAAAAAAAGAGGATTGGGCGCGATGCTCGGGGAAGGTGGCGCCCGGAGCTTGCGGAGGAGTGGTGAGGCCTGGAGGCCAGCAGCAGCGCGGTGAGCCGGCAAGGGCCTGAGAAGGGAGCCGCTGCCCGTGGGGGAAGAGGTGGCGGTGGGGCCCCGAGGTAGGAGGCGCGCTTGCTGAGGAGGGGAGCCGACCGACACACGCACCGAGGGGGCCAGGCGGTGCTGTGAGAAGTGAGAAGAATTGAGGGCGATTGGTTGGGGATTTGGGGGCGTCGCGTCGGCATGAAGGATTTGGGGCTTGACGCGCGTGAGTAGTGGAGACGCCGAGTGGATCCGAAGAATAAACCCTAAGCCTAAACATTATGAAATTTGTGTTGGGCCATTGGACCAGGCCTAAAAGGCTGAAATCAGGCTCAATGGGCCATGGGCTCAGCTGTATTTTATACTTCCGAGTATCTGTATCCGCCCGAGATTCTCGCGTATTTTCCGGGTAGTGCTCGCTCCGAATTCGACTCGAATCCGACGCTTAGCTATCCGGTACTATCCGTATCCGACCCGAGAAAAAATTCGTGCAGTGTCCAGAAAAAAACGGATGGAGAGAGCGAGTTGTGTGGCGGCGCTATGAGGGTTCCCGGATTTTTACCAACAGAGATCTGGTATTTTGTTTGAGCTCATAAGGATTGCATCGAAATTGTATGCATGCCATATATCATTTATGTATGGAGTAGTTGTCTTATAATTTGTCTAAATTCTAAGGATTTGATCTGACTAAGATCTATAATTGAGAAACCATTTCTTACATAGTATCAGTTAGTTTTTTGAGCAATATTGTGCTTCTATTATAAGAATTATGTTTCCAATTATGTGTTGCTCTGTCCTTTGTTTCCTATCAAATGTTGTGAGCTACTAGTAATCACCCTTTGAATTTGATACGGTGTAGCCCTTCAATTATGTCTATGCTAGGCAGTGGCGGAGCTAGAAAATTACAAAGAGGGGGGCTAAATATTGGAGCTAGCAAAATACGTGCAATAGGAGATTGTCAGGCAAGAGGGTATTTAAGATACCTTGAGAAGTGAAAGTTTTCATTTGGTTATTTAAGAATATATCATTTTTATCATGTACCCAACATTGCCGACATTTAATCTGCTGCCACACCTTTACCGTCAGATAGTTTGACCTAGAAAATGAGAATTGCCGACACATAGTGTGTCCCTACATATCAAAATAATTTCCAATGCACCATCTGACCCTAAAAGTATTATTGCCGACAGTTAGTCTGTCACCAAGTTTTAGCGACAGATAGTTGGTCGGTAATTATGTATTATTGCCGACAGATGTCTGACGCTAATTTGGTGTCATGGTGTAGTGTTTTGTGACTCCATTGGGACAGTCCTCTGCTTCGCTTCGGTGGCACACCCTAAGTCCAACGGGGTGGTCGAGAGGGCTAATGGCCTAATCCTCCAAGGCGTCCGCCGCCGACTTGAGAAGAGCACGCTTAAGCGAGGCCTATGGGCGGAGGAGCTCCTCAGCATCCTGTGGGGGATGCGTACCACTCCCAGTCGTTCCACGGGACGAACACCCTTCTCGCTTATGTACGGAGTGGAAGCAGTCCTCCCCGCTGAGGTCCACCATCGCTCCCTCCGTGTGGAGATGCTTTCTAGGGCCCAACCCATTGACTTCATGGTGAACGAAGAAAACCACAAGATGGAGGTGGACTTCGCAGAAGAGGTCCGTGATCACGCTCTCATCAAGCATGCCGCGTACGAATGAGAAGTCGCCCGTTTCTACAACGGCCGGGTGCGGCAACGGACCTTCCTCTTGGGGGACATGGTGCTGAAAAGGGTCACCGACCCAGGAGCCCAGGAAAAACTTCACCCTAAGTGGGAGGGGCCCTACCGTGTCTCAGCAGTCTTAGGCTCAGGGGCCTACTGCCTCTCCACCATGGAAGACAAGCCGCTCAAACACGCATGGAATCCTGACAAGCTTAAGAAGTTTTACATTTAAGTTTTCTTGTAAGCCATAATGGCAACTATCTTATGTTGATGTAAACCCTTCTAAGGTCATCAATGAAGTATTTTATCTTGCATGCCTATTATGCTTGTACAGTGGTCTAAAAGGCTACATCACCCACACATAGCTGTGAAGGATGGGGCTTGAACTTCGCGCCCCCTCAAGATGGGCTCCAGGGTGCATGACCTCCGTGGTCTACCCCGAAAAAAGTCCCAAGCAGCCTGGACAATTCGCGTCCCCCTTGGGCGGCCCCTCCCTACTGGACCCAGGGAGTGGTGCGACGACTTGAGGCTTTCTGCCTAAGTCATTGGGTGCTCCGTGACTTAGTCCCCAATGGACCCCTGGCGCTATGCCAAAACGACCCCTGGGTCACAACTTCGCCCCGCTCGGTGAGAAGCAGTAGGAACTTTCTTATTGTAAGGAACTTAGCTCGGGAGACATCCCCTTCCCGGTGGGCGCTAGCCTAGGCCTCTCAGGCCCATTAGGCTATTCGTGAGGATCGTACGAGGACTACGCTATAACCTAAGCCCTAAGCCCCTAATGGGGCCTTGTAGGTTCGACCTCCTAAGTGGCTTAATATCCGATGCGAAGCTAAGGTCACCCTAAGATAATACAGAGTCCGAGCCCCCTTGCTGTTGGAAGAAGAAGATGCCCTCGTATTGTTTAAAGACCTAGAACACTCGCCCCCATACATGACGCAAAACAGGCTATTTTCTCCCCCTCGGGGAAAAGAAACCGAATGACCCTCCGGTGGGGCGCCCGCACTTTGGACTCCTCCTGGAGTCCAGGGCACGATCATGCCCCCATGAAGTTGCCCAGTCCTGCGGTAGACCTTCTTTCGTGGGCATAATCGGCGTGGGGCCCGAGCACGTTAGGCACTTTGTTTGTATCGGATACCAACTGCCCCCTGAGGCACATCCTAATACAAAGCATTACAAAAGTCATAAGTAGTCCATACCATAATCTCAAAAGTAAGTTCATACAAAATGACGGGAACTTGTCCCAGCTAATCATCATGAGTATCACAAAAATGCATCCCTAGCATAAATGAGTGCATCTCCTCGCGAGTCGAGGGCCCTAGTACAGTCGGTGAGAATCACCTAACTAATTAGCAGAAGATGTCAAACACTCTCTGGAGGAAGTCATACATGCTCGGAGCTTGGGCCCTCTCCTGGCGCTCGGGGACCAGTCCCACGGGGAGCCCTTGTGAGGCTGTCCACAAAGCCTCCCACAAGGGGCCCCCAAGTGGAGCTACCTTCGTGAACGCTCCGATGAACCTCCTGGGTGTACAGTCCTCGGAGCGCAGTGAGGATGGCCTCCTTGCCTGCGGTGTCGGAGAAGCGGGAGATAGCTGCAACCCCCGCGGTCAAGGCAACCTTGGCGAAGGCCTTGCTCTTATCATCGGCCACCCTGGCAAGGAGACCGACACGGCCTCACAGAATGCCAGCCCACTCCTCCCAATCCTCAGAGGGAGGTGGGAGATACTCCGCTCTAGCCCCGAGCTCCCTCAATGTGACCTGGACCAACACGGCAAGATTCATAAGAGAGATAGCCATTGCCTTCCGGTCCGCTTCATACCTTTGCTCGTGTGCATCACGGTCTGCCCCCATAGCTCGTATCACCACTTGAGACCTCTCCAAGTCAGCCTCCAAGTCCTTGGCCCACCGCCGGCACCTCTCCAGCTCGGCCTCCGCCTGGGAAAGCTTGTCCTCCGCCACTCTCTGACCCTCTTGGGCTTGTAGCAAAGCCCGCTTGAGGGCCTCTGGGTCACTCTGAGGGCTACGCAGAGGGGCGGCTACTAGCATCTCCTCGACCATTTTCGGGACCCTATCAAAGAGGACGTTAGTCATAGCTGTAGCCTGCAAAAGGGTGGAAGTATCGAGTGTCAAAGCAAGACATGCACAAGGACCCCAAGTTCAGAAAGGTATGAAAAAGGAATTGCGGTACCTGGTACTAGAGGGTCATAGTGGTCGCTAACTTCTCTCCAAGTACTTCCAAAAACCTCTTGGGGTCGCCAGGCACCAAGTCTGCCATATACCTATGCACTCGTTCAGTGACCAAGAGGTGAGTCGTCTCGATTGCCTCTGCGTCCAAGGTGTGAGGGATGGCATACTTCGGAAGGGCACTAGAGGAACCACCTTGGTCCTCATGCGCCGGCGCCGCCTTCATAGGCGAGCACGGAGTAGTCACATTCTCTGTCGGGGCCTCCGTGGGCACAGCGGGTGCGGGGGCTCTACCTCAGGGGCCTCTCTAGGCTCCACCAGATCTGTGAAAGAGCAGCGGAGTAGTTTGGACATGTAAGAAGAAAATCCACCCCATGGCAACTTAACGTGAACATGAACACGTTCCTTCAGAAAAGCGGAAGGACTCAAGGTCGTCGAGGTAGGCATACCCAGCATCCTCCCCCACCACGGCTCTGGCCGGGGAGGTGTTTGGGCCACCAGGCTCGACGCCAATGAGCCCTTCGATCTCCCAAGCGAGCTGCTGGGAGCGCCCGACAGAGATCCCTGGCTCAAGGTCTGATGCAGGCTCGCTGGAAGAGTTGGATGTCGTAGATGGAGAAGGTGAGGGTGAACGCCTGTTCGTCCGCTGGGGGCAAGGGCCAATGCCCTCCCCATTAGGTGCCTTCTCCTTCTCGGGACCCATTGCACGTTTGGCCCTAGAGGCGGGATGCAGCGGGAGTCTTTAGGATTCCCCCCGGGGAGGGCCCCCCTCGCCTAGGGCACGGACCGTGGTGGCAATGCCCTGTTGGGAGGTGCCACCGTCATGACCTTTGGTAGTCCACTTGGCGCGTGTCTTGGTGGGCGAGGCCCGGGTGTCCTCCCCCGTGGCTGCCGCCCAAGCTCTCTTCTGTTTAGTCAGGAGCGGGGGCACCCCACGGGGGGAGGCGTAGGCCAAACGCTTCGGCCACGGAGTTCCTCCCCTCCGTAGGGATGCCTTCGGCCTCGTAGCCTCGTGCCTCAGATATGCACCATATCCCTAGGATCATCTCAGCTTCTTCCCTCGCTGCTTCCACAGAGCGAACTACATACGAAAAGGGAACCATAAGAAGTAAAAGAATAACATGATGAAGAAAAGCAAGGACAGAAAAGAGGTTCTCACCTTTCCCGATCCCGGGATGGAGGCCGCCGTGGAACCCCAGCCTAGCATGTTGAACAAGTGTGCTGAGGTTAAGGAGAGCCATCTCCTCCATCAAGTCGCGAGCCCCCTTCCGTGCTTGAACCTCACGGATGGCATTGCGCAGTTTCCAGTCATCGTCGGGGAGGCGACTCATCACGGGATAAGTCCATGTCGTTAAGGCCGGGTGTGACCTAGTGTAAATGAAGTCCTCGGCCCTTAGGTAGAACCACTTCTTTGTGGCGAAGGGCCAACATTCCTTCAAGACATGCACGGGGAACTCCTCCCTCCTACCATCGCCCCGCTGAGAGTGGAAGAAGTAGTCAAACAAGGCGACTGATGGCTCCATGGGCATCCTTGGGATGGCCGTCTCACACAACCATAGGATGATCCTTAGCCGAACAAAGAGGTTCGGGCTAAGGTGACAGAGCTCCACCCCGAGCGCCTGAGTGTACCTCTTGATGAAGGGGTGCATCGGGAGCCCAAAGCCAATGTCCACCCATGACTTGAGAGCCACGACGTACCCTGGTAGAGGGTTTGGGCTCTCCCCCAGTGCTGGGAAGTCCACATCTCCGGCAGAAAGACGGCTCCCTCGACGGATGAGAGAAAGCTTCTCCGCGTCGGTGAGCTCTGACGGCCCGGGGTCTACTTTCGCCTCCTCCAGGTTGAAACCCTCACCGCCTGTCGGGCCCTCACCGGTGATGAAACCAGCAGGACCCATCTTATCCATGTCCCTCATACGGTGGTCCTCTCCACGGGGAGGCCTGGTCTTGCCTTTCCCTTTAGCGAGGGCGGCCTCGTCCACCTTACCCTTGGCCCTAGTAAGGGCATTGCGAGGGCGGTCACCTACAAGCAAAAACGGAGTTGTCCTCAGCAATGCCAAATTATCAAGGACCAATAAAAAGAGGCCATTGAACACTGGTGCGCCTGTGGCCTTACCCACGAAGTCCCAACTCCTTGCTCTCCTCGATGAAAGGCGTGATAGCAATGACCCGCCAAGAACCTGCCACGCCAAACCAAAGGGTCAGAGTCATGTGTGCATCACCAAGGAACACATGGGGTGCCCTCCCAATACTAGCCAAGCACACAAGGTGGTGCCCAAGTGTGTTGTGCACTGGCCCGTGCCCTGAGAAGGGTGCCAACATGCAGAAAAGAAAGGGGGGGCTCACCTCAAAGCAGTGTTTGATCCACCTCCTTAGGGGTTGCTGTTGATGCCCTTACTTCTCAAATGGTCTCCTCTCTATACAGACAGCCCTCGTCACCTAAAAGTGATTCTACAATTAGCATGCACTGGTGGTAATGAGTGAGGCTCAACCAAAAAGGGAAATCACGGCAAAGAATTACCACTACCTCTCCTCCTACAGACACCACTTCAAGCGACCAGAGGTGGCGCCACGGTCTTCCTGTACCTCCGGCAGCAGGAGTTTGCCCAGCTAGTAGTGGCGCGCCTCACCCGAGCAGCCGTGGCCTATCGAAACAGCTCCGTCAGCGCTTCCACCTTCGGACGTGACTCAGACGATAGCACTAACCCGTTGACAGCCAGCAGTGAAGTTGCTAGAATAGGCTTAAGCAAAACTGGAACCAGTGGATTACCTGCAGTGTTCACGCACACCGTCAAACACCACGCGACATGTTGGGGGTCAGCCTGGTGCAGCGGCGCACGCCCAAGCAGCGGTAGAGAGTCCCTCGAGCCCAGGCGATGGCGGTTCCTCCTGCACACCCAGGTGAGGGCGGCATCCTCCGCCCTCGCGATTTGGCCTCCTCCTGGCGCGGCGGCACGCGCCCGAGTGGTAGCAGCGAGCCCAGGTGGTGGCGTCTCCCTGCCGTGCGATTCGGCCTCCTCTGGCCTTGGCCAGCGCCGAGCAGCGACAAGTGAGTCCTCGAGCCGAGGGTGGCGGCTCCACTTTGCACCCGGGTGGGGCGTCCTCCGCCTTGGCGTTTTAGCCTCCTCCTGTCACGGCGGCGTGCGCCCAAGTTGTAGCAGTGAGCCCAGGTGGTGGTGGCTCCCCCTGCCCGTGCGGTCCGGCCTCCTACTAGCGCGACAGCGCACGCCCGAGCGGCAGCAGCGAGCCCCTCGAGCCCAGGCGGTGGCGGTTGCCCCAGCTTAACTGGGCGACAGTGACGTCCTCCGCCCTGGCGGTTCGGCTTCATCCTGGCGCGCCGGCGCGTGCTCGAGGGACAGCAGCGAGCCCAGGTGGTGGCGGCTCCCCCTGCTCGTGCGGTCTGGCCACCACCCGGCGTGGTGTCGAGTGCTCGAACGGCGGCAGCGTCTACGTTGCCTGCCCCTCTCGGTCCCCTCCCTGCTTCCCGCTTGGTGGTGACACGCCTACCGGCACAAGTCACTACGGCACTGCCAAAATGTCTAGCTAGTTCACGAGAAAGGAAGCCTCTCTTTTCTGATGGCTAGTTATAAGGGAAGCAAACTTTAGAGAACCAGGCCCGATAGCAAAAGTGTACTGCCGGGAAGGTCTTCAAAGGGACCAATTCGAGCGCTGGTCTATGCGCCCGGGGAGGAATGGGCAACGCCTGTGTCATTCCAAGGGGCCAATTCGGGCGCTGGTCTGTGCGCCCGAGGAGGAATGGTGATGCCTGTGTCGTCTAGAGGAAACTCGTTGGGCGTTAGCTCCAACGCCCGAAAAAGGCCCCCCAGCGCCCTTGCTGCTCCTCGAGAAAAGTAATGGAGTCATAAGGTGCCCAGGCTAGCCATTGTGCAAGAGCTAGCCGAAGAGTGGTCAGGGGGAGATAATACCTTTTTTCCCTGGCGCATGGAAAATAACTAGACAAATGAGCCTTAGGTGTTTCAAAAACACCACAAAAGACCAGCCAGTAATGCCCCTGCGTGACTCCCCAGTTCAAGGCTCCGACCGTGTACCCCTTCAGGAGCCCAGGGGTGTCAAAGGAAGAGCTGGGCCGGAGGTAGTCAGCACAAGACATATTAGAACCGGGCGCTAGTTCTGTCGCCCGAACGTCTCCTTCGCACATGGGCATTTGCCTTGGCGCCCGTTCCTAAAGCCATCAGCCACAAGCCAGGCGTTACCCCCTGCACCCATTTCCGCACGAAATCTGCCGTGGTGCCGACCATTGGGTACAAGGCTGGGCGTCTGAAGCACTATTTGCTGGCTAGGACCGGTTTCGTCATAGGCGTTCTAAAGAATGCCTAGTCCTAAAATGAGAAGTCTAGCATGGGGACATGACTAGACGCCCTTGCTGTTAGATGGGAGAAGACAAAAAGGAGAATTGCAGAACTTCGCCGTAGAAATACTAATTGTTTTTAATTGGTGAGCACCCGTGCACCTCCCCCGCTCGCGGGATGTTGCAGCATTTTCAATATCCTTCCGCCCCTCAGGCGTATCCATATGCACCTAAGGGACAGGGGGCTAGTGTTGGGGAAACCCCATCAACTTCGGCACGGAATGCTTTATGCCCCACAGGGGGTTGGGTCCGTCCCCGTGCGGTGGTCTATCATCGGAGGATCTCGTAGGGCGCACCTTGTCCACCTCACGCCTCATGAGCATACCTCTGGGAAGTGCTCTGCTGAAGACCCCCTACTCCGCGGGCATCTACGGGAGTCACCTTCCTACCCCCGCGGAAGACCTCCTACTCCGCGGGCGTCTACGGAGGTCACATTCCTACCCCCACGGAAGTCTGCGGGAGACCTCCTACCCCCGCGGGAGTCCGCGAGAGACCTCCAACTCCGCATGCGTCGATGGGAGTCTCCTTCCTCCGCGGGAGTCGGCGGGTGTACCTCTAGGGCATACCCCGTGGGAGGTCCTCATGGGACCCAGAAGTCAGAAACTATCCGCTACGGAACGATGATGTGGAACCCACTGCCTTCGCCCGGGAATGACCAAGATGCCCTCGCATTAAACCATGGTGGTAGGGGTAGGATGGTATTTTGAGCATTAGGCTGGGTGCCAATAAAACCCCGTTGTAACCCCTACATGTAACCTAGACTGATATTGAATGAAAAAACTCGAACTACTGGTGTGTCCCGCGAGAGCCTGAGCTAGGAGCCCCCTGCTCCTCTTGGGGGACATGCCGACAGAAGTAGGGCACTCCCTTGAGTGCCCGAACCTGTATAAACTCTTGTGTTCGCTTTGTCTCCATTGGACGGTGGCCCGTAAGACGGCCAGCGTCCCCTTTCTCTCTCGTGTCTTGTTTTCACACATACGACATGTACTTAGATATGTCTTCGGTTAGCAAAATCTAAAATGGTCTAGCTTGGTGTCATATCTTATCATCATGGTCACTTCGATAATCTCCAAAACTCTTCTAGGGTGCATTTCCTGCATACATATATAAATGGGGAGAAAATATCAAGCCTTCATGCATATATTGCAAAAAGGGGGAGAAATTATAGAAAAGGTGTCATTAAAAGATAAAAATGGAATTGCATTTTGGATCTTACGATTTTGTTGAAAACTTGGTAACTATCTTGTATCATAAGCATATTATTTTGGATCTTATGATTTTGTTGAAAACTTGATAACTATCTTGAATCATAAGTACATTTGAGCTCTTGTGAGCTTTTCATCCTAAATGCTTCATTCTCTTCCTCCTTCAAACTCAAATTTTATACCTTTTGAGTGTTTGTCAATATACTCATCAAGGGGTAGATTGAAAGACCATATGGATGTCTATGAATGTGTGTGATGAGTTATTGACTCTGTTCAAGCTACTAGTGCATGAGTTTTAGAGAGATTTGGAGTTTAAATCAAATTTGAAGCATTTAGAAAAAAGTGCCCAGCACTTGCGGTGTTACCATCCACAGAGTCCGATGCTAATAGGTGAGCGGTAGCACTAGCCCCCAAGGCAGTGTGTAAAAACTTGAGAGGGTGTTTTGGGAGATCTGGCAATACAGTGCTGCCAGATGATGAGAACATCCTCATCGTGGATATGACCAATGCTATATTTGTTTGGTGACACTTCACGTCATCCTCTGCATTGTCTACATCTACTGTGATGGCTGCATCTACATGGCTTCACCTATCCACACTAGGGCCAGGTCAATCACGCAGTTGGCCTCCTCGTGGCTTTTGGACATGGCGCCATCACCTTCATCAGTTCGGCTGCCACCTTACCTACCTCCTATGCTTGATGGCGTATTCTAGAAAGGCGCGTCTCCACCTCTACCACATGCCTCGTACTCCAATTGATCTATTGCTTTTGCCATCTTCGGAGAAGATTTGAAGCCATAATTTGCAGAGAACAATGAGCTTGAGTCGAGGGCGACTCAAATACAAGAAACCGAGGATGATGAGGACAAAGCTACGTCAGATACATCCAAGGCACTAATGACCAAGGATCAACCAATTTCTCCTAGTGATTAGCAACACTCGATCTACATACAAGGAGCAATTACACAAGCCCGTGCCTGACAAATAAATTATCAGGTTAATTCGCTTCTTGGGATGCCCAATTTTATTTTTAAGGATAGACCGCTACCTAATAATATTCTCATACTCAGGAACAATGGCAAGGATCATCTTGGGGATGCAAGGTGGTGTGGGAATACAAAAGGACAGGCTAACATGCAAGGTGGTTACACAAATGGACAAGGGAATGTAAAGGGAGAAATCACCATGCAAGGTGGGAACACGAAAGAGGTCCACTCAGCCTTCAATAACCAATCTGAATACAAACGGACCTAGATAATGCAAACAGACTCCGTTTGGGGCGTGTGAGTACTTGATAGAAAGATAATTTTGTGCTCTTTCCAATGGATCTAGCCTCATCATCAAATTCCCTTCGAGCTGGTAACAATAATAAAAAACGTGTGACGGTCTTAGTCTTTTGGCGGTGCTACGCTACCATTATTGATCGACTGAGTTCACTTGTAATTATTGTGACGTGGGCCAACTCCTAGCAGCCATCTCCTTGGCTATATTTTGGACAAGCTCCCTCTCTATCTCCTGAGGTTTTATTAAGTTTAGTTGCGCACATGTGTGGAACTTTAACCTTGTTCTCCTGACTCGGCTAAAGCAGCAGTAAACAAGTTTAGAACCTCAGTTCATGTGTATGCTTTATCCTTGTTCTTGTTGGTTCTTCAATTGCTTGCAAGAATAGACCTTCATGGTCAGGTCATCCGGGCTTTTGGTACGGTTGATAACAACTTGGAGTGTGGTTTAACGATTACCGGCGCTTATCCTTGTGTGGTTCATAGCCAGATCATCAAAGTCATCCTCCGTCTAATCGAAGTTATCCTCTCACTGGAAGATCAGGCAACCGTGTGCCTATCAATATGGCCCCATACATGGTTGTGACATATTTGGAATCCTTCATCCCAGTAACAGAGCCGACTGCTTGGAGAAATAATGGATATGAGCAATTTCCTCAGTACGCATCTGCTCAGACAACCTATCAACCTGAGCTTATGCTCGGGGTGCGAAATGCCAATTATGAGCACAATTGGCAAAACCCTAATGTTGCATTGGCTAATACAGTAAGTTGGGCTATTCAGATATCTGTCGTATTCCACAATCAATTTGGCATATAGCCCAAAGGGAAGGTTATCATCTATCGGAAGCCATATCCCGATTTCATTGATCGGATGCTTTACCCTAATAACTTCAAGGTTCCATATTTTGTGAAATTCTCTGGGAATGACTCTGTTACAATATTGGAACACATCAAACATTTTAACGTGCATTGCAGTAAAGCTACTTAGTTCGATGGGTTAAAAATTGGGTTATCCCTGCTATCTTTGTTAGGAGCCGCTTTCACATAGTTCACAACCTTGCCTTTGAATTCAGTTCATTTTTGGACCAATTTGGAAAGCTGATTTCATGAATATTTTTTCTCTAGCAGTCTAGAAGTTAGAATTTTCGACTTGAGCTCTATTTGCTAGAAGTTTGGAGAATCAGCAACAGATTATGTTAAGAGATTTAGAGAAGTAAAAAATCATTGATTTAGTGTTTCTTTGCCTGACAACCAATTAGCCGATTTGGCCTTCGAGGGATTATTTCCCCAAGTGAGGTAGAAATTCGGTGGACAAGAGTTCATCGATTTAAGTCATCTGTTGCACAGGGTATAGGCTCAATAAAGCCATTTTACTGATAACAAAGGCTCTAGGGATAAATTCAAAGCCAATAACAATAATAAGGATACAGACAAGGCCAAGATTAACCTTGTTGAGTACTATTCAAATGAATCCTCTAAAGTCGACGAGAATGAAATAAATATAACCGATTGGGTTAAAGGATCTTAGAAATCCCTAGTTTGTTCTTGGCTTAAGGTGACTAAGAATAAGTCAAAAATAATATATGCTGATGAGGACATCACCAGCATGGATACAACCAGTGTGACCGCTGCCCCTTCTTCCTCTTCGGCCGCTCCAACAACTACTGATGTCGCTCCATCTTCGTCACATACGATCGACACTGCGGCATCTTCATCACCGAGAGGCCTTAATCCAATAGCTCAGCCATTCAAAACCACATCAACGAACAAGGGCCTCAAGCACCCACCCCGAGGACAGCCCACGCGCCCAGCAAGGCCCATGTGGAAGCCCAAGATGCCAAAAAGCCTGGTTCGGCCATCCAGAAGTAGGCCAACTTCAAACGGGCATAACTTGGGCTCCTGGACTCTGATTTCAGCGTGCGACCACCCTTTTGAATGCTTAGGAGATAAGCTTTCCAATGGATCTAGCCTCACTTCGAAATTCGCTCTAGATCAATAGGAAAATATGGAACAATGTCACGGGCTGGAAATTCAAGGTGCTGCGTCACCTCACTTTTGGGCCTATGGCCCATGTATCTTAGGGTTTTGGTGGCCACTGCTGTTTTGGCTGCCCTACACCTCCTGGCTGCCACTATATATATGGCCGCCATCGTTCTTCTATGCATAGGTTTTGTTGTGTTTTGGTAGACCCCTTGTGCGTCCCTCCTCGTGTTTGCGTGTGTCGACTAGACCGCCCGTGACGAGAAACAGAACCTCACCCTTGTTTCTTTGAGATTATTGGATTGGAATTGCTCTCACCTTGTTCTTGCATATTCTCGGTTGCAGCAGGTACAAGGATCAATCGGGTCTTTGATTCGGTTGATGGCCTCGTGTGGTGACGTTGCGATTGCTTGGTTGTTTATCTCGTGGTTAGTAGCCGATACATCTACTTCGTGCGCTATCAAACCGAAGTATCGTTCTCATCAGAAGATCGGGCCAACCTAGTGTGCATCAAGTGGTATCAGAGCGATGGTTGCCTGATGACAACACCCTTATCTTTGTTTAGTTCATCTTGTTCATCCTAGAGTCCGGAAAAACAACCCAAAAAAAATATATGTTCATTGTGTGATCAATCTAATCCGAGCCCCTTTTTAGCCTTTACTATTACTACCTAGTTTAATTCTTGTTGAATTTACGTTGCATCGTCGTGTCGTTGCTGGTCTTAGTGTTTTGATCTTTAGAGTTTCGAGTTCTTCTCACGTTCTTGTCACCGAGTTGAACTCCATCTTGTCGTCGCGTCCAATTTGGATCCGCCTCTGTACAGTTCGGTATTTTGGTCATAACTCCCTCATACAAACTCGGATTTTGCTGTTCTTATACTTTCCTGAAAGCTTGAGAAATTATCTACAACTTTATCCATTGTGATACCTTCCAGAAACGCCATCTTCGTGCCCAAAATCCCATCAAATTGAAATCTGTCTTCATCCTTGATTTTCTGAGCAGTATGTATTTCGGGGTCAATATCTCTAGCTTCTTATACAAATTAGACGTTCTATATATGCAAATTTATCAGCTCGAAATGATCTACAACTTTCCAGTTATACGTTTTTGCATTGAAAGCCAATAAAAACCCAAAAACAGCGTTTGAATTTTTTGCATAGTAGATCTGTTTGCAGCAGGAAAAAAAGTTTGAGTTGTAATTCATCATATGTGCCAGTTTTGATATAGAAGGGAGAAAATAAGAAAAGGCAAGTGCATATAAAAGAGCCGCACTAAAAGGTAGAAAAAGAAGCCCTATCTATTTGCTTGTGTGATGTGGTCATTCTGGTTGCTATTTCTGTGACTTCATTGGTGTCTAGGCTCGCGTCTCTAGTACGGTCTAGCCTAGGACCAGCAAAGTACCGCCATTGAACGTTCTTTCAACTTGTTTTGCTAGTGTGGTTCTAGTATATCCTTTGCTACATATTATACCTATCCAAGCTCCACCTACTATTAACCACAGGAGAAGCACCTTACAATCGTTTTGTCACCCCTGAGTGCATATTACCATCATCCACCGATTGAACATCGAAAAGCCGTAGGGTAAGAACTGGTAAAAACTTGGTGTGAGCTTGAGCGTGTGAGATCCTCCATTGTCCACATATTAGTAGTTCATAGGAACTAATTCTCTTGTGAGTTCTCTGTTTGTTGCCCCTAACAATGGCAGGTTCACATAGCAAGACAACTTACGAGGATGATATTGAGAATTGTCCATTCTTGACAGAAAGAGAAAATAAATACTTGCGAAAACATAAGCAACTTGAGTCCCTACAGAAATCAAAGGGTGAGACGGTCGAGAATGGGATTATCCCTTTGATGAGGACATCCCAACCAATGATACAACCGCTGGTCCTTCTTCCCCTACGACTGCTACTTCGTCCCCGATCGTCGCTGTTTCGGCCACTATTTCGTCTACGACGCTTGGAGGGCTTAATCAAGAAGCAAGGTCTTTCCACCCACCTTTGCTGGGCCAGCACGTCAATAATATCCACCAAGGATAGCCCACGCACCAAGGAAAGCCCAACATCAAGCTCAGTTCGTCTCCAATTCCAGTTCGGCCATCCAGGAGCAGCAGGACTTCAAACGGACACCACGGCCACATCCGAACTCCGTTTTCGACGTTCGACCACTCGTTTGAAAGTTATCGAGATACCCTTTCAAATGGATCCAGTCCCAAGGCCAAATTCATCCTGAAGTGTCGGCAAACCACAGAACAATCTAACGGGAATTCGTCTCCGAGTCCGGTTCGGCCATCCAGGAGCAGCAGTACTTCAAACGGACATAACTTGGACTCCCGGACTCCGTTTTCAGCGTACGACCACCCGTTTGAAAGCTTAGGAGATAAGCTTTCCAATGGATCTAGCCCTACTACCAAATTCATCCTGAAGCGTCAGGAAACTACAGAACAATCTAACGGGAATTCGTCTCCGAGTCCGGTTTGGCCATCCAGGAGCAGCTGTACTTCAAACGGACATAACTTGGACTCCCGGACTCCGTTTTCGGTGTATGACCACCCGTTTGAAAGCTTAGGAGATAAGCTTTCCAATGGATCTAGCTCCCCTTCCAAATTCATTCTGAAGCAATGAGAAATCACAGGACAAGATTACGGGACAGAATTACCAGGTGCTGCGTCACCTTCCTTTTGGGCCTATGGCCCATGTATCTTAGGGTTTTGGTGGCCACCACTGTTTTGGCTGCCCTACACCTCCTGGCCGCCTATATATATGTGGCTACCACCATTCTTTTATGCTTAGGTTTTGTTGTGTTTGGTAGACCCCGTGTGCGTCCCTCCTCGTGTTTGCGCGTGTCGACTAGACCGCCCGAGCCGAGAAACAGAACCTCAACTTGTTTCGTTTGATTTCAATACTATCTATTCAGATTGCTTCATGCTTTGTTCTTGCGGGTTCTCGATTTCTTGCAGGAATAATTGATCGTTTGGATCTTGTATCTGTGTGGATTGGCATTGCGATTGTGAAGCTCCCGACCTGTTGGTAGGAAGCCCTTGATTCGGTGCCATCAACACCCCCAAATCGACGTATCATCATCTCACCGAAAGATCGGGATCACCCGTCCTCATCAAGTGGTATCAGAGCTCAAGGTTGCTCGGTGAGATCTTCCCTCAATTTCGTTTTCTACCTAGAGTCCAGAAAATTGCCCCACAAAAATAATATTTGTCCCTCTGTCCAAGCCAATTTGTGCCATAACTTTTACTACTTGTTCTTGGTTTGTTGAATCGTCGGTTGCATAATCGAGTCTTTGCTGGTTTTAGAGTCTAGTGCCCTTAGAGTTTCGAGTTCTATTCATGTTTTTGTCACAGCGTCGTGTTTTCTTCGTCAATTCGAGTTGGAGTCGTTTTCTGTTAGTAGATCAGATCAGGACTCTTGGTGTTTGCTAGAGTTCAGATTAGAGTTGAGTTTGTTTGTCCTGCCATCTGCATCCCACCAGCACGTCCCAAATTCCATCACGCAAAAATCAAACCGAGTAGCCCACGTCTCCACAACCAACTCGGTTTCCTCCTTCCAAATTGTGTGCCCTCATAACTCATCCAAAACCGAGAAGGAGTCAAGCCGTGCTATATAAAAGGAATCCGTGTTCAATCTGCCGGCTCTTGCCATAAACCGAAAAGGATTCATACTCCTTCCATACTCGGCTAAAAAAAAAAGTGTGTGTGGTGAGTGTTGTTTGGAGCCCCTTTTGAGTCTGTTATTCAGTTTTAGGGCTCCCGCAAAAAAAAAGAAAAAAAAAGAAGGAAAAGAAAAAGAGAGGAGCCCTAGCTGCTTGCTTTGTGTTGTGGTCGTTCTCATTGCGTCTCTGTGGCATCGTTGGTGTTTAGGCTCGCGTCTCTAGCACGGTCTAGCCTAGGACCACCACTGTACTGATTGTGAACGACTTTTCAGCTTACTTTGGTTCAGTGGTACTAGTTCCTCCTTTGCTACATATTATTGCCTGTCCAAACTCCACCATCTTCTTACCACACAGGTTCAGGAATTTGCAATCGCTTGCCCCATCGAGGACTTGTAAGAACTTGGTAGAAGCTTGAGCGTGTGTGAGGCTTGCCACTTCATAAAACCTAGTAGTTCACAAGAGCTTACATATCTGTGTGGAGTTTCTTTGTTTCTACTAACCATGGCGGGTATTCCAAGCAATCATGGGAGTGCGTCGGCGAAGGAAAATGAATGTGAGGACCCCTCACCCCCAAAGAACGGCGTTGGGTCACTCATTTCCAAAGGATGCACCATCAGCATGAGATGCAAACTCGTGACACTCTTGATGCGATTCAAGCGCAATTGGCACCCTCATCGAGCTTCAAGCACAGCTAGCACAACTTCTTCAAGGTGCTGCCCCCAACAATGGTGTCGTTGGTCATGCTTTGGGCCAACGCGGTGCTCCACCTGCTCCTTTACATGGGGTGGATCAAGAGGAGAACAACTACGCCGCCGACACCGAGGACGACTACAGGGAACATGTGAACAACGACCGACCTCATCGTCGACTCCGCAATAACAGGCAAGGTATGGCTAGAAATCAACATGATCAAAGGGAAGAACGTGATGATTCCATGGCAAAAATGAAATTTACTATGCTTCGTTTTGATGGTGCTTATAATCCTGATGCTTACCTAGATTGGGAGTTGGCGGTAGATCAAAAATTTTCTTGCTATGACTTCTCTGAGCATAGAAGGGTTCACGCCGCCACTAGTGAATTCTTGGTTTTGCATCTATTTGGTGGAAAGAACTTTGTAGAGCCAACCGTGATGTACCTACAACTTGGGATGGGTTAAAGCGTGTCATGAGGGCTAGATTTGTTCCTACATACTATGCTCGTGACTTATTGAATAAAATGCAGCGCTTTAATCAATGTGATAAAGCGGTTGAGGAATATTATCAAGAATTGCAAATTGGCATGTTCTTGTTGTGGGTTAGAAGAGGGTGAAGATGCAAAAATGGCTAGGTTTTTGGGTGGGCTTAACCGAGAGATACAAGACATACTTGATTATAAAGAATACAATTCTATCGCTCGTTTGTATCATCTTGCTTTGAAAGCGAAAAGGGAAGTGCAGGTCGACGATCGACAACGCGAGGTAATTTTGGAGGCTCTTCCACATCCAAGTCGGTCGATTTCATACCAAGGCATCATCTCCCATTTCGGGCGTGTACCTACACCCGCCGCTCCCACTACTTGACACCATCACGCATCTCGGAGGCAAACAGGTCAACCACACTTCAAGCACCGCCAAGAGTGCATCCTCGCTTGCCTCCCGGTCGAACAAGGGAAACACAATGCTTTCGATGCAAAGGAATGGGGCACGTGATGCGAGACGCCTAATCAACGTGCTCTAATAATCGAGAAAATGGTGAGTACACTAGTGCTAGTGACATTGATGAAAATGAATATGCTCTTGTTGCCACTAACAACTGCAGAACAAGAAGAAGAGATTATCACGTCCATGACATCCGAGAAATATCCAGCTCTTGTTGTCACACGAGTATTGCATGTGCAGCCCACACGTGATGATCAAAATCAACGCCATACCATCTTCCAAACAAAGTTTGTAGTCAGCGAACGAAAGCGGTCGTGTTATTATTGATGGTGGTAGTTGCAACAACCTTGCTAGTATGGACATGGTCGAGAAGCTTGGTTTGGCCATAAGCCGCTACAACAACCATACGAGATTGAGTGGCTCAATTCTAATGGTAAGGTTCAGTAACAAAAACCGTTCAAATCCCTATTTCTATCGGTTCATATCATGATCATGTTGTTTGCGATGTTGTACCCATGGATGCTTGTTCTCTTTTGTTGGGTAGACCATGGATATATGATATAGATGCCACACATCATGGTAGGACCAATCGGTACACTTTCATGTTTGAGGAAAGAAAATAATTTTGGAACCAATGACCCCCATGAATTACGTAAGGTTCTTTGCACAACATGCAAAAAGAAACACGAAAGTAATGATACTAAAAAGAAGAGTGTAGCTAATGAGCTAAATCTACCTAAAGCAACAAGTGATAAATCTGATCGTAAATTAGGAACCAAGGAGAGGAACCATGCAAGCAGAAGGATAGAAGAGGAGTGCACGAGTTGGGTTTAGTTTCGACTCCAGGACTGGGCTGACTTGTTTTAGTTGTATCGACTACTTCCAGACTCCGTTTGAGGCGTTCTTATACTTCATGGAAAGCTTATCAAGTCTACTTCCAAACAGATCTAGTATCATGTCCAAATTCAACATGAGTCAGCGAGAATCTATGAAATAAGGGACATCACTTTTCCAGCCCGAGTCAAAGTGGGCCTTTGGCCTTGTAATAAGAAGGGCCCAGTAGGGGCGCATCCTAGGGTTCCTGTTTGCCTCCCCCCTTTGTAAAAAACCAGCCACAACCTCATTAGGGGTTTTTGATACATTGAAAGTTAGCTTTGGTACTTCCTGGTATAATCGCGCGTGTTGGCTAAACCTCTCGAATTACTGTCTTAGGAACCCCACCTTTATCGAGTTTCAGATTGAACAATTCAATTCCATTGCAATTCAGTTGCTTGTTCATCTTGTTCTTGCTTGTTCTAAGGTTGCTTTGCTAATGAGGTCATCAACACTACAGATACATCCGACGATGAGAAACCAACCACCGACGGTGAGCAACCAACCACCAATATTCAAGGACCAATTACATGAGCCCATGTGTGGCACATAAATTTTCAGGTCAATTCATTTCTTGGGATGCCCAATTTTAGGCCTTGTTTGGCATGCCTCTAGCTCCTAGATTTTCGTTTGGAGCAGGTGGAGCCATGCCAAACGGTATAGCTCCTAAAAAATTCGAATATGGAGTTATATGAATCTGGAGTAAACTGTAGTTCATTTTTGTGGAGCAGGGGAGAGGCTACTCGCCACATGAAGCTGCAACCCTATTTCAAAATAACTCTCAGAGTTGGGTTGAAATCACTCGCAAAATACCCCTAAACATAATCCCAGTCGTCACACAGCCACCCCGTCGTTTCACATCCCGCATGCGTGTGGGGTAGCGTCGGCCTCTCTCCCAAGCCCAAGCATCACCCTGGCATTCGGTGTCGGCGACATCGACCCGATGCTCAACGTCGGCCAGGCGACCTCCTTTCCCCGTGTGTTCCTTCCCCTTGGCCTGGCGTCCTCCTCCACTTGTGACCTTCTTCCCCATGAGCTCCTTTCAGGTAATATCCCTCCAATCACCTACCAGTTATCCATCAAAGGCTGCCATGGTTGGGGGATCTAAATCTCCAATCACGTACCAGTTACATCTGTCTTGGGTTTTCTTAATGGATCAAAGACATCAGCCCAGTGTCGTCCTTCTGCCTGTGCTCTTCTTACCCTCGGCTTGGCGTCATTCTTCCTCTGGCTTGAAGGTTAGATTCCTATGGAGATTTGCCTATACCCCTTTCTTTTTTTTACAGATCTGGATGAGATCAAAAACCATACTCAACCTAGTAGATCTGGAAATTTATGTGATCATTTTGTACTAGCAGAATGTAAGTGAAGAAAAACAGCCTATAACTGAAGAACAAGTTACTTTTAGCAGCCTGTACTAGTACCCTGTAAGTAAACAAATGTTGGTGGATGAATAGCAGCCTATAAGTGAACAAGTTTCTTTTAGCTTTAAAGAATGCATGAGAAGGTTTTGTCAGGCCAGTTTTGTAATAAATTTTACAGATTGCAAAGCATCAATAATCGTAAATGGTTCATTTTATTAAGAGGTGAAAGGATTCACATGGATGTCGTACATTGATAAGATTGGCATTGCTGTCTCCCCACTCAGAATGCATTAAACTTAAAAATATCTTCTAGTGATTTTTTTGTTTGTTTAAAGATGTGGTTGATCCTTTCTCGCCAAATTATCAAGATCTTTAGAAATTAGCAAGATAAGTGTATCCATAATCAAGAGGCCAGCGGAAATTTTTGACATCACTAAATTATAGTAAAAAAGGGAAGAACAAATGCATAAATGGCAACCTGTGACCTTCAGCTTATTTCAAAGGCTATCGCATAAACCCAGTGGCTTAAAAAGTAAACTCTATGGGTTGAGAACGATGCCAAAATTTACCTGTGTTGTGTAATAAACATGGCCTCTTTTGCCACCTCTTGTTCGTGGTGGTGGTTTGAATGCTATAGCTTCTCTGACCACTTGTTTGAGAATAGAGGTACCAAGTCTTCTAGACCTTTCCTTTTCAACCAAAGCAGCCACAGAAATAATCCTGGGAATAGAGTATACTGTTGCTAATGTTTCCTTGTGATAGCGTACACTTATTCTTTCATTTTGAAATCACTTATTGAAGCAGGGGTGTTTTCCTTTTCCAGAAAAAATGTCACTGCCTTTCACTCCATGTTACTATTCTTTGGATAGCTAATCATTGTTAGTAGTCACGGGCTTCATGAATGATATGATACTCTGCCTCTTCTTGGTAGTTGATTTTTCTAGTCTTTCTACTTGTCATACTCTTCAGTAGAATATAGTTACCCAACATGCATAAACCATGTATTCTAACTTTTCTTTCCTAATTTTAGTTGCCCCAAAGTATGCAGATGGTAAGTGCTGCCGAGTGGAACGATGATAATACAAGAATAGTTTGTGAATTGTTTGCCGAACAAGTTAGTATTGTGAATTGGCCAAATACCCACTTAAGCCATGTAGGCTACGTTGAAGTAGAGAAGAGGTTTAAGGAGAGGACCGGCCTTGAGTACAACAAGAAGCAATTTAAGAATAAATGGGACAAATTAAAGAATGAATGGGCCATTTGGAATAGATTACTCATGAGGGAGACTGGGGCTGGTTGGGACAATAATAAGGGTACCATCAAGATGGACAACGATTGGTGGACTAAGGCAAAGACAGTAAGTTCGATATTAAGCTTTTTTATTTACGTACTAATGTTCCATAAATCTCATTAATCATAATAGGTCTCCTTTTGATTTTAACAGGATATTCTAGGTTGTGCCAAGTTTCGCAAACAAGGCATTCAGAATTCAGACTTGCTTAGAGTGATGTTCAAAGACATCACCAATGATGGTGCCGACCATTGGTCTCCTGCAGGGGCCAAGTTGCCTCAACCACCCCAAGGGACTCCTATAATCAATGTTGATGCTAAGGACGACATTGAGGAGGTGGACGAAACAAGGCATGAGGATTCTCCTAGAATTGCAATAGGCAAGAGAGCAGCTCGGGTTGTTGCCAACAAGAGAAAAATGCCTAAGATTGGGTCAGCACAAGTCATGCAAGTTCATATTAGAAGGATAGCTGATCTAACTGAGAAGTCTCAGTCAACCTTTGAGTCTTTTGCTAATAGAGATGACCCTTGTTCCATAAACTTGTTATGGACATGGTGGTTGAATGCGGGGTGACATGGGATAGCAACGAGTATTTTATTGCCACCGAGTTGTTTGTGAAAAGAGAGCAAAGGGAAATGTTTGTTACCATGCCCCCACAAGTTCGTTACAACTGGCTAAAGAGGAAGTATATTGCTAAGTATGGGTCGTAGATGTTGAGTTGTGATGTAACAATTTTATGAATATACCCTTATGTACACTTGCTTTTAAGACTTGTACCTATCTTTGTTGAACCATGTTATATTGTTGAGTCATAAACCTTATTTGCTTGCTATCCGTATGTTTTTGTGTGATGTTTGATATGTTCTTTGTTCATTATATTGATTGTTGTTCATACTATTGGTCGTTGTACTTATTATTACTTGTTGTCTCATATTTTGTGATGTATGTATAGATGTCATCGGAAAGTGACAGTGATGACAACAATGGTTATGTTGAAGAATATGAATTCAAGAAGCGTATGATGATGAGACGGCAAGCTATGAATGTTTTATGCCTAGTTGGGGCATCTCTTGCAGCTCAGTATTGTTCAACCTACAAGGACAAGGCGGAGACTAGAACCTCAATTCTCAACGGGATGGGTTGGTTGAGGGAGACACTATCTACTCCAAGAGAAAGTCATCGGATGCTACATATGAACTGTACTATCTTCTTTGACCTTCATGATTTGTTAGTGAGCAAGTACAACCTAAGACCATCCAAACATATAAGTACTCATGAGGCACTTGCAATATTTCTATGGATGTGTGGTGCATGTGAGTCGATTAGGAGAACACAAAATCGGTTTAAGTACTCGGGTGAAACTATTAGCAGGAAGTTTGATGAGGTCCTTCATTGTGTGGTTGCCATGGCGATAGATTATGCAAAACCCAAGGACCCTAACTTCTCAACTGTCCATAGTAGGATTAGAGATGATAAAAGGGCTTATCCACACTTTAAGGACTACATTGGTGCTATTGATGGGACTCATATTCGTGTATCTATGCCACTTGACCAACAAGTTAGGTACATTGGGAGGTCAGGAAGTCCATCTCAAAATGCGTTGGCAGTTTGTGACTTTGATATGCATTTCTCATACGTATCTACAGGTCGACCAGGTGCTATGCATAATACTAGTGTCTTATACCATGCATTGAGAGTGGACCGAGATGTCTTCCCACATCCTACACAAGGTTACTCACTTTTACACATACAGATAATTCCTCTCTTTAAGTAATATACTGTCATTAACTAAATCTATTTTCTGATTTAAGGCAAGTATTACCTTGTAGATGCTAGTTATCCTAACCGGTTGGGGCACCTAGCTCCGTATAAGGGCGAAAGGTACCATGTTCCTGAGTTTCATAGAGGTACAGAACCAACTACTATCAAGGAGAAGTTCAACAGAGTACATTCAAGTGTGCGTAATGTGGTTGAGTGATCGTTTGGAGAATGGAAGATGAAATGGCAAATTTTGCTCAAGATGCCGAGTTATCCAATGATCAAGCAAAAGATGATTGTTGTGGCTACTATGGCACTTCACAACTTCATACGTGAGCATGCTAGCGGAGATTGGCATTTCCGTAGTTGTGGTCGTGATCCAGATTATGTGCCTACCATTCCATCAAGATATCAAAGTAGTGCAATTTCTCAACATGTATCTAATGGCTCAACGTCACAACCGAATGATCGGTCGATGGATAGTTTTCGTGATGAGCTTGAACCGCTATTGCTCTTTCTTGGTGACATTTTCAAAGTGGTAAATATGAGATAATGTGATGGATATTTGTGTTGCGAACATCGTTAAGTTAAACAAATTTATTATGTTTGTTGATGTGGAATAGTTTATCTAAATGATCTTGTGAGCTTTTGAAATTGTGTTTTGCTTTTATATTTTTCTCACAATAGTTGAACATCTATTTATAGAAACACATTCAAATGATGTCCTAGGATATTTGCTGGTGCTTTAACCAACTCCATCTCAAAATATGAATCAACTTTGGAATCTTGGTTTTGAATCAACTTGTGATATCTGATTTCGTTTTTCATGGTAACCAGCAACCGACCTAGCATGAGGCATATCACAAGAAGACATTATGATTCAATTTGGAAGGTGCCTAGATCCCGTTTAGCACGGTCATTGGCAATTGGCCCATCATGGGGCGCGCCACATCCCAAACTAAATTTGGCCTGAGAGCAATTGTACGTGACGATTGTGATGCATAACTGGCGGCCCATCATGGGCATGCCCTAGGTCAAGTCCAAACAAAGTATGGAAGGCGAAATGACTTTTTTCTGCTCAAGGCGGAATTCAACGTCGCTTCCTATAAATATGAGACTTGGTGCAAACAAAGAGGCTTTCTGCGCACTGCTCTCACTTGCCCCTTCATCTTCTAAGTTCAGATATTTCCACACTAATCTCCACCACTAGTGTTAGCCACCGCCGCATTTCCTGATTCTGCGCTGCTGCTAAACCTTTTCGAAGATGTCTTCCTCTTCATCCTCCTAGAGTGCTCTCGTGAAGCCATCACCTAAGGATTGGGTCGTTTCGATAAAAACCGAGGAGCGCTTGGAGGAGCTAGTCACCTTTGGAGTTCTTCCCCCTTTGGCAATGATCTGCGCACAGCCGGCTGCAGGTGAATCTGTCCCCACTCCTCAATCCGATGAGATTGTGGTCTTCGAACCTTTTTTCCAACGCGGGTTTGGCCTCCCCAGCAGCGTTTTCTTCCGTGGCCTTCTTCATTTTTACAAGGTTGAACTGATCAACCTGAATCCCAATTCCATTCTGCAAATTTCCATCTTTGTGCATTTGTGTCAGGCGTTTCTTGGAATTCGTCCACATTTTAGCCTTTTCCACCACCTATTTCTTCTTAAGTCTTTCCCCAGCAAGAATGCCCCTAAAGTGGTTGGGGGTGCCGGCTTCCAACTGCGTGATGGGATGAAAAGGCTTACTTGTCCATTCCCTTCAAGACCTCTAACAAGGGTTGGCATCGGAAGTGGTTCTGCTGTTCCCATCCCGGTCCCTTCCTTCTTGCACCGGGCTCTCGCCCACATTCTCGGCTTTCTAGGTCACAACTCCTCCAAGCTGCGATATGGACCAGGTGCAGGACCTTCTGAAACTGATCCACGGCCTAAAGGAGACGAGCTTGACCAGGGTTGACATTGCTGTTAACTTCGCTCGACGCCGTGTACAGCCTCTCAAGGAGAGGGTCCACCTAGGGGTTTGAGTACTCTGGGTTGAATGATCCCACCCGCAAGGTGCTCGAAGCCGTTCCCCGGGAAGTGCTGGTTGATCGGACGAATGACTTCTTCGCCTAGGGCATCGGTGTCCTGCTTTAAGGTCGTCCGCTGCCTTTTTTTGTAAAGCGTCCACCTCCTGCGGTGAGCATTTTTTCTTTTACTAGTTCATGGTTGCTGATCTTAGACGGAATACTGACTGGTTCTATGCTTCACTACCTTCTTTAGGATAGGATTGCCTTCTTTTCTGATGCTCCCATTCCTCTCGCTCCCCAGCAAAAAGGCGCTAAGCGAAAGCGGTCTGCCAGCCCCTCGGCTAAGGAGCCAAGTGCCGAGAGGGAGGAAAGGCCAAGAATTGAGGAGGTCCTTACGCCTCTGCGCCCGACCGGGGGACCTGCGATCAGGGAGCACTCTGCGACGCAAGTGGCAGAGTCAGCATCTTACGCGGCAGCCCTAGAGCTCGATACTGGGCCAAGCGCCGGGAAGGGGAAGGAACCGATGGACGAAGAGGTTCGTTCAGAAACCACCCCGCGCGGCTGGAAGCTCAATAGTCAAGGGGCCTGCAACTCGACCCTCGGCACAGTTGACTTCCCCCCGTCTCGTGTCTGACACGAGGTCAGAGCCTCCCCTGAGTGGTTCTACTGCCCGAAAAGCGTCCAGAGTTAAGATAAGGAAGTTAGACAAGTCTGCCTCCCCATCGACATTTATTCTTGATCTGCTAGAGTGTGTCTTGATTTCTTTCTTCTTTTCGTAGGGTGCCATCGGATGAAGTTGCTGGGAGACGAGAACGTCGGAGACCAGGCAAGGGGGCCCCCAGGTGTCAGGGATGAGAACGTCGGAGACCGGGCAAGGGGGGCCTCTCCAGCTACTTCCTCGCCCCGGGGGGGGGGGGCAGAGGCCGATCCCGACCCGACCGAGTCTGCTTTGCCGACTCCCAGGTCCAGCCCTAAGAATCACAAGGCGGCTCCCAAGTCCAAGACGTCTTTGTCATCACCGAATGCTTTCCCTAGACCGATCACGAGGCCTATGGCCCTGGAGGCCGCCTCCCTCCTCCCAAGTCGAGGAGATCCCTCGGGAGCACCCACGTTTCCCCCTCGCCCCAAGCCTCCGGTGCGAATCATACTGTGTAACGAGGAGGACGAGTGGGAGCCCTTTGGCAATGAGGCTAAGAAGAAGATGAGGGAGGAGCTTTACCACCATGCTATTGAAAGCGCCAGGATAATCCAGGTGAGCTTGCCAGCCCCTTCCTCTTGATTGCCCATGGTAGCTATTGTGTCCTTTGCTAACTTTCTTCCTTGTGATGCTCAGGCCATGGGAGACTACTCTGAAAAGAGGGATGCTATCCTTCGGGAGGTGCTCCCAAAGCTCAAACTGCGGCGGGAGCATAAGGCCGACATTGAGCGCATCCATGCCGAGTGCAGGGTCGAGGTCGAGCGAGTCAGGGGTGAGCGCCAAGCCGAGGTTCGAAAGCTCCTGGCTCAAGTCCAGGCCTTGGGAGAGGAGAAATTGAGCTTGGCGCCTTGTGTCTCCAGCCATCTTGTTGTAGGATTTTGATTGCTTGTCTTATAACCGTTTTCCCTACAGCAACCCAGGACCTGACCATTGCTGGCCTTTAAGAAGAGCTTAAATCGTCTGAGGAACAACTCAAGGGGCTGAAGAGCTCCGAATTCCAGGCTTGAACCAATTCAGAGAAGCTGGGTCGAGATCTGGAAGGTACGTTCTGAACTCAGCTTCATCTTCCTTCGTAGTGCTTTTGGTAATGACCCGAACTGTTTGCAAAATACCGGCAGAAGACGCATGCTCAATTCGGTGTTCTTGGTGAACGGGTCAAATCTGTAGAAGCATTATGTGCCAGGCATCGAGAAGCTAGAGGCTATGGTGAAGTTCCTGAACCCTGAAGAGGCAGGGCCAAGCAATGATGATAAAATCCTCCTTTGGCTAACATATGGGCTCGATAGGCTCTAGGCCCATATTCGGGAGATGGCGACCACAAGTGTATCCCCAAGTGGACCTTGGGGCTATCAAGGAGGGCTTTGCTGGAACCATCGATGATGCCTAGGTTACGGCCATTTTTGACGAGGTTAAGGACACATCTGCCTCTTTTGTGGAAAATCTAGACCTAAGTCTTGCATGATGTACATGTGAAATTTCAATTGTAATTGCTCCGCCTTATCATTTGGAGTTTAACTTTTGTCTTCTGGGATTAACTCCTAACCGTAGTAGCTTTGTTGTTTCCCAATAATTCTTCGAGTTAATGCTTGCGTGGCCGTTCATGCTCAGTTCAGCTTCTCATGCGAACACGGAAACGCCTCGGCTTCCCAAGCTAGCATTTATTCGAAGCTATTCGCCTTCTGTATTTAGGGTACTTAAGGATGTCACCGCTATGAGAGCGATCATCCTCTTCCCAATCTTCATCTGCTCGGCAGCCTTCGACCACTTTCGCAACCCCTCAATGTCCTCCTCGTCTCGTTCGTCTTTGCTGGCCGACGAGGTCCCGCTGTCTCCTCCGTCATCGGAGGAGTTGGTTTTTGATTTTGAAGACGAGGGGCCGCCGGTGCCAAACGACGAGGAGGCTTTTCTTGCTGAGCTTTGGGCCGTCTACGATATTGCGTTGGCCGAGCTTACGGAAGAAGAAGCCACTGCCTGCGACATCGCCGATGTCGATGTGATGATCGAGGCCATCCCGCAGCTTGCCGAAGTGAGGGACACTCTTATCGAAGCAGTAGGCCGCGCGCGCCGTGCTTAGGTTTATCTACCTGTAATATTTATACAATGTAATGATATGCTCGGAACTATTTTGGTTTTATCAAATTTTAATGTCATTTCCACTTTCTTCTCTACTGATCTTTGAATCTACTCGAGTGGTTTTATCCTTTTTCGTTTAAGCACTCTGCCCGACTAGTCTAGCCCCCAGGCTCAGGAATTGGCTCATGGCCCTTTTTCTCCCAAGCATGCGTTTTTGAGTGACTAGAGTTCGCCGTTCATGGGGTTAGAGTTTCACTACTTGGAGTTAGCGCACTCGGGCTTAGTCACAATCGTTAGGGAAGAGAGGTAAAAAAGACTTGTGAGAAGAGCTACGCATGCGCAACACTATTAGGTGTAACCCCCCGACTTACTGCTTAATTGAGCAACAATTGAGTAGCAAGTCAAGAAAAAACTTTGTTAATGACAATCAATGTACAAGATTCAGAAGTAGAAGCGACGTAGTTGCTCTATGTTCCATGTATTGTAGATAATCGTGCCATCTTCGCGCTTGAGTATGTAAGCCCCCTGGCACGTTACTTGATCGATGATGTAAGGACCTTCCCAGCCAGGGGAAAGCTTATGCTCGCTCTTTTGGCTCCTCCTCAAGACCAGATCTCCTTTGGAGAAAGCGCGGCTTCAAACGTTTCAATCGTGATAACGACGCAGGCCCTGGAGGTACCAATCGGTCGAGATCCTCCATCCAGTTTTCCTCCGATTCGACTTCCTTCTAGCTTCGAACCCGTGGGGATCCGAACGTCAACTCGGTTGGTAGGACCACTTCTGAGCCATATACCAGGAAAAAAGGTGACTGCCCTATTGCCCTACTAGGGGTAGTTCTCAGCCCCCAGAGGACCAAGGGCAATTCTTTTACCCATCGCGTAGCATATGGCTTGAGACGGTTGAAGATCCTTACTTTTAGCCATTGCAACACCATGCCGTTGGCTCGCTCAACCTGCCCATTACTCCGGGGATGGGCCACCGAAGCAAAGTAGATTTTGATGTCGAGCTCGTCGCACCAGTCTTGAAATTCTTCACCTCTAAATTGAGCACCATTATCAGTGATAATCCTGTTTGGTACGCCAAATCTTACCACAATCTCCTAGAAGAACTCCTTGGCCTTCGCCGCTGTGATTGTGGCAACTGGTTTAGCCTCGATCCATTTTGTAGATTTGTTGATGGCAACGAAGAGGTGAGTGAAACCACCTTGAGCCTTTTTTAGGGGTCCAACCATGTCGAGTCCTAGACTGCGAACGGTTAGGTGATCGGGATAGTCTGCAGCTCTTGCGCTGGCACGTGTATCTACCGAGTGAAGAACTGACAACCTTCGTAGGTGTGAACGATGTCTTCCACGTCTGATATGGTAGTAGGCCAGAAGAAGCCCTGAAAATAATCCTTGCCTAACAAGGTGCTTCCGCTACATGATGTCCGCAGATTCCTGATTGGATTTCTTTGAGAAGACTACCCTTCTTGCTCTGATATGCAGCGCCTCAAGACTTTGGAGGCACTCTTCAGAAAGAGTTCCTCGCCAACCACCATGTAGCTTTTGCTTCGGCGCGTGATGCGCTCTGCTTGCACGCAATCTTCAGGGAGCTCGTCTTTCAACAGATAATTCAGAAATGGGGTTGTCTAGTCGGGATTGATGACCATAACTTTTGCCTCGCCTGGCTTTTCTTCTGGCTTGCTCGATTCTTGCCATCGGCTTATCATGGGTTTGTGAAGTTCTTCAATGAATATGCCAGTCGGAACTGTCGCCTGACTAGAGACTAATCTTGTGAGCTCGTCTGCTTCCTCATTGTCCCGACGGAGCATATAGATGAGCTCCAGCCCGTCGAAGTTGCCTTCTAGTTTGCACACTTCCTGGCAATACGCCACCATAATGTCTTCAACGCACGACCAATCCTTTTGCACTTGATTAATTACCAGCTGGGAATCCCCGCGAATCGTCAATCATTGGATACCGAGCGATATGGCAATACAGAGTCCGTGGATGAGTACCTCATACTCGGCGACGCTGTTTGATGCTGGAAAGTGGATTTGGAGGACGTATTTCAGCCAATCTCCTGTCGGGGACATGAGCACTATGCCAGCCCCCACGCCGCTAAGCATGAGGGAACCGTCGAAGTACATTGTCCAGTACTCGAGCTCCTCAATGGCTGTGGAATTCTGCAGCTCTACCCACTCAGCGGCGAAGTCGGCGAGTACTTGGGATTTGACGGAGGTTCATGGTTTGAAATAAATTTCAAAGGGTTCGAGCTTGACTACCCACTTTGCGATTCTCTCGGTGGCTTCCTGGTTGTAGAGTATGTCTCCGATCAGAAAGGAAGTAACCACCGAAATCAAATGTTCTTGAAAATAATGTTTAAGCTTGCGAGAGGTGAGCAATACGGCATACAATAGCTTTTGTACTTGCGGGTATCATACCTTAGAGTTGCCAAGCACCTCGCTGACAAAATATACTGGACGCTGAACCTTCTGCAGGTGTCCTGCTTCTTCTCACTCCACAACGATTGCGGTGCTGACAACATGAGTCGTCGCCGCTATGTAGAGCAAAAGGGGTTCTCCGGGCGTTGGTGAGACTAATACCGGTGGCATGGTCCGGAATGCCTTGAGATCCTCGAAGGCTTGCTGCGCCTCTAGAGTCTACTAGAAGTTGCCTTGCTTCTTCAGGAGCTTAAAAATGGCATCCCCCAGGATCACAGGCGGGAAATAAACCTGCCGAGTGCCACCATGCATCCTATGAGTTTCTAGTCGTCCTTTTGGCAAGTCGGGGGTTTCATCTTCAGGGTGGCGTTGACATTCTCTGGGTTAGCTTCGATACCGCGACGTGACACAATAAACCCAGGGAGCTTTCTGGAAGGGACTCCGAAGACACACTTCTCCGGGTTGAGTTTCATCTTGTAAGCCCTAAGGCTTTCAAATGTCTTGGCTAAATTAGATATGAGGTCCTCCTTTACGTGGGTTTTGACGACGACATCATCCACATATGCTTCCACGTTGCGCCCGAGTTGAGTGTGAAAACACCGCTGTATCGCGCGTTGATAGGTTGCGCTAGTGTTTTTCAACCCGAATGGCATTGTGACATAGCAGAAAGCGCCGAACGTGGTTATGAACGATGTTTTGATGCAGTCTTCTTCTTTCAGCCTAATCTGGTGATATCTCGAGAAGGCATCTAGGAAACATAGGAGCTCACAGCCGGAGGTCGAGTCCACCACCTGATCAATGCGGGGCAATCCGAATGGATCTTTTGGGCATGCCTTATTGAGATCAGTATAATCAACACACATACGCCAGCTTTTATTCTTTTTGCGAATAAGAACTAGGTTCGCTAACTAGTCGGGGTGATACACTTCTTTTATGAATCCGACGGCTAAAAGCTTAGTGATCTCTTCCCTGATAGCGTCACGGTGATCTTGCGTGGACCGTTGAGTCATTACTTGACAGGCTTCACCTTCTCGTCGATGTTAAGGGACTGCTCGATCACCTCCCTCGGGACACCGGGCATATCTGATGGCTTCCAAGCAAAAAATGTCCTAGTTTGTCCGGAGGAAAGTGATGAGCATGTCTTCCTATTTGTGACCGAGCCCTGTCCCAATCAGGGCTGTTTGGGCCGAGATGGACGGGTCAAGTATCACCTTTTTTACTTCCTCATCAGGCTTCAAGCTCGATTTGGCCTGCTTCTTGGCTAGGACGTCTTCCTCGTCCTTGTGGAGTGTAGCCGCCAGACGGATCTTTTTCGGTCAGCTGCTGCTTCATGCCTCTCCACCATCACGCAGCTTTCCCTATCGCACACGAAGGACTGTTTAACATCACCACGAATTGTGATGATGCCCTTTGGTCCTGGCATCTTGAGCACAAGGTAAGTATAGTGAGGCACGGCCATGAATCTAGTGAGGCCCGGTCTTCCCAAGGTGCCATGGTATGATGTCTCAAAATCGGCCACCTCAAAGTTGAGATATACTGTTCGGTAGTTGTCCTTGGTCCCGAATGTGAACGGCAGAGTGATATGCCCGAGTGGTACTGTCGAGGTCCCTAGGATTACCCCAAGGAACGGCGAAGAACCACACTTCAACTCTAAGCAGGGGATCTTCATATCATCGAAGGTCTTGGAGAAAAGGACGTTGAGCCCGCTTCCTCCGTCGACCAGCACCCTTTTGAGCTTGACGTTGCGAATAACAGGATCGAGCACCAGAGGATATCTACCTGGGTAAGGAATATGGTCGAGATGATTCGAAAGGTCGAGTGTGATTGGGACCTCGGACCACCTCAGGTACTGGGGGGTTGCCGGTGTAACCGCATTGACTTCCCGAATGGTGAGTTTCTGCTTCCGCTTGGATTCATATGCTGCCGCGCCCCCAAGTATGTAGTTGAGCTCGCGTTCAGTCATCTGATATTTGCCTCCATCATCTTTTGGAGGATCTTGCTTCTTGCTCGCCTCATCTTTGTCCTGGCCCGCTCGCTTGTTGCTTTCCTTCGCGAACCTTTTAAGAGTGAAGCAGTCCTTGGCGGCATGCTTCCCTTTAGGGTGAAAAGGACAAAGTGCATCCATTACCTTGTCATAGTCATCCGTTCGTGGTGCTCGAGGGCGCCAGCGTTCGGATACAGCAACTATCTCCTCTGCCTTCCTCTTCTATCCTTCTGTTTAGAGGACTCGGCGTGGTCTTTCTTGTCCATTTGCTGTGGGCGATCCTCCTAGCGCTCAACCAGGGCATCCGAGGCGGTCGCATAGCAGTCTGCTAGCTCGAACATCTCTCTTAACCTAGAGGCCAGCTTTTTGGACATCTTTTTGATTAAATAAGGATCACTGACTCCTTTTTGGAAAGCTGAAATGACGGCGGCTTCTGAGATGTCTCGGATCATGTTTTTCTTCTGCATGAAGTGTCGAATAACCCCCGAAGGGTCTCATCCTTCTTCTGATGAAGTTGGTACAGGTCCTATTGAGTTTCGGGCCTCTCGTAGGTGCTCTGAAAGTTGGTAATGAACTACTCGCAAAGATCTCCCTAGGAATCTATAGAGTTCTCTAGAAGTCCTGTGAGCCAAGCTTAAGCCAAAGGGGTAAGAGTGACCGGTATATAGTTTGCCATCACATTGTGGTCGCCCCCGACAGCCTTGATTGCAAGAGAATAGACCTGTAGCCAAGCTTCTGGGTCCCTCTCTCCATTGAATTTGGTGATGCCTTTAGGGTTGAAACCTTCGGGCCAGACCACTAGGCGAAGCCGGGGGGTGAAAGCGCGAACGCCATCAATAGGCCCATCATTACACCGGTGTGGAGATCATCGAGGCGGTGTTCTGACTCGGCAGCCCTCGTCGTTGCTCCGGCTGCGTCGGTGTGGGCCCCTGCGCTCATCCCGGCCATCACGATTGATGCCGAAACGCTCATAGTCGTCTTCGCACCGCCGGCGTTCATCATCTTCCCGTTCACGTCACATGGCGTTAAGGTCTAAGCGGAGGTTGCGGCTGATACTCCGATGGGCATCTTCTCCTTGACGAGGATGTGGCTCATGCTGGACACGCATGGCCTGGCTGTGGGCAATATTGCAGCTTGCTGTCTGAGTGGCCATGCGGGCACCAGAGCTTGTCTTCTCTACTGGCTCCACTTGGTTGTGTTGAATCACTGCCGCCATCACCATAGCCTTCACTTGGGCCACGATCGGGGCAGCTAGGCTATCTGGACCGAGGATCAGTTCCAGGGTGTCAAGCAACGTCTTCGAGGCGACGATGTTCTGCTGAGGGGTATGGAAAACCGATTGGCTGCCCATCTTCGTCTGCAGGATGTCCACATTAACATTGTGGCCCCTGGTTTGGAGAGACTTTGCTCGCGCATCCTGGGCTTCCCGACGAAGCTGCTCTGCCTCTGCAGCATCCTTTTCCTGCTAGGATTCAGTTCAAAGGTCTTCAATCAGGAAGATGCCACGGAAATCCTGGCAACTTCCTACGCTGCTCTCCGGGTCAGAGGAACAAGGAGGCGGATCGAACTGTCCTCTGAATCCGAGTGGTTTGTTATTGCCCACCACTCGGGACTCAGGCTTGATTGGACCCTCTCTGAGTTCGAGTAGGAGATCAGACCCCCAGCTTAATGCCTGAGAGCCGATGGCGCCTCTGTCAGATTGGATCTGGTCCAAATCTGAAAGAGCGAGCCTACCGAATTTATCATCGGTGAAGTCTGGGCTCCCAAAGCGGAAGGCCTGGGCCGGCGCTAGGTGCCAATAACTTTGCTGAAGATTGCCATCGAGTTCAACGAAATTGATCTTGACGCTTCCCCTACCTGGCGCGCCAACTGTCGAAGTTTGTTGTTGGCAATAATAAAAATGGGGCTAGGCGCTAGATCTAAACTCGACGGTAGCACAAGACGGAAGAATTATACAGGTTCGAGCTCTCACGGAGGAGAATATACACTAGTTATGTGCTCTGGAATTATATGTATCTAGCCTATTGCAGATGATCTGATCTGATCTCATGTTCATGACGCTACCTTACCCCCCTTTATATAGCAGAGGGGTGCGATTACAAAGGAGAGTCCTAATTGTTTACAAAATGGAGATTGTATCTCTTTCCTTATCCGCATAACATGATTACGGTTAGGATTATAATCATATCCAATCGAAACAAGGTTGGTCGCTATCTTTAGAATCCTAGTGTCGCGCACGTTGGATGTAGCCCAGGCGGTAGCCTTCTTTATGCTGTCAGCCTGGCCCATCCCCTCTTGGATAATTCGTCCAGCCTGCCTTGTAGATACCCAGGGTTCATACGCTCCACAAGCCCCACATTTAACATTCCAGATTTAGAACTATGCTTGGGAGAAGAGGATGAGTTTGAGTCAAGGACGACTCAAATGCAAGAAGGGGAGGATGATGAGGACATCACTTCCATGGATACAACCACGCCTACACATTAATTTGAACCCACTGTTGTAACACAAGGACCAATTACTCGAGCTCGCGTACGTCAACTCAATTACTAGGTGAATGCATTCATCAGGCTGCATACAAATATTTTAACGAATGGAATACTGTTTAATTCTTGTGATGATGTCCTTCTCTTTAGGAACTAGGGCGAAGAACCATGCAAGCGGAAGGATAGAGAAGGAGTGCACGAGTTGGGTTTAGTTTCAGTTCCTAGATAGGGTTGACTTGCTTTGGCCGTACCAACTCTATCAAGACTCTATTGGGGGTATTCTTATACTTCACTAAAAGCTTATCAAGTCTATCTTCTAATAGATCTAGAGTCATCCCCAAATTCCATCCGAGTCGATAGGAATGTACAAAACAAATGATGTCACTTTTCTATTCCGAATTGATGTGGGCCTTGGGCCTTGTAATTTGAGTTGTAATTGGCCTCCATCTATCTTGGCCGAGTTCCACCTCCCCTCTCCCATAGAAATAGCTAGCTGCCGGCTCTATTAGGGTTCGGGTTTTGATAGATTGAGAATGAGTTTGCTGTAATCGCGCATGTTGGCTAAATCGCTCGAATTACTATCATCAGAACCCCACCTTTCTCGAGTTTCAGATTGAACAATTCAATTCCATTGCAATTTAGTTGCTTGTTCATCTTGTTTTTGCTTGTTCTTCGGTTACTTGCAGGGACAAAGGCCTTTGCTGTCAGGTTGATTGTACTTCCAGCAAGATCAATAACACTTCAGGGTTTAGTGTAACGATTGCTATCGTACATTGTCTGGGGATGGTGTAGTCGGGTTGCCAACGTCTTCTCCTCCAAAACCGAATCCACATCCCACCCTCTCATATAATCAGTAGAAGCCACTTTAGACACTTGGGTTTTTGTTGAGCATAATTTTTGCTTAGGGCCAAACTACATTGTCCTCTAGATGTCTCGAACAACCGCCTGTTTAGACTTCTTCATAGAACCCCACCTTTGATCTATATCATCATGAACATCAATTCTTATTTGCAATTTCAAATTACTTCTACTATTATTCTTGCTTGTTCTTCAGTTGCTTGTAGGAATTGAATCTCGTGTTCCGGTTGATCGTGCCCAAGTCAAGATCAATAATCCTTTGGAGTTGGTTTAGCGATTGCTAAAGCACATCATCATTGTATATTGTAATCAGATCATCAAAGTCAGTTCCACCAAATCGATAATTATCACTCTCATCAAAAGATTGGGACAACAATCTTACGCCAGCTGGAAATACATGCTTCTCTTTAACAAAATATTTTGTACTTGCACATACATCGCATGTACTGACATGTTTACCTAAACTTCATGCAGCAGCCGCCTTGCATGCCCAGACACACTACTCGTACGGCATGACCAACACCTTTTTGCCAGATCTCTGGAATGCTTTTAAAGCGCTTCCTAGTTATATTGATAGCGCTATTTAAGTGCTTCACGAGGCTGATCTTTATGAAAGGAGAGCTGGATTCCAAAACTTCACCTAGTATTTTCCTTATGACGTCTTAGATGTAATATTACTCTCGTATTTTCACATTGTACTTATTGTTATTTTTACTTGAAGTACATTGATGGGGTGTGTTTGGTTTGGACACACCCATTCTCCAGAAGTTTTCTTAGTGGATCATTTTGCATTGCACTTCTACTGGATGGAAGCACAGTTGAGCACATTCGCGTTCATCCACACTAAAATTCTCAATCGCTTATCCTACCAAAAGCTCTATAAGTTGGTATATGTTTAGTATAATCTACGGCAAAGAATTCAAGATGAAAAAAGTCAAAGGTCCATAGCTAAAGATGATCTATTCTAAAGTCCTATGAAGCTTATACTATGTGACGCTGAAATTCCAATCCGATAGTGAATGGAGAAAGGGAAGTCCAATGCTGACCCCTTACTTGAAGAGGACACAAACAATGACAATCCCTCCCATCACAAGTTGAGATAGAACCAGTTGACCCTATTGCATTACGAAAGAATACTGAGGCTGCAAACATCCCCGAATGGGTGACAAGACATTGGGTTACAGTCACATGGGAAAGTGGAAGCACCAAGTAGGGGCGAGAGGGAACAATAAAAAAAGAGTTCCCTCGAAAGGAAAGGAGAAGCTTCCCACAAAGGATGAACATTACGTAGGGAGTGATGACTAATAGCACTCTCGAGGACCATCGAAGCTCGTCGTAGCAAGAGTCCAATGACGGTAGCTCCAAGACGGACAACAATGGCGGTGACGGTGCCTCCATCCATTTCATTTTCTACACAGAAGGATAGTGTCCCATATAATTTTTAGGGCAGTCCTAGTACATTTATGACACATAGGACAAAGACCATGGCGCTCCACAATCACAGACTACTGCAGGGAAGGGAAGGGACCATCGACATAACTATGATGCACCATAGGATAGCTCTAACTCGTACATCATCGATGAGACATAAAGGAGTTATGGCTCATATGGCCAATATGACTATACCATCTCTGATACTCGTGGACAACCTTCCACCTAATGGGTATATAAGTGGTAAGACCTTGAATTTTACGCCATGTTGTACCAACAATAGCAAATGACTAGCCCATGGATAGAGTAAAGCTAGTACGAATACAATGTGGATTTCTAGCTATACAAGGGTTTGTGACGATGTCCATAGAGGAGTACAACATGACCAATCAAGTGTATACCCAATAATACTACCCGTGGCCCCAAAGGTAATGTTCTATTTCATTGCAACTCAATTTTTTACTAACATAGCATTATGGTGGTCCAAAGTGGCATATGTGTGGTAATAGAAGGACGATGAAGCTATGCCAAGTGTGAATATTAATTTTTGGTGAGAAATATTGATTTCAAATGCAAGAAGGGAAGGATGATGAGGATATCGCTTCCATGGATGCAGCCACGACGCCTACAAATCAACAAGAGGTCACCGCTGTCATACAAGGATCGATTACTCTAGCACGCACACGTCAACTCAATTACTAGGTGAATGCAATCCTAGGGATGCATACTAATATTTCAAAGAATGGAATATTTTTTAATTCTTAGGATGATTTGCTTGTCCATAGGAACCAGGGTGTAGAACCATACAAGCTCAAGTGTGGAAGGGGAGTCAATAAGCATAAAATAAGTTTTGTCCACGAGTTAGATTTGGATTCGACTCTAGAATAGCACTGAATTGTTTCGGCCACCCTGACTTCGTCCAGACTTTGTTTTGGGTGTTCTTGCACTTCACTGAAAGCTTATCAAGCCTACTTTCCAACGGATCTAGAATAATCTCCAAATTCCATCTGAGTCGATGGTAATCTAAAAAACAAGTGTTGTCACTTTTCCAGTCCGAATTGACGTGGGCCTTGGACCTTGTAATTTGAGTTGTAGTCGACCACCATCTATTTTGGACAAGTTCCACCACCCCTCTCCCTCATAAATAGATAGTCGTCGCTGCTATTAAGTTGCAGGTTTCGTTAGATTGAACGTTAGCTTTGCTACTTCTAGGTGTAATTGCTCATGTTGGCAAAACTACCCGAATTACCTATCTTTGAAACCCAACCTTTCTCGAGTTTCAGATTGAACAATTCAATTCTTTTGCAATTCAGTTGCTTGTTCATCTTGTTCTTATTTGTTCTTCGGTTGTGATGAGACTTTGGGTCCCGATCTTTCGATGAGAGTGATAACTTCAATTTGGAGGAATTGACTTTCACGATCCGACTACAACGTACGACGACGATGCGCCTTAGCAATTGCTAAACCAACTCCTGAGGGTTATTGATCTTGCCATTGGCACGATCAACCTGAACACGAGGTTCAATTCCTGCATGCAACCGAAGAACAAGCAAGAACAAAGGGTAAGGCAATATGAAATTGCAAATAAAGATGAAGGATTGATAATGTGGGGTTCTGAAATAAGGAGCTTCTTAGGCGGCTGTTGAGCACGTCTGGAAGACTCAAAATAGTAGCAATGGCTAAACTATCAAATAAACAAAACCCAAGTCTCTACGATGGCCTAATGCCTTTATTATATAGCTAAGGGAGCGAGGTGGATACTAAACACTAGGCAATATGGGACTAAACATGCAGCCATGCAACTTGGGCCTTCATGGGCCGGAGGTGGGAGGAAGCCCTAGGGTTACATGGGCTTTGGGCCCAAAAGAAAAGGTGGCATAGCACCCAGAGTTTCTGGCCCGCGATACTCTTCTGTGCTTTCCCGTTGCTTCAGGATGAATTTGGCATTACGGCTAGATCCATTGGAAAGCTTATCTCCTAAGCTTTCAAACGGGTAGTCGCACACTGAAAACGGAGTCCGGGAGCCTAAGTTATGTCCGTTTGAAGTACTACTGCTCCTGGATGGCCGAACCGGACTTGTCGACGAATTGGGCTTGATCTTGGGCCTTCCTTGGCGCGTGGGCTGTCCTCGGTGGATGATCTTGACGTGCTGGTCCAGCAAAGATAGGTGAAAAGGTCTTGCTTCCGGATTAAGCCCTCTAGGCGTCGTAGACGAAGTAGCGGCCGAAACAGCGACGGTCGGGGACGAAGTAGCGGTCGTAGGGTAAGAAGGGGCAGCGGTTGAATCCATGGAAGTGATGTCCTCATCATCCTCCCCTTCTTGCATTTGAGTCATCCTCGACTCAAGCTCACTTTTTAGCACATCTTCAGCACAAAACATTCTTATATCGGTCCTGCATTTATTTAAATAAAATAGTAGTTCCGCCTCTTTATATATTTTGAAGACGTGAAAAACATTTAGAGGATTCACCTGATAATTATCCATATAGCTCAACACTTCTTTCCAGCATATAATAACTTGATGAGCACTAGCACTCTTCGATGCTTCCTCCCCTTCTCGAAGGAAAACCATCATCAGTTTTGGAAAAGCTGGAAAAGAAACAACTAACAAAAAGAAGATTGTGTACACAACATATATGTATATATCCCATATTTCATTGTTCTTTTGGGTTTGCGGCAGGCTATTTTCATAACAACAAAAGATGAAATCAAATTTAAGCAAATAACATTTCCTCACAATTCTGTAAGTTGATTTGTGGTTATAAGTGAAGCAGATAGCATCAAAATTAACATGATTTAGTTTGCAACTTGATTTGCAAATATAAGTAAAGCACATATTCATCCCTGACTTTTGATAAAGAAAACTCATGTTTTGTGAGCCGCGTTCAATAACATGTTTTGTGGGCAAAACTACAAGTCCTGGCATCAAGCATGGATCAATCATATCATCAAATGTAAATAAGCAATATCAAACCATTCCAATAACGGTGACACAATTTTAATGGGCTTCCATGCATCAACTACGATATGCTGATTTGTAATACAAGTTAATGTACTAAAATTCGAACAATGGGGCAACAAGCTATGGGTATCACACATTTCAGGAAAATTTGATGGTGCCGCAAATGAAACAAGTTGTTGCATACAACTAGAATTGCCCAAAATAGCAAGATTCAATTCAGCAAGTTTATCACAAGTTATGCATATTCTGTAAACAAGAAACTTGCCATCTATGCCATAATCACCAACTAAAATGAATTTAAAACAATAGGCATAGGTGCTAGACAAACACTTAAGAGATGAAATTTCAGAAATCTTGTCCATAGCATAAGTCAAACTAACAGGCTCATTCAACATGATATAGCACAAAATAGTGGCAGGGGATATTCTAGCTATCACCTCCTTTTGCGTAATCAGCACCACATGATCATAATTATAAGCATGCAATTCATCATATGGTTCTACAATGGTTGCACAAGGTGGTAGTTCACAAGAATTATGTATAGCAGGAATATACTCACAAATTTGCTGCCTTTCTTGCTGTAAAATCAGATCTATACCATGGTCATTTGTCTCCTCCTCAGAAGTAGGAACATCAAAACCTCCTAAATTTTCATCCGTTGTTGTAGGTGTCGGGGTATCCATATCTCGTTCCATAGTCGAAGGGATTGTCCCATGCTTGTGCTCAATCTCATCTTCCACGTTCTCAATCTCTTTTCGCTTGTGCTCATTTGTCTGCAAAATGTTAGCCATAAGAGGAGGTGCAGCAACAGGCGCCTCAAGTGAAGCTAATAGTGCATTCAAACATTGAATACTACAAGCACATTCCAACATTTGTGAAAGAGAACGATATGTTTGATTAATAAGAATATCTTGAATACCCTTATTAAGCCCATGTATGAACCTAAACTGGATAACTTCATCAGATTCTTCTAAACCACAACATAACAAACAAGTTCGCAATTCACGGTAGTATTCTCTAACAGTATTACTCCCTTGTTTTAAGCATTGAAGTTTAGCAAGCAAACACTCAGCATAATATTCTGGAACAAATTCAAGTCTCATAATTTTTTTCATGTCATTCCAACTCTCAGGTTTTCTCCCTTTTCTACAAACATGCTTCCACAATGTTAACGCATACCTAGAAAGCACATTAACGACAAAACAAATCTTTTCATTTTCAGACAGATTATACATGCCAAATTGTTTGTCTACCGCTATTTCCCAATCAATATATGCTTCAGGGTCAAAGTTTCCAGCATATGGAGGCAATGTTAATTTGAGGTTACCGTGTTCAGGAGTAGGAGATGAAGTCGTCATATTGTTCATGTCGCAAATCCTTTGGTTGAATCGAAGTGCACAAATTTCATGTGGACCTGTCATGATTAGTAGACAACAAGGAAAAACACAGCCATATGTAATCTCCTATCAACTACTAGATGTGGCTAAACAAGTCGCTCAACTCTCAAAATTTAACCAAATCTCTTACAAGTTCTTACCGTGCAACAGGGGTTGTCGGCCTTTGGCGGTGTCAAAAGTTCTCCCAAGCTTGGATAAAGCGATTGCCAAGGGACCGAACAAACGTACGAGGTAGAATATGTGGTGCTTGGTAGGCTATGTTGATTTCTATGCAATCTGATAATTCTAGTTATTGTAATGATAAGTAATGATCCAAACTAGAATTCATAAGCCCTAGTTGCCGATCTCAAAGATATAAGTGAATTTCAAGGCAACACACACGCAAAGATAATGAAACTTAATGCAACCAATGGAATGAGCTAAATAAGAATAATTTCAGCACCAAAACTCGTGTTGCATAAGTTATGGAGAGACGCTAGCTAATTGCTTTAGAAAAGCTAAAAGGGCACAAGATTGCTCACTACTTAATACAATTGCACAATCTGAAAATGACAAACACAAATTAGGGTTTGATCAATGTAGTGCCGCCGACCACTATTCTCTTTTTTTTCTCTTTTTTTTGGCCTTTTGTCTCTTTCTTTCTCTTTTTTTCTTTTTAGTGACTTTCGGCGAACACTAGTATGAGCAAAGTTTTGGAATCCCTAACTTGATATCACAAGAGTTATGATAGTGCAACGTATCAAAAGGAGCAGCCCCAAGCAATTTCAAATTGATAGTCTCAATTGGGATCAAAGTATTCGCAAAGGATGAATTGGTTCCCAAAGGTATGTGCACTGATATTTTGGAACTTTTATGGATGTTGATGCTGCTGGACTCAACCAACTCAAAGGAACAAAGCTAGAACACAAATTGAAGAAACAAACCCAAATTCGGCCAGAACTATGCAGTAAGGTTGTGGCTGAAATTAAGGTATGAAAATGACCGAATCAAGCTTACTCACAATGTAACAAAATGATGGTACTGTTCTAAGCTTTAAAACAAGTATTCAAACACACAATTTGGAGCTCATATGTAGAAGTTATGGCCAAAACACTAAGGTGCACAGATTTAACAAAATTCAGCCGATCTGACCAAATCTGAATCCGAGTCAAATTCGGTTTGAAGGATTCCGAATTACAAAGGACACCCAAAAACGTTTTTGTAGAGGACTCTTCAAAGATTCAGGAAAGTATAAAAACTTCTCAATCGGAGTTCGGATGTGAGAGTTATGATCAAAATACCGAGCCAACCTGGATTGCAATTGCAACTTGCTTCCCGAATTTGATGTCAAGATTAAACAACCTTTCAGATGGAATTAGATTTCATGCCCAACTAGGTTTTTGTGGAGCTTGTCCCAAGGTTTCAGGAAAGTGCAAAACACTTGAATCGAAGCTCGTATGCGAAAGTTATGAACAAAACAAAGAACTGGATAGATTGAAATAAAAGCTACGCGAAGGAAAAACGATCAGCAACTAAAACAAGGACTCTAATGGATCAAAACCTAACAAAACACACTAAAATACCAGATTGAATCTAAAGGTTAGATTTTTATCGAGGATTTTCAATTTTGGATAGAAAACAAAAACTAATCTAAGGTACTAAATCTCTCACCGATCAACTTGGCGCTCTAATACCAACTGATGCATCCCTCCCGGGTGTGCAACGTGCCCTTCGCGGCCCAGCCGTATGGCGCACGTGCCTCGCTCGGCGAAGCGGATCGCCTAATCGCTCAGGCGTGGGCCTTGGCCCAACGAGGGAATACACACCTTGGCTGCCATAGCTAGGCCATAAGAGTCCCATGTGGCCCCCAAAAGACTAGCCAAATGGGGGGAGGGTTGCTCTCCCTTTTAAGGTGGTATTCTCTCCCCTCCACAAGCAAGGTGGTACTATCATTCCCACCCTCTTGTTTCGGGACCTAGCTCTGATACCACCTGATGTGACTTCGGGTCCCGAACTTTCGATGAGAGTGTTAACTTTGATTTGGAGGAATTGACTTTGACGATCCGACTATAACGTACGACAACGATGCGCCTTAGCAATCGCTAAACCAACTCCAGAGGGTTATTGATCTTGCCGTTGGCACGATCAACCTGAACACGAGGTTCAATTCCTGCATGCAACCGAAGAACAAGCAAGAACAAAGGGTAAGGCAATCTGAAATTGCAAATAAAGATGAAGGATTGATAATGTGGGGTTCTGAAATAATGAGCTTCTTAGGCAGCTGTTGAGCACGTCTGGAAGACTCAAAATAGTAGCAATAGCTAAACTATCAAATAAACAAAACCCAAGTCTCTACGGTGGCCTAATGCCTTTATTATATAGCGGAGGGAGCGAGGTTGATACTAAACACTAGGCAATATGGGACTAAACATGCAGCCATGCAACTTGGGCCTTCTTGGGCTGGAGGTGGGAGGAAGCCCTAGGGTTACATATGCTTTGGGCCCAAAAGAAAAGGTGGCACAACACCCGGAGTTTCTGGCCTGCGACACTCTTCTGCGCTTTTCCGTTGCTTCAGGATGCATTTGGCATTGGCGCTGGATCCATTGGAAAGCTTATCTCCTAAGCTTTCAAACGGGTGGTCGCACACTGAAAACGGAGTCCGGGAGCCCAAGTTATGTCCGTTTGAAATACTGCTGCTCTTGAATGGCCGAACCGGACTTGTCGACGAATTGGGCTTGATCTTGGGCCTTCCTTGGCGCGTGGGCTATCCTCGGTGGATGATCTTGACGTGCTGGTCTAGCAAAGATGGGTGAAAAGGCCTTGCTTCCGGATTAAGCCCTCCAGGCGTCGTAGACGAAGTAGCGGCCGAAACAGCGACGGTCGGGGACGAAGTAGCGGTCGTAGGGGAAGAAGGGGCAGCGGTTGTATCCATGGAAGTGATGTCCTCATCAGGTTGCTTGCAGGGATAAAGGCCTTCGTGGTCAGGTTGATCATGCTTTGATGTGGACATCCTTTCCATTGATAATACTACATTATTTTCCCCACCACAGCCGTCATTGCAAGGACCAATGACTCGAGTTCGTGCACGACAACTTAATCGTCAGGTGAATGTGTTTCGAAGCCTTCCCATTAGTGATTCTATAAATGGGATGCTATTTAATAATTGTGATGATTTAATTGTACTTAGGAACCATGGAGAAGGGCTGTTATGGATCAATAATGGACCCAAGCTCAAGCTCAAGTCAGGATCAGCGGAGAAGCTCAAGTTCAAGTCCAGTTCGGTCTCACAAAGAGCACTGGATTTAAACAGCTGTAAATATTGATTCTGGCAGTTGCTGGAGGCCCATGAGTGCTCGTTAGAAAGATCTCAAAGTCTACTTTCCAACGGATGCAGCCTCACTTCAAAATCCCTTTGGAGACATCAGGAAACTAACAAAAACCGCATGTCACTTTTTCAGCCTGAGTCAAACTAGGCTTGGGCCTTGTAATTCGAGTCTAGGTCAGTTGTAACCATGTTTGGCCGACCTAGACATCCTCCTATCTTTTAAATAGCTAGCCACCACCACTTCTAGAGTTCAGTTTTTTGTTTGATTGTGTTAGCTACTGCTAATCCTTTTAATCGGGCGTGTCAGTTATACCGCCTGAATTACTCATCTTCGAAACCCCACCATCTTTGTATTTGTTTCAGATCTTAATCATATCTGCAATTTGAGTTGCTATTCATCATATTCTTGCTTGTTCTTCGATTGCTTGCAGGGATACGAACCTTCGTGGTCAGGTTGATCGTGCTTCCAACAACGTCAATAACCTTCGGGGACTTTGGTGTATCGGTCGCTAAGGCACAAAGTCCTGGACGGTTGTAGTTGGGCCGCTAACGTTGAACCCCTAAACCAAAATTATCCATCTCATCAAAAGATCAGGACACCTGTCGTTATCATGCTTCCAACAAAATCAATAACACTTCGGGAGTTGGTGTAACGATTGCTAAGGCGCACCGTCTGGGGACGGTGTAGTCAGGTCGCCAACGTCTTCTCCAAAACTGAATCCTCCTCTTTCACCAAAAGATCAGGACCAAAACTTCTATCAAGTGGTATCAAAGCACCAGGTTGATTGGTCAGAGATTGCTAATTTGCATTTTTTTGACTTATAGGCCAGAAAATAAAAAAATATAGTAGATTAGATTACCCCTATCCAAACCAATTCAAGCATTTGCTTTTACTGCTTAGCCCTTGCTTGTTGAGTCTTCGGTTGCATCGTTGTGTCGAGTTGCTGGTCTAAGTGTTCTTCCTCTAGAGTTTCGAGTTCATGTCACATTTATCGTCACTCTTGCTTTCACCTTTCATCGAGTTAAAGTCAGTTTCATTATCAAGTTCCATGTAAATCGAGTCGTCACCTTCCTGTGTTTGTGATTGTGTTGGCTACCAAGACAAATTAAAAATAAAGAGGCAAGTGCAGAAACAAAAGCCGCACAAGAACTTTGTGCATGAAAGTTCAGAAAGAGAGAGAGAAGTGAATGTGGTGGGTTCAGTTTTGGGTCTCATGAGTTTATCTAAGAGAATTTCCTAGTTCCCTCTAAAAAAAGGAGCTTGCTACTGTTTTCTTTTGTGATGACATTTGTGTCTCGGCTAGCGTCTCTAGTACAGTTTGGCTTAGGACCATCACAGTACCATCGTTGAATGATTGCTCAACTTGTATTTGACTAATGTGGTTCAAGTTTCTCCTTGTGTAATTTCTGCCACCTATAGCTCCACATATTCGAACACCACTTTGTAGGAACCAGCTCCTTGTTGAGCTTGGTAAGAACGGGTAAGAGCATCATTGAACAGGTTGAGAGTGACTGACTTCACACCACCACACACACCCTTATAGTTAGGGATATTTGTGAGGAGCCGCCCAGACTGTCCTCGGGTTATTTGAATGTCCGTCGCCCTCATCGGATTTGGAGGCTAGCAACGGATCACCGATGGTGCTCACAGTGCTAACACCCAAGCCCAATTAGGACAACAACGATTCCATTCGAATAACTCGACAACAATCCCGATATTCCCCCGGTATGCAACCCGAAACTCGCCCAGGATCGCCTCGCATACCGGTTTCCATTGCCATATCAAACCAATTCACATAAAGGGGGCAACGAACCCAAAACATTACTACCAGACACGCAACGCGGAAGCACAACAAGCAACACCAACTCAAGCACAAAGACAAACCAGACAACCACACAACTAAAACAACACATCTAGCATACTAGAAGCATATAAAACATGACTAGACAGCAAGATAAAAGTTTGAAATTTCGGCATGACGCCTCTAGAAGTACGGACATCCACTCAGCAGACAGAAGAAACAATTGTCTAAACAATTATATCACAACCACAACCACAAGCATAAGGATCAACATAGCTAGAAGCAACACTAAACATGAGTTAAGCACGAGAATACAACAAGGTTCAACGACGGAAATAGACAAGTAATTAAGCATAGCCATGACATAGATTTGGGAGCTAACTATACAACAAAATGACATACAACCAACATATTAAACCAAAAGTAAGATATCTCCTAAAGTGTCACCTTTGAACACTTCCGGCGTTTAAACGTCGAGCCTAGCTGCTATTCGATTGTCCCGCCCACCACCGAGAAGCAAAACAGGCAGAACTCACACCCACGGTGTCCTCACCGAAAACCACAAAGCGTACATGAATCTGAAGGTACTGCAAAGACTTACCCGTGGTCCATATATGACCGACTCGAAAGAATATGCATTTGGATGTAGCAAGGTATAAGCTTAAGGTAAAAGTGCAGAAAAGCTTACTTTGTTGCATAATCAAATTCAACTACACAAATTTCAAATTCATAGCAGTTATGGACAGCACCTATACTAGAATGAGAGCTGAATTTAAACATTAAAGAGAGCAATTAAAATCATGAACAAGTATCAACATCAAATAATCCAACTATTTTCAATTTAAGTTATTACTACGTTGAAATGTCGGATGATACAAGCGTGCTCATATCTGAGAGCGCGGCAATTCGAATCGCTTATTCACCCTGCAGGGGATCATCAATCGCACGACATGTGCCACAAGGAACCTCATGTCAACCCTCCTCCCATCCATATCTACTCGTTGAACCATCCTCATGCGGCCCGAGCACCTAGCAACCTACCTCGAGTGGCTCAAGCCTCGCTTAGCCCTCAAGAGTAGACCTAGGCCTCGCCCTCAACCACGTCCAATCGCATGAGGGCATGACCCATCGAGTAGTATGCCATGAAAGGGTGGCTTACCGTACCATTATATCGGGCATGCGATCAACAAGGTGTGCTCGATCAACATGGTAAACAACGGATCGGTCCTTAACCAACACAAAGTAGACTACGACATTTGAGTCTCCATACCCAAATGATCCAACCCTCTCGCCCGGTCTCAATTTTACATTTCAAACATAACCATTTCCATTTATAACCCAATAGTGTGAAATAATTAAACTCAAGTGATGGAACCTTCCACCACTTGGCCCATACCCGACATCTAAGCAAACTAAGCATGGACACAATATAAATACCCATGTACTAGTTCCAAGGAAGGTATTCAACAATTATCAATGGGTGAAAGTGCAGCAATTAGGTTCTAGTCCTATCCCACATTTCAATTCCTAATGCAAGGCGTAATCATCCAATAAGCAAATTATTCGCTAAAATACAATCGTATAAGGTTAAACATGCTTAGGTGCTTGCCTTGAGCTTCTGCTGGATTTTCAAGAATGGTTGGCTCTCCGTAACCCCTCGGTCACCGCGTTAACCATCAAGGGTTCGTTCTCTACGATCACAATGTATGGAAAAGAAAAATGAGATGCATGCAATGCATATGAGATGAAATACTAAATGCATCCTCATGACTAATCCAAAAGTGCAAGCATTCATTTCAATTTAAGAACAAAAACTACCATGCTACTCTCTATTTCTATTCTATAGCACAAAGCTGAAAATAACAAGCACATTCCTCTAAACAAGTATAACTTTTATTTGGCTAACCCAAAAAATGACTTCTTGGACTCGAAAAGATCACAAGAGGGTGATCTAACATTACCATGCATCATAACATTCAGAATACAAATTTAAAGTTTACAATTAAACTCTGAACTTTAGTCCCAAAGTCTGAAATTTTCAGCACAAACTGATTTCAGAGCAGCGTTGATATAAATGGCCATAACTTTTGAACCGTTTGATCAAATTGAGCAAACTTATACTCTAAACGACCACAAGACATAGGCATACAACCTGGATTTGGCCAATCACCCAGATTCTGCTCAGAGAATTCCCAGTTTGGCCAGGAACAGAGGGCAGTTTTCAGTGTTCAGAATTTTCAAAGTTTCAGACAGCATGCACAAAATTCAACATATAAATTGCTATACTTAATGGAATTGAGTAAAGGATGATATTTTTACAATCTAAACGAAATTTCCCACAACTTCACAGGCAAAATTAATTTCTAATTCAGCCTCTAACAATTTTTAATTCGCACCACAAGTTTCAGCTACACAATATCAGCACTTTCAGAGCAGCATGCACTAAAATAGACATAACTTTCAGCTGTTTAACGAAATGAGGTGATTCCAGTTGGAAATGAAAGATAATTTGATTACCCACAACTTTCTCTACATCCAACCTAGCAGGAGATGCTCGGAATTTGCTCAAATCAACCCGAAACAGTAGCTGTGAAATCTACTCGAAAATTCAGAACATTGCTCCAAACCCTAGAATGGTTATTCCCCATCAAAAACTCAAATCTCTACACTCCAAAGCCCACAAATCTACCCTTGCAGCCCACAAAACCAGAAAACACCAAACCCAAACCCTAGGGAGAGCCTCACCTCAAGGGAGTGGAAGAGGAAGGAGGAGACGCCTTGGGGAGGTGCTGCAGGAGGAGTGCTTGCTGCTGCTTGTGGGGGAGGGAAGGGAGGCGCCCAGGGATGTGCTGGAATGGGAGGCGCCCAGGGAGAGGAGGAGAGCTTGCTGGAGGGAGGGCTGAGGAGAGGAGGCGCTTGGGGAAGAAGTGACTTGTGCTGGCTTCGGTTGAGGAAGAAGTGAGGGGAGGCTGCGGCTTGGGAAAAAAAACTCATGAAAAGAATGCTGATTTGGTTTGGCCACCAAGTCCTTTTTGTGTATTGCTCACTTGACGCTACTAGAACAAGAATGAGAATGGCTAAGTCCCCAAAATGTTTAGCTCTCAATTTTTGTTAAGTTTGGAAATTTTTCTAAGTGGCAGTTTAGAACATTGACTGAAATCGGAACTTGATCTCAATTGCGGCCAAAACTTGGTTAGCGCTAATGTTAGCCGTATGAAACGAATTCTTATTTGGGGCCATGACAATATTCTTCTAGCATTGTGTTAGTTCTTTTGTTGTTTTCTTCTTCTAACAATGTTAGAACCAAGTACGACTACACGCCGAAGCGCTTGATGAGGATGTGCATGTTACTAATGACCATCTTGGTCAATTGGAGGCATGGGTTTTGCCCACCACGACGAGAGGTACGTGATAATGATGATTCTCTAGGAAAGATTAAATTCACCATTCCACCTTTTGATAGAAAGTATGATCCTGATGCATACCTTACATGGGAATTAGCTGTAGATCAGAAATTTGCTTGCTATAATTTCCCTGAATATAAGAAGGTTAAAGCTGCTGCTAGTGAATTTACTGATTTTGCTTTTGTTTGGTAGAGTAAATATCATAGTAAGAATCCAAACAACATATTGCAGACTTGGGATGCTTCGAAAAGGATCATGCGAGCTGGATTTGTTTCTTCATATCATGCGCATGACTTGTTACATAAACTATAACAATTGAGACAAGGTAGCAAATCTGTAGAAGAATATTATCAAGACTTGCAAATAGGCATGTTACGATGTGGGTTAGTGGAGAATGAGGAGGCTGCTATGGATCGATTTATGGGTGGTTTGAACCACGAAATTTAGAATATATTAGCTTACAAGGAATACATTTCTGTCACTCATTTATTTTATCTTGCTTGTAAAGCTGAAAGGGAAGTGCAGGGATGATGCGTAAATGCAACCACTAATGTTTCTATAGGTCGAACTACTTCATGGCAGCCACATACAATGGTTGCTGCACCAAGCCACGCAACTCCACCAGGTTCCTCCATTAGCCAGCCACGTACACTGCCCACGAATTCAGCATCTCGGGCAACCAAGATAACGAAAGGATCAGCACAAACACCCACCAAGTGCTCTTCTTTCGTTGCATCCACGGGGTGTACATTAGATATTCAATGCTTACAATGCAAGAGATATGGTAATGTGAGGAAAGACTGCCCAAGCAAACGAGTGTTGATTGAACGGGATGATGGTAAGTATTCCTCTGCTAGTGATTTGATGAAGAGACATATGCTATTCTTGATGTTGACCTTGCAGGTAGTGGAGATGACAAAGAAGAACATATAGGCGCTGAAGATGCAGAATGCTCTGAGAGCCTTGTTGTGTAGCACGTGTTAAGCGCACAAATGGAGAAGGCGGAACAGAACCAACGGCATAACTTGTTCCAAACTAATTGTGTGGTCAAGGAGCGTTCATGTCACAACATGGCAAGTTCAGAGATGGTCGAAAAACATGCTTTGAACACAAAACCGCATCCGCAACCATACTACATTCAATGGTTTAAAATAGTGGTATGTTGAAGGTAACATGATTGGTGAGAGTATACTTTGCTATTGGTTGATACCACGATTATATTGAGTGTGATGTTGTGTCTATGCAAGCATGTTCCATATTATTTGGTAGGCCACGACAGTATGAAAAGATACCTTGCATCATGGTAGATCTAATCAGTACTCATTTATGTTACATCCCATGTCACCTGATGCTATTTTAAGAGATGAACTTGCTAAAGCTAGTAAAGGGAAAAATCAGAAGCATGCGAAGAGTGAAGATGATCGTAGCAAAGGAATTTGAGCAACATAAGTTGGGAAAGCCTAAATCTGTTCACGAGAAGAAAGATGAGATTAAACTGAATGATGCTTGTTTAATTGCTTCCAAATCTGATTTGAATGAATTGAATCATAGCCATGCTAATTGCTATGCCTTGGTTTGCAAAGAAGTTTTGTTTTCACTACAGGATACACCTTCTTCTTTGCCTCCTGCTGCCACTAATCTTTTGCAGGAGTATGCTGATGTTTTTTCAAAGGAGGTGCCACCAGGGTTGCCACCAATCCATGGGATTGAGCATCAGATTGACCTTATTCCCGGTGCTTCATTACAGAACCGTGCTTCACACAGAACTAGTCTAGAAGAAACTAAGGAGATACAACGCCAAGTGCAAAATTTGCTTGACAAAGGGTATGTCGTGAGTCACTTAGTCCATGTGCTATTCCGATAATCTTAGTTCCTAAGAATGATGGATCATGACGCATGTGTGCGGATTGTAGAGCGATTAACAACATTACCATTAGATATCATCATCCTATTCCTAGGTTAGATGATATGCTCGTTGAATTAAGTAGCTCTACTGTATTCTCTAAGATCGATTTGCATGGTGGGTACCACCAGATTCATATGAAATTAGGAGATGAATGGAAAACAGCATTTAAAACGAAGTTTGGATTATATGAGCGGTTAATAATGCCATTTGGACTAACTAATGCACCAAGCACATTCACAAGATTAATGAATGATGTTTTGTGCAATTTCATTGGTAAATTCATGGTGGCATACTTTGATGACATTCTCATATATAGCAGATCGCTAGAAGCACATCTTAACCATCTACGTGCTGTTTTTGATGCTTTACATGTTACACATTTATTTGAAAACCTTGTGAAGTGCGCCTTTTGCATGGATCGAGTCTCTTTTCTTAGCTATGTTGTTACTCCGTAGGGAATTGAAGTTAGTCAAGCCAAGGTTGAGGCAATACATAGTTGGCTAGTTCTAATTCACTGATACATAGGTGCGAAGTTTTTCAGGACTTGCTAGGTTCTATCGCCGCTTTGTGAAGGATTTCAGCACCATCGTCACACCATTGCATGAGTTCACTAAGAAAGGTGTGCCTTTTGTTGCGAGCGTCACGTAGGAGATTCTCCCTTCGACATGTTGAAAGATAAGTTAACACATGCACCACATCTTCAACTACCTGATTTTAGTAAGACTTTTGAGCTAGAATATGATGCTAGTGGCATTAGGTTGGGGGTGTGTTGTTGTAAGAGAGAAAACCTGTTGCATACTTTAGTGAGAAGTTGAGTGGGCCTAGTTTGAACTATTTCACTTATGATAAGAAATTATATGCTCTTGCTTGAACTTTAGAAACACGGCAACATTATTTTTGGCTCAGGGAATTTGTCATACATTCTGATCATGAGTCTCTATAGCATATTTGGAGTCAAGGCAAATAGAACTATAGGCATGCAAAGTGGGTTGAATTCACTGAGTCTTTTCCTTATGTCATGAAACACAAAAAGGGGAAGGAAAATGTTATTGTTGATGCTTTGTCTAGGCGATATACTATGCCGTCACAACTTGACTTCAACATTTTTGGATTAGACACGATTAAAGGGCAATATGAGCATGATGTTGACTTTAAGGATGTGTTGCTGAATTGTAAAGAGGGAAGAACATGGAATAAATTTGTCCTCAATGATGGATTTGTATTTTGATCTAATAAGCCATGCATTCCAACTAGCTCTATTCATTTGTTGTTGCTACAGGAAGCGCACAGAGGCGGGCTAATGGGACACTTTGGTGTGAAAAAGATGGAGGATATACTTGCTAGCCATTTCTTTTGGCCAAAGATTAGAAAGGACATGGAACGCTTTGTTCCTCATTGCACGACAAATCAAAAAGCTAAGTCACGACTCAATCCACATGGTGCCCGACCGCTAGAAGCACATCTTAATCAAGCTAAGTCACGACATAATCCACATGCCCCTCCCTATTCCTAGCGTGCCTTGGGAGAATATTTTTATGGACTTAGTTTTAGGATTGCCTAGAACGAGAAGGGGAGGGACAACATTTTTGTTGTTATGGACAGATTTTCTAAGATGGCACATTTCATACCTTGTCATAAAAGTGACGATGCTACTCATGTTGCTGATTTGTGCTTTCGTGAGATTGTTCGTTTGCATGGTGTGCTAAATATAATAGTTTCAAATCGTCACACTAAGTTCCTTGGGAACTAAACTTTTATTTTCTACTACTTGTCATCCCCAAACTGATAGATAAACTGAAGTTGTGAATCAAACTTTATCTACCATGCTTCGGGCTGTCTTAAAAAAGAACATAAAAATATGGGAAGAATGTTTGCCTCATATTGAGTTTGCTTATAATCGTTCACTGCATTCTACTACTAAGTTGTGCCCTTTTGAGATTGTGTACGGATTTGTTCCTTGTGCCCCTATTGATTTGTTACCACATCCACCTTCGGAGAAGTTGAATTTTGATGCTACACAACGTGCTGAACTGATGTTAAAAATACATGAGACAACTAAAGTAAACATAGAATCTATGAATGAGAAATACAAGTTTGCTGGTAGTGAAGGGACAAAGCTTGTCACTTTTGAACCTGGTTGATAGGCACAAGGATGCCCAATCTTCTGGTGAGAGGATAACTTCGATTAGGGGGAGGATAACTTTGACGATCCAGCTATGAACCACACAAGGATAAGCACCTGCAATAACTAAATCACACTCCTAGTTGTTATCAACCGTGCCAAAAGCCCGGATGACCTGACCACGAAGGTCTATTCATGCAAGCAATCGAAGAACCAATAAGAACAATGGTAAGGCACACACACGAACTGAGGTTCTGAACTTGTTTACTGCTGCTCTAGCCGAGTCAGAAGAACAAGGTTAAAGTTCCAACTAAACTTCACAAAATCTAAGAGAAATGAAGGGACTTTGTCCATTATTTAGCAAAGGACATGGCTGCTAGGAGGTGGACTCATGCTACTTTGATTACATGGGAACAGACGTGCATCCTTTGCTGTTATGGTAGAGGGCAGTTCTGCCCCAGCACGTGGGGCCCGCATGCTATGGGGCCCACGTGCAAGGGCAGAACTGCACCTGCCGTAACAGCAGGTGATATTTTTTCCATAGGAACCCAACCCAAAATATTGGTGACACAGCACCCCAAAAGACTAAAACTGCCATACATTTTTGACTGCTGTGGTCAGCTCAAGCGAATTTGATGACAAGACTAGATCCACTAGAAAGAGCATGAAATTATCTTTCAATCAAGTACTCACACACCCCAAACGGAGTCCGTTTACATTCTGTAGGTCATTTTGAATTTAGACTGGTCATTGAAGGCCGAGTAGAGCTTATTCACGTTCCCACCATGCATGATGATTTGTCCCTTTGCATTTCCATGTCCATTTGTATTCCTACCTTAAATGTTGGCTTGTCCTTTTGCATTCCCACACCACTTTACATCCCCAAGATGATCCCGGGCATGGTTCCTATGTATGAGAATATTATTAGGTATCGGTCTATCCTCAAAAATAAATTTGGACATCCCAAGAAGTGAATTAACCTGATAATTTATTTCTCATGCACGAGCTCGTGTAATTGGTTCTTGAATACTAGTGGTTGGTTGCTCATCGTCGGATGTATCCATAGTAGTGATGCCCCCGTCACTGGTGATCTTGTTTGGTTGCATTTGAGAAACAATCGTTTTCCTGATTTAAGAAAATCTAAGTTCATACCTACAGCTGATGGTCCTTTTAAAGTATTGGAAAAGATTAATGATAATGCATATAAGCTTAAATTGCCTACAGATTTTGGGGTTAGTCCCACATTTAACATTATAGATTTAAAGCCTAGGCGTAGAACCATACAAGCCCAAGTGTGGAAGGGGAGTCAATAAGCATAAAACAAGTTCTATTTACGAGTTGGATTCAGATTCGATAATAGGACAACACTGAATTGTTTCGGCCACCCCAACTTTATCCAGACTCCATTTGGTGTGTTCTTATACTTGACTGAAAGCTTATTAATTAAGTCTACTTTCGAACAGAGCCAAAATCATCTCCAGATTCCATCCGAGTTGATAGGAATCTGCAAAACAAATGTCATCACTTTTCCAGTCCGAATTGACGTGGGCCTTGCGCCTTGTAATTTGAGTTGGAGTCGGCCTCCATCTAATTTGGCCGAGTTCCATCGCCCCTCTCCCTAATAAATAGCTAGCTGCCACAACAATTAGGGTTTGGGTTTTGTTAGATTTTAGGTTAGCTTTGCTACTTCTTGCTATAATCGTGCTTGTTGGTTAAACTACCCTAATTACCTGTCTTTAGAACCGCAGCTTTCTCAAGTTTCATATTGAATAATTCAATTCCATTACAATACAGTTGCTTGTTCATCTTGTTCTTGTTTGTTCTTCGGTTGCTTGCAGGGACAAAGGCCTTCGTGGTCAGGTTGATTGTGCTTCCAGCAAGATCAATAACACTTGGGAGTTGGTGTTACGATTGCTAGGGTGCACCGTTTGGGGACGGTGTAGTCGGTCACCAACATCTTCTCCTCCTAAACTGAATCCACCTCTTTCATCGAAAAATTGGGAGCAAACTATCACCATGGCTGACTAATTTAAAGAAAATTATCATAGGAAATATACACAGTACATGTAAAAAAGTTTGCTACTTGAAACGTAGTGACTGCCTTGACATGATTAATCCTGCTTGGTGCAATGCAATCTTAAGAATTAGAAAGCTTAAAAAAATAAAAAAGAGACTTGCCTATCATAACCATTTTGAGGTAGTTGTGTTCACCAAATGCTAGCCTTGATAGTGTGAGACATTTCATACGATGCTTTGAAATAATGAATGAATCTGAGTTTGTTTTCATTACCTAACTTAAGAGCAGCAACAACAATGTGTCTTAAGGTGTTTAGGATGTAAGGTATATGATCAAGATGAAGGTGGGATTGATTGCGAGCAATGTGGCACTTGCCCATATATGCTGTGAAAGTTTACGCGGGTTAATGCGGCAACCCGCCAAAATATAAGCAGGCTGATGCGGCACCCACAAGCCACAACATTCTTCAATTTACTTAGATATCTTGTCCTTTAAAAATAAGATTGAACATGACAGTGTAACACTGAACCCAAGTTGCACCGAGACTGTAATAATGTAATAGATCATATATTTACAATAAATCAAATGCTTGAATCACACTCAGACAAATAGCAGTTTAGTTTCACTGCTTGCGACAAATAAGATAGTGACATAGTACAAGGAATCACCTGGACACAGGAAGCGAAGCCAACTTCTTAGCTTTCCTGAACAAATGCCAACAAAAAAGGGCATCCAGACCTGGTTGAAAGTATCCTCTTCTGCAGGTGTAGTTAATAGTTGAGAGGAACTACTGGAGTCGTTAGCTATTGTTATTCTAGCTCATGTTGTAGAGCGGTGGGGGAGTCTTGGGCGATGTTGAATTGAAGGGCACAGCCCTGGGCTGACTGCAGGATGAACGTCACCTCTGCTGTGGCCATTGGTGTCGCTTCCTGTCAGCGATGGAAGCATAAAAGATTAGGTGCCGCATCAATGATAATTATTGCACAACAATGAGCTAGAGATTGATTTCAACATGGAACAATCCAATCTTTCCTTGCCAGAGAATATTTCCTTTTGAATGGTTAAAAAGGCATGACCTAATTCATATCAGGAGTTGCAGAAAATTTTCACATGAACTACGCCTTTGATATTGGATCAAAAATGGTGTCTTTGTCACTAGCGATGTAAAATACTAAAAATCCATTCCATGATACAGCATGGGAGCAGAAATCCAGCTGCTCAAATAAAGAAGAAAAGTCTACAAGACTGCTAAATGAGATATTGAGATTAGAAGGTTTAGTCAACTTGAAGAACCAACTGAACCACTAAATTTCAAAAGAGGAAAAAACCAAGACCACATGACACACCGAGAACATGGTAGAAGCATCATGATCCCCTTAACTACATCTAAAGCACAACACTTCGAAAACTTCAACATATAAAGAGTAAAGTAATTGTTATTTTGAACATCCAACAAAAAATACTAAGTGTCAATGTTGGTACGAGGGGTGCTCGACCTTCACGGCATAGAATCGAAGATACTCGTGAAACCTAACAAATCTTGTGCAGCCAACCATTGCAAGTGCAACAACCTGTAGCACGGAGTTTGCGAAACCTCACGTTGTCCAATCAACCAAGTCAAGCGGATTACAGTCCTCGCTGCAATCACAAAGAGGTTGCAAGAACAACTGGAAGGAATGTGCAATCTTAGAGATGTTTCAGCCAATGGCATGAAAATCCAAGAACATGCATAGATCTTATTTAGTTTCAAATTGGTCTAAAGTATTTTTCACAAAGGGGTGCCTTGTACATATAAGAGGGGAGGAGAGGAAGACAAAAGGAGATCTGGACAAGCCCAGGTCGCAGCACAAAAGCAAAGGACGAAACATAATGGTCGTGTAGCATCCAACACATCAGAATCTATTTCATGCCGCAATATTAATTTGATTATATCTTCGTGCTCCAGTTGAATTGAAGGGTGACACCAGATCTGGTGGAAAGCTTAAGAGAAGCTTTCAAAGCTGTGGTCAAACACTCCAATCAGACTCCATTAGCATCTTCTATATTGTTTTTAATGAAGACTGGTTCTGGGAGACCGAGCTGCGCAGTTTAGCAGTTATTGCTTGGTTGTTAACTTGTCTTTCTCCTCCTGATCTTCTCTCAAGTGTTCACACCTCCTCATATTTTTTTCATACCTGAGAATAGTAAAATTACTCTAATTAGGTAGTAGCTGCTTCTCACTGGTAAAATAGCTCTTACTAACGAGCAAATTGACCTGTTGATTGATTTGTTTAGCATGAGGACGTGTTATTAGTCCTTTGAAATGATCTGGAGTCTCATGAACAGAAATCACTAGGGGAAGGGCGTAGCGTTGATGTTATGCTACCCGTATCATCCTCCCCCTCTTGAAAAGGAGTCGTCCTTGACTCTATCTCTTCTGATCCAAAGAATGGTTACAAATCAGCAACATTGAACGTGGTACTTACATTGTAATCATCACCAGGAAGCTCGATCTTGTATGCGTTGTCGTTGATTTTCTCGAGCACTTTGAATGGTCCATCAGCACGTGGCATCAACATAAACTTACGTTTCTCCGAAAAATGCTCTTTGTGGAGATGTACCCAAACTAGATCACCTGGTTCAAATAGCAATTTCTTACTCGTCTTGTTTGCCTTTTCAGCAAAGTAGCATGCCTTCTTTTCAATTGCTTCCTTTGTTTTTACATGAATGGACATGACAAGTTTAACTCGCTTTGTTGCCTCCATATTAGCTCATTCCGCTCGGTTGTATGCAAATTCAACATGAGGAAGACAATCCTCCCACTCCTTCAAGTTCTTCTTCATCATTGTTCGCAGCAACATGGAGAACGTGCGGTTCACCACCTCTGTTTGCCATCAATTTGTGGGTGACAAGTTGTAGAAAATAACAACTTTGTCCCAAGCTTGGCCCACAATGTCTTCCAAAAATAACTCATGAACTTGATGTCATGATCTAAAATAATTGTTCTGGGCATCCCATGTAATCTCATAATTTCCCTAAAAAACAAGTCAGCTATATGCGACGCATCGTCACTCCTATGGCAAGGAATAAAGTGTGCCATTTTAGAGGACCTATCCACTACCACAAATACAAAATCAATCTCCCTCTTGGTCCTAGGCAATCCTAAAACAAAATCCATGCTAATATCCTTCGAAGGTGTACTAGGAACAGGAAGTGGAGTGTACAAACCATGTGGATTAAGTTTTGACTTAGCTTTGTGGCATGTCACACATCGTTGCACAAATTGTTCGACGTCTCATCACATCTTTGGCCAATAGAAGTGATCAGAAAGAATGGCCAAGGTCTTTTCTCTGCCAAAATGTCCCATTAATCCGCCGACATGGGATTCCTGCAACAATAGCAAACGTACGGACGAATCAGGAACACATAACTTGTTAGCACGAAACAAGAACCCATGATGAACATGGAACTTTTCACATCCTTTCCCTTCAATGCATTTAGAATATGGTTCAACAAACTCATTTTCTAAAATATATAACTCTTTCAAACTTTCCAAACCAGAGACCTTGATTTCATGTTGACTCAAGAGCACAATCTTACAAGACAAAGAATCAACTTCCACATTCTCTTTACCCTTCTTGTATGGAAAACATTCAATGAATTCCACCCATTTGGCATGCCTACAGTTCAGTTTTGATTGTCCTTTCATATATTTCAAAGCTTCATGATCAGAATGTATAATGAATTCTTTAGGCCAAAGATAATGTTGTCACATTTCCAAAACATAAACCAAAGCATACAACTTCTTATCATAAACAGGATAGTTTAATTGAGCATCACCAAGTTTTTCACTAAAGTATGATAATGGTTTGCCATCTTGCATCAAAACACCACCAATACCTATTCCACTAGCATCACATTCAATTTCAAAAGCTTAATTAAAATCAGATAAAACAAGCAATGGTGCTTCAGTTAAGCACTTTTTTAATTCAGCAAAATCATTCTCTTGAGCATCTCCCAAAACAAAATCACATCCTTTCTTGGTTAATTCATTCAAAGGGCTGCAATTGTGCTAAAATCTTTCACAAATCTACGGTAAAAACCAGCAAGACCGTGAAAGCTTCTAACTTGACTAACATTAGTCGATGTAGACCAGTTTTTAATTAATTCAACTTTTAATTCATCTATTTCTACCAAATTTCCAGAAACAACGAAACACAAGAACACAATTTTATCTTGGCAAAAAGCGCATTTCTCTATGTTTGTAGACAACTTTTCAGCTCTAAGCACTTCTAGCACTTGTCTAATGTGATCAGTGTGTTTCCATAGTGTGGCTGTAAATTAAGATGTCATCAAAATACACTACAACAAATTTTCCAAAAAAGTGCTCAAAACATGGTTCATTAGCCTCATGAATGTACTAGGTGCATTAGTTAATCCAAATGGCATCACTAACCACTCATATAATCCAAATTTTGTTTTAAAGGTTGTTTTTCACTCAACCCCTTCTGTGATTTGGCTCAATCTCCTTTCTAAAATCAAGAATTGAATTGATTCCTTTTGTTTTGGATACTTGAAAACCAGGATTGTGAGTAAAAAATCCCCACATATTCCATGGTTCTCATGCATGCAAGCTAGGGTTACATATAGTTGTCAAGTTGTTCGGGTGTTTCGCGATTTGTTTTGCGCGATCTTTTTTAGGTCTTAGTTGGAGTATTTTGTGGGGAAATTTTTTTTGAGACTATTCACCCCTCTCTGTTCGCCATCTCGATCCTTCATGGTTGCACCGTTTGGGTGCCATGAGGTGAATACCGAGCCCCAAACTTTCTGCTAGATGTTTCTGACAGTCTGTGGGTTTTGATTTTTCCTAATTTTTCTACAAGGTGTTTTGAGGTGGTTTTTGGTGGACTGCTTTATGACTCATTAGTTCATAGGGATAAAATTTTCCAAAAATCCTAGAGCAAGAAAAATCCACCAACCACCTGCTTCAAGTGAGGACAATTTTTGGAAAATCTTCTTTTGCCTTTCTAAAAGTGACTTTGGTGATTTGCCTTGATCTCCTTGTAAAAAACAAGGTTTGAGTTGATTCCTTTTTTTTTGGATACTTGACAACCAGGATTATGATTCAAAAATTTCTCACATATTCTATGGATCTCATCCATCAAAGCGACGGGTACATATAGTTGTCTAGTTGTTCGAGTTTTGAAGGGTTGGCGAATTTGAGGAGCATCGGTTTGAAGAAAAATCTTCTAGGCAATTTTATATTATGATCATTCATCCCCCTCTGGTCATCATCTCGATCCTTCAATTAGTTTTAGAGCTGGTTTTCCTCTTCCATAGATCTTGACCGGTCTTAAGAGCCTCCCATGTTTTTGGAATTGATTTTCCATTTTGGAAATCTCAAATGGAGTCGTACATCTCTGCCCACAGCTTCCTAATATGGCAGAAGGTGAAGCTCCCATGTGAGGTTCTTGCTGATGAGCACATCACGGTTGGCAATATGGCTGACGTTGAGGCAAATGCTAAGGCAAAAAATATCCACATACAAAGCCTTAGTTGTAGTGAGTATGATAGGATCTCTCACATGTGATCCGCTCATGAGATTTGGGTGACTCTCGAAGCTTACCATGAGATCACTACTCAAATCAAATCCGTGAGGCAGGATCAGGACAACCGTGAATATAAAAAATTTGAACAACACGCTTGTCGGGGATTGGATATCTCCCATGACGACCATCGTGCCCAGGTCGGCTGCCGACCATGATCGCCCTCGGTCGGTGACCCCCGAGGAAGGCCCTCGGCTGGGCTGACATCCAGGGCTACCCCGTTCTCAACCAAGCCCGCCCCCAAGCATGCTAGCTCGGGGGTACGCGACCAAAACGACCAGGTCCACGAGAAGGGCCTCAGGCATCACAAAAAGCCGAGCACGCTCCACAAAGACGACATGGCATTAATCACTCGGCGGCTCGAAGGACAGTACAACCACGATCTGCGCCTCCTACGCCCACGTAGCGGTATGGCGAAAAGCAAGAGAACAGTTCACCCACGTCCGAGAACAGTGGCGCGCTGCTCCGTAATAAATGCTGAAACGCTGTAATCATCTATAAATACCCCCTCGCACGTGGAATTTGGGGCTCTCGGTTCTCGACTAGATTGACTCGCCCCTTGCTTTTTCCTCCGCACGTAGCCGTTGCTTGCTGGTGGCCTGGAGGCTTGTCCTTGGAATCACCCAGGCCCCCGAGCAGGCACCCTGTAATCCACCTTTGGAAACTAGTGCAATCACTAGACGTAGGGTTGTTATCTCCCCCACGAGAGGCCCGAACCAGACAAAAAAGGATCTCTTGTTCGTTGTGTCCTCGCAACACGTAGCTCGGTAGACCCTCAGATGCTACACCCTCCACGAAAAAGGGGTCCTAGTTTGATCCCTCATTCAACAAGTAAGCTCGGCGGGGGACCGGTTCCCGAATCGTCGACAGCTGGCACCGTCCGTGGGGACGACTGAGTCCTTTCGTGAGGAATCCCTGAGGATGCCGAATTCTCATGACAATCAAGACCCTTGCGTCTTCGATGACGACAGGTATTACGCCAGCGATGGCGTGGCTGGTGTGGCTGACCCAGAAGGCCACACCGAAACCGCGAGTCTTTCCCCGGTGGCTGACCCGGAGCACGTGCGCGATCGTCGCCCAAGGTCACCCCCCGTCGCTCCCCAGAGCGCCGAGCGGCTGCGCGCCATGGTGACGGTCGTGCGCAACTTCCAAAACTTCTCCGGCCAAGCGGAACTGGCAGTTATGGGTCCCTGGGCCCCCCGGCGGAGAAGTGCCCTGTAGTGTTTCCCGGGATCACAAGCGTCGTTCCCCTATTTGCTCCCGTCGTGGCGCCTCCCAAAGTCTTGCTCGGGAGGGCCGTGGGACGCAGGATCGGTACCGTGAGGACATTCGGAGCGGTTCCCGGACGGCCTCGCGTACCCGAGGCATCACCCTGCCCGCTCTCGAGCTTACCGAGTGTTCCAACTTGGGGCTGCCTTCATCGCGCCGGTGCGGAGACGTATTCTCTCGTCTTGCCCCGTGCATGGAGGACCATCGAGACGTCGGCGACGCGTCGTGGCCGAGCAAGTTTAAGCCCGGCCACATTGAGCGGTTCAATGGAACTCAAAACCCGGATGAGTTCCTATCAATTTACTCCACCACCATCCTGGCGGCTGGGGGATGAGGGAGTCATGGCCAACTACCTCCCCATGGTCCTTGACGGCTCTGCCAGGACGTGGCTCTTTAATCAAAAAGAGGGTCGATCCGCTCATGGGGGCAACTCTGTGAGGTGCTCCGAGCGAATTTCCATAGCTGCTACACTCGCCTGGGCAACGAGCGCGACCTCGAGCGGTTGATCCAGACCGAGAAGGAATCCTTGCGGCATTTCGTCCAAAAGTTCATTAAGGTGAGGAACTCCATTCCGAGCATCTCGGATGAGGCGGTCGTTCGGGCCTTCAAGTTCGGGGTCTGCGACGTCCGCTTCACGCAAGACCTGGAGATCCATCCCAACATTACGGCCAACGAGCTGTTCCGCATGGCCGACCGCCACGCGAATCGCTGACGAAGCGGTCCAGTATAAAAAGATGCTGGATGAAGGCAAGCTGCTGCCCCAGCCGGGCCTAGAGGGCTCCTCGAGGAAGAAGCACTCGGGCTCTGTAGAGAAGAAAATCAATAAGAAGAAGAGGTCGCACACCCTGGGCATGGTGGCCGCGGTCGAGCACCGTCCGCCACGGGCTCCGCCAGCTCGGCAGCCCGAGGGCGGGCGAGGTCGGCCACCTCTGCGGTGCAACGACCGAGGGCGTAACGACCAAGGTCGCGATGACTGGGGTCGTGACGATCAGGGTCGCCACGACCGGGATCACGGCGACCAAGATCACGAGGGAAGAAGTGCTCCTTCGGGCGACCGCTATTGCCCGCTCCTTCAGGCGGTCAGGCATGACCATCGCAATTCCCGACTTATAAGGCTTTGTATGCTCTGAATTAAAAGGATACTAAGCATTAGATCGTTAAAATACATCTCAGAACTTGAGATGTATTTTAACAATCTAATGCTTAGTATCCTTTTAATTCAATTCATTCAATTCATAATATGCTAGTTTGTTTTATTCCCTTATGCTCTGATATTTTCTGAACACAAATTAAACTGATCTTCAGCTGTTAATAAGAAAAATTGATAATAATAAATATTAAGGATATAATATAGTCCAAATATGTCATGATTATTAAAGTTCTGATCATGCATCCATTAAGGGGGAGTTCCTACTGCAACTTCTGCATATATAATACTCTGTCAAGCTAACTTTGTTTTGCAAAATGTTTAAGAGAGGAATTAATTTTGTTGTGCTCTCAGATTTTAGGGTTTGGATGAAGATAAGGATCTTCACCACAATGACAAATGGACTAGACTAATCAATTCAATAACTTAAGCCTTGAACCCTTACCACCTTAGCATGCACATGAAATGATTAAGTATTATTCACTGTTATAAAATGAATGTGCTCAGATCAGGTAGAAAATGTCAGTTTTATCCGCAAGCAAAGATCTGATCAGACTAATAACAGAGCCAATATATATTGTAGGTTCAGATCAGTTCAAAGATCACTTAACAGAATAAATATAAGCAACTTAGTTCAGATTAATATAAGCAAAACCAACTGACAGAAGCAACTACTACCTGACCACTAGCTAGCTAAATTAGATCAACATCTATGAACTGTATCAACTGAACCAAGGAATGAACAGACAGTGATATAATACCGACAAAATCAAAGTGATAATAGAATAAATAGCACTGCTCTGACAAGAGATTTCTGTCAACAGAGACAACTTAGTTCAAATTAATATAAGCAAAATCAACTGACATAAGTAACAACAACCTGACCACTACCTAGATAAATCAGATCAACATCTATGAACCAATCAACAGACAGTGATATAATACCGACAAAATCAAAGCGATAACAGAAACGAATTCAAATTGAGCAGAACCGTGAATATAATCCAATAATTTCATACAAGTATAGCAGTTCAAGGCTTAAATCATTTCATCAATTGTCATATTCATGTAGTAACCCTAATTTCATCACAGAGCAACACTAGTATCTCAGCCAGCAAGAATCAAGTGCAGAACCGAAAATACTCACAGAGGGAACAACACTCGAATCGTGGAGCAAGCAAGGCAAAAAATAAATGGAGGGGGGGAGGGAGAAGGGCACCACCGATGGAGAGGGGAGACACCACCTACGGGGAGGGGAGACACCACTATGGGGGAGGGTGCGGCCGAGGGGGTAGGCGTCGCCGAGGGAGGAGACCAAGGCCGAGGGAGGGCACCTCCGATCTAGGGCGAGGGCGCGGCCGAATGGTGAGTACGCCGCCGAGGGAGGAGACCAAGGCCGAGGGAGGGCACCTCTGAGCTAGGGTGAAGGCACGGCCGAGGGGGGAGCTAGGGCGCCGATGTGGGGGGAGGGAGCTAGGGTTGCAATTGATGAGGACATCTCCACAACGAATACAACCAGCTCTAACTCCACTCACTAGGATGAATCTCCACTTCAAGGACCACTCACTCGAGCCCGTGCACGTCAACTAAATTATCAGGTGAAGGCGTTCCTAAGTATTCCAATTAATGATACAATGAATGGGATGCTACTTAATTTTTGTGATGATGTGATTATTCTTAGGAACCATGGGGAAGACCTACAACGCACAAGGGAGTTCGCGTCCAGAGGGAAGAGCAACTTAGAATCAGATTCGGACTCCCAGAGATGGTCAAATTCAAACGGTCATAACTTTTAATCCAGAAGGCTTCTAGAGGTCTACGAGTACAAGAACGAAACCTCTGGTCGTCCTCTTTCAAACCGATCTGAGATCACCTCCAAATTCCTTTCATTCTTATACTCGTAGACAACCAGAGCTTTCGTTCTTGTACTCGTAGACCTCCAGAAGCCTTCTGGATCAAAAGTTATGACCGTTTGAATTTGACCATCTCTGGCAGTCCGAATCTGATTCCATGTTGCTCTTCCCTCCGGACGCGAACTCCCTTGTGCGTTGTAGGTCTTCCTCATTGTCGACGATCGGGATCGCCTGACCGCAAAGGTGAAGAGGGGGTTAGTACAAATGAGGAACCCAAGAAGCGCCTCGCTCAACAATGGTGTGGACGTAGGTTGGTGCGTGGCGTCAGCGAGCAGGGGAAAGCGGATTATACTGGTTCGAGCCCCCACAATGGTAATAGCTCTACGTCCAGTCTTCTCCGGAGGTGGAGGAATTCACTAATTATGAGTACAAAAGGGTGGTTTACAACTCGAGCTTGGGTGCTCTGTTTGTGTTTACTGGTCTACGGCTGGTGCGTCGATGTCCCTGTACACATGCCTTGCGAGGCCTTATATCCTCCCTTATGTTGGCCGTAACGGTCGGGAGAGATTCCCGGGGTAGTGTCTTCGTGCGCATTGAAGGTGGGCTGTAACTTGCTCTGGAAATGCTGCCCACGTCTGCCTTGACACTACTACCCAGGTCTTGGTAACCGTCGAGTAGGTGCACTACTTCGAGCCAAGGTCGAGGTCGAGCGGGGACGGAATCCCCTACCGCCCGAGCTTGAGGTCGTGCAGCCACCAGCGTTGCTTAGGTCTTGGTCGGGGTCCCCTTGCTGCATCGTCATGAGCTAGGGACCCCTGTTGACCGTGCATTGACTTGTCAGAGATTTCCCAGTCCTCGTCACCCATGGTTCCTAAGAATAATCACATCATCACAAAAATTAAGTAGCATCCCATTCATTGTATCATTAATTGGAATACTTAGGAACGCCTTCACCTGATAATTTAGTTGACATGCACGGGCTCGAGTGAGTGGTCCTTGAAGTGGTGGTTCATCCTGGTGAGTGGAGTTAGAGCTGGTTGTATCCGTTGTGGAGATATCCTCATCATCCTCCCCCTCTTGAAATGGAGTCATCCTCGACTCAAGCTCATCTTCATCACCCATGTACGGCTTCAAATCAGCAACATTGAAAGAATTGCTTACACCGTAGTCTGCAGGCAAATCAAGCTTGTATGCATTATCATTTATCTTAGCAATCACTTTAAAAGGACCATTTGGATTTATTAGATTTTCTAAAATTTGAAAATCATCGTAAATTCTAAAACCCTCTTGAGACGAATTGCTACCGCACCCCACACCTCCCTCTTTCTCTCTCGTGTGGTCCACTCTGCACCGTAGCCTAGCCTATCCACCCAACCCTCTCTCTCAAATGCGTGTCCCAGCAACTCACCATGTTGCCTTGTCTACCCACCTGCACTTGACTAGCACCAAATCTGGCCTACGTTGTGGTGACCACTATTCATAACATGCTCGCTGCGGCCATCGCTATTCCCAACGTGCCCACCACGCTACCAAACCCCATGTGTGCTGCCCCATCCCACGCCTCACCAAACCCGTCTGAGCTTCAAAAGTCAAAACCAGACTTCCAGATCTTTCCAGTGATATGGCATATGCATGCTAAAATCATCAAGATTGATTCTGGTATAGCTTCTAATATTCGTATCATCTCCCTTCTAAAATGAGTCATCCTCGACTCATGCTGATTGTTGTTGTGTATGTGGATAGTAATCATCAAAGACTCGACCAAAAATTACAGACTCGATAGTACTAAGTATACAAAAGGACTCAAGATAGGGATACAACTCCAAAAAAATGAAAATCTAATCACCCAGTCGATAGAACCTGAACAGAGAGAACAACAGTTTGGCATTTCAACCAACCCTATCCTATGAGTGTTGAAATCAAATCATTACTAATCTGGAATCGACAACCAAAAAACAAATCAAGCTTGCAAGGATACTAAATGGTAACTAGCTCTCGCCATTGCAATCGGAGCTCCAATACCAAATGATATGGGGGAGTGCCCAATCTTCATGACGTGAAAGTAAGAAAGAGGATAACTAGCTGTAAACAGGCAAGATAATAGTGTAACTTGACAAACGTACTTGAAACCAACCACTGTCTCAATACAACAGCCTGATTTAAGTCATTCACCCAACTACACTAGGAGTTGTCAAACAACCATGCTGGATAAGGATCTTCCATATAGCCATTCCATGGTGGAGAAGACACCATGGTTGCTGATTCTAAAAAATTTCTCATAACAATATTTTTCACAGCTTATAATGGAGAAGTACATGGGATATTTATAGTAGGAACAACCCTCCTAGTCAGGAATAAATGCAAATACTAATTATGGTATGTAGATCATCATATTGGTATGTAACACCAACATATGTTGGTTAGTGTAGCATGATGCTTTGACAGAATGGGCTATTGATATCATTCAACTGGCATTATTACATTTGATTAATGACTATGGAATAAATATTTGGCCATCTAGGTGTGGTGTGATAATCAACATGGGCGGCTAATGATTTAGACTAGGGCGAGTGATATAACTTTGTGGAAAGCTATGTAGGGTGGAATGTGTGTTAGACTATGTTGTACTCTATATAACCTCAGTGTACTGGGAAGTTTCGTCCTAGACAATTAATGACTTAACTTTGTGCACCATATGCTATAATGGGAAAAACCTAGTATAATAAGTTGTCAAGTCTCAATGTTTGAATCCTCTGGTTGTAGGTTAGGCTGTCTATAGAGTGGATGGTGTGGTGTGCTATGTGTCAGCTACATCATGGACTATTCCTGTTCTAAAATCAAACTGCGTACACTTGCACCCATTCATTATGTATCGATATTCATTGTGTAATAAAGGTGTGGGGGTTACAAGGAGGGCCAATTTTTGGGGTAGGGTTTCTTATAGTAATGTGATGATACTCTGGGTCGCATATCCAAGGTAATATGCTTAGGTCATCACTTTGATCATATGTTTTAAAGTAGTAGAACCTCTGCAATATGTGTTTATTATTCAAATAGCTATGTTTGCAGTCATAGACATACTCAGGGATTTCACACAAGGGGTAGCTTTCATAAAATAAAATAGAAAAGGGTGGCTTTATGGATAATTGCTATTGATTGTGTGAAGCTTTGTGAAACTCAACAAAACTTCTTGCTCATGTATTATTGTTTTATTTGTTTAAATTGTGGTTTCAATCTATCTATCGTATTCTTGTATATGTTTCTTTACAGAAAGTAAACCCCGAAGCCATATCCTTTGTTTAAGCCATCCATATAGGTCGTATTGGACGCTTCAAGCCAGCTTCAACTTCTGAAGAGTTAGTAAACCCCCAACCCAAACTACTCAACTTTTAAGCGGCTTTTGGTGTAAGCTAAAAGCCATATATAACTAGCAAACACCATAAGCTGAAAGCTGGCACTACTACAGAAAATGTCATCAAAGACTATTCAAAAACGTCATCATAAACGGTTTTCTGAACCATCTGTAAGCATGTGTTAGTGATATATCATGGGTTCATCGTAGATGGTTTATCAACCATCTGTGAAGACCCTATCACAGATGGTTCTTCATTAAAAACCATTTGTGATAGTATGGTTCCTATCAAGAACCGTTCGTGATAGCCTATAATCACATCATTGAAAAAAAGCTACATTAAAGCATCTCGACCTCCTCTCCTAGCAGTGGATCTCTCATAGGTCGTGTTGAACTTCTCAACCAACTAATTCACTGTGCTGCAAGTCACGAGAAAGTAACATCACTATCAACATTCACACTATCCAGTTTGGGCAAAAAAATATTAAGGATCTAGTTTTAGATGGGCAACATGGTCTAAAGATATACTCTCTGCCACTACAATCATAATAGTTAGATCATTTCATAGAGAAGGAAAACACTCATCTCAATTGTGTGATTTGATATGACAAAGATGAGCTGAGGACTCCCATCGATAACATGCAACTCTTGAAATTACAGAAAGATAATAAAGAAGGAATTAGCAGCATAAAGAGATTGAGAAAGGGAATGATAAAAGAATATTACTATAATGAATGAACTCCAAACTGTTTTCAGTAAGGTGTCTATTCAAAAGACAAAAATCAAGGTTACCCATGTTATACTAGTGGTAGCTAATTTATCGAAAAAGAGTAGTATATAATAATCACATGCATAATTGATGTGCACCTAAAATCAAAGCTCAATATAGTGCATACAAAAACGTTTAAGTTACATATAAATCAATCCATGGTAGAAACAAGGCAAGTCAATTGCAAACATTCAATGATAATCTCAAAGACCATGTGGTGGTCTACCTATATTTGTGATGCGTAATTGACTATAATTGAGCTTGTGGTGAACAAGTTTGAGTTCAATATGAAGAGTTTGTGAACTGGATGGAAATGGTTGTGAACTAGTCAGGACAGTTTGTAAATTGGTTGGGACTGGTGGTGAAAATGTTAGGATAGTTTGTAAACTAGTTGGAACTAGTTGTGAACTAGTTGGGACAGTTTATAAACTGGTTGGGACTAGTTGTGAATTGGTTAGAACTGTCGACGATCGGGATCGCCAACCGCAGAAAATGAAAACGGGGGTTAGTGAGACTTGGGACCCGAGCAGAGCTCTAACTCAACGAAGGAAAGAACACGACGTGCCGAAGGTCGGAGCTAGGCGACAACGAGCGTGACACGAGGGTTTATACTGGTTCGAACCCCTGTGAAGGTAATAGCTCTACTCCAGTTGCCTTGCGGCGATGGACTTTGCTACTGTCGAGTACAGAGGTGTGTTACAGCTCAAGCTCAACAATGGCAGTGTCTAGCGCTCGAGCTCTGATGTCTTGTCCCTCAGGCTATGCACCCATAGCCTTATATCCTCCCTGCCTGTAACGGACTGGAGGTATTCCCGGGTAATGGTCTTCATGCGCATTGAGGGCTGGCGGCAACCGTTCCAGACTTGTCGCGTGCACCTGCTTCACTCCCCACGATCCCACGTCTTGGTAACCGCCAAGGAGACGCACGTTCCGGAATCCAAGGGGACTCCGGCACGAACGAGATCCGACCCGAGCTCAAGGTCGTGCGAAGCCGTGCCCGGGGTCATTCGCGCTCTAGGTCGAGCGCCTCGGCATACGCCCAGGTCGTGGTCGGGGCCTCCCGAGCTCGGGGGCCCGCTAACCGTGCGCTGACCGGTCATGGGACGCCCAGCCCTCGTCAAGAACAGTTTGTGAACTAGTTGAGAAAGATTGTAAACTAGTCGGAACAAATTGTGTATTATTTTGGCTATGTGTTTGATTGCATATGTTGTTTCCAAAAAGAAAGATCCTCGTAGATTGTGTTCATGTTTGTTTGAAGGGTTCTCCATTGGTGTGTTCTCACTTGCCGTGATACGTGGGATGTCATCTAAGATCATCCTGATCATCAATTTCTATGCGCAAGCTAAGGGTGAAGTTTGTGTTTTTGACCAGGTTTTGGTACAACATCATTTAAACTAAAAAAGTCAAAACTTTGATATCAATCCTTGCGATTGAAGGTAGAATAGGTTCCTAATAGCTATAACAAGGTGCACACTAAGTTTCATGGGTTTTGGATCCGATCAAAAGTTACGTCGATTCTTGTTTTTAGATCGTGTTGATTTTACTATTCACCTAAACACTGTTTGTCCAATCAGTGTGCTATTTACTATTCATCCAACCAGTTTGCTATGTACTGTTTATACAATTAGTGTAGTTTTCTTTATTTATGTAAGCATTGTTCTTTCGAAGTCCTAGTCAGGGTATTGTTTATCTAACCACTTGTTTGGATTGTATAATCATTCAATCTGGTCTCTTGGCGGTTTGATTTTAAGGGAAAAATTTTTATTTCTGATCATTCACCACCCTTTTGATTGCCTTTTTGGTCCATCAATTCAAATCAGAGCTCTGTTTTACTCTTCCGTAGATCTTAACCAGTGTCAATAGCCAGAGCAACGGACAAGTATTCCACCATGCCTTCTTTCTTTTTCTGGAGTTGATTTCCCTTTCTTATAGTCAAGAATGGAGTTGTACATCACTGACTAGGGCTCCCTGATTTGGCAAAAGGTGAAGCTTCCATGTGAGGTTTTTGCTGATGAGAACGTCACTACCGGCAATATGGCTGATGTTGAGGCAAACGTTAAGGAGAGGAACATCCTAATACAGGACCTTAGCCGTAGTGAGTACAACAGGATCTCTCACATACGATCTACCCACCAGATCTGGGTGACACTAGAAGCTTACCATGAGGGTAACACCTAGATCAAGACAGTGAGACATGATCAATGCAAGTGTGACTAAAACAAAATTGAACAGCAGCCATATTGCCGGTAGTGATGTTCTTGAGTGATCTCTGTGCAATTGGTTGCACATACTCTAACTCGAAGAATGCTCGACACTTTTTGACCGCACTTGATCTTCAAGTTTGGGAGATGAAGGTGACCAATCAAGAGTACTACAGTTTTATTGAACTTGACTCTTGACAAGTTTTATTCTCGACTCAAGACTCATGAGATCGATGTCGTCTTTGAGGAGTTTGGCTTAGAGTATCAGTTTTCCTCTCTATATGTCCCTTAGCAAAATAGCGTGGTGGAATGAAAAAACAAGGCCTGGTTGAGATGGTCAGGATGATGCTAGACGAGTACAATACTCCTAGGAAGTTTTAGAGTGAGGCTACAGCTACTACTTACCATATGTCAAATTGAGTATTCTTGAGAGCACATTTGCACCGCACTTCTTACGAGTTGAGGTATGGGCGAAAGCCCAGTGTTTCTCATTTTCGGGTGTTTGGCTGCAAATGTTTTGTTTTGAAGTCTGGGAATCTAGACAAGTTTGTGTCTCAATCTTCTGATGGCATGTTTCTACATTACTTGACTTCTTCTCGTGGGTATAGAGTCTGGTGTTGTGAGGAGAATTAGATAAACGAGACCTGTGATGTGACATTTAATGAGGCTAGTCAAGGAGCTAAACCTGACATATCAGGCTTTTCTTCTCTCTCCAAGACCCTTTTGTAGAGGATGAGACTGATGGAGATGATGATATTCCATCTGATCCAGTCCCCTCTACGACTCAGTGACCTCCTGTTTCCATTTATGCACCTCAGGGGGGACCAGCCCTTACATTCGGACTATCCTTCAGTGAGTGGCTCTAATCTTGTCTCTTCTGTTCATGAGGTAGAGGCCACTTCTGCTTCTTGACCTTCCCGCCATATTCAGAGGCGTCATCCACTTAATCAGATCATTGGTAATCTGTTTGAGCATGTCACAGGCTCAAAAATAGGCTTGTCTAGTTTCTCCCTCCACTCTACCTTTGTTGCCACATTTGAGCCGATGGATAGTTCTCATGCATTATCCGATGAGTCTTGGATTAAAGCTACACATGAGGAACTTGAGAATTTCAAGAGGAATAAGATTTGGCAGCTTGTCAAGCCCCATCTGGCCATATTGTCGTTGGGACCAAGTGTGTGTTCAAGAACAAGTAGAGTGAGGATGGGATTGTCATTAGGAACAAGACTAGGCTAGTTGCATAAGGTTTTCCTCAGGTTGAGGGTCTTGACTTTGAAGAGACATTTGCCCCTGTAGCTAGACTAGAGGCAATTAGGATCATGCTTGGATTTTCAGCATCCAAGAGTTTCAAGCTTTATGAGATGGATGTCAAGAGTGCATTCCGTAATGTGTATATTGAGGAATAGGTTCATCTCAGATAGCCTCCAAGATTTGAGAACCCCAAGTAGCCAAACTATGTCTTCAAGCATTCTAAAGTCTCGTATTGAATTAAGCAGGCTCCTAGAGTTTGGTATGAGAGGCTTAAGTTCTATCTTCTTAGTCATAGTTTTGATATTGGTAAAGTAGACAAAACTATGTTCATCAAACACTAGGATTCTTATTTTCTTATTGTCTAAATTTATGTAGATGATATCATCTTTAGTTTCTCATCGCACTCTCTTGTATCTCAGTTTTCGTATGTGATGAGCACAGAACTCGAGATAAGCATGACGGATGAGTTGAGTTACTTCCTGAGCTTCCAGTTCGAGCATACTATAGAGAGCATTTTCATGTATCAAGGAAAGTATACTTGAGAGCTCCTGAGATGCTTCGACATGTCTGATGGGAAGCTAGTGATGACTCCTAAGTGATAAGGACATAGCTACGTCGAATACACTCATGGCACCAATGACAAATGATCAATAAATTCCTCCTAGTGATCAGCAACATTCGACCCACATATAAGTACGAATTACCCAAGCTCGTGCGCGAGAACAAAATTATCAGGTAAATTCGTTTCTTGGGTTTGCATAATGTCTCTTTGGAAAACAGACCTCTACCTTTTAATATTCTCATATTTAGGAACACTGGCTCGGATCTGCAAGAGAGTTTTAGTTCGCCAACACAAGTCATGAGGTAAGGTGGGATACATGATAGGTTCCAACTCATCCTTCAAAGACCAGTCTGATATTAAATGTGCATAAAGAATGCAAACGGAGTCTGTTAGGTGTGTGAGAGTACTTGATTAAAAGCATATCTCATACACTTTACAATGGATCGAATCTCAGCATCAAATTCTTTCCGACTTGGAAGATATCATCGAAAAAGTCCAATGTCCAGAAATAGTCTTAAATGTCTTAGGTGTTGTGCCACCATTATTTTGGGCTGAGTTCCCATGTAATCAAAGTGGTGCGAGTCCACCTCCTTGCAACTATCTCCTTGGTTTAATAGTGGACAAGCTTCCTTTTTCTCTTAGGTTTTTGTTTACAATACTTGCCTCATGTGTAGAACTTAATCTTTGTTCTCCTAACTCGGCTAGAGCAGCAGCAAACAAGTTACGAAACCTCAATGTGAGTGTGTGCTTCATCCTGGTTCTTGCTAGTTCTTCGATTGCTTGCAAGAATATACCTTCATGGTGAAGTCATCCTTGTTCTTGGCACGGTTGATAATAACGAGCAATGTAGTTTGGCGATCGTGGGCACTTATTGTCATGGCCCCAAATTCGAATTCGTCTTCTGCGGCGAACATTAGCGCCAACTGAGTTTTGGCCGCATTTGAGATCAATTTCCGACTTCAGTCAAGGTTCTAAACTGCCACTTAGAAGTATTTCCAAACTTAGCAAAAATTAAGAGCTTAACAATTTTAGGACTTAGCCATTCTCATTTTTGTCACTAGTGGGGTCAAGTGAGCAATGCACAAAAGATTTGAGCGCAGCCAAACCAAATCAACACATCATTTTTACTGCCTCCTCACCCAAAATCGAACCAGCCCTTTTTTTTTCCATTCCCAGCCGCACCCCCCCCCCCGTCTTTTTCTTCTCCAAGCCACTTCCTCTGGCTGCCTTCTCCAGCACTTCTCCCCTTTTGTGGTGCCTCCTCCAGCAGCACTTCTCCTTGGTGGTGGCCTCCATCACCCTCCAGCAAATCCACAAGGCAGCAGCTCCTCCTCCCAGCCGGCCTCCTTCCCCTTGTGCAGCCTCTTCTCTCCTCCTCCACTCCATGAGGTAAGGCTCCCTAGGGTTTAGGTTTGGATGGGTTATTTCCTGGTCTTGGGTGCTGCCATGATGTATTGGGGGCTTAGATGAGTGGAGAATCAAGGTTTGAATGGGGAATAACCAATCTAGGGTTTGGAGCAAGTTCTGAATTTTCGAGCAGAATTTTTAGCTACTGTTTCGGGCTGAATTGAGAAAATTATGAGCATCTCCTGCTAGGTTGGCTGTAGAGAAAGTTGTGGGTAATCAAATTATCTTTCATTTCCAACTGGAATCACCTCATTTCGTTAATCCAGCTGAAAGTTATGTCTATTTTAGTGCATGCTGCTCTGAAAGTGCTGATATGGTGTAGCTGAAACTTGTGGTGCGAATTAAAAATTGTTAGAGGCTGAATTAGAAATTAATTTTGCCTGAGAAGTTTTAGGAAATTTCATGTAGATTATAAAAATGTCATCCTTTACTCAATTCCATTAAGTATAGCAATTTATATGTTGAATTTTGTGCATGCTGTCTGAAACTTTGAAAATACTGAACTCTGAAAACTGCCCTCTGTTGCTGGCTGAACTGGGAGTTACCTGGGTAGAATCTGAGTGATTGGCCAAAGCTAATTTGTAGGTCTATGCCTTATGGTCGTGTAGGCTCTGAGTTTGCTCAATTTGGCTATGGGATCAAAAAGTTATGGTCATTTGTATACATGCTGTCCTGAAACCGGTGTTTCTGAAAATTCAGACTTTGAGACTAAAGTTCAGAGTTTAATTGCAAACTTTAAATTTATATTCTGAATGTCATGATGCATGGTAATGTTAGATCACCCTTTTGTGGTCTTTTCGAGTCCAAGAAGACATTTTTTGGGTTAGCCAAATAAAAGTTATGCCCGTTTAGAGGTATATGCATGTTATTTTCAGATTTTGGCTTTAGAGTAGAAGTGGAGTCTTGCAATTGCATTTTCATTCTTCAATTGAGATGAATATTTGCACTTTTGGATTTGTCTTGAGGATGCATTTAGTATTTTCATTTCATATGCATCGCATGCATCTCATTTTTTTTTCATGCATTGATATCGTGTAGAGAGCGAGATCGCGGTGGGTGACGCGGCTGCAACCGAGGGTGTTACCGGAGAGCCGGCTATTATTGAAAATCTAGCAGAAGCTCAAGGCAAGCACCTAAGCATGTTTAACCTTATACGATTGTATTTTAGCGAATAATTTGCTTATTGGATGATTATGTCTTGCATTAGGAATTGAAATGTGGGATAGGATTAGAACCTACTTGTTGCACATACACTCATTGATAATTGTTGAATGCCTTCCTTGGAGCTAGTATATGGGTAATTACATTGTGTCCATGCTTAGTTTTGCTTAGATGTCGGGTATGGGCCAAGTGGGGGATGGTTCCCTCATTTGAGAATAATTATTTCACACTATTGGGTTGTAAATGGAAATGGTTATGTTTGAAATGTAAAATTGAGACCGGCGAGAGGGTTGGATCATTTGAGTGTGGAGACTCAAATGTTGTAGTCTCGCCTGTGTTGGTTAAGGTCCGATCCGTTGTTTGCCATGTTGATCGGGCACCCTTGTTGATCGTGATGCCCGATATAATGGTACGGTAAGCCACCCTTTCATGGCATACTACTCGATGGGTCATGCCCTCATGCGATTGGACGTGGTTGAGGGCGAGGCCTAGGTCTCTCTCGAGGGCTAAGCGAGGCTTGAGCCGCTCGAGGGAGGTTGCTAGGTGCTCGGGCCGCATGAGGATGGTTCAACGAGTAGATATGGATGGGAGGAGGGTTGACATGAGGTTCCTTGTGGCACATGTCGTGCGATTGATGATCCCCTGCAGGGTGAATAAGCGATTCGAATTGCCGCGCTCTCGGATATGAGCACGCTTGTATCATCCGACATTTCAACGTAGTAACAACTTAAACTTGAAACTAGTTGGTATATTTGATGTTGATGCTTGTTTCATGTTATTATTTACTCTCTTTAATGCTTAAATTCAGATTTCACTCTAGTAGTAGGTGCTGTCCATAAATGCTATAAAACTTGTAAATTGAGTAGATGAATGTGATTATGCAACAAAGTTAAGCTTTCATGCACTTTTACCTTAAGCTTATTCCTTGCTACATCCAAATGCATATTCTTTCGAGTCGGTCATATATGGACCACGGGTAAGTCTTGCGAGTGCCTTCTGTACTCATGCTTCTGCTTTGTGGTTTTCAGGTGAGGACACCGGCGGGTGTGAGTTCTGCCCGTTTTGCTTCTCGGTGGTCGGGCGGGACACCGAATAGCAGCTAGGCTCGACGTTGCAAACGCCCGGAAGTGTTCAAGGGCAGGACACTTCCGGAGATGTCTTACTTTTGGTTTAATATGTTGGTTGTGAGCTCATTTTGTTGTATAGCTAGCCTTCTAATCTATGTCTAGTCCTTGTTTAAATACTTGCCTGTTTCCATGTTGAACCTTGTTGTAAGACCATGCTTAACTCATGTTTAGGATGCTACTTCTATCCATGCTGATCCTTATGCTATGGTTGTTGTTGTTATGCTATACTTGATTAATTGTTTCTTCTGTCTGCTGTGTGGATGTTCGTACTTCTAGGGGCGCCATGCCGAAATTTTGTAGATTTTCTGAGTCTAGGTTGGCTCTTGTGTGGTTGTCTGCTTTGTCTTTGTGCCTTGGTTTTAGTCGTTGTTGTGCTTCCGCGTTGCGTGTCTGGTAGTAAAGTTTTGGGTTCGTTGCCCCCTTTATGTGCATTGGTTTGATATGGCAATGGAAACCGTATGCTTGGCGATCTGGGCGAAGTTTCGGGTTGCATACCGGGGGAATACCGGGATTGTTGTCGAGTTATTCGAATGGAATCGTTGTTGTCCTAATTGGGCTTGGGTGTTAGCACTGTGAGCACCATCGGTGATCCGTTGCTAACCTCCAAATCCGATAAGGGTGACCGGACATTCAAATAACCCGAGGACGGTCTGGGCGGCTCCTCACAAGCTGGTATCAGAGCAAGGTGCATAAAGACGAACCGTAAACTTGACGACCACTTAGGTGATTAATCTACTAGGTAGCACTTAGCGCTATATTACCCGCCCTATGTATATAATTAAGTTGTGCAGGTTGAATGGTGAGCGTGGGAGAAACGATTACGTTGGAACCGTGCATTTCATACCATGCATGCATTTCTTGCCATGTCCATCTTGCATCATGATTTATGCTTTTATGTATGTTGGACTTGTAGAATTCCTTGTCTTGTATTGTTGTCTAGATCATGTTTAAATTCGGATTTTTAACTAAGTCTAAGAGCCCATCCCTTCCATGTGGAGTCTAACTCTTGTCGTCTGACCTTGGTTGACGACAGAATGAGGACCCGCGGAGGTGCGGGAAGTGATGAGGCTGCGGGGCGATCGCAGCCCCACGATGGTGATCTGCCTCCTCCTCCCAACCTCTTGGATGTGTTGCTGAGGTCGGAGCAGAATCAGCAAACAACCAACCGAATCCTTGAGATGCTTGTTCAGAATCAGGCTCCTAGAGGTGGCCGCGAAGGGCGAGACCGACCCAATGGTTATCTGGATTTCCTGCATACACAGCCACCTACCTTCTCTCGCCCGCGAGCCACTTGAGGCGAGCGATTGGTTGCGCATAATTGAGCAAAAGTTTGCTCTCATTCACTGTGGAGATCATGAGAAGGCTCTATTTGTCGCTCAACAACTTCGAGGGCCTGCCGGTGCTTGATGGGCCAATTTCTGGTCATGCAACTGCCGGTCATCAGTGTCATGGGCGAGTTCTCGTGAGGCCTTTCGGCATATCATATTCAGGGGCTCATGGATATCAAGAGGCAGGAGTTCCTCTCCCTCAAGCAGTTGAGCAAGTCCGTGATGGACTATTCTCGCGAGTTCAACTATCTCGCTCAATATGCACCAGAAGAGGTGAACATGCACTCGAAAAAAGCAAGACCGCTTCATGAGTGGATCGTCACCAAGATGCAAGACAAGCTCTCGATGTGTGACTTCCCTGATTTTAATGCTTTGGTGAGTCGGGCGATCACAGTGGAGCACAAGATGAAGAACCACCAGGAAGAAAAGAAGCGAAAGCGGGGGGTACAGCAGTTGTCTGCAGGTGGCAGTTCACAGCGTGCTCGAGCTGTCTCCCTTCCTCCACTTCGAGCACCTGCTCCTGCACCTCCCCTACAGTCGGGGATGGCCCGACCTCCCGTTGTTGCTCCCCGTCCCCCACACCACAATGGGAGTGAGAGTGGGGGCGAATTCAGTCGAGCCCGTGCTATAATTGTGGGCGTGGGACACTTCATCAGGGATTGTCCTTTTCCAAAGCGGGACAACAACTTTAATGCTCCAAAGCCTCAAGGCACTACCGCACCACCTCCACGTCCCAACGGGAAGGCACCTCAAGCTTCAAAGAATGGCCGAGTCAACTACACCGATGCCGAAGAAATTCCAGAGGGCGACACTGTGTTGACGGGTATGTTATGCATTAATGGGCATGCTGCTAGGGTTTTATTTGACTCAGGGGCTTCTCATTCTTTTATTCGCAAGGATTTTGCTATGCACCATCAAATGAGAGTGAGCTGTAGCAACACCTCATTCCTCATTGAAGCACCGGGTTCAAAAATGGTCGCTAATCAAGTAATTCAAGAAGCATCTGTGCTGATCCAAGGGGTTCCGTTCCTTGTCAACTTGTTGCTCCTCGATCTTCGTGGGATGGATGTTATCCTGGGCATGAATTGGTTAACACGGCAGCAAGCCGTCCTATATTGCTCTCATCGCTCCATCTCGCTCAAGGGACCGATGGGCGACAGGTTAACTCTACTTCTTGATGGTGGCAAGGCCATTCTTTGCTCCTTGAATGGTGCTGAAATTGAGGAGTTAGAGTCCATTCCCGTGGTTTCTGAATACCCGGATGTGTTCCCAGCGGAATTGCCGGGGATGCCGCCCGATCGGGATATTGAGTTCGTAGTTGAACTTCAGCCCGGGGCCGCTCCAGTTTCCAAGCGGCCGTACCGAATGCCACCCGATGAATTGGCCGAATTGAAGAAGCAACTGAAGGAACTGATGGACAAGGGATTCATTCGTTCGAGCTCCTCACCTTGGGGCTGCTCGGCTATCTTCGTGACCAAGAAAGACGGTTCTCTTCGCCTATGTGTTGATTATCGTCCTTTGAACGCAGTCACCATAAAGAACAAGTACCCTCTTCCCCGAATTGACATCCTCTTTGATCAACTTGCTGGTGCACGGGTGTTCTCCAAGATTGATTTGAGGCTCAGGTATCATCAAATCAAGATTCGAGCCGAAGATATCCCGAAGACGGCATTCTCCACTCGTTATGGCCTATATGAGTATACCGTCATGTCGTTCGGTTTGACGAATGCACCGGCATACTTCATGTACCTTATGAACTCTATCTTCATGGAGGAACTTGACTCCTTCGTGGTCATCTTCATTGACGATATCCTCATCTACTCAGCAAATGTAGAAGAGCATGCCAAGCATCTTCGCATTGTTCTTGAGAGACTCCGAGAACATCGCCTTTATGCGAAATTCAGCAAGTGTGAGTTTTGGCTGAAGGAGGTATCTTTCTTGGGACATGTCCTCTCCGAGCAAGGTGTTGCTGTCGATCCAAGCAAAGTGCAAGAGGTTCTCGAGTGGGAACAGCCCAAAACTATCACGGAGATCCGTAGTTTCCTTGGGCTTGCCGGCTATTATCGCCGATTCATTCAAGACTTCTCGAAGATTGCCAAACCTATGACCGAGCTACTCAAGAAGGGTGTTGCATTTAAATGGTCAACGGGTTGTGAGCAAGCATTTCGGACCTTGAAACAGCGCCTTACTACAGCTCCTGTCCTCACGCAACCTGATATTCACAAGCCATTCGATGTTTATTGCGATGCGTCAGGTATCGGACTTGGCTGTGTGCTTATGCAAGAAAGCCGAGTTATCGCCACGCTGCGTCTCGGCAATTGAAACGACATGAAGAGCACTATCCAACTCATGATTTAGAGCTTGCCGCTGTGGTTCACGCTATAAAAATTTGGCGCCACTACCTTCTTGGGAACAAGTGCAACATCTATACTTGATCACAATCTCAAGTACATCTTCACTCAGCAGATTTGAATATGAGGCAAAGAAGGTGGCTTGAACTGATCAAGGACTACAATTTGGAAGTGCATTACCACCCGGGAAAGCTAATGTGGTGGCTGACGCATTGAGTCGCAAGGCCCGATGCAATTGCCTCACTCTTCAACCCCAAAGTACCACTATCTGTGCAGAATTGCAGAAACTCGACATAGAAATGGTTGAAGAAGGGTTCTTGGCCAACCTAGAGTTGAAGTCCACGCTGCTGGATCACATTAGAGAGGCACAAAAGAAGGACAAGGGTGTTGCCCGAATATGTGACAAGTTGAATTCCGGCCAAGCAACTTGTTTTCATCTTGATGATTGTGGAACTTTATGGTTCGGCAAGCGCCTAGTCGTCCCTAAAGATCAAGAGTTGAGAAGGAAGATTCTCGATGAAGCCCACAACTCCTTGCTCACAATTCATCCGGGTAGCAACAAAATGTATCAAGACTTGAAGCAACAGTTTTGGTGGACTCGTATGAAGCGCGAGATTGCTCGCTATGTGTCCGAGTGTGATGTTTGCCAACGGGTGAAGGCTGAACATCTCAGGCCAGCTGGCACTCTTCAGCCGCTGCCCATTCCAAGTTGGAAGTGGGAAGAGATTGGCATGGATTTCATCACCGGCCTACCGACGACTTCTTCAGGTCACGACTCGATATGGGTTATAGTCGACCGGTTGACAAAGTCCGCACATTTCCTAGCCGTTCGCACCACTTATCAAGCCAAGAGGTATGCGGAATTGTACATATCTCGGATTGTATGTCTTCATGGAGTACCAAGGCGGATAGTTTCCGATCGGGGGTCTCAGTTTGTTTCTCGATTCGGAGAAGTCGCACGAGGCATTGGGCACCAAGTCGCTTCCTGACTCGGCATATCATCCACAAACCGACGGCCAGCCGAGAGGGTCAATCGATCCTTGAGGACATGTTGAGGGCTTGTGTTACGTCTTATGGGAAGAAATGGGATGAATGTCTTCCATATGCTGAGTTTGCTTACAACAACAACTACCAAACCAGATCAAAATGTCTCCTTGAAGCACTCTATGGTCGCATTTGTCGCGCACTCGAACTGGTCCGAGAGTGGAGAACGTTCACTCTTTGGGCCTGAACTGGTCATGATGGCAGAAGAGAAGGTAAAGACCATACAAGAAAACTTGAGGATAGCACGATCACGACAAAAGAGCTATGCTGATCGTCGTAGAAGATCTCTCTCTTTCAACATTGGTGATTATGTCTATCTGAAGGTATCTCCCCTCCGGGGCACTCATCGTTTCGGGGTTAAAGGAAAGCTGGCACCTCGCTACGTAGGGCCGTTCAAGATCCTTGGAAAGCGCGGCCAAGTAGCATATCAGCTAGAGCTTCCTCCTTCGCTCGGAATGGTTCACGACGTGTTCCACGTCTCCCAGCTGAAGAAGTGTCTCCGTACTACGTTCGAGTCTCTTGAGGTGGAAGACCTCGGAGTCGCGCCTGAACCGGATCTGTCTTATGCGGAGCATCCTATCCGGGTTCTGGGAGAATCGGAGCGCAGAACACGACGAAGAACTCTCAAGTTCTATAAAGTACAGTGGAGTAATCACACGGAGGACGAAGCAACTTGGGAGCCCGAGGATCGTCTGAAGAACGAGTATCCCGAATTCTTCCAAGACATGTGAGTATTACTCGCCGATCCTTCAGCTTTTCCCTCTGTAGTTGTCTTCCTAACTGTACGCTCGTTTCTGAATCTCGGGGCGAGATTCCCCTAAGGGGGGAGGATTTGTCATGGCCCCAAATTCGAATTGTCTTCTCTGGCGAACATTAGCGCCAACCGAGTTTTGGTCGCATTTGAGATCAATTTCGACTTGATCAAGGTTCTAAACTGCCACTTAGAAGTATTTCCAAACTTAGCAAAAATTAAGAGCTTAACAATTTTAGGACTTAGCCATTCTCATTTTTGTCACTAGTGGGGTCAAGTGAGCAATGCACAAAAGATTTGAGCGCAGCCAAACCAAATCAGCACATCATTTTCTTGCCTCCTCACCCAAAACCGAACCAGCCCTTTTTTTCCATTCCCAGCCGCACCCCCCTCTTTTTCTTCTCCAAGCCACTTCCTCTGGCTGCCTTCTCCAGCACTTCTCCCTTTGTGGCGCCTCCTCCAGCACTTCTCCTTGGTGGTGGCCTCCATCACCCTCCAGCAAATCCACAAGGCAGCAGCTCCTCCTCCCAGCCGGCCTCCTTCCCCTTGTGCAGCCTCTTCTCTCCTCCTCCACTCCATGAGGTAAGGCTCCCTAGGGTTTAGGTTTTGATGGGTTATTTCCTGGTCTTGGGTGCTGCCATGATGTATTGGGGGCTTAGATGAGTGGAGAATCAAGGTTTGAATGGGGAATAACCAATCTAGGGTTTGGAGCAAGTTCTGAATTTTCGAGCAGAATTTTTAGCTACTGTTTCGGGCTGATTTGAGAAAATTCTGAGCATCTCCTGCTAGGTTCGCTGTAGAGAAAGTTGTGGGTAATCAAATTATCTTTCATTTCCAACTGGAATCACCTCATTTCGTTAATCCAGCTGAAAGTTATGTCTATTTTAGTGCATGCTGCTCTGAAAGTGCTGATATGGTGTAGCTGAAACTTGTGGTGCGAATTAAAAATTGTTAGAAGCTGAATTAGAAATTAATTTTGCCTGAGAAGTTTTAGGAAATTTCATGTAGATTATAAAAATGTCATCCTTTACTCAATTCTATTAAGTATAGCAATTTATATGTTGAATTTTGTGCATGCTGTCTGAAACTTTGAAAATACTGAACTCTGAAAACTGCCCTCTGTTGCTGGCTGAACTGGGAGTTACCTGGATAGAATCTGATTGATTGGCTAAAGCTAATTTGTAGGTCTATGCCTTATGGTCGTGTAGGCTCTGAGTTTGCTCAATTTGGCTATGGGATCAAAAAGTTATGGTCATTTGTATACATGCTGTCCTGAAACCGGTGTTTCTGAAAATTCAGACTTTGAGACTAAAGTTCAGAGTTTAATTGCAAACTTTAAATTTATATTCTGAATGTTATGATGCATGGTAATGTTAGATCACCCTTTTATGGTCTTTTCGAGTCCAAGAAGTCATTTTTTGGGTTAGCCAAATAAAAGTTATGCCCGTTTAGAGGTATATGCATGTTATTTTCAGATTTTGGCTTTAGAGTAGAAGTGGAGTCTTGCAATTGCATTTTCATTCTTCAATTGAGATGAATGTTTGCACTTTTGGATTTGTCTTGAGGATGCATTTAGTATTTTCATTTCATATGCATCGCATGCATCTCATTTTTTTCATGCATTGATATCGTAGAGAGCAAGCTCATGGTGGGTGTGCGCGTACGCAACCGAGGGTGTTCTTGGAGAGCCGCAATTATTGAAAATCTAGCGAAGCTCAAGGCAAGCACCTAAGCATGTTTAACCTTATACGATTGTATTTTAGCGAATAATTTGCTTATTGGATGATTATGTCTTGTATTAGGAATTGAAATGTGGGATAGGATTAGAACCTACTTGTTGCACATACACTCATTGATAATTGTTGAATGCCTTCCTTGGAGCTAGTATATGGGTAATTACATTGTGTCCATGCTTAGTTTTGCTTAGATGTCGGGTATGGGCCAAGTGGGGGATGGTTCCCTCATTTGAGAATAATTATTTCACACTATTGGGTTGTAAATGGAAATGGTTATGTTTGAAATGTAAAATTGAGATCAAGCGAGGGTTGGATCATTTGAGTGTGGAGACTCAAATGTTGTAGTCTCGCCTGTGTTGGTTAAGGTCCGATCCGTTGTTTGCCATGTTGATCGAGCACCCCTTGTTGATCGCATGCCCGATATAATGGTACGGTAAGCCACCCTTTCATGGCATACTACTCGATGGGTCATGCCCTCATGCGATTGGACGTGGTTGAGGGCGAGGCCTAGGTCTCTCTCGAGGGCTAAGCGAGGCTTGAGCCGCTCGAGGGAGGTTGCTAGGTGCTCGGGCCGCATGAGGATGGTTCAACGAGTAGATATAGATGGGAGGAGGGTTGACATAAGGTTCCTTGTGGCACATGTCGTGCGATTGATGATCCCCTGCAGGGTGAATAAGCGATTCGAATTGCCGCGCTCTCGGATATGAGCACGCTTGTATCATCCGACATTTGAACGTAGTAACAACTTAAACTTGAAACTAGTTGGTATATTTGATGTTGATGCTTGTTTCATGTTATTATTTACTCTCTTTAATGCTTAAATTCAGATTTCACTCTATTAGTAGGTGCTGTCCATAAATGCTATAAAACTTGTAAATTGAGTAGATGAATGTGATTGTGCAACAAAGTTAAGCTTTCATGCACTTTTACCTTAAGCTTATTCCTTGCTACATCCAAATGCATATTCTTTCGAGTCGGTCATATATGGACCACGGGTAAGTCTTGCGAGTGCCTTCAGACTCATGCTTCGCTTTGTGGTTTTCAGTGAGGACACCGGCGGTGTGAGTTCTGCCTTTTGCTTCTCGGTGGTCGGGCGGGATACCGAATAGCAGCTAGGCTCGACGTTACAAACGCCTCTAAGTGTTCAAGGCGCAGACACTTCCTGAGATGTCTTACTTTTGGTTTAATATGTTGGTTGTGAGCTCATTTTGTTGTATAGCTAGCCTTCTAATCTATGTCTAGTCCTTGTTTAAATACTTGCCTGTTTCCATGTAGAACCTTGTTGTAAGACCATGATTAATTGTTTCTTCTATCTGCTGTGTGGATGTTCGTACTTCTAGGGGCGTCATGCCGAAATTTTGTAGATTTTTTGAGTCTAGGTTGGCTCTTGTGTGGTTGTCTGGTTTGTCTTTGTGCCTTGGTTTTAGTCGTTGTTGTGCTTCCGCGTTGCGTGTCTGGTAGTAAAGTTTTGGGTTCGTTGCCCCCTTTATGTGCATTGGTTTGATATGGCAATGGAAACCGGTATGCGAGGCGATCCTGGGCGAGTTTCGGGTTGCATACCGGGGGAATACCGGGATTGTTGTCGAGTTATTCGAATGGAATCGTTGTTGTGCTAATTGGGCTTGGGTGTTAGCACTGTGAGCACCATCGGTGATCCGTTGCTAACCTCCAAATCCGATAAGGGTGACCGGACATTCAAATAACCCGAGGACGGTCTGGGCGGCTCCTCACACTTATCCTAAGGTGTGGTTCATTGCTAGATTGCCAAATTCATCCTCCGTCAAATCGAAGTTACCCCCTCACAAGAAGATCGGGCTGTCTTGTGTGCATCACTATGGCCACCACTACTATTCTCAAGCTAGATGCTGATGGTGAGCTAGTTGATAAGAAGAAGTTCCAAGCATGATTAGCTCCCTGTTATACCTCATTGCCTCGAGGCTGGACATATATTTTGCTATGTGTTTGTGTGCTTGATTTCAGACTTTTCCTCGCATCTCTTGATGAGGACATCACCACTATGGATACGTCCACACCAAGTTGGACCAACTCTATCATGTCACCCATGGGCCAACAAGACGGAGATATCAAATCCATCACGTTTTGGAATCCAATTCGGCCTCCCGAAACAGCCTGAAGTAAAACGACCATAACTTTTGGTTTCAGATGTTTCTGGAGGACCATGAGTACACGTTTGAAATATATCGGAGTCTAATTTCCAACAGATCTGGCCTCACCTCAAAACTCCTTCAGATGCGCCCGAAAACTACTAAAAACCAAACGTCACTTTTCTAGTCTGAATTGACATGGGCCTTGGGCCTTGTAATTTGAGTTGTAGTCGGCCTCCAACTATTTTGGTAGTGTTTCCACGCCCCCTCTCCTCCTTAAATAAGCAGCCACACCCTCATCTAGGGTTTGGTTGGGTTTTATTTTATTAGTTTAGCCAAGAGCAAACTTTAAGTCTTCGAGTTGTGTTGGATAGCCACCTTGTCAAGATCTTCAATAGAACCCCACCCTTGTTTTTACCTTCATTCATTCATATTCACAATTTCATATTGTTTTACCATTGTTCATGCTTGTTCTTTGGTTGTAAGCAGGAATTGAACCTCGTGTTCAGGTTGATCGTGCCAACGGCAAGATCAATAACCCTCTGGAGTTGGTTTAGCGATTGCTAAGGCGCATCGTCGTCATACGTTGTAGTCGGATCGTCAAAGTCAATTCATCCAAATCGAAGTTATCACTCGCATCAAAAGATCAGGACACACAAAGTCACATCAGGTGGTATCAGAGCGCCAAGTTGCTCGGTGAGAGATTTAGTACCCTAGATTAGTTTTTGTTTTCTATCCAAAATCAAAAATCCTTCACAAAAATTCAACCTTTAGATTCAATCTGGTATTTTAGTGTGTTTTGTTAGGTTTTGATCCATTAGAGTCCATGTTTTAGTTGCTGATCATTTTTCCTTCGCGTAGTTTTTATTTCAATATGTCCAGTTCTTTGTTTTGTTCATATCTTTCGCATACGAGCTCCGATTCAAGTGTTTTTGCACTTCCCTAAAACCTTGGGACAAGCTCCACAAAAACCTAGTTGGGCATGAAATCTAATTCCATTTGAAAGGCTGTTTAATCTAGACATCAAATTCGGGAAGCAAGTTGCAATTGCAATCCAGGTCGGTTCAGTATTTTGATAATAACTTTCACATCTCAACTCTGATTGAGAAGTTTTTCTACTTTCATGAATCCTTGAACAGTTCTCTACAAAAATGTTTTGGGGTGTCCTTTGTGATTCGGACTCCTTTAAACCGAATTTGACTCGGATTCGGATTTGGTCAGATCAGCTGAATTTTGTTAAATCTTTGCACCTTAGTGTTTTGGCCATAACTTCTACATACGAGCTCCAAATTGTGTGTTTGAATACTTGTTTTAAATCCAAGAATAGTACCATCAATTTGTTACATGGTGAGCAAGCTTGATTCGGTCATTTTCATGCCTTAAATTGCAGTGACAACCTTACTGCATAGTTCTGGCCGAATTTGGGTTTCTTTCTTCAATTTGTGTTTTAGCTTTGTTCCTTTGAGTTGGTTGAGTCCAATAGCATCTACAACCATAAAATTCCAAAATATCAGTGCACATACCTTTGGGAACCAATTCATCCTTTGCGAATACTTTGATCCCAATTGAGACTATCGATTTGAAATTGCTTCGGGCTGCTCCTTTTGATACATTGCACTATCATATCTCTTGTGATATCAAGTTAGAGATTCCAAAACTTTCCTCATACTAGTGTTGGCCGAAAGTCACCGAAAAGAAAAAAAAGAAAAAGAAAGAGCCAAAAGGCCAAAAAAGACTAGAAAAAAAAGAGATAGAAAAGAAAAGAGAATAATGGCCGGCAGCACTACATTGATCAAAACCCTAATTTGTGTTTGTTATTTTCAGATTGTGCAATTGTATTAAGTAGTGAGCAATCTTGTACCCTTTTACCTTTTCTGAAGCAATTAGCTAGCGTCTCTCTGTAACTTATGCAACACGAGTTTTGGTGCTGAAATTCTTCTTATTTAGCTCATTCCATTGGTTGCATTAAGTTTCATTATCTTTGCGTGTGTGTTGCCTTGAAATTCACTTATATCTTTGAGATCGGCAACTAGGGCTTGTGAATTCTAGTTTGGATCATTACTTATCATTACAATAACTAGAATTATCAGATTGCATAGGAAATTAACATAGCGTACCAAGCTCCACATATTCTACCTCGTAGGTTTGTTTAGTCCCTTGGCAATCACTTTATCTATGCTTTATGAGAACTTTTGACACCTCCAATGGCCGACAACTCCTGCTGCATAGTAAGAACTTGTAAGAGCTTTGGTTAAAGTTAGAAAGTTGAGCGACTTTTCTCCACATCCTACGTAGTGATAGAAACATTATACTAGTGATTTTGTTTCTTGTCTTCACTAACAATGGCAGGTTCTCAACGTCGTAGTGCTTGGGCCAACAGCATCATTGGAGAAGAGATAGTTCATACTCCGAGATACAAAGAACATACGAGCCTAGCTTCAACACCACGGGAGGTACGACGGCATAACACACGTTCCAAAAATAAGTTTACCGTTCCCAATTTTAGTGGTAAATATGATCCCGAAGGTTATCTTACTTGGGAATTAGCTGTCGAACAATCATTTGATAAACATGAAATTCCTGAGCATGATAAGGTTAGGGTTGTTACTAGTGGATTCTCTGAATTTGCTGCTATTTGGTGGAATGATTATATGAGTAAAAATCAGCACATGCCTAGCACATGGACAAAATTGAAGAAAATTCTGAGAGCTAGATTTGTCCCTTCATATGCGGCTCGTCAATTACGAAATGAATTGCAACATCTAAAACAAGGTAGTAAAACAGTGGATAAGTACTACCAAGAGTTTCAACATAGATCTTTGTGTTCTGGGTTAGAAGAGACCGAAAAGACTCGCATGAATAACTTTTATTTTGGACTAGATTTCGACATTCAGATCGTGATATCTTGTAAAGAATTCAATTCTTTGTCATGTTTACTTAATCTTTCACGAGAAGCTGAAAGAAAGATACAGAGAAGACAATCAACCAAAATTCAAGCTCCCACAAAGTTAAATGCTACTCCTATTGCATGCACTGCACTAAACCTAAATGAGAGCATACACACTGAGCATGTGAAAGAAACACAAGAAAATTCGAGTGAAGTAGAGGATAGCACATGTGAGGATGATTCTACTAAGACAATCCAATCTATTTCGGTTAGTTCTGTTGGTGTTGTTCCATACGCTATTCAGGTTACTTCTGAAAAAGGGAAGCAACAAGCAGAAATACCAGCGTTATCAAGTGAAAGTTTTGATGTTCCTACTTCTGAGGAGGAGGCTAATGACCAGGGTACAGATCTGATTTTACAGCAAGAAAAGGATCAAATTTGTGAGTATATTCCTATTATACATAATTCTTGTGAACTACCACCTTGTGCCACAATTGTAGAACCATATGACGAATTGCATGGTTATAATTTTGATCATGTGGTGCTGATTACGCAAAAGGAGGTGATAGCTAGAATATCCCGTACCACTGTTAGTTTGACTTGTGCTATGGACAAGATTTCTGAAATTTTATCTCGTAAGTCTTTGTCTAGCACCTATGCCTACTGTTTTAAATTCAATTTATTTGGTGAATATGGCATAGATGGCAAGTTTTTTGTTTACAAAATATGCATAACTTGTGATAAACTTGTTGAATTGAAGCTTGATATTTTGGGCAATTCTAGTTGTAAGCAACAACTTGTTTCATTTGTGGCTCCATCAAATTTTCCTAATATGTGTGATACCCACAGCTTGCTGCCACATTGTTCGAATTTTAGTACATTAACATATATAACAAATCAGCATGTCGTAGTTGATGCGTGGAAGCCCATTAAAATTGTGTCACCGTTATTGGAATGGTTTAATATTGCTTGTTTACAATTTGATGATATGAATGAGCCATGCTTGATGCCAGAACTTGTAGTTTTGCCCACAAAACATGTTATTGAATGCGGCTCACAAAACATGAATATTCTTTATCAAAGATCAGGGATAGACACTACACCATGACCCAAATATAACGACAGCATGTCTGTCGGCAAAGGGCATATATAACATCAGTCGGTCTGTCGGTAAAGAATTTATCGACAGACGACGCCTGTCGGTGAAAGACCTGTCGTTAAACACCTTTGCCGACTGACAAAACATTACCGACAGACGATTTGTCCACGATACTATGCTTTTACCGACAGACAAATCTTTACCGACAGACAAATCTTTGCCGACAGACGTTTTGCCTGAGAAATACTATTTACCGACAGACTGTTAGACAGCATAGTGTATACCATTGAAAACAACAGATTTTTGTTTGCATGAATCAGTAATATACATTTGTCATATAATTCAGATTTCAGAATTTTTTTACCATACATTTCGACACATGGAGAGAAAACATAAATGATCATTCAGTACTCCAAGATCACATAGTCCAAAAGGGCATAGACTCATAAATGATCATTCAGATTTCATTCCTTATCATAGACTCATAGTCCAAAAGGTCACATGAATGCATTACACAGATATATGATCATTCAGTAACAACACTAATTGTCCAAAAGATCACATATAATTACTAGTAACAGAACTAATTGTCCAAAAGATCACAAGGGCTAGACCTCTCTTTAACATGTCACTAATTGTCCAAAAGATTAGCCCATCTATATAACTAGCTGGCTATACACTAATTGGATCTCCACCACTTCACAAAAAAATTCCTTTCTAGAAGCACTGGACAACATCATTCCTGCACACCCCAGAAGTTCCTTTCTCAGTTAGCACCTGATGGTCTCACGCCTGCACACCCCTATAAAAGAATAAGTGATATGGTTATGAGACAAAGCAATGATGGGCTGATTAATTGTTAGTTGACATATATATATACTCCTACATGTGTACTGGGGCCCTTGGGGGAAAAAACTGATCTTCAATAGTAACCGGTCAGCAACAATTGCCTTCTTGTTGAGAACATCATGATGCATGCCTGCCTATCTTTCTTCTTTTGACGATCTAATTTTGGTTTTATCATAATACAAAGTGATTAAGCTGATAATAGCCACGTATTTTCTACAAAATTAGATGAAGCCCGGTCAGACTGCTCTCTTGTAAAAGGCGTGCACACTCAACTCAAGTAGAAGCACCCACTGTGCACACCTCCCCTCCACGTTAGAAATATACAAGACATACAAAATCCCAAACGGTGATGTGACTTTGGGTCCCGATCTTTCGATGAGAGTGATAACTTCGATTTGGAGGAATTGACTTTGATAATCCGACTACAACGTACGACGACGATGCGCCTTAGCAATCGCTAAACCAACTCCAGAGGGTTATTGATCTTGCAGTTGGCACGATCAACCTGAACACGAGGTTCAATTCTTGCATGCAACCGAAGAACAAGCAAGAACAAAGGTAAAGGCAATCTGAAATTGCAAATAAAGATGAAGGATTGATAATATGGGGTTCTGAAATAAGGAGCTTCTTAGGCGGCTGTTGAGCACGTCTGAAAGACTCAAAATAGTAGCAATGGCTAAAGTATCAAATAAACAAAACCCAAGTCTCTACGGTGGCCTATTGCCTTTATTATATAGCGGAGGGAGGGAGGTGGATACTAAACACTAGGCAATATGGGACTAAACATGCAGCCATGCAACTTGGGCCTTCATGGGCTGGAGGTGGGAGGAAGCCCTAGGGTTACATGGGCTTTGGGCCCAAAAGAAAAGGTGGCGCAGCACCCGGAGTTTCTGGCCTGCAACACTCTTCTGCGTTTTTCCATTGCTTAAAGATGAATTTGGCATTGGGGCCGGATCTATTAGAAAGTAAACTCCGAGATCTTTTCAAACGTGTACTCATGGGCCTCTAGCAACCACCGGAATGAAAAGTTATGGTCGTTTGAAGTTGATGCTGTCGCGGAGGCCGAACCCGCGAATTTGTTGATTCCAAGTCCAACTTGCGCATATGATGATTGTGCTTTATGCTTGGCATTTGGCGGTTTTTCTCTATGGTTCCTAAGGACAATAAGATCATCACAAGAATTAAATAACATCCCATTCATATTATCACTAATGAGGAGGCTTAGGAACGCATTCACCTGATGATTAAACTGTCGTGCACGAGCTCGAGTAACCGGTCCTTGTATAATCGCAGCGGGTTCAAATTGATGTGTAGATGTGGCTGTTTCTATGGAAGTGATGTCCTCATCATCCTCCCCTTCCTGCATTTGAGTCGTCCTCGACTCAAACTCACCTTTTAGCACCTCTTGACACAAAACATTCTTATATAGGTCATACATTTATTTAAATAAAATAGTAGCTCCGCCTCTTTATATATTTTGAAGACATGAAAAACATTTAGAGGATTCACCTGATAATTATCCATATAGCTCAACACTTCTTTCCAGCATATAATGACTTGATGAGCGCTAGCACTCTTCAATGCTTCCTCCCCTCCTTGAAGGAAAACCATCCTCGGTTTTGGAAAAGCTGGAAAAGAAACAACTAACAAAAAGAAGAGTGTGTATACAACATATATGTATATATCCCATATTTCATTGTTCTTTTGGATTCGCGCCAGGCTATTTTCATAACAACAAAAGAAGAAATCAAATTTAAGCAAATAACCTTTCCTCACAATTCTACAAGTTGATTCGTGGTTATAAGTGAAGTATATAGCATCAAAATTAACATGATTTAGTTTGCAACTTGATTTGCAAATATAAGCAAAGCACATATCCATCCCTGACTTTTGATAAAGAAAACTCATGTTTTGTGAGACGCGTTCAATAACATGTTTTGTGGGCAAAACTACAAGTCCTGGCATTAAACATGGATCATTCATATCATCAAATTGTAAATAAGCAATATCAAACGATTCCAATAATGGTGACACAATTTTAATGGGCTTCCACGCATCAACTACGACATGCTGATTTGTAATACAAGTTAATATACTAAAATTTGAACAATGGGGCAACAAGCTATGGGTATCACACATTTCACGAAAATTTGATGGTGCCGCAAATAAAACAAGTTGTTGCATACAACTAGAATTGCCCAAAATAGCAAGCATCAATTCAGCAAGTTTATGACAAGTTATGCACATTCTATAAACAAGAAACTTGCCATCTATGCCATAATCACCAACTAAATTGAATTTAAAACAATAGGCATAGGTGCTAGACAAAGACTTAAGAGATGAAATTTCAGAAATCTTGTCCATAGCACAAGTCAAACTAACAGGCTCATTCAACATGATATAGCACAAAATAGTGGCAGAGGATATTCTAGCTATCACCTCCTTTTGCGTAATCAGCACCACATGATTAAAATTATAAGCATGCAATTCATCATATGGTTCTACAATTGTTGCACAAGGTGGTAGTTCACAAGAATTATGTATAGTAGGAATATACTCACAAATTTGCTCCCTTTCTTGCTGTAAAATCAGATCTGTACCATGTTCATTTGTCTCCTCCTCAGAAGTAGGAACATCAAAACCTCCTAAATTTTCATTCGTTGTTGTAGGTGTCGGGGTATCCATATTTCGTTCCATAGTCGAAGGGATTGTCCCATGCTCGACTTTCTCATCTTCCACGTTCTCAATCTCTTTTCGCTTGTGCTCATTTGTCTGCAAAATGTTAGCCACAAGAGGAGGTGCAGCAACAGGCGCCTCAAGTGAAGCTAATAGTGCATTCAAACATTCAATACTACAAGCACTTTCCAACATTTTTGAAAGAGAACGATATGTTTGATCAATAAGAATATCTTGAATACCCTTATTAAGCCCATGTATGAACCTAAACTGGATAACTTCATCAGATTCTTCTAAACCACAACATAACAAACAAGTTCGCAATTCATGATAGTATTCTCTAACAGTATTATCCCCTTGTTTTAAGTATTGAAGTTTAGTAAGCAAACACTGAGCATAATATTCAGGAACAAATTCAAGTCTCATAATTTTTTTCATATCATTCCAATTCTCAGGTTTTCTCCCTTTTCTACAAACATGCTTCCATAATGTTAACGCATACCCAGATAGCACATTAGCGGTAAAACAAATCTTTTCATTTTCAGACAAATTATACATGCCAAATTGTTTGTCTACCGCTATTTCCCAATCAATATATGCTTCAGGGTCAAAGTATCCAGCATATGGAGGTAATGTTAATTTGAGATTACTATGTTCAGGAGTAGAAGACGAAGCCGTCATGTTGTTCATGTCACAAATTCTTTGGTTAAATCGAAGTGAACTCATTTCATGTGGATCTATCATGATTAGTAGACAACAAGGAAAAACACAGCCATATCTAATTTCCTAGCAACTACTAGATGTGGCTAAACAAGTTGCTCAACTCTCAAACTTTAACCAAAGCTCTTACAAGTTCTTACCTTGCAGCAGGGGTTGTCGGCCATTGGCGGTGTCAAAAGTTCTCCCAAGCTTGGATAAAGCGATTGCTAAGGGACCGAACAAACGTACGAGGTGGAATATGTGGAGCTTGGTAGGCTAAGTTAATTTCCTATGCAATCTGATAATTCTAGTTATTGTAATGATAAGTAATGATCCAAACTAGAATTCACAAGCCCTAGTTGCCGATCTCAAAGATATAAGTGAATTTTAAGGCAACACACACGCAAAGATAATGAAACTTAATGCAACCAATGGAATGAGCTAAATAAGAATAATTTCAGCACCAAAACTCGTGTTGCATAAGTTATAGAGAGACGCTAGCTAATTGCTTCAGAAAAGGTAAAAGGGTACAAGATTGCTCACTACTTAATACAATTGCACAATCTGAAAATAACAAACACAAATTAGGGTTTTGATCAATGTAGTGCTGCCGGCCATTATTCTCTTTTCTTTTCTATCTCTTTTTTTTCTAGTCTTTTTGGCCTTTTGGCTCTTTCTTTTTCTTTTTTTTTTCTCTTCGGTGACTTTCGGCCAACACTAGTATGAGCAAAGTTTTGGAATCTCTAACTTGATATCACAAGAGATATGATAGTGCAACGTATCAAAAGGAGCAGCCCGAAGCAATTTCAAATCGATAGTCTCAATTGGGATCAAAGTATTCGCAAAGGATGAATTGGTTCCCAAAGGTATGTGCACTGATATTTTGGAATTTTATGGTTGTAGATGCTACTAGACTCAACCAACTCAAAGGAACAAAGCTAGAACATAAATTGAAGGAACAAACCCAAATTCGGCCAGGACTATGCAGTAAGGTTGTTGCTGCAATTAAGGCATGAAAATGACCGAATCAAGCTTGCTCACATATGTAGAAGTTATGGCCAAAACACTAAGGTGCACAGATTTAACAAAATTCAGCCGATCTGACCAAATCCGAATCCGAGACAAGTTTGGTTTGAAGGAGTCCGAATCAGAAAGGACACCCAAAAACGTTTTTGTAGAGGACTCTTCAGGGATTCAGGAAAGTATAAAAACTACTCAATCGGAGTTTGAATGTGAAAGTTATGATCAAAATACCGAACTGACCTGGATTGCAATTGCAACTTGCTTCCTGAATTTGATATCAAGATTAAACAACCTTTTAGATGGAATTAGATTTCATGCCCAACTAGTTTTTTGTGGAGCTTGCCCCAAGGTTTTAGGAAAGTGCAAAAACACTTGAATCGGAGCTCGTATGCGAAAGTTATGAATAAAACAAAGAACTGGACAGATTCAAATAAAAGCTACGCGAAGGAAAAACGATCAGCAACTAAAACAAGGACTCTAATGGATCAAAACCTAACAAAACACACTAAAATACAAGATTGAATCTAAAGGTTGAATTTTTATGGAGGATTTTCAATTTTGGACAGAAAACAAAAACTAATCTAAGGTACTAAATATCTCACCGAGCAACTTGGCGCTCTGATACCACCTGATGTAACTTTGGGTCCCGATCTTTCGATGAGAGTGATAACTTCGATTTGGAGGAATTGACTTTGACGATCTGACTACAAATAAACAAAACCCAAGTCTCTACGGTGGCCTATTGCCTTTATTATATTAAATAGCATCCCATTCATATTATCACTAATGGGGAGGCTTAGGAATGCATTCACGATGATTTAAATGTCGTGCGCAAGCTCGAGTAACCCGTCCTTATATAATCGCAGCGGGTTCAAATTGATGTGTAGATGTGGCTGTTTCTATGGAAGTGATGTCCTCATCAAGCGGTTTTGATATTTGTAACTTGCCTAATTCTTTGTTAACTCTAAGTCGATTTTGTCATGGCAGCTGGATTAGCTCTAATACACATGTATATATATGAAAAGACATGCTTCGTCATGGAATGCAGTGTAGAAAACAGAGTTAGCTAGTGAAAAATGCATATTGTGTAGTGATATCGGTGCACATATACCCTAATCAAGTTAAAACTTAAAAGGAAGAGAATACCATTGAATGAAGCATTTGCCTCTAGTCCAAAAAAGCTTATCTGCTTATTTATCGCATACAAACTGAATTAGAGAATACCATTGGACAAACTACAAAGGAAGAGAATTCAGAATCGATAGAGGAATACCTTTCTCGATTAGCACTGATGGTCTCACTCCCGCACACCTGCAAAAAGAATAGGTGATATGGTTATAATCAACAACAAAGAAACTATTAGAAAAACTAAAATTTTACGAAACTATCAATTATCTTGTGAATGTACTATGTCCATCACCAAATCATATAGGCATCATCATCATCATATAGGCAAACTTAAACATATAAAAATCTCGAACTATCGGTGCCTAAACCCTACTATATATACGGCAGATTTTCATTGTGTAGGTACTCATATGGATTAAGTTGTGTAAACCAGTCAATAATTCGTAAGATTTTAGTATGAACTCCTCGTCTACAACACTGAATTCAGTGAGCTCAACATATATATATATATATATGGTCCCTTTAACTAAATCAATACCCCCATATTAGAATATGTATAGTGTCATCTGCATGGAAATTAAGTACAGAGCTAGCGGTTACGTTGTTTAATGTACAAACCAAATAGGATTGAGAAAAATAAGGAGCGAAGACAATGAAGAATGCTACTTAGCTCGCTCACTTGCAAACGATAGCCAAGCAGCCACGCACGAGGATTAGAAAGCAACAAGAAGTTGACACGTACAAGAGCAGCATTGATCAAAACTAACTTTCTTGCATGCTTTTGCCTGATTTGACCAAGCATCGCCTTCTCATTCTGCAGCGCGTCACTCTAAGATTGTTCCTAGAAACATTTAGGTTGAGGCGACAGAAAACATTCCGAGTCTTTTTCCTCCTAGGTTTCTTCTAAAAAGGTAAGAAATGGGTAGCTAATTGATCTCTTTTTACAGGTAACTCGCGGAAAAAACAAAGGAAGAAAGAACTCAATAACACCATGATATACACGATGCCGTGAGAAGAGACGGCGGCGGAAGAAGAACAACAAGAACAAGAGGAGAGGAAAGAGGGCATTATAAGCTTACCTACGCGTTGAGGCTTGAGCAGATGACTTATTCTCTTTCACCAAGGTTAGTGAGGAGGAGAAATTTTGGAGAGGAAGTGATCATTCATCCCCTAGGTAGCATCTCTCTCTCTCTCTCTGAAGAGAGAAGATACAGATAAGGGTATCCAGATGGATACAATGTCTAGGCGTGATGTTTCCTTCGTTCCCTTCTCTCTTCGAGGAAATGATTCAAAGTTCATGTGGAAAAGGCTGCAGATATTCCTTTCTTTTCCAGAGAAGAAAACAAAGGAACAAGAAACGAAAGGCACTCCACGTCGCATGGCTTTGGATAAAATATGGGAGGATAAGGGGACAACTTTTGCTGTTTTGTCGTAAGAATACAAAGCAACACAAATAGGAAAGGTCGTTTCCATGGTGTACGAGGGATGAAATCTACAGAAATACTAGTACCATCTTGCTTGGTTGTGACATGCCAGCACATGGCTTGGCAGTGGGACATTCGAAAAAAGTTTGGAGGTGTTTGCCATGTTTATGCATAGCAGCTCCCGTTAGCTTCATGATTGTGTAAGAGATTTGGATGAGAACAGCCCCCATGCATTATATGCTAATATAACTTAGCATAAACTAGTAATATAGTAGTAAAGATCGAATGATTACAAAGAACTACACTATTTTTTTATGCCACGTTCGAAACAGCGTGTAAATTGATGCGAAGAAGAAACAGCTATACTTGTGCCTTGGAATGAGTTAACTTCTTGGGAGCTTTCAGCTGCCATTGTCAACATCACATAGTTAGCATTTGAAGGTTACCATTACAACTAAAAAAGAAATAGTAAGTTAAATCTTACTTTATTGTTTTGCCATGCAATGGACATATAAAGAGCATCAGCCATGGTCTCCATACCATCATATGGACGAGGAAGCAAGGCATCTCTTTTCAACATGACATTCACAACAACTTCATAAAATTGAACTCCAAGAGGTTGACCTCCCACTAGGGCACTTGGTTCGGTTGATACAATTGTTGCTTTAGCCACGTGGATATCATTTCTTCTGACAGATATAGTATAACATCCCTACCAACCTAAAGCATAAATGTTACATTTCAGCATAGTGACAACTACAGAAAAATATTCAAATGAGTAATTAAGAGCTGGGATTAGAAGTCAAAGAAAATAACCAAGCTTTCTTCACTGCTTGAGGCTTCATGGCTTCTTCTTGTGGCTGCATTGTTCATTGAAGGCATACTTGGTGTAACAACTTTTTTACGGATAATGGAATTGTTCTCATCATCCAATAGTGTATTATCTATATCCCTATTGTTGTTAGCCACACCATGCTCCTCCTGATATGAATTGTTAAATTCTCCTAGTTTTTGTTCAATCCTTGGGCTCTACAACCAAAGCAACAAAATGTTGGATTCTCTTTTTATTTAGGACGACAAGAGATTGATATGGACATAAACGATTTGATAACAACAAGAGAAAGATCAAGGTAGGAAAGCATATTACAGAAGTATGTCTTGAGTTAGAAGCATGGTGCGAATTTCCTTCCACATTCTGCATGCCTTGTGGTAGTAGCATACGCTCCATCAAGTTAAAACGTTGTTGCATTTGGTCCATACGTTGGGTTAGAGAATTAAGTTGTTGCTTAGTTTGACTATGAGCTTCTATTTCTAGCTGAACTCTTGTTGGTATTCTTTTGCATGCTCCTGGTGTGCCCACATCTTGAGGAGTTAGTCCCTTCCCTAGAACACGAACACGACCTCTTGGCTCCTTCTCTCCACATACATGTGAAAACAAATCACCCTCCTGGATAGTTTTTTCCTTCAATTCCGGGTAGTTTTCTGCAGCCTCTTTTAGCTTTTCCTACAAATGTAAATATTATGTGAGCAAGTAATATTCGACGTGCAAGTGTGTTTTGCAAAAAAAACATACAATTGTTGATTCAGCTTGTGGAATAGGTTCTCCATTTTTTCGTGAATTCATCACAATCCAAACTTCAGCTCTCCTAGCAGCATGCCCAAGTTTCTCACCCTAAAATGAGATATGTAATTAACTTTAAAAAACTCAGATATGTAATTAACTTTAAAAGATTATCCTACAACTCAGATATGGACAGTAAAAAACATTATCGTACAAATCAGATATGTAATTAACTTTAAAAGACTCATTAAACTATTTTTTACAAATTCATGGCCAACACGAGCATGGATTTTGCTACCACTTGTATGTAAGGTACGCAGCTTTTCTTGATTCGCTTTTCCTCTTATTGAACGGGCCTATACCATAATTGCATAAATATGAATATAATTTTTTAAGCAACTACAACCAAAGCAAGTAACATGACATATCTTACCTCAGCTTCTAGAGATCTCCAATGATTAACAAGCCACTCCCAATATTCACGTTAACTCTTTCGTCACGCCTTGCCATAAGTTCTTTGTCAGTCAGAGCCGCATCATAATATGTCTTTTTTAAATCAGCCTTAAAGTCCTTCCATTGCTTTGCTGCTGTTGCCAAAACATAATACATACCCGCGGTGTTCATCTCATAATATGATTGTTTTAAAATGAAAAACATTGTTTCAGCAGGATATACAAAATAAAACAAGAAAGATAACTAACAATCCACCTACCTGTATAGCAGTCCACACTTCTAGCTTCTTTTTTAGATCAATTTCTCTCCAATCATCACAAGCAACCGATATTTTCTTTCTCACCATTGTTCCAATAACATTTGCAATTTCTTTAGAATAATGCCCTACTGTCGACCAAGTATTCAAGTAAGGACAATTTTGATTTTTGGTTGCCCTCTCTTGAATATATGTTGAGCTTTTTAGTGATACCCTTCCATCCTTTTTGTTTTGTTGTTCATCATGTTGAAGTGCAACAATTTCTATCATCATCCATAAAATGCTAGCATGTGTCAATTATACAATCACGATCTGAATTGAAAGAAGTAACACATATCTAACATGTTTCCATACCTTCATCATCACTCATTGGATCTTGAGGTGGCTGGTAATCAGGATCTCTATCAACATGTTCATGTTCCTCTATGTTTTTCCTTGACCCGGACCGCAAGTTATGATTTCCATCTGGCATCAAAGTTGTGCATTCAGTTGTCTAGAAAAGTTAACATGCTTGTCAATTTGATGATATATGTTGTAGACAAGAATGAAATATGGCTAAAAGTGACAGGCACACATGACTTTAGCAACTTTCTTAGGCCGGTGTTGAACACTGACATTGCTACCGCCCATGGGTGGGAGGTTAAGAGATTGCAGCTTCTCATTGTTTTCTGCAATTACACCATTCCGACATATTTCATAGTCAGTAAGTGTAACTTGCTTACCCTTCCCTCCTTTCTTTCCATTGGAACCGCTTTCTTTATCTCTTCCTCGTACGTTTTCCATTATTTTTCCTGCAACATGAGATAAAAAATTAGCAAATATTGATTAAAATATTCCACTGCAACACAACAATATAGATATACATGACTTACTTTTTAGGTTTATTTGCATCAACAATTATTCCATCTATATCTGTCCTAACACAAGTAGTACCAACAACAGAGATATTCATAGGTAAATTAGTATGCACATTAGGCAAAATTATAGGCATTTGAGGGTCATGCTCTAAATCTCCATTTTTAGCTTTACTCATGTCATAAAAGTCACGTGGTTTTGATTGAACAACAACAAACCATTCAGTATCAATAGGGTCTTGAACGTAGTACACTTGCAAAGCTTGTGATGCCAAAATGAAAGGCTCGTCAGAGAGCTTGTCACCGGTATTGAATAAATGCTTGAAATTCACAATAATAACCCCAAATTGATCTTTTTTTACCTACTTGTCTTGTGTGCGGTTGTCAACCCAATCACACTTGAAGAGCACTATCTTCCCTTTGTTGTTATAATTCAACTCAATGATTTCTTTTATAATACCATAATATGTCTTGTTTCCTATTATGCAACAATCATTATTGCCCCTTTGAAAACATGTGGTCTGTGCAATTAAAGATACACCACTACTTTGAATAGGTCTTCCCTCATCATAGGACTGTGTATGAAAATTAAACCCATTTATGGTGTAACTATTATGTTTAACTATAATCATTGATGGCTCTTTGGCTAAAATTTTTGTCTCTTCAGGTTCATCCTCGCCCATCTCAGCCACCTGTGATTATGACATATTTCTTGAGCTTAACTTATTAACTATAATAAATTACACATTAGTAGGGCCATTTGCATACTTACATGCAATCTAAACCACTCATGAAAGGTTTCGTGATGCATACGATTGATTTCTTGCTTGTTTCAAAGTCCAATTGAGGAAAGATAGTTAATGTGCTTGCTGCAAGTGTTCAATTTGTCATCTTAGCAAAAACAAAAAATTTCACAATGCTAAAATAAATTCAAATAACTTACTTCAAATAAGGATCTATATTGTCATAGTTGAGTAGGACATATCTATGAGCTTGCAGCCAAGTTTTGTGATCTAAAGCCATACTGCATTTCCCAGCCAATCCTCGACCAAGGTTGCGAAAGAAAGGAGTAGTACTACCAACTTCCACAGGCAGGCCTTCATCATTTCTAACTTGTTGAGTAAATCGAGTCATCCCACTTAAATAGCGAGAACAGAATGTAAGACTCTCATCGAATAAATAGCTCTCTGCAATTGAACCTTCTGGATGGCTTCTAGTGCATACATACCCCTTACACCTCATCAAAAACCTAAATCCAGATTGCAAATAAGTTTATTTGTAATAGGGCATGACTACGATTCATAGATTACTTGTTCCGCATAATTACCTCTCCACAGATACATGTTACTTAAAATGTACAGACCAGCAATGCGTGCTTGAGCAGTAGATGAACTATCAAGTGTATCATAATATCAAAAAATGATGGTAGGAATATTGTCTCAAGAAGGCATAAGGTCTTAGCTATCTCAGCCTCTAGTTTTTGCATATCACTTACACGGATAACATGTGAATACATTTGCTTAAAAAAATTGCTCACACGGATCAATGCTGTAGTAACATTTTCTGGTAATATCCTTCGGATAGCAAGTGGAAGTAAGTGTTGAAGAAGAACATGGTTGTCATGACTCTTAAGCCCAATTATCTCTTTCTCATTGACAATAACATTACGGCGTATATCAGATGCATAACCATCGGGAAATTTAACTCCCTTTAAAACTTCACAAAATATTTTCTTCTGTTTAGAACTCATTGAGTATTGTGCTAGAGGTAAGTAAAATCTATCTTCTACTTCAATCGGATGAAGATCACTTCTTATGCCTAGAGCTTGAAGGTCCAACCGAGAATTCAAGTTGTCCTTAGATTTCCTGTCCATACCCAAAAAGTATTAATTATGTTATCACAAACATTTTTCTCAATGTGCATCACATCGAGATTATGACGCAAAAGCAAGTCCTTCCAATATGGAAGTTTGAACCAAATAGACCTCCTTTTCCAGATTTTAATTGGATCCCTATCGCGCTTTCGCTTTTTTGTTAGCTTCTTTCTAGATGGATCCATCCCAAAAATTGTTTGCATGCCTTCTGTCTGCTCTAGAATTTCCTCTCCAGAAAGTGGACTAGGTGCTGGCCGAGACTCAGTAACACCATCGAATGAATCAGCATCAAACCTAAATGGGTGGTTTGCATGTAGAAACCTACGATGCCCCATGTAGCAAGTCTTGCCACCATTTTTCAGTCGAAGAGAACATGTAAATGAGTGACACTCAAGGCATGCTCCTTCACCAGAGGTAGAACATCCAGCCACATATCCAAGACCTGGATAATCCGAAAGGGTGCATAATATGGCAGCATGCAATTGAAAGTACTCACCCTTGGAAGCATCCCATGTTCTAACACCATGGACAAACATATCTACCATATCATCAACTAGTGGCTCCGCAAAGACATCCATATCACTACCAGGAGCATATCGACCAGGAATTATCAAAGAAATAATGAAGTTTGGTTGCTTCATACATATCCAAGGAGGAAAGTTGTATGGAATTAGAATAAAAGGCCAAATACTATAAGAAATATTCATGGATCTGAATGGGTTAAAACCATCTGTAGCTAATGCAAGTCTAAGATTGTGACTATCAGAAGCAAAATCTGGATACTTGTGGTCAAAATCCTTCCAAAGAGGAGAATCCGCTGGATGCCTAAGCAAACCATCTTTTGTGCGCTCTTCATCATGCCATCTTGTTTGAGCTGCTGTTCTTGAGCACATAAACAACCTCTGTAACCTTCTCTTTATTGGAAAATAGCGAAGAACCTTATTAGGAACCTTGTGTGTGCGTTTCCCATCTAAACTCTTCTTTTCTGATTTCCATCGAGAAGTTTTACACTTTGGACAACTATTAGCATTAGCATTGTCCTTCTAATAAAGAATGCAATCATTTATACATGCATGAATATTGACATATCCAAGTCCTAGGCATTTTACTGTTTTCTTAGCTTCATTGTAATTCCTAGGTAGTGCTGACCCTTCAGGGAAAGCTTCATTAAGAAGATCTAGTAGTAGGTCAAAACTCTTATCGGACCATCCCCCAAGCAATTTGATGTGAAGTAACTTAACTATGAAATGTAATTTTGAGAATTTGTTACACCCCGGGTATAGCTCTTGGCCATAATCATTTGAGAGCTTCTGAAGAGCATCTAGATCTTTATTTGTTTGCTCTGAATCACCCTCATCCTCAAAATCCCCACCATAATCTACTCCGCATGCTAAGTCTCGAAGCAAATCAGATATATCATCATCTTCACTTGACTCCTGCATATCTCCATCCCCATCATTCTCAGCTGTAGCTTGTCCATGTAATATCCATGTCTTGTACCCTTCTTGAAAGCCCTCACATATTAAATGCTCACGAATTTCGCATTCATCTCTCCAAAATGAACTAGCACAAGTTCTACAAGGGCACTGAATTTTGTTGCCTACCGATGAACTACTAAATGCATGATGTAGGAATTTTTCCAGCCCTTCCAAATAAATTTTACTGTGCCTACATGCAGTGTATTAATATGTATCAGGTTAAATAAAATGTGTGTGAATTGTACAGACCTAAAATGGTTTGAAGTGTTTCCTGTACCTGGGCTTATCCATCCACTGTTTATCCATTGGCACCTCTGTTATTTTGTACTGACAGGCTAGCAAAAAATCCAGAATGCATCATATAAGTGTATAGTATTATAGCACAAAACAACCATATTAGTTGGAGTTCTGCAAGCTGTATAGCTTGTAAAGTTCAATGATTTCAGTTCCACACAACATATATCCTATGCAAACATCTATAATGTTAGTTTTATCATCCATTAGTAGGGAGGCAGACAGCAGTGTCAATTTCATCCTCAAAACCTCATGGCCACCGTGGCTTTTGATCCCCAAATCATAATTTAATGAAGCAAAGTAAATAAAAATATTGCATTACCAACCTGGTGATATAGAAGTCCACGGTATTGTTGTCGTCCTTGTCCCACAAACAAGTTCAAACTCCCAATATGGTGCTTCGCTCGATCGCCCCTCACTGACTTCCTAGCTTGATGGTGATTCTACAACATTTCATTGTAAACAACCTCAAAACATAATTTTTGGAGAATGCCATATATTTTGACACTTCGAAGATATCAAGGGAGTCATTTTTTCAATATGAATTTTTAAATCTGGATAAGAAGAGTACATGTATAACAAATACATATAATGGTACCCTTATCGCTAGCAATAGCACCTGCTGGACTTTCATGCATGGAAGTGCAAATGATATAAGTTCAGTATGCATTTAAAAAACTTCAATCATTTCAAGTGTTCTTTTTAACTTTTTGAAGCCGGTGCACGAGAGGTCCTTCTAATAGTAAAGGAGTCATTGTCTTTATACACTGGTATATATTGTGCCTTAGGCAGGCTGTAAAGGTGAGTAAGAACTATGCAAACTTCCTGAATTCCTACCTCATCAGCTATTACTTCACTATTGAATTATACACAAAGTGTTGTCCACAAGCTGATATACAAAATACAGACAGAAGATGTTAGTAAAGTGCAAATTTAACTGAATACGATTGAAGGGCAATGAACAACACAATTTGATGCAGCATAAGATGCTCAAGCTTTTAATGTCTGAGCACTACATCAATGAAGGGGGAATGCAAATAACAAAGTAGAAAATACAGAAACAGAAGCATCTTTAGTTTCATAACATTAGAGAAGACACCACCAATAAGAAAACACAGAAACAGAAGCATCTTTAGTTTCATAACATTAGAGAGGACACCACCAATAAGAAAACACAGAAAGAGAAGACACATAAAATATGTAGAAATGACACATATATTGTGAGGATGTGCTTACTGTTTTCTGCCGGTTAATGTAGTATTCCTGGCGCATGACCTTTAAATCATAATCCCCTAAATATTTGAGTGTTCAGGAAAATGTTAAGAAAACAGCACGATAAAATCTTTTGGAACAATGAAAAAATAAAATTGATTTGTACATACCTTGCAAAATATATGTGACTTGAAGTTGAGCAAGTTCTGAACAGAGGCATGGTATGGTCTAGATGAGAGAACAAGTAAATAGATTGAACAAACAAACTTATGCTGGAATACATTAAATCATACGCTAAAAGAAGCATTGAAGCATAACTCATGCACTGCAGTAAGAATTATTATTGGCATCATGTCCTCTAAAACGCTAAAAGCATCTTGCATGTGATGAGATGGTGTTCTGAATGAACTAATTACAGTATCAAGCTAATCCCTGTAGGACATAATTCTAGCTCTGAAAAGAAGCACATAAATTACTCCAAGGGAATTGCAAATTGCAAATTTCACAATACTACTATGCCTGTCTTTGAAACAAAATTAAGTTACAATACATTTTTAATTTCCTACAAGAGGTAACTCAACTCTTATGGTACTAAATGGATTCTTGGAAAATTGCAAAAACACTGCTAGTTGTCACTCTGGGTTAGTCTGTTGGTGAACACTTCATTTGACAAACAAACCCATGCATTCTGCTGTTGTTTTTGTGCTATTGCTCTAAGAAGTCAAATATTCTGCAGTAGTGTACCATTAAGAGTTGAAGTTTTAGTTTAGTAAATCCAAACTTAAACTTGAGTCATCAGCATAAAGAGCTAATTCTTACAACTTGGGAATGAAATATATTTCTAAAGATAAGACTCTGTTTGTCCACATACCTCAGATACAAAAGCCTGCACCTTTTTAGAAAGTGTCGAGAGTTCTCCAGCAAGCTTAGAACCTTTTCTCCTAAAGAAAAACAAGAGAGAAATAAGAGATGATTGAGATAAGATAAATCCTTTTCCACTTCAGATATTTTGCCATAGTTATGTAAAAGGAACAAAGCTGAAAAACTGATAGAACCATAATCAAGACTAGTAAAATAACACATACCTAAGAGAATGGATATCCCTATGTATATGAGCCTCGTCAGATGATACTTGTGACTTTAAAATTGAGAGTATGGCCTGTTGTTTAGCATTCTCAACTTGTGCTTCAATCCATTGTCGTTCACTTGAAGCAAATCTGTTGACAAATTAGAGTAAGACCACAGACAACATTCAAGAATTGCTAAAAATATGACAAAACTGGAAATAGACACTAGTAGACATCTAAGAGGTTAACACCAAAGAATGCAGATTCCACAAGTTACATCACACATATCTCAATGAGCTGATAGCAAATGAGAAAATGCAACATAGAAGAATGGTGAGAAGCTTTTGCTTAGTTAGCCATCTCAACATGATATGATGAAGGCTTTGTTTGGCATTGCAGTGGATCATGATAGCCTTGTTTGGTAGAACCATTTTCGAATGTTATCTTGTTTGGCTAACTGCCTTTTCTAAACCACATCACAAATGTAGATTGTAACATTCCAAATACAGGCTACCATAAAAAAAAGAATTTGTTAAAACTTCAATATGATTTTCCACAACTGCTTTTTCACAGCAGTTTTGACCGCACCGCAAAAGCAAACTAGCCCTAAAGGGGATGTATCAGGTGCAAACCCATGTTAAGGTGCAAACATGGACTTTTCTGTGAACCAGTGGATGAATGATGGATATATGAGATTTAATGGATAACGAGAAGGTGGGAGCTCTCAGAAACAATTCTTCAACATATTATCAGGTTATTCACAAAGTTTCCCATCCATGTGACCATAAAATCTCATGGATCTTATCAATCCATCTCTTATCTAATGACCCACATGATAAACATGAGTTTTAACCTGATACATCCTGTGACTAAAGGTATCATGCAACATGATTGCATGAAACATTAGCCATTACGATGAGTGCAAACAGAAACATTAAGACAAGGTATCAAGCGAATGATAACTACATGGAACGAAGTCTTTGCAACTCAGCCACACGTTGGTGATGATGAGATTTCTCAGAATCTCCTGCATAGCAAGAACATGGCTGTTATAATTAGTTCATCTCAAGTACAATCATGCCGTTCCAGAATTAAAGCCATGCCCTTTTGATAGTTAAACTAATGCTTTTATGAGAAACAAATTACAGACAATTTACTGCAGAAGATTTTTACCTCTTATCAAGCAATTAGTGATGTCATCAAGACTAACCCAGGAACATTTGGATTTTCCCTCTTGACAACAAGTCGAAGTGGACCCCGACAACGAAACATAACAAATATGAAACAAATAAGCAGGTCAAAATTTTGAGGTGGGTTTGTGTGGTACTCAAAAGAGGATAAAAGGTATGGTTGTGACATAGATGTGCAATTGTACAACACATTGGTTCTGAACATTTAAAAAGGTGATAGATAAATCCCCAAAATCTGCCAAGTGACATGGCATGATCTCGTTATAGGCTGATAGCTTCCTCATAGATTATTCTTACTAATAGTCACTGGCACAAGATAGTGTTAAGACACATGAAAAGGATAGTGTAACTGAAAAAATGGAAAACAGGGGCATGGTAACTCTAATTAAAACAACATGTCGCAAAAACTATGCATAAGGAGAGCAAACATTTCATTCAGCATAACCAGGTCCACGCAACAATGACAACGGAACAATATCCAACTATACAGGCATATGCAATGTTTTTTATGATTGTGACATTTCTGCACCTAAAATGAAAAGAACTACTATGACAATCAATCAAGGCAAAGACATATCTGAATATAAACAAAGAGAGGTTAAACATCCATCACTTCACTGCAAAACCTTTTTTGATAACAAACTTCATCGCAAAACCTTAAAAGACATTTTCTTCTGAGTGAACCATGATAAAAATCTGAATAACAAAGATCTTCCATAGAATTCTGAATAACCAAGCATTCTTCACTAGCTGTCCTCATTCTATTTATCACAAGTTCTGCAATGTACTACTAACAAGATCGTTGGAAAAAAACCTTAAGAGTTCAGAATAGGTAGCAAATTCAAGAAATCTTCAAAATCAAAATTCCTGGCGAGGGCCTGAGGCGGGGGCGAGGATCCTGATGTAGCGGCGGGGGCCTGAGGCGGGTGGCGGCGGGGACCTCAGGCAGGGGCCTAAGGCGACGGTGGCGGGGGCCTGCAGCGAGGGCCTGAGGTGGGAGCTGCGGCCCGCGGGCGAAGAGGCCTCCAGCGAAGAGGCGGAGGCGGAGACGAGAAGGTGGCGAAGTGTCGAGCAGATTGAAGGCAGACGGGAGCAGGTGTGGCAGAAGTCTTGGGAGGATGAGTGGGGGAGCGAGGCGCGGACACAGCGGAGGAGCGACACTGCGAACGTACGGACGGAGGGGAAATTTGGGTGGCGACGCTGTGAGGGGAGAGGAGGGAGGTTTCGGTGGCGAGCTGTGAGGGGAGAGAAGGGATCGAGTGGTGGCACTATGAGGAAGAGAACGGAGGTGCTCAATCGCGTGGGGGCAATGGTGCGTGGGGCGGCAAGGGCGTGGGGGCGGGGAAGTCATCCGGGGTCGGGAGGCAATGGCGTGGGGGCGGCGGCGGGGGGCAGCGTGAAGCGATGGCGAGGCGGTGGTAGGAGGCGAGGCGGCGGGAAGCGGCGACGGGAAGGCGTGCGTGGGGGCGGCAATGGGGGGAAGGCGCGTGGGAGGCAATGGGATTTGGGGATTTTGGCAAAGGAGCCGCGTGTGATGTACAGTGGAAACCTAGCGCGCTGTCTTTTGTTCTCCCGCCGAATCTTGCCGCGCATCAATTTTTTTGCTCCTAGATATTTGCCGACACATAGTTAGTCATGACATTTTTACCGACGGACAGTTTGATCCCCAATATGAGATTTACCGACACATAATCAGTCCTTAATACATGTATAATTGCCGACAGACAATCTGACTCTGAAAGAAGTATTACCGACAGATAGTCTGTTGCGTAACTTTGCCGACAGATAGTTTGTTGGTGATCACTGATTATTTCCAACAGGCATCTGACGGTAATATTGTGTCATGGTGTAGTGAGATATATGCTTTAATTATATTTGCAAATCAAGTTGCAAACTAAATCATGTTAATATTGATGTTATATGCTTCACTTATAACCACAAATCGACTGGCAAAATTGTGAGGAAAGGTGCTTTGCTTAAATCTGATTTCCTCATGTGTTGTTATGTAAATAACCCACCGCGAATCCAAAAGAACAATGAAATATGAGATATATACATCTATGCCGCGTACACGTTGTTCTTTTTGTTCGTTATTTCTTTTCCAGCTTGTCCAAAACTGAGGACGATTTTCCTTAAAGGAGGGGAGGAAGTATCGAATAGTGCTAGCGCTCATCAAGCCATTATATGCTAGAAAGAAGTGTTGAGCTATATGGATAAGTATCAGGTGAATCCTCTAAATGTTTTTCTTGTCTTCAACATATATAAAGAGGCGGAGCTACTATTTTATTTAAATAAATGCAGGACCTATATGAGAATGTTTTGTGCTGAAGATGAGGTAAAGGGTGAGCTTGAGTCGAGGACGACTCAAATTCAAGAAGGGGAGGATGATGAGGACATCACCATTATGGATACGTCCACACCAAGTTGGACCAACTCCATCATGTCACCCATGGGCCAAGAAGCGGAGATATCAAATCCACCACGTTTTGGAATACAATTCGGCCTCCCGAAACAGCTTGAAGTAAAACGACCATAACTTTTGATTCCAGAGGTTTCTGAAGGACCATGAGTACACGTTTGAAAGATCTCGGAGTCTACTTTCCAACAGATCTGGCCTTACCTCAAAAATACTTCAGATGCATCCGGAAACTACCAAAAAACAAACATCACTTTTCCAATCCGAATTGACATGGGCCTTAGGCCTTGTAATTTGAGTTGTAGTTGGCCTCCAATTATTTTGGCTAAGTTTCCACGCCCCCTCTCCTCCTTAAATAGGCAGCCACACCCTCATCTATGGTTTGGTTGGGTTTTATTTTATTAGTTTAGCCAAGAGCAAACTTTAAGTCCTCAAGTTGTGCTGGACAACCACCTTGTCAAGATCTTCAATAGAACCCCACCCTTGTTTTTGCATTCATTCATTCATATTCGCAATTTCAGATTGCTTTACCATTGTTCTTGCTTGTTCTTCGGTTGTATGCAGGAATTGAACCTCGTGTTTAGGTTGATCGTGCCAACGGAAAGATCAATAACCCTCTGGAGTTGGTTTAGCGATTGCTAAGGCGCGTCGTCGTCGTACGTTATAGTTGGATCATCAAAGTCAATTCTTCCAAATCGAAGTTATCACTCTCATTGAAAGATCGAGACACCCAAAGTCACATCATCTCTCATCGTCAAGCAGTGAAGCTTATATTGAGATACCTTCAAGCTACCATTGACTATGGTATTTGATACCCTTCTTCTTCTTATCTATCACATAAAGCCTTTTCTAATGCATACTTTGCTGGTTGTAGGATAGAGAAAAGCCATGTGAGTGCTGAATGTTAGAGGGATGTTAAGGAGTTCAAAAAAATTATAGAAGACATGGTGAAAAGTGGTGCAAACTTCATATATTGTCCTGGCTTTGATTGCACCAATCTTGAGAGATTTAAGAACTCAACTCAACATAAAGACCACTTGATTCAATGTGGCTTTATGAGGAATTTATATATGTGTTATTATAGGCAACAAGTAGTACTCGTTTGGTATGCAATGAAGACATACTGGAACCCGATCACGAGTTGCAGCACGACATATTTGAGGAAGGCAGCTTAGAGCAAATGTTGTGGGATATGGAGAGAAGTTATAGAGAAAGAGAATTTAAAAAATTTAAAAGCTTGATGTAAGATGATGCGAAACAGTTGTTCTCCGGATGCAAAGTGGAATACACCAAGTTGGGTTCGGTCCTTGTATTATTCGAATTGAAAGCAAAACACTGTTATTGCGATATAAGTTTCCATGCACTTTTAGTTTTTCTATCGGATGTGCTTCTAGAGAGACATGAGTTGCCAACAAGCATTTATGAAGTAAGAAGCTACTCTATCCCATGGAAACGAAAATAAAAGGATACATGCATGTCCATTGCATAGTACGACAATGTGCATAAGGACTGCATGTCTATCCAGTTTGTGGTGTACCCCGGCATAAACAAAAGAAGAAGCATAATAAGAAGTGTAAGAGCCGAGTCAATGACGGTGAAGAGATCACACAAAGGGGCATTGGCCACAGTATTGTGATATTTGCCCATCATTCTCCATTTAGAGCAGTTTTATTGGAAATCCCAAAGAGGCAAAATTGTTAAGTTGGCATTGTGAATCTCAAAAAGAAGATGGCAAGCTAAGACACCCCACTGATTCGACTCAATGGAGAAAAATTAACGTTTGGGACCAATTTTGGATAAAAGTAACAAAGGAGCGAAATCAAACGAAATAAACTCCAATATGACCAACAACACTAAGGAGGACCATCCGCTGCTTTTTCGGCACGTCTCGCTCCGGTACAAGCATTCATCAAAATCCACCCGTTGGGACCCGTTTTTCTAAAAATTAATATCAGACCAAAATCGATCTAAACAAGCTCCAATCAGACCAACGACACCAAGGACTACAATCTGGTGTGTTTTCAGAGTGTTTCGCTTCGGTGCAAACTTTCACAAAATCCACCTATTCGGATCCCAATTTGTTTGAAATTACATCAGAGCGAAATCGACTGAAAACAGCTCCAACGTGACTGACAACACAAAGAAGGAACATCAGGAGCATTTTTGGCACGTTTCACTCTTGTCAACGCTTTCGTCCTAATCAAACCGTTCGGGACCCATTTTGGTTCAGATTAAAATTGGAGTGAAATCAGTTGAAGGAAACTCCAACGTGACTGACAACACTAAGGAGGACCAACCGGTTCATTTTCAGTGTGTATTACTCTAGTGCAAGCTTTCATCAAAATACATCTGTTCGGGACCCGTTTTGGTCCAAATTAACACTAGAGTGAAATTGACTGAGGCAACCCCCAATATGACCGTCAACACCTAGGAGGACCATCCTGTGCATTTTTGATGCGTTTCACTGTAGTGCAAGTTTTTGTCAAAATCCTCCCGTTCAGGACTCTTTTTGTCAAAGATACACGTGATCAGAATTGACCAAAATAATCTCCAATGTGACCTGCTCGACAACAGCTTGGAGGACCAACCAGCACGTTCTAGTGCGTTTCGCACCTATGGAAATTTTTGTCAAAATCCCCCTATTTGGGAAATGTTTTACTCAAAATTTGCACCAGAGCAAAATCAATCGAAACATCTCCAACGTGGTCAGCAACAACTAAGAGGACTATCTGGTGAGTTTTAGGCATGTTGCCCTTTAGAGCAAGATTTCAACCTAATCAACCGTTTAGGACCCATTTTGGTCCAAATTAATACCAGAGCGAAAAAACCGAAACAAGCACTGACATGACCAACAATACCTTGGAGGACCATCCAGTGCGTTTTCAGTGCATGCAGCTCAAGTGTAAACTCGCATCAAAATCCACCCGTTTGGGAACCATTTTGGTTAAAATTGACATAGGAGGGAAATCGAACGAAACAGGCTCCAACATGACCGACAATACCAAAGAGGACCATCCGCTGCCTTTCAACGTGTTTCGCTCCGGTACATGCTTTCGTCAAAATCCACCCGTTTGAGACCGACGACAAGCTGCAATGTGACTGACGACACCTCAAAGCACACGACTTTGGAACATTTCGCTCTAGTGCAAACTTTCATAAAAATCCACCAGTTTGCAACCCGTTTTGCTTAAAATCGATAAAAACAAGCTCTAAGGAGACTGGCGATACCTAGGAGTATAATCTGGTGTGTTTTTGGAGCGCTTCGCTCTGGTGCAAACTTGCATAAAATCCACCTGTTTGGATCCCGATTTTTTCAAAATTAACATCAGTGTGAAATCAACTGAAGCAAGCTCCAACGTGAATGACAACACAAAGGACGACTATCCGGTTCATTTTCGGTGTGTTTCATTTTTGTCCAAGCTTTTGTCCGAATCAAACCTTCGGGACTCATTTGGGTCCAAAATAACACTAGAGCAAAATCGGTCGAAACAAGCTCGAACGTGACTGACTACACCTGGGAGGACCATCTAGTTCGTTTTCAGCATGTTTCACTCCGGCGCAAGCTTTCGTCAAAATCAACACATTTGGGACCCATTTTGGTCCAAATTAAGACCAGAGTGAAATTGACCAAAACAAGCTCCAATATGATACGGTGGATCATCCTATGCATTTTTGGTGCATTTCGCAACGGTGCAAGCTTCTTTCAAAATCCACCCGTTCGGGACTCGTTTTGGTCAAAACTATCACGGGAACAGAATCGACCGAAACAAGCTTTTACGTGACCTGGTCGACAACACCTAGGAGGACCAACTGGTGCATTCTTCGCGGGTTTCACTCCTAGTGAAAATTAACACTAGAGTAAAATGAATCGAAGTATCTCCAACATGGTCAATAACACCAAAGAGGACCATGAGGTGCGTTTTCGGCACGTTGCACTCCAATGCAAGTTTTCATCAAAATCAACCGTTTGGGACCAATTTTGGTCAAAATTAATACTAATGCGAAAATGATGAGGACATCCCAACCAAGGATACAACCACTGCCCTTTCTTCCCCTACGACCGCCACTTCGTTCCCGACCGTCGCTATTTCAGCCGCTACTTCGTCTACGACGCTTGGAGGGCTTAATCCAGAAGCAAGGCCTTTCCACCCACCTTTGCTGGCCCAGCACATCAAGAATATCCACCGACGACAGCCCACGCGCTAAGGAAGGCCCAAGATCAAGCCCAATTCGTCGCCGAGCCCGGTTCGGCCATCCAGGAGCAGCAGTACTTCAAACGGACGCCACGGCCACATCCGAACTCCATTTTCGACGTTCGACCACTCGTTTGAAAGGTATCGAGACAACCTTTCCAATGGATCTAGTCTCAAGGCCAAATTCCTCATGGAACGATGGGAAATCACAGAATAATCTTATAGGACAGAAATTCCGGTTGCTGCGCCACCTTTCTTTTGGGCCCAAGGCCCATGTACTCTTAGGGTTTCCCCCTCCCCATGGCCGGCGCACCTCTCCTGGCTGCCGCACACCCCTTGGGCGCCCCCACTTGTGTGGGTAACCCTTTATTTAGGGTTTTCACCCCTGTTCTTGATCCCTTAGGTTTTGTTGTATTTGGTAGACCCCGTGTGCGTCCCTCCTCGTGTTTGCGCGTGTCGACTAGACCGCCCGAGCCGAGAAAACAGAACCTCAACTTGTTCCTTTGATTTCAATACTATCTTTTTGGATTGCTTCATACTTTGTTCTTGCGGGTTCTTGATTTCTTGCAGGAACTATTGATCGTTTGGATCGTGTACATATGTTGATTTAGCATGCGATTGTGAAGCTCCCGACCTGTTTGGTAGGAAGCCCTAAATTCGGTGCCATCAACACCCCCAAATCGATGTATCACCATCTCACCGAAAGATCGGGATCGTCGTCCCCCATCAAAAAATAACCAAAACAAGCTCCAACGTGACCGACATCTCCTAGGACGATCCAGTGCATTTTCGGTGCATTCAGCTCCAGTGTAAACTTTCATCAAAATCTACCAGCTTGGGACCCATTTTGGTTAAAATTAACATAGGGGCAAAATCGAACGAAACAAGCTCGAACATGACTGATAATTCCAAGGAGGATCGAACATGACTGATAATTCCAAGGAGGACCATCCACTACTTTTTTCAAGACGCGTTTCGCTCCAAATAAGCTTTGGTCAAAATCCACCAGTCCATGACCCGTTTCTATCCGAATTAACATCATAGCAAAATAGAATGAAACAAGCTCCAACGTGACCAACCACACATCGGAATATGTCCCTTGCATTTTTGGAACATTTCGCTCTTGTGCAAACTTGTGTCAAGTTCCTCTCGTTAGGGACCCGTTTTGATTAAAATTAAAATCATAACGAAATCGACCAAAACAAGCTCCAATGAGACCACCGATACCAAGGAGTTAATTCAGTGGATTTTCGGAGCATATCGCTCTGGGGCAAACTTCTATAAAATCCACCTGATAGAATCCCTATTTGTTTGAAATTAATATCAAAGTGAAGTCGACCAAAACGAGCTCCAACGTGATAGACAACACAAAGGAGGACCATCCGGTGTGTTTTCGGCGTGTCTCACTGTGGTCCCACTTGTCATCCTAATCAAACCATTCGGGACTTGTTTTGGTCCGAATTAATGCTGCAGCGAAATCCACCCGTTCGTGATTCATTTTGGCCAAAACTAACACGGGATCATAATTGTCCGAAACAAGCTCCAACATGACCTAGTCAACAACATTAGTACAACCAACGGGCACATTCTTGGCGTGTTTCGCTCCATTGGAAACTTTTGTGAAAATCCCCGTGTTTGGGAATTGTTTTACTCAAAATTAGCACCAGAGTGAAATCGATCGAAACATCTCCAACGTGGTCAGCAACAACTATGAGGACCATCTGGTGCATTTTTAGCATGATGCCCTCCATGGCAAGATTTCGTGAAAATCAACCGTTCAGGACCCATTTTGGTCAAAATTAATACCAGAACGAAAATAACCGAAATAAGCTCCAACCTAACTGACAACTCCTTGGAGGACCATCTTGTGCATTTTCGGTGCATTTAGCTCAGGTGCAAACTTTCATCAAACTCCACCAGTTTGCAACCCGTTTTGCATAAAATTAATATCGGAACGAAATCGATAAAAACAAGCTCCAAGGAGACGGACGACACCTAAGAGTATAATCTGGTGTGTTTTTGGAGCGCTTCGCTCTGGAGCAAACTTGCATAAAATCCACCTGTTCGGATCCCAATTTGTTTGAAATTAACATCAGTGTGAAATCGACTGAAACAAGCTCCAACGTGACTGACAACACAAAGGAGGACTATCCGGTTCATTTTCGGTGTGTTTCATTTTTGTCGAAGCTTTTGTCCTAATCAAACCTTCGGGACTCGTTTTGGTCCAAAATAACACTAGAGCAAAATCGGCCGAAACAAGCTCGAACGTGACTGACTACACCTGGGAGGACCATCTAGTTCATTTTCAGCATGTTTCACTCCGGCGCAAGCTTTCATCAAAATCAACACATTTGGGACCCATTTTGGTCCAAATTAAGACCAGAGTGAAATCAACCAAAACAAGCTCCAATATGATACGGTCGATCATCCTATGCATTTTTGGTGCATTTCGCAACGGTGCAAGCTTTCTTCAAAATCCACCCGTTCGGGACTCGTTTTGGTCAAAACTATCACAGGAATAGAATCGACCAAAACAAGCTCTTACGTGACCTGGTCGACAACTCCTTGGAGGACCAACTGGTGCGTTCTTGGTGGGTTTCACTCCTATGGAATTTTTTGTCAAAATCTATTGGGACACATTTTGGTGAAAATTAACACTAGAGCAAAATGGATCGAAGTATCTCCAACGTGGTCAATAACACCAAAGAGGACAATGAGGTGCGTTTTCAGCACGTTGCACTCCAATGCAAGCTTTCGTTAAAATCAACCGTTTGGGACCCATTTTGGTCAGAATTAATACTAGTGCGAAAATAACCAAAGCAAGCTCCAACATGACCGACAACTCCTAGGAAAATCCAAGACATTTTTGGTGCAATCAGCTCCGGTGTAAACTTTCGTCAAAATCAACCCGCTTGGGACCCATTTTGGTTAAAATTAATATAGGAGCGAAATCGAACGAAACAAGCTCGAACATGGCTGATAATTCCATGGAGGACCATCCACTTCTTTTTCGGTGCGTTTCGCTCCAACGCAAGCATTGGTCAAAATCCACCAGTCCAAGACCCGTTTTTGTCCCAATTAACAACATAGCAAAATAGAACGAAACAAGCTCCAACGTGACCAACCACACATCGGAACACATCCCATGCATTTTTGGAACATTTCGCTCTGGTGCAAACTTTCGTCATGTTCCACCCGTTCGGGACCCGTTTTGATTAAAATTAAAATCAGAACGAAATCGACCGAAAAAAGCTCCAATGAGACCAGCAACACCGAGGAGTTAGTTCGGTGCATTTTCGGAGCATATCGCTCTGTTGCAAACTTCTATAAATTCCACCTGTTAGAATCCTGATTTGTTTGAAATTAATATGAAAGTGAAATCGACCGAAACAATCTCCAACGTGACAGACAACACAAAGGAGGACCATTCAGTGCATTTTCGGCGTGTCTCACTATGGTCCACACTTGTCATCTTAATCAAACAATTCGGGACTTGTTTTGGTCCGAATTAATGCTGGAGCGAAATCCACCCGTTCATGATTCATTTTGGCCAAAACTAACACGGGATCAGAATTGACCGAAACAAGCTCCAACATGACCTAGTCTACAACATTTAGTACAACCAACTGGCACATTCTTGGCGTGTTTCGCTCCATTGGAAACTTTTGTGAAAATCCCCGTGTTTGGGAATTGTTTTACTCAAAATTAGCACCAGAGCGAAATCGATCGAAACAACTCCAGCGTGGTCAGCAACAACTATGAGGACCATCTGGTGCATTATTAGCATGATGCCCTCCATGGCAAGATTTCATGAAAATCAACCGTTCAGGACCCATTTTGGTCAAAATTAATACCGGAACGAAAATAACCAAAACAAGCTCCAACTTGACCGACAACTCCTAGGAGGACCATCTAGTGCGTTTTCGGTGCATTTAGCTCAAGTGTAAACTTTCATCAAAATCAGGCTATTTGGGACCCGTTTTGGTTAAAATTAACTTAGGAGGGAAATCGAACGAAAGAAGCTCCAACATGATCGGTGACACCTAGAATTTAATCCGTTGCATTTTTGGAGCGTTTCACCCCAGTGCAAACTTTCATAAAATCCACCAGTTCGGATCTCGATTTGTTAAAATTAAATCAGTGCAAAATCAACCAAAATAAGCTCCAACAATACCGAGACCACAACGGAGGACCATCTAGTGTATTTTCAGCGCATTTCTCTCTGGTCCATGCTTTCGTCTAAATCGACCTGTTTGGGACCGATTTTGGTTCAAATTAACACCGAAGCGAAATCGGCCAAAACAAGCTCCAACTTGACTAGCAACAAATATGAGGACCAACCAGTTGTTTTTCAGCGTGTTTCACTCCGGTGCAAGCTTTCGTCAAAATCCACCCATTTTGGTCCAAATTAACACCGAACAAAATCAATCGAAACAAGCTCTAACACAACCGACAATGCCTAGGAGAACCATCCGACGCGTTTTCAGCACGTTTCGCTCCAGTGTAAGCGTTCGTCAAAATCTAACTGCTTGGGACCGTTTTGTTCAAAACTAACAGATGGAAATCGACCGAAACAAGCTCTAACGTGACTTGTTCGTCAGAACCTAGGAGGACCAATAGGCATGTTCTCATCGAGTTTTGCTCCTATGGAAACTTCTGTCAAAATCCCCCGGTACAGGACCCGTTTTGCTCAAAATTAACACCAAAGAGAATCGTCCGAAATAGCTCCAACGTGGTCAACAACACCTAAGGGGACCACACAATGCGTTTTCGGCACATTGCATTGCAGTGCAAACATTTGTCAAAGTCAACCATTCGGGACTCGTTTTGGTCACGATTAATATCAAAGCGAAAACAATCGAAACAAGCTGCAACATTACCGACAACACCTAGGAGGACCATTCAGTCTGTTTTCGGAACCTTCAGCTTTAGTGTAAACTTTTATCAAAATCCACCCGTTGGGGACCTGTTTTGGAGTGAAATCGAACGAAACAAGATCAAACATGACCGACAACACTAAGGAGGACCATCCGCTACTTTTTCATTGCGTATGGCTCCGGTGCAAGCTTTTGTCAAAATCCACCCGACACCCGTTCGGGACCCATTTTGGTCGAAATTAACACCAGAGCAAAATCGAACGAAAGGAGCTCCAACGTGACCAACGACTCCTCGGAACACATGTCGTGTGATTGTGGAGCGTTGAAGAACAAGCAAGAACAATGGTAAAGCAATCTGAAATTGCGAATATGAATGAAAGATTGATAAGGTGGGGTTCTGAAACAAGGAGCTTCTTAGGCGTCTGTTGAGCACGTCTAGAAGACTCAAAATAGTAGCAATGGCTAAACTATCAAATAAACAAAACCCAAGTCCTAGATGAGGGTTTGGGTGGTTATTTATACTAGAGGAGCAGGAGGGGACCTTCCATAGTAAAGGAAATCTAATACAACTCAAATTCAAAACACCAAGTCTTCTTTGACTCGAGTTTGACTCGGACTGGAAAAGCAGCGTGTGGTTTTAGGCAGTTTCCGGACGCATCTGAAGGAATTTTGAGGTGAGGCCAGATCTTTTGGAAAGTAGACTCCGAGATCTTTCAAACGTGTACTCATGGGCCTCCAGACTCCTCCGGAATCAAAAGTTATGGCACTTTAAAGTCAGTGCTGTTTCTGAGTTCGAATTGGACTCGAACTCGGACTGAAAAAGTGTTTCGGATTGTTTTGCGTTTTCCCACTGACTCGAAGGGAATTTTGAGGTGATCTCAGATCCGTTTGAAAGAGGACGACCAGGGCTTTCGTTCTTGTACTCATAGACCACGAGAAGCCTTCTAGAACAAAAGTTATGGTCGTTTGAAGTTGATGCTGTTGCGGAGGCCGAATCCGCGAATTTGCTGATTCCAAGTCCAACTTGCGCATATGATGTTTGTGCTTTATGCTTGGCATTTGGAGGTTCTTCTCCTTGGTTCCTAAGGACAATAAGATCATCACAAGAATTAAATAGCATTCCATTCATATTATCACTAATGGGAAGGCTTTGGAGCGCATTCACCGATAACTAAACTGTAGTGTGCGAGCTCGAATAACCGGTCCTTGTATAATAGCAGCGAGTTCAAATTGATGTGTAGATGTGGTTGTATCCATGGAAGTGATGTCCTCATCATCCTCCCTTCTTGCATTTGAGTCGTCCTCGACTCATGCTCACCTTTTGCTCATCTTCAGCACAAAACATTCTCATATAGGTCCTGTATTTATTTAAATAAAATGGTAGCTCCGCCTCTTTATATTTTTTTAAGACAAAAAAAACATTTAGAGGATTCACCTGATAATTATCCACATAGCTCAACACTTCTTTCCAGCATATTATGACTTGATGAATGCTAGCACTCTTCGATGCTTTCTCCCCTCTTTGAAGGAAACCCGTTCTCGGTTTTGGACAAGCTGAAGCGAAGCAACCAACAAAAAAACGTGTACACGGCGTAGATGTATATATCCCATATTTCATTGTTCTTTTGGATTCACGGTGTGTTATTTTCAAAACAACACATGAGGAAATCAGATTTAAGCAAAGCACCTTTCCTCGCAATTCTGCCAATCGATTTGTGGTTATAAGTGAAGCATATAACATCAATATTAGCATGATTTAGTTTGCAACTTGATTTGCAAATATAAGTAAAACACATATCTATTCGACCTTTGATAAAGAATACTCATGTTTTGTGAGCGCATTCAATAACATGTTTTGTGGGCAAAACAACAAGTTCGGCATCAAGTATGGCTCATTCATGTTATCAAATTGTAAACAAGCAAAATCAAGCCATTCCAATAATGGTGACACAATTTTAATTGGCTTCACGCATCAACTACGACATGTTGATTTGTAATACAAGTTAATGTACTAAAATTGAACAATGTGGCAGCAAACTATGGGTATCACACTTATTAGGAAAATTTGATGGAGCCTCAAATGAAACAAGTTGTTGCTTACAACTAGAATTGCCCAAAATAGCAAGCTTCAATTCATCAAGTTTATCACAAGTTATGCATATTCGTAAACAAGAAACTTGCCATCTATGCCATATTCACCAAATAAATTGAATTTAAAACAGTAGGCATAGGTGCTAGACAAAGACTTAAGAGATGAAATTTCAGAAATCTTGTCCATAGCACAAGTCAAACTAACAGGCTCATTCAACATGATATAGCACAAAAGCAGTGGTAGGGGATATTCTAGCTATCACCTTCTTATGTAATCAGCACCACATGAGCAAAATTATAAGCATGCAATTCGTCATATGGTTCTACAATTGTGGCACAAGGTGGTAGTTCACAAGAGTTATGCATAGTAGGAATATACTCACCAATTTGATCCTTTTCTTGCTGTAAAAGCAGATCTGTACCATGGTCATTAGTTTCCTCCTCGAGTAGAAATATCAAAACTTTCACGATAATGTTGGTATTTCTGCTTGTTAAATCCTTCTTCAAAAGTAACCTGAATAGCGCATGGAACAACAGCAGAGAACTAACCAAATAGATTGGATTGTGTTAGTAGAATCATCGTCACATATGCTATCCTCTACTTCACTCAAATTTTCTTGTATTTCTTTCACATTCTCAGTGTGTATGCTCTCATTCAGGTTTGGTGCAGTGCATGCCACAGGAGTAGCATTTAACTTTGTGTTAGCTTGAATTTTGGTTGATTGTCTTCTTTGTATCTTTCTTTCGGCTTCTCGTGAAAGATTAAGTAAACATGACAAAGAATTGAATTCTTTACAAGATATCATGATCTGAATGTCGAAATCTAGTCCAAAATAAAAGTTATTCATGCGAGTCTTTTCGGTCTCTTCTAACCCGAGCATAAAGATCTATGTTGAAATTCTTGGTAGTACTCATCCACTGTTTTACTACCTTGTTTTAGATGTTGCAATTCATTTCGTAATTGACGGGCAACATATGAAGGGACAAATCTAGCTCTCATAATTTTCTTTAGTTTTGTCCATGTGCTAGGAATGTCCTGATTTTTACTCATATAATCATTCCACCAAATAGCAGCAAATCCAGAGAATCCACTAGTAACAACCCTAACCTTATCATGCTCAGGAATTTCATGTTTATCAAATGATTGTTAAATGACTAATTCCCATGTAAGATAACCTTCGAGGATCATATTTATCACTAAAAATGGAGTGCGGTAAACTTATTTTTGGTACATGTGCAATGCCGTTGTACCTTCCGTGGTGTTGAAGGTATGCTTGTACGTTCTCTGTATCTTGGAGTGTGAACTATCTCTTCTCCTAGGATCTTTGTTGGCCCAAGCGCTTCTGACGTTGAGAACCTGCCATTGTTAGTGAAGACAAGAAACAAAATCACAAGTATAATGTTCTATCACTACATAGGATGTGGACAAAAGTCGTTCAACTCTCAAACTTTAACCAAAGCTCTTACAAGTTCTTACCATGCAGCAGGGTTGTCGTCGTTGGCGGTATCAAAAGTTCTCCCAAGCTTGGATAAAGCGATTGCCAAGGACCGAACAAGCGTCACGAGGTAGAATATGTGGAGCTTGGTAGGCTATGTTAATTTCCTATGCAATCTGATAATTCTAGATTTTGTAATGATAAGTAATGATCCAAACTAGAATTCACAAGCCCTAGTTGCCGATCCCAAAGATATAAGTGAATTTCAAGGCAACACACACGCAAAAGATAATGCAACTTAATGCAACCAATGGAATGAGCAAAATAAGAATAATTTCAGCACCAAAACTCGTGTTGCATAAGTTATGGAGAGACGCTAGCAAATTGCTTGAGAAAAAAAATTAACGGGCACAAGATTGCTCACTACTTAATACAATTGCACAATCTGAAAAATGACAAACACAAATTAGGGTTTTGATCAATGTAGTGCTGCCGGCCACTATTCTCTTTTCTTTTCTCTCTTTTTTTTTCTTTTTGGCCTTTTGGCTTTTTTCTTTCTCTTCTTTTTTTTTGTGACTTTCGGCCAACACTAGTATGAGCAAAGTTTTGGAATCCCTAACTTGATATCACAAGAGTTATGATAGTGCAACGTATCATAAGGAGCAGCCCCAAGCAATTTCAAATTGCTAGTCTCAATTAGGATCAAAGTATTCGCAAAGGATGAATTGGTTCTCAAAGGTATGTACACTGATATTTTGGAACTTTTATGGTTGCAGATGCTACTGGACTCAACCAACTCAAAGGAACAAAGCTAGAACACAAATTGAAGAAACAAACCCCAAATTCGGCCAGAACTATGCAATAAGGTTGTTGCTGCAATTAAGGCTTGAGAATGACCGAATCAAGCTTACTCACAATGTAACAAAATAATGGCACTGTTCTAAGATTTAAAACAAGTATTGAAACACACAATTTGGAGCTCAGATGTAGAAGTTATGGCCAAAACACAAAGGTGCACAGATTCAACAAAATTCAGCCGATCTGACCAAATCCGAATCCGAGTCATATTTGGTTTGAAGGAGTCCGAATCACGAAGGACACCCAAAACGTTTTTGTAGAGGACTCTTCAAGGATTCAGGAAAGTATAAAACTTCTCAATCGGAGTTCGGATGTGAGAGTTACGATCAAAATACCGAACCAATCTGGATTACAATTGCAACTTGCTTCCCGAAATTGATGTCAAGATTAAACAACCTTTTAGACAGAATGAGATTTCGTGCCCAACTAGGTTTTTGTGGAGCTTGTCCCAAGGTTTCAGGAAAGTGCAAAAACACTTAAATCGGAGCTCGTATGCAAAAGTTATGAACAAAACAATGAACTGGACAGATTGGAATAAAAGCTACGCGAAGGAAAAACGATCAACAACTAAAACAAGGACTATAATGGATCAAAACCTAACAAAACTCACTAAAATACCAGATTGAATCTAAAGGTTGAATTTTTGTGGAGGATTTTCAATTTTGGACAGAAAACAAAAACTAATCTAGGTCTTGAATCTCTCACCGAGCAACTTGGCGCTCGATACCACCCGATGTGACTTTGGGTCCCGATCTTTCGATGAGAGCGATAACCCGATTTGGAGGAATTGACTTTGGCGATTCGACTACAACGTCTGACGACGATGCGCCTTAGCAATCGCTAAACCAACTCAGAGGGTTATTGATCTTGCCGTTAGCTCGATCAACCTGAACACGAGTTCGATTCACGCATGCAACGAAGAACAAGCAAGAACAATGGTAAAGCAATCTGAAATTGCGAATATGAATGAAAGATTGATAAGGTGGGGTTCTGAAACAAGGAGCTTCTTAGGCGGCTGTTGAGCACGTCTAGAAGACTCAAAATAGTAGCAATGGCTAAACTATCAAATAAACAAAACCCAAGTCCTAGATGAGGGTTTGGGTGGTTATTTATACTAGAGGAGCAGGAGGGACCTTCCATAGTAAAGGAAATCTAATACAACTCAAATCCAAAACACCAAGTCTTCTTTGACTCGAGTTTGACTCGGACTGGAAAAAGCAGCGTGTGGTTTTAGGCAGTTTCGGACGCATCTGAAGGAATTTTGAGGTGAGGCCGGATCTTTTGGAAAGTAGACTCGAGATCTTTCAAACGTGTACTCATGGGCCTCCAGACTCCTCCGGAATCAAAAGTTATGGCACTTTAAAGTCAGTGCTGTTTCTGAGTTCGAATTGGACTCGAACTCGGACTGAAAAAGTGTTCGGATTGTTTTGCATTTTCCCACTGACTCGAAGGGCATCAAGCGTTTACGCTCTGGTGCAAGTTTTCATCAAAATCCACTCGTTCGGGACCCGTTTTTCTTAAATTTCACATCGAAGCGAAATTGACTGAAACAAGCTCCAATGAGGCCAGTGACACCTAGGAGTATATTCCGGTGCATTTTTGTAGCATTTCGCTTCGGTGCAAACTTTCAAAAAATCCGTCTGTTCGGATCCTGATTTGTTCGAAATTAACATGAGAGTGAAATTGCACAAAACAAGCTCCAACGTGACAGACAACAAAAAGGAGAACCATTCGATGCATTTTGGTGCATTTCGCTCTTGTCTGAGCTTTCGTCCAAATCAAACTATTCAGGACGTGTTTTGGTCCAAATTAACACTGGAGTGAAATCGGTCGAAACAAGTTCCAACATGACTGACAATACCTTTGTGGACCAACTGCTGCATTTTCAGCATGTTTCACTTCGGATCCGAACAGGCGGATTTTGTAGAAAAGGGAGAAAACCTGAGAATTGGAATGACATGAAAAAATTTATGAGACTTGAATTTGTTCCTGAATATTATGCTGAGTGTTTGCTTACTAAACTTCAATGCTTAAAACAAGGGAGTAATACTGTTAGAGAATACTATCATGAATTGCGAACTTATTTGTTTCGTTGTGGTTTAGAAGAATCTGATGAAGCTATCCAGTTTAGGTTCATACATGGGCTTAATAAGGGTATTCAGGATATTCTTATTGATCAAACATATCGTTCTCTTTCACAATTGTTGGAAAGTGCTTGTAGTATTGAATGTTTGAATGCACTATTAACTTCACTTGAGGCGCCTGTTGCTGCACCTCCTCTTGTGGCTAACATTTTGCAGACAAATGAGCACAAGCGAAAAGAGATTGAGAACATGAAAGATGAGAAAGTCGAGTATGGGACATTCCCTTCAACTATGGAACGAGATATGGATACCCCGACACCTACAACAACGGATAAAAATTTTGGAGGTAATGTAACACATGGTGAAAATAATTTTGATATGCTGAAATTGTCCACTACTCATGCTATCACAGAACAACCTTTAGTGGAACCCATGGCTGAAATTTCATTGTTACAAGATGATGTGCATGCTATCTCTTGTGATCAAGAAGAGTTGTGTGAGAATGCTTCACTTATATCCATGTCACAACTAGTGAATGAACATGTTTCTTTTCTTACAAAAACAAACACTTGTGCTGATAATAAACGTGTTATTCACATTGCTAGGAAGATGAGTTTAGATTGATATCTTCTTTAAATACTTTAAGTTACATTGAATTTGATATTCTGTGTGATCTAAATAGTTTAAAGGACAAACTTTTTGTGCATGCTGATTTTCCATGGTTATCATGAAACACTTTTCATATTATCGGCAAACATAATGAAAATGGAGAGTATATGGTACATCGTGTTTATATTTGTTCAAATCCAAATCCGTCATTTTATATGAAACAATGTGATCATTCTATAACAAGTACTTCCAGTTTTGTTCTCAATCCACATGATAGTTTTCAAGAAAGGGGGTACATAGATGTTGATGATTTTAGTTCTAATAATTAAATTGCAAAAGATGTGCATATTGCATTGTTCCCTGTTGGTACTAACATTTTGCAGGAGACTATGATGGAGTCGAGGACGACTCCAATTCAAGAAAGGGAGAATGATGAGACCATGTTCGGCATGGATATGACCAAGACTATTCCTACTATGCTGCTTTCATCTACATGGCTTCATCGACATCCACCTTGGCTAGGACGATCACACAGTTCACATTCTTGGCCTATGGATTTGGCGTCATCATCTACATCAGTTCGGCTGCTACCTTGGCCGCCGCCTAGGCTTTTGGGCATGGCACCGTCACCTCCAGCAGTTAGGGCGCCTCCTGATGAGGACATCACCTCTCTTGGGGCAACCATGCCTACTACAACTCACCAACAAGCCGATCCTACAAGAGTCCAAGGACCAAAGACTTGAGCTCGCGCACGACAGCTTAATCATCAGGTGAATGCGTTCCTAAGCCTCCCCCTTAGTTATAATATGAATGGGATGCTATTTAATACTTGTGATGATTTGATTATACTTAGGAACCATGGAGAAGGACCCTCGTGGACCAAAGTTGGAAAGATCTCGGATTGGAAAGAGAAGTTGAAGTTCGAGTCCAGTTTGGCCTTACCAACAGTGCTGACTTTAAAAGGCCATAACTGTTGATTCCGGAGGTTTCTGGAGGCCCATGAGTACACGTTTGAAAGATCTCGGAGTCTACTTTCCAAAGGATCTGGCCTCACCTCAAAAATTCTTTAGATGCGTCCAAAAACTGCCTAAAACCACACATTGCTTTTTCAGTCCGAGTCAAACTCTAGTCTAAGTAGACTTTGTGCTTTGAATTTGAGTTGTATTAGATCTCCTATGCTTTGGCTGACCCCCGCTTGCTCCCATAGTATAAATAACCACCCAAACCCTCATCTAGGACTTGGGTTTTGTTAGATTGAAAGTTAGCTTTGCTACTTCATGTTGTAATCGCGCGTGTTGCTTAAACCGCCCGAATTACTATCTACGGAACCCCACCTTTCTCTTGTTTTTAGATTGGACACTTCAATTCATGTTCACAATTTCAGATTGCTTTTACCATTGTTCTTGCTTGTTTTTTGGTTGCTTTCAAGAATTGAACCTCGTGTTCAGGTTGATCGTGCCAACGGCAAGATCAATAACACTCTGGAGTTGGTTTAGCGATTGCTAAGGCGCATCATCGTCGTACGTTGTAGTCGGATTGTCGAAATCATTTCCTCCAAATCGAAGTTATCACTCCCATCGAAAAATCGGGACACAATGTCACATCAGGTGGTATCAGAGCGCCAAGTTGATCAGTGAGAGATTCAGTACCCTAGATTAGTTTTTGTTTTCTGTCCAAAATTGAAAATCCTCAACAAAAATTCAACCTTTAGGTTCAATCTGGTATTTTAGTGAGTTTTGTTAGGTTTAGATCCATTAGAGTCCTTGTTTTAGTTGCTGATCGTTCTCCCTTCGCATAGCTTTTATTTCAATCTGTCCAGTTATTTGTTTTGTTCATAACTTTCGCATACGAGCTCGGATTTTAGTGTTTTTGCACTTTCCTAAAACCTTGAGACAACCTCGGCAAAAACCTAGTTGGGCACGAATTCTAATTCTATCCGAAAGGTTGTTTAATCTGGACATCAAAATTCGAGAAGCAAGTGGTATTTTGATCATAACTCTCACATCCGAACTTCGATTGAGAAGTTTTTATACTTTCCTGAATCCTTGAAGAGTCCTCTACGAAAACATTTTTGGGTGTCCTTTGTGATTCGGAGGCCTTCAAACCGAATTTGACTCGGATTCGGATTTGGTCAGATCGGCCGAATTTTGTTAAATCTGTGCACCTTAGTTTTTTTGCCATAACTTCTACATACGAGCTCTAAATTGTGAGCAAGCTTCATTTTCTACATTGTGAGCAACTTTTGGCCTCTAGTCCAAGTAGACTTTGTGCTTTGAATTTGAGTTGTATTAGCTCTCCAATGCTTTGGCTGACCCCCTCCTACTCCCATAGTATAAATAACCACCCAAACCCTCATCTAGGACTTGGGTTTTGTTAGATTGAAAGTTAGCTTTGCTACTTCATGTTGTAATCACGCGTCTTGGCTAAATCGCCCGAATTACTATCTATGGAACCCCACCTTTCTCTTGTTTTTAGATTGGACACTTCAATTCATGTTCGCAATTTCAGATTGCTTTTACCATTGTTCTTGCTTGTTTTTCGGTTGTTTGCAGGAATTGAACCTCGTGTTCAGGTTGTGATAGTACCACCTTGCTTGTGGAGGGGAGAGAATACCACCTTAAAAAGGAGAGCAACCCTCCCCCCATCAGGCTTGTCTTTGGGGGGCCACATGGGACTCTTATGGCCTGGCTATGGCAGCTAAGGTGTGTATTCCCTCGTTGGGCCAAGGCCCATGCCCTTGGGCAGTTAGGTAATCCGCTTCATGGGTGAGGCACGTCGCCATACTCTGGCTAGGCATGAAAGAGCACGTTAGCACACCGGAGGATGCATCGATTAGTATCGAGCTAGGTCCCGAAACAAGAGGGTGGGAATGATAGTATCACCTTACTTGTGGAGGGGAGAGAATACCACCTTAAAAGGGAGAGCAACCATCCCCCCATCAGGCTAGTCTTTTGGGGGCCACATGAGACTCTTATGGCCTAGCTATGGCAGCTAAGGTGTGTATTCCCTCGTTGGGCCAAGGCCCACGCCCTTGGGCCAGTTGGGTAGTCCGCTCATCGGGCGAGGCACGTGCGCCATACGGCTGGGCCGCGAAGGGCACGTTGCACACCCGGGAGGGATGCATCAGGTTGATCGTGCCAACGGCAAGATCAATAACACTCTGGAGTTGGTTTAGCGATTGCTAAGGCACATCGTCGTCGTACGTTATAGTCGGATCGTCAAAGTCAGTTCCTCCAAATCGAAGTTATCACTCTCATCGAAAGATCGGAACCCAAAGTCACAACAGACCATCCAAACTATCCAGTGCATTTTCAGCTCGTTTTGTGCCGGTGCAAGCCTTGTTGAAAATCCACCCTTTCAGGACTCGTTTTGGTCAAAACTAACCGTGAATCGAAATTGATCAAAACAAACTCCAACGTGACTTGGCCGATAATTACTAGGAGGACCAACAGGCATGATCTTGGCACATTTTGCTCCTGTGGAAAGTTTTGATTGGCGTACGGGTGCCCGATCTTCCCGTAAGAGGATAACTTCGATTAGGAGAACATGGTTAAGGTTCCACATATGGGGGCAACTAAACTTAACAAAATGTAAGGAGATAAAGAGGGAGCTTGTCCAAAATATAGCCAACGAGATGGATACCAGGAGTTGGCCTCACACCACTTTAATTACATGTGAACTCAGCCAAACAAAAATGGTGGTGTAGCACCCCCAAAGGACTAAGACCGTTACCCATTTTTGTCTGTTGTGGCTAGCTCGACTGGAATTTGATGACGAGGCTAGATCTGTTTGAAAGAGAACAAAATTATCTTTTCATCAAGTACTCACACATTGCAAACGTAGTCCGTTTGCATTCTCTAGGTCCGCTTGAATTCAGATTGGTCATTGAAGGTCGAGTGGAGCTCTTTCACGTTCCCACCATGCATGGTGATTTGTTCCTTTCCATTCCCACATCCGTTTGTGTTCCCATCTTGCATGTTCGCTTGTCCTTTTGCATTTTCACACCACTTTGCATCCCCAAGATGATCCTCAAAAGTAAAATTGGGCATCCCAAGAAGCGAATTAACCTAATAATTTATTTGTCATGCATGGGCTCGTGTAATGGGTCCTTGAATATGGTGGTTGGTTGCTCATCGTCGGGTGTCTCCGTAGTAGTGATGCCCTCATAATCCTCACCCTCTTTCATCAGGGTCGTCCTCGACTAAAGTTCATGTTCTCTCTGAGGAATGGCTTCAAATCTGAAATGTTAAAAGTGGGGTCTAACCCCAAAATCTTTCTTTATGTAAGTGCAAAACCAAGCAAGATCACAAGGTTCAAATTTAGCATGTTTCTTTGCATCAAAGTTTACCTTCTCCGAAGATGGCAAAGGCAAAATATCAATTGGTGTACAAGGGTTAAAGACATAAACAACCAGAAAAGGAATCATCCTCATGGTTGAATGCAACGATTAGGCAGAGGCTGACTTTGACGGTCCAGCTACGAACCACACAAGGATAACCACCCGCAATCACTAAACCACACTCCAAATTGTTATCAACCGTGCCAAAAGCTCGGATGACCTGACCATGAGATCTATTCTTGCAAGCAATCGAAGAACCTGCAAGAATAAGGATGAAGCACACAGACGAACTGAGGTTCTGAACTTATTTACTACTGCTCTAGCTGAGTCAAGAGAACAAGGTTATAGTTCCACACATGGGGGCAACTAAACTTAACAAAACCTAAGGAGATAGAGAGGGAGTTTGTCCAAAATATAGCCAAGGAGATGGCTGCCAGGAGGTGGACTCACGTCACTTCGACTACATGGGAACTCAGCCCAAAATAATGGTGCCGCAGCACCCCATTGAGTGAGACTATCGCACTTTTTTGGCTTCTGTGGCTAGCTCAAGTGGAATTTGATGATGAGGTTGGATCCATTAGAAAGAGCATGAAATTAGCTTTCAGTCAAGTACTCACTCATACCGAATGGACTCCGAATGGAAAAGTTATGGCCAGTTGAAGGTGGACTACTCCTGGATAAACGTTTCAGCTTCTACCTCAGGAATAGCTTGTACTCTTAACTTGTTTTGATGATGGATGGTATCCTTGCTGCTCTAATCCATGATTCCTATGCACAAGCACATTTTTACGCAGTTATCCATCCTTTAAAATACAATTTCGTAACCCAAGAAATGAGTTTACCTGATAATTTAGTTGTTGCGCATGAGCTTAGGTAATTGATCCTTGTATATGGGTTGAATGCTGCTGGTCACTAGGAGGATTTTCTTGTCCGTTGACCATTGATGCCATGTGTGTATTTGATGTAGCTATGTCCTGATCATGTAGTGGGCCTCCAACTATTTTGGCAGAGTTCCATGCCCCCTCTCCCACATAATAGCTAGCTGCCGCTGCTATTAGGGTTCGGGTTTTTGTTGAGCTTGGTTTTAGCCTAGGGCCAAACTACATTGTCCTCTAGACATGTCGGACGATCGCCTCTTAAGACTACTTTGCAGAACCCCACCTTTTACTCTATATTTTTATGAACCTCAATTCTTATTTGCAATTTTAGATTGCTTTTACTATCGTTCTTGCTTGTTCTTTGGTTGCTTGCAAGAATTGAACCTTGTGTTCAGGTTGATCGTGCCCACAGCAAATCAATAACCCTCCATAGTTGGTTTAGCTATTGCTAAGGTGCATCGTCGTCATAAGTTGTAGTAGGATCGTCAAAGTCAGTTCTACCAAATCGAAGTTATCGCTCTCATCAAAAAATCGGGAACCAAAAACACATCAAATGGTGTTGTGTTCCATTGGGGAGAAGCTCAAGAAGCCTTCAACCTCTTGAAAAAGAAACTAACCAATGTGCCACTACTTCAACTTCTAGATTTTGGTAAGACCTTTGCACTCGAATGTGATGCTAGCGGTAATGGGATTGGTGGTGTGTTGATCAAAGAGGGTAAACTAGTTGCTTGTTTCAGTGAAAAATTGAATGGACCGTTCTTAATTATTCCACTTACGCTAAAGAATTGTATGCTCTTGTGCGTTATTTAGAGATGTGGCAACATTACTTATGGCCTATAGAATTCATCATACACTCTGATCATGAATCTCTTAAGCACATTAGAAGCCAAATCAAGCTAAACTGTAGATATGCTAAATGGGTTGAATTCATTGAATCCTTTCCTTGCGTCATAAAACATAAGAAGGGAAAAGAAAATGCGATTGTTGATGCTTTGTCTTGGTGATATACTTGACATCCTGACTGGATTGTCGCATTTTTGGCCTAGAAACAATAAAGGAACTCTATGTTCAGATTTTAGGGATGCTTGGGTAAATTCTAATGAGGGAAAATGCTGGAACAAATTTGTGGACAAGGATGGGTTCTTGTTTAGAGCTAATCGGCTATGCTTTCCAGTTGGATCCATTCATCTTTTGTTGATATAGGAAGGAAATGGAGGAGAATTGATGGGTCATTTTCATGCCAAAAAGACGGAGGAAGTGCTTGTGGCTCATTTCTATTGGCCCAATATGACACGCGGTATTGAGTGCTTCGCGGCACACTGCATAACATGCCAAAAGGCCAAGTCACAGTTGAACCCCCACGGTTTGTATATACCTCTTCTTGTCCCTAGTGTTCCACGAGAGGATATTTCAATAGACTTTGTTCTAGGATTGCCTAGGACAAAGAGGGGGACGGATAGCAAGTTGTTGTTAATAGATTCTCAAAAATGGCACATTTCATTCCATGGAACAAAAGTGATGATGCCACTCATATTACTAAGTTGTTCTTTACAGAAATTGTACGCTTGCATGGTATATCTACCACTATTGTTTTAGATCGTGATGCCAAATTCTTAAGCCATTTTTGGAGGACTCTGTGTAACAAATTGGGAACCAAGCTGCTATTCTCTATCACTTGTCACCCCCAAACAGATGGCCAAACTGAAGTTGTCAACCGCACTTTGTCAATAATGTTGTGGGCTATTTTGAAGAACTTGAAAGAGTGGGAGGAATGCCTTCCTCATGTGGAGTTTGCCTCCAATCATGCAATACATACAACCACAAAGGTGAGCTCTTTTCAGGTAGTACATGGCTTTAACCCTCATGCTCCCATAGACTTGTTCCCTCTTCATTCTATCGAGAGGGTGAATTTAGATGCAAAAAACGTGCTGATTTTATTCTCAAATTGCTTGAAACAACAAAACAGAACATTGAGCACATGAATGAGAAGTATAGAGATGCTGGAAACCATGGTAGGAAACATTTAACATTTGAACTTGCTGATCTTGTTTGGCTACATTTGCACAAAGAATGATTCTCTGAATTGAGAAAATCTTAGTTGATGCCATGTGCTGATTATCATTTTATGGTGCTAGAACAAATTAATGATAATGCATATAAACTTGAACTGCCTGTAGAGTTTGGGGTTAGCGTAACCATTAACATTGCATATTTGAAGCCTTATTTGTGTCAGGCAGATGAGCTTGAGTTGAGGACATCACTACATTGGATGCACCGATGACCTCAACTCCACCACCCCTATGCAAGGTCCTATGACAAGGGCATGTGCATGGCAGCTAAATCAACAGGTGAACTTGTTTCTCGGGTTGTATAATTGTATTTTAGAAGATAGACCACTGCATAATAATGCACTTGTGCTTAGGAATCATGGCTTAGAATAGCAAGGACGCTGTCCCTCGTCATGACAAGCGAGAGAACAAGCTATTCCCGAGGTGGAAGCTGAATTGTCCACCGAGTAGCAGCCCACCTCCAACTAACCATAACTTTTGTATTCAATGTTTGTTCGGGATGAGTGAGTACTTGATTGAAAGATAATTTCATCCTATTTCCAACGGATCTGGCCACATCATCAAACTCCACTCCAGCTGACCACAGCAGTCAAAAATGTGTGATAGTTTCAGTCTTTTGGGGTGCTGTGTCACCAATATTTTGGGCTGAGTTCCCATGTAATCTAAGTGGCATGAGTCCACACATCCTAGCAGCCACCTCAGTGGCTAAATGGTGGACAAAATCTCTTCATTTCTCTTAGGTTTTGTTCATTTATTTTTTTCCCTTGTAAAATCACCCACGGTTCCCCTTGTGCTTGTTGGCCAATCAGATCGAGCAATAGAATATCAATCATACTAGTGTGAGCTTCATCTTATTTGCAATTTCAGTTTGTCTTTTACTTGTTCTTGCTTGTTTCTTCGATTGCTAGTAGGAACCGACCGTCATGGTCAGGTCAATCATGTTCTTGGCGTGGTTCATAACGAGTAGGTGTGGTGTTTTAGCGAATGTCAGGTTTGGTCTTTGTGTGGCTGGTAGCTAGATCATCAAAGTCACTTCTCTGCACAAATTGAGCGTATCCATCTCACCTGATGATCGGGCCACCCCGGGAGTGTCCTCATCATTCTATCCATCAAAACAAAAACACCATCCCTCCCCTCCTTTGTTCTAGGCAATCCTAAAACAAAGTTCATAGATATATCCTCCCATGGAATGCTATGGATAGGAAGAGGCATTTGCAAACCTTATGGATTTAGCCGAGACATTGTTTTTTGGCATGTGGTGCAGTGAGCAACAAAACAATCGACGTCACATCTCAATTTCAACCAAAACAATGTTCAGCTAGGACATCCTTCACCTTCTTAGCTCCAAAATGTCCCGTCAATCCTCCTCCATGAGCCTCTTGTAACAACAAAAGACGAACAAAGCTAGCTGGAATGCATAGCTTGTTATCTCTAAATAAAAATCCATTGTTGTTCACAAATTTGTTCCAACTCTTCCCTTCTTTGCAATTCATTAGGACTTATTTGAAATCATTATCTTGAGCACATAGTTCTTTGATAGTTTCTAAGCCAAAAATCCTACAATCAAGTTGAGACATCGTTGCATGTCGCCTCGACAAAGCATCAGCAATCACATTATCGTTTCTTTTCTTGTGTTTGATGACATAAGAAAATGATTCAATTAATTCAAGCTATTTTGCATGTCTACGGTTCAGTTTATTTTCGCTTCTAATATGCTTAAGAGATTCATGATCAGAGTGAATGACAAATTCTTTAGGCCACAAATAATGTTCCCACATCTCTAAACAACATATAAGAGCATACAATTCCTTATTATACATAGAATAATTCAAAAAGGGCCACTCAATTTCTCACTAATATAAGCAACAGGTTTACCTTCTTATATTAATACACCTCCAATTCCAACACTGCTAGCATCACACTCAAGTTCAAAGGTCTTTCCAAAATCTAGATGTTGAAATAGTGGTGTATTAGTGAGCTTATCTTTCAAGAGATTTAAGGTATCTTCTTGCTCTTACCCCCAATGAAAAGAACACCTTTATTTGTTAGCTCATTCAGCAGTGCGACAATGGTGTTGAAATCTTCACAAAACGATAACAGAATCCAGCAAGGCCTTGGAAGCTGCGCACTTGTGTGACCATTTTAGGAGTCGGCCAACTTTTGATTGCTTCAATCTTGACTTCGTCAACTCCCATTCCCCGCGGTGTAACAACATAGCTAAGAAACGAGACTTGATCGATGCAAAAGGTTTACCTTTTAAGGTTAGCAAACAAACGTGCTTCTCTTAAAGCATTAAAAACAACACATAGATGTTCGTGATGTTCAGAAAAAGACTTGCTATAAATCAAGATGTCATCAAAGTATACCACCACAAATTTTCCAATGAAAGCATGCAAAACTTCATTCATCGATCGCATGAATGTACTATGTGCATTAGTTAAACCAAATGGCATTACTAACCACTTGTACAATCCAAATGTAGTTTTAAATGTGGTTTTCCATTCATCCCTAGTCTTCATCTACATCGCATGGAGGGCTCAATTCACAAACACGACCATTCCAACCACCTTTGCTATACCATCGCTTCGAGACCACTCACCGAGGATAGCCCACGTGCCAAGGAAGGCTCACATTGAAGCCCAATTCGTCGCCGAGTCCAGTTCGGCCATCCAGCAGCATGTCAACTTGAAACCGACATATCTTGTGCTCCCGAACTTCGTTTTCGATGTACGACCACTTGTTTTGAAAGCTTAGGAGACAAGCTTTCTAATGGGATTCGTCCCACAGCCAAATTCCTCAAGGAGCTACAGAAAATCATAGAAAATTATCACAAACTAGAACTTTGGAGTGCTGCACCATCTTTCTTTTTGGTCCAAGACCCATGTATCCTTTGGGCGTGGTGCTGGTGGCCAACCCTAGCTTGGGCGCCCTCTTGGCCACCGACCCTGGTGTGGGCACCTCTCTATATGTGGCTGCCATCTTTGTACGTTGTTCTTTAGGTATTATTATGTGTGGTAGATCACCTTGTGCGTCCCTCCTCATCTTGCATGTGTCGACTAGACCATCCAACATGAGAAATAGAACCTGACCTTTGTTGGTGACTTTTGGTTAATCCAAGTTACAGATTGCTTCTCACTTGTTCTTGCAAGTTCCTCGATTGCTATTAGGGATAAGGATCCATCACGTTTGGACGTGGTTGATCGACTTGCGTTGGTGGCATTGTGATTGCTAGCTCCCTTCCTCGCTGGTTGGAAGCCAAGATCACGAGTTCATTAATGCCCAAAATCGACGTATCATTCTCATCAGAAGATCGGGCACCCCTGTGCACATCAATCCCCAAGTTTCATGCTAATTTGGTGGTACCCACTTCTCAAGTCAACTTTATAAAACAAAATAGAGCCACTTAATTCATCTAGCATATCATCCAACCTAGAAAAAGGGAGGTGATACCTAACAGTGATATTATTGATAGCTCTACATTCCACGCACATACGCCATGATCCTTCTTTCTTTGGCACGAAAAATATAGGAATAGCACAAGGACTAAGGCACTCACGTACATACCCTTTATTGAGCCTATGTTGCACTTGACATTAAACCTCCTAGACTTCTCTGGATTGGTTCTGTATGCAACTCAGTTTGGCATTGTGGCTCCTAGAATCAAGTCAATTTGATGTTCAATTCCCCTAATTGGAGGCAGTCCTAGAGGCACCACAATTGGAAACACATCCTCATACTCCTGCAAATGGTTAGCAATTGCAGGTGCTAAGGAAACAGGCATAACCTCTAAAGTAAACAAGGGCTGCTTGCAAACAAGGCATAGCAAGGAGAATTATGCATATCCAAGTCATGCAAATCTGATTTTGTTGCTAACATAACAGCACCTTTCAACTTGAATTCAAGTTGCCTACGATTAGGTTATTTCTTTTGATGTGCACCTATGTCTTTACCAACAACATGATTTTCACTTTACCCACTTTTCCCTTTCTCTCTCTCAGCTCTCTCAAGATCATACTTTAAGATGACAACAAGGGTCATAGGAAGCAAAACAATTTTCTTTCCTTGATGCATGAAAGTGTATTGGTTAACTCTTCCATGATGGACAACATCTTTATCATGTTGCCAAGGTCGACTTAACAGCAAGGAGCAAGCTTGCATGGGTACAGCATCATAATCAGCATGCTTACGATATGAACCGAGTGAAAAGTGCAATCTCACTATTCTTGTTACCTTTATCATTCCACTGGAATTAAATCATTGAATGTAGTAGGGATGTGGATGTTGTGTTGTGGTCAAGCCAAGCTTCTCGACCATCTCCACGCTTGTGAGATTGTTGCAACTCCCTCCATCAATGATTACTCGTACAGAATGTTCATTGATGACAAATTTGGTTTGGTATTGGTTATGTCGTTGATTCTGTTCTACTTTTTATATTTGCGCACTAAGGACAAGTTTGACAATTACGATCACGTATTTGTCCGAAATTTCAGCACCCAGGTGCTCCTTGTCTTGCTCATCACTTTGATATTCACCTACAAGATCAATTGCAACTAAAGCAAGATCTTCAACATCACTAGCAAATGTATACTCACCACCTTCGCTTACAATCAAAGCACGCTGACTTGGACAATTGCGCAAAAAAGTGCCCAAATTCATTGCATTTGTGGCATTGCACATCACGTGTGCAGCCAGGAGAAGCAACCAAAGAAGAACTCTTGGCAAGAGTTTGTATTATGGCTGATTTTGATTCTAAAACATGTGATTGAGTGGAAGTAGAGGTAGCAGGATGCCCATAGTTGGAGGGTGGAGGTGCACGACCCGAAGTGGCGGATGACACCTTTGCTTGCACTTCGCCTCGTCGTGAGGAAGACGAGCCTCCAAAATTTTCCCTAAACATGGAATGTCGTCCCCATACTTCCCTTTTAGTTTTGCAAGCAAGATGAAACAAACAAGTGATAGAGTTGTATTCTTTGTAATCAAGTATATCCTAAATTTCTCGATTGAGCCCACCCAAAAATCTAGCCATCTTGGCATCTTCATTATCTTCCAAACCACACCATAGCTCTCAAATTTGCATTTCTTGATAATACTCCTCTACAAATATACTTTCTTGATTTAAACATTGTAATTTATCAGCAAGTGACGAGCATAGTAAGAAGGAACAAATCAAGTACTCATCACTCTTTTCAAGGCTTTTCATGTTCTAGGAACATTTCCATGATTCCTACAAGTCTCACTCCACCAAATGGAGGCTAAAGTAGTAAACTCACTAGTTGCAGCCCTAACTTTTTTATCTTCACGAAAGGCAAAGCAAGTAAATTTTTGTTCTACCGCTAGCTCCAAATCAAGATAAGCATCAGGGTTATATTTTCTATCAAATGAGGGTATTGTAAACTTAACCGTTCCCACGGGTTCATTATCTACCTCTCGAGGTTCTCACTGATTTCTACCCACACCTTGTCGATTGTGTCGAAATCGTCGATGACCTCGATCATTGTTGGAGTTAAAACCATCATCATCCTCAGTGTCAGCAACGTAATTGTTCACTTCCTCTTCCACCTCATTTGCCTAAGCATGGGCAGAGTGCCGCGGTTGGCATCCATTGTGCCATTTTGTTCTTGTGCATCGTTGGCCACGTTTTTAGCAAGTGGTGGTTGTTGTCTCTCTAGGTGATCTACTCGGTCACGGAGGGCTGCGAGGTTGTTGTTGATTTCAACCAAGACCTCATCATGGTTGGTAGTATGCACGTTCAATAATCGTGTGAAGTGTTGATAGGAAGGTTTGGTCCAAAACTTTCGATGGGATGGATAACTATCGATTTGGTAGGAGAAGACGTTGACGGTGCGACTACAACCGTCCAAGGATGTTGCGCCTTAGCGATCAATACACCAACTCCAGATGGTTATTGAACTCACCGAAGCGCAATCAACCTGACAAAGAAGGTCTTTGTTCTTGCAAGCAATCGAAGAACTAGCAAGAACGAGATGAACAAGCAATTCACTTAACTCAATAGGATGAGGTTCTGATTAAAGAGTAATTCAAGCGGTCTAACCAACATGTGCGATTACAAGAAGTAGTAGTGGCTAACTTAATCAACAAGACCTAAGGAAGTAGAGAGGGAGCCTGTCCAATATATAGCCGAGGAGATGGCTGCTAGGAGGTGAACTCATGCCACTTTGATTACATAGGAACTCAGCCCAAATTATTTGTGGCATAGCACCCCAAAAGATTGAGACCGTCGCACATTTTTTACAACTATGGCCAACTCAAGTGGAATTTTACGATGGTGCTAGTTCCATTGAAAAGAGCATGAAATTATCTTTCAATGCCGAGTAGAGCTCATTCGCGTTCCCACCTTGCCCGGTGATTTGTCCCTTTGCATTCCCTTGTCTATTTGTGTTTAGGGCATGTTGACTTGTCCTTTTGCATTCCCATGATGAACCTTGCCATGTTTCCTAAGCATGAGAATATTATTAGGTAGCAGCCTATCCTCAGAAGTAAGATTGGGCATCCCAAGAGGCAAATTAACCTGATAATTTATTTGTCACGCATTGGCTCATGTAATTGGTTCTTGAATACTGGTGGTTGGTTGCTCATCGTCGGGTGTATCCATAGTAGTGACTCCCTTATCAACTTTTGTCAAAAATCCCCGATTTGGGACCCATGTTACTCAAAATTAACACCGGTGCGAAATCGACCGAAACATCTCCAATGTGTTCAACAACACCTAAGAGGACCATCTGTTGCATTTTCGGCATGTTGAGCTCCAGTGCAAGTTTTCATCAAATTCATCCATTCCATACCCGTTTTAGTCAAAATTAATACCATAGTGAAAACAACCGAAAGAAGCTTCGACGTGACCAACAACTCCTAGGAGGATCATCCAATGTGTTTTTGGCTCACCTAGCTCTAGTGTAAGCTTCGACGTGACCGTTTGGAACTCGTTTTGCTCAAAATTAACAAAAGAGCAAAATCGAACGAAACATGCTCCAACATAACCGACAACACCAAGGAGGACCAACCACTACTTTTATTGGCACGTTTTGCTTCGGTGCAAGCTTTCGTTAAAATCCACCCGTTCAGGACCCATTTTTGTCCAAATTAGCACCAGAGTGAAATTTAACGAAAGAAGCTCCAACATGACCGACGGCACCTCGGAACACATCCCGTGCAATTTTGGAACGTTTCTCTTTGGTGCAAACTTTCGTCAAAATCCACACATTTGGGACCTACTTTGCTTAAAATTAACATAGGACCGAAATCGACCGAAACAAGCTCCAACGAGATCGGATTCGATGAGACCGTCAGGGGTATCTGTAGTAGTGACGCCCTTCTCAACTTTTACCAAATCCACCCGATCGGGACCCGTTTTTGTCCAAGTTAACACTTGAGGGAAATCGGCTGAAACAAGCTCCAACGTGATAGACAACACCTAGGAGAACCATCCGGAGCATTTTTGATGCGTTTTGCTCCAGTGTAACCTATCGTCAAAACCCACCTGTTTGGGACGCGTTTTGCTCCAAATTAACACCAGAGCAAAATCGACTGAAACAAGCTCCAACATGACAGACAACACCTAGGAGGACCATCCTGTGCATTTTTTACGCCTTTCACTTCGGTGCAAGCTTTCTCAAAACGACTTGTTGTGGACTCATTTTAGTCAAAACTTACACTGGATGGAAATCGAACGAAACAAGCTCTAGCCTAACCTGATCGACAACACCTAGAGGACCGACAGGCACGTTCTCGGCGCGTTTCGTTCCTATGGAACTTTTATCAAAATCCCCTCGTTCTGGACCTATTTTGCTCAAAATTAAAACCAGAGTGAAATTGACCCAAACATATCCATTCGGTGCGTTTTTGGCACGTTGCACTCCAGTGCAAGCTTCTGTCAAAATCAACCATTCGGGACCTATTTTGGTCAAAATTAATACCGGAGCAAAAATAACCAAAACAAGCTCCGACGTGACCTACAACACCTTGGAGGAGCATTCAGTGCGTTTTTAGCACATTTAGCTCTGGTGCAAACTTTCATCAAAATCCACCTTTTGGGGACCCATTTTGGTTAAAATAACACAGGAGCAAAATCGAACAAAACAAGCTCCAACGTGACCGATAACACCATGGAGGACCATCTGCTGCATTGTTGGCATGTTTTGCTCTGGTGCGAGCTTCGTCAAAATCCAAACATTCAGGACCCATTTTGCTCAAAATTAACATCGGAATGAAATCTATCAAAAAAAGCTCTAATGAGACTGGCGACACCTAGAAGTATAATCCGGTGCGTTTCGCTCTAGTGCAAACTTTCATAAAATCCACCTATTCGGATCCCGATTTGTTAGAAAACATCAGAGCAAAATCGGCCGAAACAAGCTCCAACGTAACCAACAACACAAAGGAAGACCATCCAATGCATTTTAGGCGTGTTTCGCTCTGGTCCAAGCTTTCATCCAAATCCATCCATTCGGGGCTTGTTTTGGTCTAAATTAACACTGGAGCGAAATCGACTGAAATATGCTCCAACATGACAGACAACTCCTATGGGGACCATCTGCACCTCTTTAGCGTGTTTCACTCTGGTGCAAGCTTTCGTCAAAAACACCCGTTCGGGACCTGTTTTGGTCCAAATTAACAAGACAGCAAAATCGGCTGAAACAAGCTCCAACACGACCGATAATATCTAGGAGGTCCACTTGGTGCATTTTCGGCGTGTTTCGCTCCGGTGCAAGCTTTCATCAAAATCCACGCGTTTGGGAAATTGACCGAAACAAGCTCCAACATGACCTGGTCACAACACCTAGGAGGACCAATAGGCACATTCTCTATGCGTTTCACTCCAACGAAAACTTTTGTCAAAATTCCCCGTTCGGGACCCATTTTGCTTAGAATTAATAACGGAGCGAAATCAATCAAAACATCTCCAACATGACAAACAACACCTAAGGGGACCATCCGGTGTGTTTTCGGCACATTACACTGTAGTGCAAGCCTTTGTCAAAATTAACCATTTAGGAACCATTTTAGTCAAAATTAATACCGGAGAAGAAACAACTGAAACAAGCTCCAACGTGACCGACAACACCTAGGTGGCCATCCAGTGTGTTTTTAGTGCATTCAGTTCCAATGTAAATTTTCGACAAAATCCACCCTTTCGAGACTTGTTTAGCTTAAAATTTACACAGGAGCAAATCGAACTAAACAAGCTTCCACATGACCAATAACAACACTGTGGACCACTATAGGATCAAGGATAACTGACTAGAAGGGGGGTGAATAGGTGGTTTCTAAATTTTTATACACTAATTTCATTTTTTCTAAATCACTAAGCATGAGATACAAATCTACCAATTTTAACACTAAGTACTTCTAGTGATCACTAAATTACCCTTCCAAATCTAGTGGTCCAAAACAATTCTATGCTAAACAAGATGCTTAATTTGCTTAAATTAAAACTCAAGACAAGAAACGCAAAGCACAATAGGAGAACACAAAGAATTTTATCCCGTGGTCTCGGAGACTTGTCGGTCTCCCCTACTCCACGTTGCGGTGACTTGAACTTCTTCAAGCTGGCTCCACTAGCTTGAGCCTTCCCTCGATCACTCGTGGTAGCTCTTCCCCACTCCAGGTAGGCGAGCTCCTTGCCTTCAAAATGATCGGGCCTTCACACAAGCTTCTTCGTGAAGGTCACCGACACCACTTGCCTCCAAGCTGTCTAGGAGGCGGCAACCCCCAAGAGTAATAGACTTGATGTTGGCTTGAGACCTTTGAGTGCTTTCAAGATGGCTCAACAAATGCAATGCACTCGAATTTTCTCTCTAAACTCAAAAATCAAGAATTGAATGCTCTTTTGAGAGGAGAGACTTGCTTAGGCTCTAAATGAATTCAATAGAGTCAACAACCTGTCCTCAACACAGGTGAGGGGGTATTTACAACCCCACCACATCTAAACTAGCCCTCTAAGGGCCGTAGTGCCGCCCATGGTGCCAACAGCTAGTTGAAGCATTAAATGCACTAACACGTAGCCGTTTTCTCAAAGTTCCCTCCATGCTTGGCACTACCGCAATGGGGGCCGATAGTGCCGCACTCTCAGACGGCCAAAAACATACGTTCTATTAGAAAGGTACCGCACGTATTAGTGCGGTAGTGCCGACTGGCCCACTACCGCCTTCTAACCACCGGTAGTGCCAGCCATTAGTTCTCAGAAAAACACACCCACTGTTAAATAACTACCACTAGTATGTGGCCGGTACTGCCACAGGACCCGGCAGTACCGCTATGAATTTCCGGTAGTGCCGGCCGTGAAGCTACAAAAATATCAGCCCTCTGTTAAATAACTACCGCTATTGTTGGTGCGGTAGTGCCGCAAGTGAGGCACTACTACCCTACCACTCCGGTAGTGGCGGAGACACATTGAAGGCATGATTTTTAAAATGGAATTTGAATGCATGACTAAACTATTTCAAATTTGAGCCATATTGGATGCACTTTTAAGGTTGAAACTTTCTAATCAAGACCCCCTTTATAGTACGGCATCTATCCTAACAACCCGATCTTTCCTTCAACTCCAAGATCAGCAAAATGACAAAGAAAAATAACCTTAAGCTTTTATACCTTAATTTCTTGCATATATGATGCATGCTCTTCATTTTCACCTACTTGTCACTTCTTTGATCTTTGAGATTTTGACCATCCTACTTTCATTATTCTCACAAAGACATCGTTAGTCCTTTAACCTTGATTGTCATTAATTACCAAAATCTTTAACCAAGTAAGTGCCTAGATGCTTTCATCCACCCGCTGTTTTTTTGATGCGTTTCACTCCAGTGCAAATTTTCATCAAAATCCACCCGTTCGTGATGCGTTCTACTTAAAATTAACATCAGAGCGAAATCGATCGAAACAAGCTCCAATGAGACTAGCGACACCTGGGAGTATAATCTGATGTGTTTTTAAAGAGTTTTCTTCCGATGCAAACTTTCATAAAATCCTTTTGTTTAGATCCCAATTTCTTTGAAATTTGATGGTCAACAACATTCGACCAAAATAAAAGGACCAATTTCCCGAGCACAAGCACAACAGCTAAATCAACAGTTCTGGTCATTTCTCGGATTGCATAATTGTATTTTAAAGGATGGACCACTGCATAATAATGTGCTTGTGCTTATGAATCATTGATTTGAGTAGTAAGGACACTATCCCTCATCAAAACAAGCTAGAGTACAAGCCATTCCCGAGGTGGAAGGCGAATCGTCCATCCAAGAGTAGTCCACCTTCAACTGGCTATAACTTTGGCATTCGGAGTCCGTTCAGGATGAGTGAGTACTTGATTAAAAGATAATTTCATGCTCTTTCCAATGGATCTAGCTGCACCATCAAATTCCACTTGAACTGGCCACAGTAGTAAAAAATGTGTGCTGGTCACAGTGTTTTGGGGTGCTGCGCCACCATTTTTTTGGGCTGAGTTCCCATGTAGTCAACGTGTCGTGAGTCCACCTCCTAGCAGCCATCTCCTTGTCTATATCCTGGAGAGCTCCCTCTCTATCTCCTTAGGTTTTGTTATTTTTAGTTGCCCCATGTGTGGAACTATAATCTTGTTCTCTTGACTAGGCTAGAGCAGTAGTAAACAAGTTCAGAAGCTAAGTTTGTATGTGTGTGCTTTATCCTTTTTCTTGCTAGTTCTTTGATTGGTTGCAAGAACAGACCTTCACGGTCTGGTCATCTGGGCTTTCAGCACGGTTGATAACAACTAGAAGTGTAATTTAGCCAGATCGTCAAAGTCATCCTCCGCCTAATCGAAGTTATCCTCTCACCAGAAAATCGAGCATCTGTTCGTCCATCATCACTTGGTATCAGAGCAATGGTTAATCGGTGAGTTCTTGTATCTTGTTTAGTTGTTTGATTGTGTTTTCCTAGAGTCCAGAAAATTTGCCTCACAAAAAGATTGTTTGTTTGCTATCCAAACCCTGTTGTGCCTTTCAATCTGTTAATTTTGTTTGTGCTAAATTGAGTTTGCGTCTGTTCTAGTGTTGTCTTGTTGTTGTTCATCTTCTTGTTCATTTCCCTACCCCAACAAGCATGCATAAAAGCCAAAAACAAACAACCCCATCTTAGCCTGAAAGATCCCCTTTCTGTAGCCGCCACCAAGAACGCCATAAATCTAAATTTCCGCATCATTTTTGAGTGAGACCAAAAGTAGCAGTTTACTCACTCAACCATGCATCTACTCGTCAATTTTTACGCAAATCCCTTTAGGGAGTTAGGAGTTTGGTGCGTTGCAATCTAACCTACATGTTGTCCTGAAATCTGCATCTGTGTGCTCTTGCAAAATTCGTGGTTAGTTTTTTAGAAAGTTGGCCCAAAAGAAATGTTGTTGCAAAAGCCATCAGGAAGAAGAGAAAAAATGAATCATTAAAAAAAGGCACTTGACCAAATGTTACGGCCAAAATACCGACATGCTGTCTGGTGGATAGAAATCTGGAAGTTGGAAAGTTGGAATTCATCTTGTGCTCCCAAGTTGTAAATTGCATATTCGTGAATTTTGTTGTGTTTACCTCTTGTATGCACTGCCATATCATTTGTTTTAGCCCCATATCCATCCTTGTTTGATCAGCAATATAGGCTAATTGCAAGAATTTGAACACTTATTCATTTTGTGCAAACTCTAAAATTGGCTGATTGATTCCCTTTGCTACTCATTATAAAGCCTTTCCGAGTTCCCCTTCCTACTAACCACGTAGGTGCAAAGGCTTGCAATTGTTTTACCCACAATTGAGTTTGGTTTATCATGAACCGGCCATCGGTTGCACCACTTGCTGTATTGGAAAGAATCGGTAAGAGCATTGTAGAGAGCAAGAGACAGTGACTTTTTACCACATCCTACGTAGTAATAGGAATATTATACTTGTGATTTTGTTTCTTGTCTTCACTAACAATGGCAGGATCTCAACGTCATAATGCTTGGGCCAACAGCATCCTAGGGGAAGAGATAGTTCCCACTCAAAGATACAAAGAACGTACGAGCACAACTTCAACACCACGGAGATACGTAATAATCCTATGGGAAAAGTCAAGTTCACAATATCTTCATTTGATGGAATGTTCGATCCTAATACATATATTAATTGAGAGATAGAGGTAGACAAAAAATTTGCAAAATACAAATTATCTAAGAACCAAAAGATTAGTGCCGCTGTTAAGGTGTTAACATCAGATGCAATACTTTGACGAAAGCATATATCTAGACATAATAAAGAACCAAAAACTTAGAATGCCATGAAAAGATTTATGAGAGATGATAATGTTTCTGAATATGTTGCTGATTATTTGTTTACTTTAATTCAATGCTAAAAATAAGATTCTAAAACTGTTATTGAATATTGTCATGAATTGCAAAAATTTTTGTTGTGTTGTGGTTTACAAGAATATGAAGAAGCTTCTGAGCTTAGGTTCATACATGGACTGAACCATGAAATTTAGGATGTTCTTGTTGATAAATCATTTAGTTCTCTTTCTGACTTGATTAAATGTGCTTGTAGAGATGAAAACATGCTTGCTGAAGCTTTGAAAGAGACTTTAGCTTTATTTGAGGTGCCTATTGTTGCACCTTCCGTTGTAGCTAACATTTCACTGAAAAGTGAGCACTATCGAGAGAAGGATGAAGAACAAAATGTGCAGAAAGAAGAGTTCATTGCTGCTGCATACGAATGTGAAGTGTTGGAAATTGAAGTTGCACCTACAACCACTGACAGTGATTTAGAAGGTAATGTAAAAGGTATGGACTGTACACATGGTGAAAATTATTTTGAATAGATAAAACTGTCTATGAATCATGCTATCATAGAGCAACAATTAATGGAACCCATTACTTATTTTCTTTAGATACAAGATGATTTGCTTGCTATTCCTGATGATAAAGAAGAGTTGTGTGATAAAGCTTCACTTATATCCATGCCACAACAATTGAATGAATATGAAACTTTTATATCTAATCTAAACACTTGCGCTAAACTTAAACATGATATTCACATTGCTAGTGAAGAAGACGAGCTTAAATGATGTCTTCTTTAAATACTTTAGGTTACATTGAATTTGGCATTCTGTGTCATGTAGATAGTTTCAAGGAGAAGATTTTTGTACATTCTAATTTGCCATAGTTATCGTGAAATATTTTTCAGTTGTTGGCAATCATAATGATAAAGGAGAGTATAAAGTGTAAAGAGTGTACGATAGTTCCGATCTGAAACCTCTATTTCCTATGCAACAATGTGAACAATTTGATAATTTCAATATCATATCAAGTACCCCTACTTTTGTGTTTAATCAATATGATAATTTCAATGAAAGGGAGTGTTTGGGTGATTGTGATTCTCGAGCCATTGATTTAATCACAAGAGATATGCATGTTGCTTCGCTCTTTATTGATACTAACATTTTGCAGGAGAATGTGACAGAGTTGAGGACGACTCCAATTCAAGAAAGGGAGAATGATGAGACCATGCTCATCTTGGATATGACCAACGCTATATCAGTTTGGCGACACTTCATGGCATCCTCTGCATCATATACATCTACTAGGATGGCTTCACATGGCTTCACCGCTCCCCACTGGCGCTAGATCGATCAAACAGTTGTTTTCCACAGCTTTTGGACATAGCACCATCACCTTCATCAATTTGGCCACCACCTTGGCCACCTCCCATGCTTGATAGTGTATTCAAGAAAGGCGTGTCTCCACCCCTACCGCCTGCCTCGTGCTCTAATTTATCTATTGCCTTTGCCACCTTCGGAGAAGATTTGACACCATATTTCGGAGAGAACGATGAGTTTGAGTCGAGGACGACACAAAGGCAAGATGGGGAGATGATGAGGACATAGCTACGTCAGATACCCTCACGGCATCAATGTTCAACAATCAACAAAATCCTTCTAGTGTTCAGGAATGTTCGACCCAAATACAAGGAGCATTACTCAAGCACATGAATGACAGCTAAATCAACAGGTGAACTCATTTCTTAGGTTGCATAATTGTATTTTAAAGGATGGACCACTTGCATAATAATGTGCTTGTGCTTAGGAATAGTGGATTAGAACAGCAAGGACACCATCCCTCATCAAAACAAGCTAGAGTACAAACTATTCCCAGGGTGGAAACTAAAAAGTCCATCCAGGAGTAGTCCACCTTCAACTGGCCATAACGTTTTCATACGGAATCTATTCGGGATGAGTGAATACTTGATTGAAAGCTAATTTCATGTACTTTCCAAAAGATCTAGTCACATCATCAAATTCCACTTGAGCTGGCCACAACAATTAAAAATGTGCAACTGTCTCAGTCTCTTTGGGTGCTGCACCACCATTCCCTTGGCTATATTCTGCACAAGCTGTAATGTCACAGTCCATTTCTTTTTCAGTCATTGTCAGAGAAAACCCCCCTCCCCTTTATTTTTCCCCCACCTCCTTTTACATTCCCTTTTGTTTTTTCCCCTCCCCATGTAGCAAACTTACCACTTTTCCCGCCCACGCAGCAGACTTCACTCCTGGTATTCCCCCCCCACATGGCGCCTCATCCTCCTCCTCCATGCTGAGCCTCTGCTATTTCTTCTCCCTACAGCTGAGCTCTCTTCCTTATTCTCCCTACCTAGCAGTAGCCTCCAAGTCAAGCCCCTGCAGCTCCTCTCGTTGTTCCTCCTTTGAGTGGAGGTATGGATTTTTAGGTTTTGGGGGTGTGCATGCTGTTCTAATAGGGTGTTTTGCTTGTTTGGGTGCTCTAGGTTCTTGGATTTGGGGATTTTTGGAGGGGGATTGGTGGATTTGGTTGGGCGGAGAGTTCTGAAATTCTCGAGCTGGGCAAACCCTAGTTTTTGAGTCACGATTAATTGGAGATAAAGAATATTAATTTTCGTTTAGCCAATCAAAAGTTATGGTCATTTTACCGATGGCTGTCCTGATTATGCTTGTGTTGGTAGCAGAAACATTGAACTACTGTTTAAGGCTAGATGCAGGTCGATTTAGAATTTTTATTTACCTAGAGAAAGTTAGGAAATTTAATGTAGATTAAGAAAATGTCTTTGTTTGCTTGATTTGGATTCAAAAATCATTATTTATGCTATTTTCCAGTTCGCTGTCCTGAAATTAGAAGCTGCTGAAAGTACAGAATTTAGACTGAGATTCAGAGTACAATTTTAGGACCTTAGAGCCATCTCCTGAATGAATGGCTATAGAATAAATGTAGATTATCCTCTTGTCGTCATTTAGAGCATAAGAATTCAATTTTTGGCTTATCTAATTGAAAGTTATGCTCATTTTAGTACAGACTGTCCAGAACTAGAGTGATGCATCCCTCCCGGGTGCGCAACGTGCCCTACATGGCCCAGCCGTATGCCGCACGTGCGTCGCCCAGTGAGTGGACTGCCCAACTGGCCCAGGGGCGTGGGCCTTGGCCCAACAAGGGAATACACACCTTGGCTGCCATAGCCAGGCCATAAGAGTCCCATGTGGCCCCCAAAAGACTAGCCTGATGGGGGGAGGGTTGCTCTCCCTTTTAAGGTGGTATTCTCTCCCCTCTACAAGCAAGGTGGTACTATCATTCCCACCCACTTGTTTCAGGACCTAGCTCTGATACCAACTGATGTGACTTTGGGTCCCGATCTTTCGATGAGAGTGATAACTTCAATTTGGTGGAATTGACTTTGACAATCCGACTACAACGTACGATGACAATGCGCCTTAGCAATCACTAAACCAACTCCAGAGGGTTATTGATCTTGCCGTTGGCACGATCAACCTGAACACGAGGTTCAATTCCTGCATGCAACCGAAGAACAAGCAAGAACAAAGGTAAAGGCAATCTGAAATTGCAAATAAAGATGAAGAATTGATAAGGTGGGGTTCTGAAATAAGGAGCTTCTTAGGCGGTAGTTGAGCACGTCTAGAAGACTCAAAATAGTAGCAATGGCTAAACTATCAAATAAACAAAACCCAAAAACTAAAGTACGGAGGTAGCAAACATTACATAGAGGTAAGTGGCGGCTAGGGAGCGGCTAAGGGCGTGCAACAGCCATGGGGGGCAGCCAAGGGGGTGCCCTAGGGTTACATGGGCTTTGGGCCGAAAAGAACAGGTGGCACAGCACCCGGAATTTCTGGCCTGTGACACTCTTCTGTGATTTCCCGTTGCTTCAAGATGAATTTGGCATTGGGGCTGGATCCATTGGAAAGTAGACTCTGAGATCTTTCAAACATGTACTCATGGACCTCCAGAAACCTCTGGAATCAAAAGTTATGGCCTTTTAAATTTAGCACTATTGGTGAGGCCAAACTAGACTCGGACTTGTTCTCTTCCCAATCCGACTTGAACGTGATCTTTGGCCCAATTTTGGTCCACGAGGGTCCTTCTCCATGGTTTCTAAGTACAATCAAATCATCACAAGTATTAAATAGCATCCCATTCATATTATCACTAATGGGGAGGCTTAGGAACGCATTCACCTGATGATTAAACTATCGTGCACGAGCTCGAGTAACCGGTCCTTGTATAATCGTAGCGGGTTCAAATTGATGTGTAGATGTGACTGTATCCATGGAAGTGATGTCCTCATCATGGAGTTAATGCATGTAACCTCTGTTCATCTCTGATCTGGGAATTACTGATGCATTTCCTGAATAAATGACTATAGAATAAATGTAGATTATCCTATTGTTGTTATTTAGAGAACAAGAATTCAATTTTATATGCTCATCTTAGCACAGACTGTCTAGAACTAGAGTCAATGCATGGAACCGCTGTTCATCTCTGATCTAGGAATTACTGATGCATTTTCTGAATGAATGGGTATAGAATAAATGTAGATTATCCTTTTATGGTCATTTAGAGCACAAGAGTTCATTTTTTGGCTCAGCCAATTGAAAGTTATGCTCATCTTAGTACAGACTGTCCAGAACTAAAGTTAATGCATACAACCTCTGTTCATCTCTCATCTGAGAATTTCTAATGCATTTCCTGAATGAATGGCCATAGAATAAATGTAGATTATCCTCTTTTTGTCATTTAGAGAATAAGAATTCAATTTTTGGCCAAGCCAATTGAAAGTTATAATCATCTTAGTACAGACTGTCCAGAACTAGAGTTAATGCATGTAAGCGTTATTCATCTCTGATCTGGGAATTACTGATGCATTTCCTGAATGAATATCTATAGAATAAATGTAAATTATCCTCTTGTGGTCATTTAAACCACAAGATTTCAATTTTTGGCTCAATCAATTGAAAGTTATGCTCATGTTAGTATAGACTATCCAAAACTAGAGTTAATGCATGTAACCTCTGTTTATCTCTGATCTGGAAATAACTGATGCATTTCCTGAATGAATGGCTATAGAATAAATGTAGATTATCCTCTTGATGTCATTTATTGGATAAGAATTCAATTTTTGGTTTAGCCAATTGAATGTTGTGCTCATCTTAGTACAGACTGTCCAGAACTAGAGTTAATGCATATAACGTCTGTTCATCTCTGATTTGGGAATTACTGATGCATTTTCTGAATGAATGACTATAGAATAAATGTATATTATCCTTTTGTGGTCATTTAAAGTGCAAGAACTAAATTTTTGGTTTTGCCAATTGAAAGTTATGCTGATCTTAGTACAGACTGTCCAAAACTAGAGTTAATGCATGTAACATCTGTTCATCTCTAATGTGGGAATTGCTGATGTATTTCCTGATTGAATGGCTGTAGAATAAATGTAGATTATCCTCTTGTGGTCATTTAGAGTGCAACAACTCAATTTTTGGTTTAGCTATTTAGGAAATATGTTCATTTCTCTGCCTGCTGTCCAGATTTTCTTTAGCTATAATTTAGGGTAGTTTTGAAATAGGTTGTAGATGCGCTATGAGATGTTGTGATCTATATAGTTTTTGAAAATGAGTATGCAAATGTTATTTTCAGGTAGTGTAGCATCAGGAGTGGCTTCATCCCCACACCACCCCACTCCTCGCGGTTAAAGGCAAGTATATCATGTAGATTACATGCTAGAAGAACTTGTGGCTTTCTTGCTAGAATTGTCCATTACGTGATATTTATGTGTTTGATTGTGCTTGTGATGATGCAAATATTGAGTATGAATTTAAAGAATATGTCAAAGCTTATGGATGTGTTATGGGAATCTGAATGCAGTTTGTAATGTAATCCATTTCATTTGCAATTGTGCATTTATAACAGAAGAGGTGTCCCGAGTGAACCTCTATGTCTCACACGTAGTGAGACATGTAAGTCCTACTTCGGTAGGCCCCTCCACGGGCTGGAATGGAATGAGAGGGTGCACACTGACAGGTGAGCACCTAGCAATAGCGTTATTAGCTATGAAAATATGCATTATGAACATGTATGTGCATTGCATGGTTAAAGGGTAAAGAACATTATGTTATAATGTTGCTCTTATGTGCCAAGAGCTTAGGACTACTTCACTCACTTGTCATCACTTACTCTAGGCTTTAAAATAGTCAAAAAAGATGACGTATTTTGTTTCACTAGCGATCACTTTGGTTGTTAAGTCCTTACTTTTGGTCTAGCTACTTTGTGTGGAGTATAAGGTCAAATCATGGTTATATTTTGCTAAACTCATGCCTCGTAGTTTAGTTGTAAAATGGAGGCTTATGCTTTTGTATGATGTGGTTATGGTTGATGTAGTTATGGTATGATACTGTCACTATGCTTTACTTTATCTCTCGATGTACGCTCTCTTTTAGTTGTGCAGTAGTCATTCCCTATTACTTGTGACGATATACCTATTGCTGAATTTGTTTGAAGTGCATACATAGGGGTCATGCTGAAATTTTTAGTAATTTTAGTAGTTTTGTTGTTTGTTGGTCTCTGTGGGTATAACATTCGGGGCACGTGGGTGCCGGGGTGCTACACAAGCTCGCTCTCTATCTATTTAGGTTTTGTTAAGTTTAGTTGCCCCCATGTTTTCAATATTAACCTTGTTCTCCTAACTTCGCTAGAGCAGCAGTAAACAATTTCAGAACCTTAATTCGTGTGTGTGCTTTACCTTTGTTCTTGCTGGTTCTTCGATTGCTTACAAGAATAGACATTCGTGGTCTTGTCATCTAGGCCTTTGGCACTTTTGATAACAACTACGAGTGTGGTTTAGCGATTGCAGGTGCTTATCCTTGTGTGGTCCGTAGTTGGATCGTCAAAGCCATCCTCCGCCTAATCAAAGTTATCCTCTCACCGGAAGATCGGGCACCCATGCGCCTATCACATCACAGGAAGCAAAATAATTTTCTTTCCTTGATGCATAAAAGTGTATTGGTTTGTTCTTACATGATGGACAACATCTTTATCATACTGCCAATGTCTACCTAACAGCAAAGAGCAAGCTTGCATAGGTGCAACATCACAATCAGCATGGTCACAATATGAATCGAGAGAAAAGTGCAATCTCACCATTTCATAAGGGCATCACTACTACGGATACACTCGACGATGAGCAACCAACCACTGACGGAACCATGGCAAGGATCATCGTAGGGATGGAAAACGACAAGCCAACATGCAAGGTGGGAACACAAATGGATGTGGGAATACAAAGGGACAAATCACAATGTCAGGCGGGAACGCGAATGAGCTCCACTCGGCCTTCAACGACCAGTCTGAATTCAAACGGACCTAGAGTGCAAACAAACTCTGTTTAGAGTGTGTGTACTTATTCGAAAGATGATTTTGTGCTCCTTTCAATGGATCTAGCCCCATCATCAAATTACACTCGAGCTGACCAAAGCAGTCAGAAATGTGCAATGGTCTCAGTCTTTTGGGGTGTTGTGCCACTAATATTTTGAGCTAAGTTCCCATGTAATCAAAGTGGCATGAGTCCACCTCCTAGCAGCCATGTCCTTGGCAAAAGAGTGGACAAAGTCCCTTCATTTATCTTTGGTTTTGTTTAGTTTAGTGGCCCCCATGTGTGAATCTTTAACCTTGTTCTCCTGACTTAGCTAGAGCAGCAGTAAACAAGTTCAGAACCTCAGTTCGTATGTGTGCTTTTGTCCATGTTCTTGTTGGTTCTTCGATTGTTTGCAAGAATAAAGCTTCATGGTCAGGTCATCCGGGCTTTCGGCATAGTTGATAACAACTAGGAGTGTGGTTTAGTGATTGCGAGCACTTATCCTTGTGTGGTTCGTAGCCAGATCGTCAAAGTCATCCTCCGCCTAATCGAAGTTATCCTCTTACCAGAAGATCGGGCACCTGTACGTCTGCTTGTCATTTTGTATCAGAGCAAAGCTTGACCGGTGAGTTATTATATCTTGTATAATGTTTGATTGTGTTCTTCCTAGAGTCCAGAAAATTTGCCCCACAAAAAGATGGTTTGTCCGCTGTCCAAACCCCATTGTGCCTTTCAATTAGTAAATTTTGTTATTGCTAAATTGAGTATGCGTCCGTTCTAGTGTTGTCTTATTGATGTTCATCTTCTTGTTCACCTCCCCACCCCAGCATCCATCCATAAAGCCCAAAAACAAATAACCCCATCTCGGCCTGAAAGATCCTCGTTCTACAACGGCCACAAAAAACGCCATAAATCTCAATTACTGCATCATTTTTTAGTGAGACCAAAAGGAGATGTTTCCTCACTTAACTGTGCATCTACACGACAATTCATGCATGAATCCAATTTGGGAGTAAAGTTTTTGGTGTGTTGCAATCTGACCTACTGGCTGTCCTGAAATCTGCATCTATGTGCGGTTGCAAAATTCGTGCAAAATTCTCGGTTGGTTTTCAGAAAGTTGGCCCAAAAGAGAAGTTGTTGAAAAAGCCATCAGGAAGAAGAAAAAAGTATCATTGTAAAAGAACCACCTGACCAAATGGTACGGCCAAAATACCGGCCTGCTGTCTGGTGGACAGAAATTAGCAAGTTAGAACGTTGGAATTCACCTTGTGCTCCCAAGTTGCAAATTGCATATTCACAAATTTTTCTATGTTTACCACTTGTATCCACTACCATATCATTTGTTTTAGCCTAATATCCATCCTTTTTTGATCAGCAACATAGGCTAATTGGTAGATTCGAACACTTATTCAATTTTGTGCAAATTCCGAAATTGGTTGATTATTTCCCTTTGCAACTCATTATAAAGCCTTTCTGAGCTCCACTTTTCACTAACCATACTAGTTCTATGGCTTGCAATCGCTTTACTCACACTTGAGATCAATTTATCATGAACTAGCCACTGGATTGCACTGCTTGCTTCATTTGTAAGAATTGGTAAGAGCTTGGTAAAGAGCAAGAGAGAGTGACACTTGATCATTTCAGCAAGTAGTAGCGATAGGGAACTACATACCTTTTGTGTGTTTTCCTCTACATCATCTACATCTACTAGGATGGCTACATCTAAATGGCTTCACCGATCCCCACCAGGGCCAAATCAATCAAACAGTTGGCCTCCTCAGCTTTAGGACAAGATGCTATCTTGGCCTTCATCAGTTCGGCCACCACCTTGGCTGGCTCCCAAGCTTGATGGCGTATTCATGAAAGGCGTGTCTCCACCTTTACCACAAAAATGACTGTATTTCATATTTGAAGCCATATTTTGGAGAGAACAATAAGCTTGAGTCGAGTACGATTCTAATGCAAGAAGGGGAGGATGTTGAGGGCATCACTACTACGGATATATCGGACGTTGAGCAACCAACCACCGATGGAACCATGGCAAGGATCATCGTACGGATGCAAAAGTACAAACCAACATGCAAGGTGGAAACACAAATGGGCGTGTGAATTCAAAGGGACAAATCACCATGCAAGGTGGGAACGCGAATGAGCTCCACTAGACCTTCAATGACCAGTCTGAATTCAAATGGACCTAGAATGCAAACGGACTCCGTTTGGGGTGTGTGAGCCCCATCACCAAATTCCGCTTGAGCTGACCACAGTGGTAAAAAATGTGCGACGGTCTCAGTCTTTTGGGGTGCTGTGCCACCAATATTTTGGGCTGAGTTTCCATGTAATCAAAGTGGCAAAAGTCCACCTCCTAGCAGCCATCTCCTTAGCTAAATAGTGGAGAAAGTCCCTTCATTTCTCTTAGGTTTTGTTAAGCTTGGTTGCCCCTATGTGTGGCACTTTAACCTTGTTCTCCTGACTCGGCTGGAGCAACAGTAAACAAGTTTAGAACCACAGTTCGTGTGTGTGCTTTATCCTTGTTCTTGTTAGTTCTTCGATTGCTTGTAAGAATAGTCCTTTGTGGTCAGGTCATCCGGGCTTTCGGTACGGTTGATAACAACTAGGAGTGTAGTTTAGTGATTGCGGGTGCTTATCCTTATGTGGTTCATAGTCAGAACGTCAAAGTCTTCCTCTGCTAATCAAAGTTATCCTTTCATCAGAAGATCGGTCACCTATACGTCCGCCTATCACCATTCTTGTTACCTTTATCTTTCCACTGGAGTTGAACCTTTGAATGTAGTAGGGATGTGGATGTTATGTTTCGCTCAAGCCAAGCTTCTCGACCATCTCCATGCTAGCGAGATTGTTCCAATTTCCTCCATCAACGATGACCCGTACAGAACATTCCTTGATGCAAATTTGGTTTGGAACAGGTGATGAAGTTGATTCTGTTCTGCTTTCTCCATTCGCGCACTAAAGACACGTTTGACAATGATGCTGATGTATTTGTTTACTTACGACCTGAAGTGACGGATGACACCTTTGCTTGCATTGGCCTAGTCGTGACAAAGACGAGCCTCCAAAATTTCTCCTGAACTTGGAATCTCATTCCTGTACTTCCCTTTCAGCTTTACAAACAAGATGAAATAAACAAGTGATATAGTTGTATTCTTTGTAATCAAGTATGTCCATAATTTCTCGATTGAGCCTACGTAGAAATATAGCCATCTTAGCATCTTCATTATCTTCCGATGAGAGGATAACTACGGCTAGGTGGAGGATTACATTGACTATCCAGCTACGAACCACACAAGGATAACCGCCCGCAATCGCTAAACCACACTCCTAGTTGTGATCAACCGTGCCAAAAGCCGCATGACCTGACCACAAAGGTCTATTCTTGGAAGCAATCGAAGAACCATCAAGAATAAGGATAAAGCACACACTCAATGACGTTCTGAACATGTTTACTACTGCTCTAGTAGAGTCAAGAGAATAAGGTTAAAGTTCCACACATGGGGGCAACTAAACTTAACAAAACCTATGGAGATTGAGAGAGAGCTTATCCAAAATATAGCCAAGGAGATGGCTGCTAGGAGTTGGCCTCATGCCAATTTAATTACATGTGAACACAAACGAACAATAATGGTGGAGCAGCACCCTCAAAAGACTGAGACTGTCACACATTGTTTAGTTCTGTGGCCAGCTCGTGTGGAATTTGATGATGACGTTAGATCTGTTGGAAAGAGCATGAAATTATCTTTCCATCAAGTGTTCACATGCCCCAAACGGAGTCTGTTTGAATTCTCTAGTTCCGTTTGAATTCAGACTAGTAATTGAAGGCCGAGTGGAGCTCTTTTGCGTTCCCACCTTGCATGATGATTTGTCCCTTTCCATTCCCACATCCATTTGTGTTCCCACCTTTCATGTTGTCTTGTCCTTTTGCAACCCCACAATGATCCTTGCCATGGTTCCGAGTATGAGAAAATTATTAGGTAACCGTCTATCCTCAAAAGTAAAATTGGGCATCTCAAGAAGAGAATTAACCTAATGACTAATTTGTCACGCATGGGCTTGTGTAATTGGTCCTTGAATATTGGTGGTTGGTTGCTCATCATCGGGTATATCTGTAGTAGTGAATACCTCATCACTAACATGTGTCCATATTATTGGTTTGATATCTCCATATCTATGACCTGTAAAACATGGCCATCGACCAATACATATGCTACTCCTACTCATATTTGTCCTCATATGATTATCGACTAGGGACCCCTTTTAGAATGAACATCACAAAGTTAAATATAGAGTTTCACAAACAAGTCATGTACTTGTTAATCAATATCCATGATGTTATTCAAAGAATAATATCGCAGTTTTTGAATATTTATGGAAATATAATCATTTGTATGATTGCCTCTAGGACATATTTCCAACAGTTGGCATCATCCTTGAGATTATTCACTATGTTGTTTAATGTTGAGTACATCTCATTGATGTTCTAATGGGGCAACATAAAGAAACTCACAATTTGTTCGTAACCATATGCAATTTGGCCTCCTTGATCGCAGATGTTCCCTTATGGATAGAGAGTGGTTCAAATCTCATGAGCCATTTCAAGGTTGCTCACTCAATTGAACTGATCCGCGTTCAAGGATCCAAAGAGAGCATTCATCACTTGAGCATATTGAGATGAAAATTTCACTCATCTTGATCAACGATTAGTGTGGGACCAAATGACACAGCGAAATCCTCACCAACAATTCTTCATATGTTTGGGCTCATGACCTTGAGATAAACGGACATACAAATTTTCCAATATGCGTAGTTCACACCATCAAAAAATGCACCTTTTTTATGAGCACACCCTCACTAGCCATCCTTTTCTCTCTACACAGTGAAGTCCATAAATGATGAGGACATCACTATACTGGATACACCATGACCTCAACTCCACCACCCCCTACGCAAGGTCCTATCACAAGGGCACACACACAATAGCTAAATCAACAAGTGAACTCGTTTCTCGGATTGCATAATTGTATTTTAGAGGATAGATCTCTACATAATAATGTGCTTGTGCTTAGGAATCATGGCTTAGAGCAGCAAGGACGCTATCCCTCATCATGACAAGCGAGAGAACAAGCTATTCCCGATGTGGAAGCAATCCACCTTCAACTGGCCATAACTTTTGCATTCAGAGCTGTTCGGGATGAGTGAGTACTTGATTGAATGAAAATTCCGTGCTCTTTCTAACGATTCAGGCTTCATCATCAAATTCCACTAGAGCTAACCACAACAGTAAAAAAAGGTGTGACGGTTTCAGTCTTTTTGAGCGCTGTGCCACCAATATTTTGGGCTGAGTTCACTTGTAATCTAAGTGGCATGAGTCCACCTCCTAGCAGCCATCTCCTTTGATGAGGACATCTCCACAACGGATACAACTAGCTCTAACTCCACTCACCAGGATGAACCACCACTTCAAGGACCACTCACACGAGCCCGTGCACGTCCACTAAATTATCAGGTGAAGGCGTTCCTAAGTATTCCAATTAATGATACAATGAATGCTACTTAATTATTGTGATGATGTGATTATTCTTAGGAACCATGGGGAAGACCTACAACGCACAAGGGAGCTCACGTCCGGAGGGAAGAGCAACTTGGAATCAGATTCGGACTCCCAGAGATGGTCAAATTCAAACGGTCATAACTTTTGATCCAGAATGCTTCTGGAGGTCTACGAGTACAAGAACGAAAGCTTTGGTTGTCCTCTTTCAAACCGATCTGAGATCACCTCCAAATTCCTTTCGAGTCAACAGGAATACGCAAAACAATGCAGAGCACTTTTCCAGTCTAAGTCTAATTGGGCTTTAGTCTTTTAGTTTGAGTTGTAATCTGTTGGCCCATGTTAAGGCCTAGTGCTGCACGCCCCTTGGTCTATAATTAGCCAGCTGCCACCTTAATTAGGGTTTGGGTTTTGTTTGATTCAGTTAGCCTTTGTTACTGCTTGTACTCGCGCGTGCCGACTAGGCCGCCCGTCTACTTGTTCATCGGAACCCCAACTTCGGGTGTTTCTTGTTTCAGAACTGATCTGAATTCATATTCGCAATTGAGTTGCTTGTAATCTCTTGTTCTTGCTGGTTCTTCGATTGCTCGCAGGAACAAAGACCTTCGTGGTCAGATTGGTCACGCTTCCCGCGGGATCAATAACCTTCAGGAGGGTGGTGTACCGGTCGCTAAGGCGCAACATCGGGTTCATTGTAGTCGAGCTGCCAACTTCGCCCTCCACTAGATCGACGCTACCTCCTCTCATGGAAAGATCGGGACGCCTAGTTCATATCAAGTGGTATCAAAGCGCGGTTGCTCGGTGAGAGACCTTCTGTTCCATTGTTTTTCTTATACCTACAGTCCAGAAAATATCAAAAAAAATATAGGCGAGTAGTCACCCCTTGATCCAAGACTTTTTGTGCCTTGCTTTTGCTGCTTAGTTCTCGGCTTGTTGAATTCACGGTTGCTTCGTCGTGTTGAGTTGCTGGTTTTTAGTTTCTGCCCTTAGAGTTTCGAGTTCGAGTCACGTTTTGATCACAGTTGCGTTCGTAATTTGAGTCAGAGTCTTTAGTAGATATCAGATTCCAAATCGAAAAAAAGAGAGAAAGAAGAGTACCTTCAGAAGACGGCTCACCCACCGCGTGCCCTGGTCACCCGAGTGCTCGCCCACTGTGTGAACTGGTCGCCCGAGTTCTCGCCCACCGCGTGAGCTGGTCGCCCGAGTGTTCGCTGACTGCGTATCAGAGAAGAAAAAGGCAAGTGCAATTTTCAAAAGCCGCACTAGATCAATTGCAAACCAAAGTTCAGAGAAAGAGAGAGAGTATCTTTTAATTACCTATATACCCCTGGTCAAAAAAAAAGTGTGTGTGGTGAGTGTTGTTTGGAGTCCTTTTGAGTCTGTTTTTCAGTTTTAGGGCTCCCACAAAAAAAAGAAGGAGCCCTAACTGCTTGTTTTGTGTTGAGGATGTTCTCATTGCGTTTCTGTGGCATCGTTGGTGATTAAGCTCGCGTCTCTAGTGTGGTTTGAGGCTAGGACCAGCACCATCCTGTCGTGGAACGTTTATTCAACTTGTTGTGACTATTGTGGTACGAGCTATCCTTTGTTACAATTGCCAGCCTCCTATAGCTCCACAGAAAAACTACAACTTACCAGGCTCTTGCGTTTGGCACCTATACACCACCTCTCTAGGAGATTTTGACTCGCGGTCGCCGACACCTCCTGCTAAGGCTTGGTAAGAACTGGTAAGAGCTTGGTGATACAAGTTGAGAGTTGAGAGACAGTGCTCTTTCCTGCAATTGTTTGTTCTTTTGCTTTCTAACCATGTCAGGAACAGCGAGCAATGATGGACAGCATTCCCCTCGCACTAGGGGAATCATTCAACATTTCGAGCACCAAGTCAAGCTGCATACAGAGGGCCTTGATGGTGATGTGCAGGTGGTAAATGAGCGGCTGGGACAGGTGGAGAAGGCACAGATTGACACCAACACCAGGCTGACAAATTTGGAGGTTTTCGTTGGCACCATCAATTCCAACTTGACGGAGGTATTGAGGCGCCTTGAGGACATGGGTCGAGTACCTCCTGCTGCACGCGGTAATGGTGTGTTGGGCAGCGAGGTGGATGAGAACATCGACAACTACGCTGCTGACTCGGAGCTTGAAGAAGACCCTGCACGGCGTCAACATCACCGCAACCGTCATGGTATGGGTCCTTTGCGCCCCCGGCATGAGGTACGTGACTATGATGATTCTCTTGGTAAGGTTAAGTTTACCATGCCTCCTTTTGATGGTAAATATGATCCTGATGGATACCTCACATGGGAATTAGCTGTAGAACAAAAGTTTGCATGTCATGAGTATCCTGAAAACAAAAGAGTTAGGGCTACCACTAGTGAGTTCACTGATTTTGCCTCTATTTGGTGGAGCGAGTTCCGACGTAAGAATCCCAATGCTGCTCAAAACTGGGCTGATCTGAAATGAATCATGTGAGCTAGATTTGTTCCCTCTTATTACCAGCGTGATTTGTTAAATAAGCTTCAGCTGCTTAGGCAAGATAGTAAGAGTGTAGAGGAATACTATCAGGAATTACAAATGGGCATGTTGCGCTGTGGTATAGAGGAGTCTGAGGAGGCTGCTATGGCTAGATTTATGGGTGAGCTAAACCGTGAGATTTATGACATTCTTAGTTACAAGGAATATAATTCAATTACTCGCTTGTTTCATCCTGCTTGCCATGCTGAAAGAGAAGTGCAGGGACGACGCAAATGGTCTAGCATGAGAACTAATGTTTCTGCAGGTCGTGCTAACACTTGGTCAACATGAGCTCCACCTACAACCACAAGGCAACCGGCTGCACCGTCCTCCAACAACAAGTATCGACCTTCATCTTCCGCGCCGACTTCCAAGCCTTCGGAGGTAACAAAAACTTCTGCACCAGAGCCCGCCAAGAGCTCTGCTTCGGTTGCTTCAACTGGGAGGACGAGGGATATGCAATGCCATCAATGCAAGGGGTATGGTCACATGAGGAGTCAATCTCCGAGCAAGCGTGTGCTGATTGTGCGAGACAATGGTGAGTTTTCTTCTGCTAGTGATTTGGATGAAGAAACTGACAATGTAGGGAGCGAAGATGATCATGACCAGGAAGAGCACATTGATGCCAACCATGCTGATCATTATGAGAGCCTCATTGTACAGCGTGTATTGAGTGTCTAAATTGGAAAGACCGACCAAAATCAGCGGCACAACCTGTTCCAAACCAAGTGTGTCGTCAAGGAGCGATCATGTCGTGTGATCTTTGATGGAGGAAGTTGCAACAACCTCGCAAGCTTGGACATGGTGGAGAAGCTTTCGTTGGAGACAAGACCACACCCCCAGCCCAACTATGTTCAATGGTTCAACAGCATTGGTAAGGTTAAGGTTACACGCTTGGTGAGAGTACAATTTGCTATTGGTTCCTATCATGATTTTGCTGAATGTGATGTCGTACCTATACAAGCATGTTCTATATTGTTAGGTAGACCATGGCAATATGATAAAAGTTCTGTGCATGATGGTAGCACCAACCATTATTCTTTTGTGCATAAGGGAAAGAAGATTGTATTGCATCCTATGACTCCTGATTCCATTCTTAAAGAGGACATTGCTAGAGCTAGTAAGCAAAAGATTGATGAAAATGCTAAAAAACTTCTAGTTCTGTCTGTGATAACAAAAATGAGATTAAGTTGAAAGGTGCATGTTTTCTCGCTACCAAATCTGATGTGAAGGAACTGGTTGTTGATGAATCTGTTTGCTATGCCTTAGTTTGCAAGGATGCGTTGTTCTCATTTGAGGAGATACCTGCTGCTTTGCCTTTTGCTGTGACTAACCTTTTGCAGGAATATGCTGATGTTTTTCCCAAAGTCGTTCCTCCAGGTTTGCCACCAATTCGAGGGATTGAGCATCAGATTGACCTCATTTCTGGAGCATCTTTGCCCAATCGAGCGCCATATAGGATTAATCTGGAAGAAACTAAGGAGATACAACGCCAAGTGCAAGAACTGCTTGACAAAGGGTACGTGCGTGAATCTCTTAGTCCTTGTGTTGTTCCGGTCATTTTATTTTCTAAGAAGGATGGATCATGGCGCATGTGTGTGGATTGTAGAGCAATAAAAACATTACCATTAGATATCGTCATCCTATTCCTAGGTTAGATGATATGCTTGATGAATTAAGTGGCTCTACTGTGTTCTCTAAGGTTGATTTGCGTAGTGGTTACCACCAAATCCACATGAAATTAGGTGATGAATGGAAAACAACTTTCAAAACTAAGTTCGGTCTATATGAGTGGTTAGTGATGCCTTTTGGATTGACTAACGCACCTAGCACTTTCATGAGACTAATGAATGAAGTTTTGCGTGCTTTCATTGGTAGATTTGTGGTGGTATACTTTGATGATATCTTGATCTATAGCAAATCATTAGATGAACATATTGCTCATTTGCGTGCTGTTTTTGATGCTTTACGAGATGTACGTTTATTTGGTAACCTTGAGAAGTGCACATTTTGCACCGATCGAGTTGCTTTTCTTGGCTATGTTGTTACTCCACAGGGAATTGAAGTTGATCAAGCCAAGGTTGAGGCAATTCAGAGTTGGCCGACTCCTAAAACGGTCATGCAGGTGCGGAGTTTCCTTGGACTTGCAGGATTCTATCGTCGCTTCGTGAAAGATTTCAGTATGATTGCTGCACCGCTGAATGAGTTGTCCAAGAAAGGCGTGGTTTTCCAATAGGGCAAGTCACATGAAGATGTCTTTAACTTATTGAAAGAGAAGCTGACTCATGCACCACTGCTCCAACTCCCAAACTTTGGTAAGACTTTTGAACTTGAGTGTGATGCTAGTGTCATTGGGATTGGAGGCGTGCTAATCCAAGAAGGTAAGCCAGTTGCTTATTTCAGTGAGAAATTATCTGGGCCTCGTTTGAACTATTCAACTTGTGATAAGGAATTGTATGCACTAGTTCGAACATTAGAGACTTGGCAACATTATTTGTGGCCTAAAGAGTTTGTTATACACTCTGATCATGAATCCTTGAAGCACATTCGTAGCCAAAATAAGTTGAACCGTAGGCATGCATCATGGGTAGAATTCATTGAATCATTTCCTTATGTTATCAAACACAAGAAGGGGAAGGATAATGTTATTGCTGATGCTTTATCTCGACGATATACCATGCTTTCACAACTAGACTCTAAAATTTTTGGCTTGGAAACGATTAAAGAGCAATATGCACTTGATGCTGATTTTAAAGATGTTTTGCTAAATTGTAAGGAAGGAAGAGTCTAGAATAATTTCATTGTTAATGATGGCTTTGTGTTTCGTTCTAACAAGCTATACATTCCAGCTGGATCTGTTCGTTTGTTATTGCTTCAGGAAGCGCATGGAGGAGGACTGATGGGCCACTTTGGTGTGAAGAAGACAGAGGATGTGTTGGCCAACCATTTTTATTGGCCAAAGATGAGGCTTGATGTGGAGTGCTATGTCTCTCGCTGTTCTACTTGCAATAAAGCTAAGTCACGACTGAACCCACATGGTTTATATGCCTCTTCCTGTTCCTAGTGTTCCGTGGGAGGATATTTCAATGGACTTTGTTTTAGGCCTACCTAGGACAAAGAGGGGGAGGGATAGCATATTTGTTGTCGTGGATCGGTTTTCTAAGATGGCACATTTTATACCTTGTCATAAGAGCGATGATGCTACAAACATTGCTGATTTGTTTTTCAGGGAGATAGTTCGCCTACATGGAGTGCCTTCCACAATTTTGTCAGACCGAGATGCAAAATTTTTGAGTCATTTTTGGTGGACGCTTTGGAAGAAGGGTACCAAGCTCTTGTTTTCTACTACATGTCACCCTCAAACTAATGGCCAGACTGAAGTCGTCAAAAGAACGTTGTCTACAATGTTTAGAGCCATTTTGAAGAAAAATTTGAAGATGTGGGAAATGATGAGGACATCACCAGCATGTATACGATCAGTGTGACCGCTGCCCCTCCTTCCTCTCCGGCCGCTCCAACAACAAACGACGCTGCTCCATCTTCGTCACATACGATCGACGCTACGGCATCTTCGTCGCTGAGAGGCCTTAATCCAAAAGATCAGCTATTCAAGCCCACATCAACAGACAAGGGACTCAAACACACACCCCGAGGACAGCCCACGCGTCAAGGAAGGCCCATATGGAAGCCCAAGATGCCAAAAAGCCCGGTTCGGCCATCTAGCAGCATGCCAACTTCAAACGGGCATAACTCGGGCTCCCGGACTCCGTTTTCTGCGTGCGACCACCCATTTGAAAGCTTAGGAGATAAGCTTTCCAATGGATCTAGCAATACTTCCAAATTTACTCTAGAATGACAGAAAAATGCAGAACAATGTCACGGGCCAGAAATTCAGGGTGCTGCATCACCTCACTTTTGGGCCTATGGCCCATGTATCTTAGGGTTTTGGTGGCCACCACTGTTTTGGCTGCCCTACACCTCCTGGTCGCCGCTATATATGTGGCTGCCACCATTCTTTTACGCTTAGGTTTTGTTGTGTTTTGGTAGACCCCTTGTACGTCCCTCCTCGTGTTCGCGTGTGTCGACTGGATCACCCGTGACGAGAAATAGAACCTCACCTTTGTATCTTTGAGATTATTGGATTGGAATTGCTCTCACCATGTTCTTGCTTATTCTCGATTGCAGCTGGTTCAAGGATCGATCGGGTCTTTGATTCGGTTGATCGCCTCGTGTGGTGACGTTGCGATTGCTTGGTTGCTGATCTCGTGGTTAGTAGTCGATCCATCTACTTCGTGCGCTATCAAACTGATGTATCGTTCTCATCAGAAGATCGGGCTGACCTAGTGCGGATCAGGAAGAGTGCCTACCTCATGTGGAGTTTGCCTACAACCGCTCATTGCATTCTACTACCAAGATGACTCCTTTTCAGGTGGTATATGGTTTCAACCCTCGTGCACCCATTGATATTTTGCCGTTACCATGTTCTGAAAAAGTAAACTTAGATGCTGCTAAACGTGCTGATTTTGTGCTGAAATTACATGAGACTACTAAAGATAACATTGAGCGCATGAATGCTAAATATAGAGCTGCTGGTAGTCAGGGTAGGAAGGAATTAACTTTTGAATCTGGAGATCTTGTTTGGTTGCACTTGACAAAGGATAGGTTTCCTGATTTGCGAAAGTCTAAATTGATGCCTAGAGCTGATGGTCCTTTTAAAGTGATTGCTAAGATAAATGATAATGCATACAAGCTTGATTTGCATGCAGACTACGGTGTAAGCAATTCTTTCAATGTTGCTGATTTGAAGCCGTACATGGGTGATGATGATGAGCTTGAGTCAAGGACGACTCCATTTCAAGAGGGGGAGGATGATGAGAACATCTCCACAACGGATACAATCAGCCCTAACTCCACTCACCAGGATGAACCACCACTTCAAGGACCACTCACTTGAGCCCATGCACGTCCACTAAATTATTAGGTGATGGCGTTCCTAAGTATTCCAATTATTGATACAATGAATGGGATGCTACTTAATTTTTGTGATGATGTGATTATTCTTAGGAACCATGGGGAAGACCTACAACGCACAAGGGAGTTCGCGTCCAGAGGGAAGAGCAACTTGGAATCAGATTCGGACTCCCAGAGATGGTCAAATTCAAATGGTCATAACTTTTGATCCAAAAGGCTTCTGGAGATCTACGAGTACAAGAACGAAAGCTCTGGTCATCTTGTTTCAAACCGATCTGAGATCACCTCCAAATTCCTTCCGAGTCAACGGAAATACACAAAACAATGCAGAGCACTTTTCCAGTCTGAGTCTAATTGGGCTTTAGTCTTTTAGTTTGAGTTGTAATCAGTTGGCCCATGTTAAGGCCTAGTGCTGCACGCCCCTTGGTCTATAATTAGCCAGCCGCCACCTTAATTAGGGTTTCGGTTTTGTTTGATTCAGTTAGCCTTTGCTACTGCTTGTACTCGCGCGTGTCGACTAGGCCGCCCGTCTACTTGTTCATCGGAACCCCAACTTCGAGTGTTTCTTATTTCAAAACCGATCTGAATTCATATTCGCAATTGAGTTGCTTGTAATCTCTTGTTCTTGCTGGTTCTTCGATTGCTCGCAGGAACAAAGACCTTCGTGGTCAGGTTGGTCGCACTTCCCGCGGGATCAATAACCTTTAGGAGGGTGGTGTACCGGTCGCTAAGGCGCAACGTCAAGTTTGTTGTAGTCGGGCCGCCAACTTCGCCCTCCACCAGATCAACGCTACCTCCTCTCATCGAAAGATCGGGATGCCTAGTTCATATCATCCTTGGCTAAAGAGTGGACAAAGTTCCTTCATTTCTTTTAAGTTTTGTTCATTTGTTGTTTTCCCTTGTGCTGGTTGGCCAATCGGATCGAGTAACAAAACCTCAATTATACTAGTGTGAACTTCATTTTATTTGCAATTTTAGATTGTCTTTTACTTGTTCATACTGGTTCTTCGATTGGTTGCAAGAATAGACCTTCGTGGTCAGGTCATTCAAGCTTTTGGCACGGTTGATAACAACTAGAAGTGTGGATTAGCGATTGCAGGTGCTTATCCTTGTGTGATTTGTAGCCAGATAGTAAAAGTAATCCTCTACCTAACCGAAGTTATCCTCTCATCGGAAGATCGGGCACCCGAGCGCCTATCAATAAGTGAGGTACCAAACTCTAATACCAATTGTAGGATCAAGGATAAAAGACTAGAGAGGGGTGAATAGGATGTTTTTAAAATTCTTTCGACTTTAAGACAATAGTTGAGCATGTATGATGATAATTGGAAAATTAACCATGTTACCAGCGGTACAACCGCAAGCCAGTAGTATCAGTCCCTAAAAGTGGTACTTATTTTCTAGAGAGTATCTTTTAGGGTGTTTCCATACTACTAGTATCAGTCGCTAAAAGTAGTTTCACATTTAGGTGCTGATAGTAATTTTACAGAGAAGGCATTTCATGGGCATTTCTCATTTGATAGCACTACCACTTCTTACATATTGATAGTCCTAAGATACAATAGCAATGGCTAGTTCCCATGTAGGAAATCCACATAATCAACTGTTCAAACGGGGCCAGCTCTACCGCACTTTGCACGAAAGTAGTGGCGACATTCATGATTTTTTATGGATTTGACACAAATGGCTTAGTTGGTTGGTTGGGGCTGTAAATACCCCCTCTCCTATAATAAGGGCAACTCTTGGACATTCATTGCATATTTGTTGAACCCTTGTAAGCCTGTCTTCCACATTTGAGCATTAAATTTGTATTTTGAGGTTGTTGAGCGTATTCAAATGTGAGATTTAAAATTTGAGCCATTAGAACACTTGATCATCTTCAAGCAATCATCCTTGATCTATTCTCTTTTAGTTTGCTAACTCTGGACAGCTTAGTCGAGTAGCGGGTGATCTTTTCAAGAAGATTGCGAAGAGGCATCGATAGGTGCACAAGTGCCTGATCTTCGGTGAGGATTACTTCAATTAGGGGGAGGACGACTTTGACGATCCAACTTCGAATCAAATAAGGACAAGCGCCCGCAATCGCAAAATCACACTCCTAGTTGTTATAAACCGTGCAGAAAACCTGGATGACCTGTCCACGAAGGTCTATTCTTGCAAGCAATCGAAGAACCAGCAAGAACAAGGATAAAGCACACACACATGAACTGAGGTTCTAAATTTGTTTATTGCGGCTCTAGAAGTGAAATGCACCAAGAACATGCCTGTTGGTCCTCCTAGGTGTTGTCTATCAGGTCACGTTGGAGCTTGTTTCAGTTGATTTCCATCTTGTGTTAGTTTTGACCAAAATGAGTCCTAAACGGATGGATTTTGATGAAAGCATGCACTGGAGTGAAATGTGCCAAAAATGCACAGGATGGTCCTTGATGAGACCATGTTCGGCATGGATATGGCCATGGCTATTCCTAGTACGTTGCTTTCATCTACTGCTTTCATCCGCTATTTTTGGCAAGGTCGATGAAGCCATGTAGATGAAAGCAGCGTAGTAGGAATAGCATTGGTCATATCCATGCCGAACATGGTCTCATCATTCTCCCTTGAATTGGAGCTATCCCCGACTCCACCATAGTCTCCTGCAAAATGTTAGTACCAACAGGGAACAAAGCAATATGCACATCTTTTGCAATTAAATTATTGGAACTAAGATCATCAACATCTATGTACCCCCTTTCTTGAAAACTATCTTGTAGATTGGGAACAAAACTGGAAGTACTTGTTGTGGATCAATCACATTGTTGCATATAAAATGATGGATTTGGATTTGAACAAATATAAACACGATGTACCTTGGCAAATCGGCATGTATAAAAAGTTTCTCTTTTAAACTATTTGGATGACACAGAATGTCAAATTCAATGTAACTTAAAGTATTTAAAGAAGATATCAATCTAAACTCATCTTCTTCACTAGCAATGTGAATAACACGTTTATTATCAGTACAAGTGTTTGTTTTTGTATGAAAAGAAACATGTTCATTCACTAGTTGTGACATGGATATAAGTGAAACATTCTCACACAACTCTTCTTCATCACAAGAGATAGCATGCACATCATCTTGTAACAATGAAATTTCAGCCATGGGTTCCACTAAAGGTTGCTTTATGACAGCATGAGTAGTGCACAATTTCAGCATATCAAAATTATTTTCACCATGTGTAAAATCAACACCTTTTACATTGCCTCCTAAATTTTCATCCGTTGTTGTAGGTGTCGGGGTATCCATATCTCGTTCCATAGTCGAAGCGAATGTCCCATGCTCAACTTTCTCATCTTCCATATTCTCAATCTCTTTTTGCTTGTCCTCATTTGTCTGCAAAATGTTAGCCACAAGAGAAGGTACAGCAACAAGCGCCTCAAGTGAAGCTAATAGTGCATTTAAAACATTCAATACTACAAGCACTTTCCAACAATTGTGAAAGAGAACGATATGTTTGATCAATAAGAATATCCTGAATACCCTTACGAAGCCCATGTATGAACCTAAACTGGATAGCTTCATCAGATTCTTCTAAACTACAACGTAACAAACAAGTTCGCAATTCACGATAGTATTCACTAACAGTATTACTCCCTTGTTTTAAGCATTGAAATTTAGTAAGCAAACAATCAGCAAAATATTCAGGAACAAATTCAAGTCTCATAAATTTTTTCATGTCATTCCAATTCTCAGGTTTTCTCCCTTTTCTACAAACATGCTTCCACAATGTTAACGCATACGCAGAAAGCACATTAGCGGCAAAACAAATCTTTTCATTTTCTGACAAATTATACAAGCCTAATCAATATATGCTTCAGGGTCAAAGTTTCCAGCATATGGAGGCAATGTTGATTTGAGGTTACTGTGTTCAGGAGTAGGAGACGAAGCCGTCATGTTGTTCATGTCGCAAATCGTTTGGTTGAATCGAAGTGAATTCGTTTCATGTGGACCTGTCATGATTGGTAGACAATAAGGAAAACACAACCATATGTAATCTCCTATCAACTACTAGATGTGGCTAAACAAGTCGCTCACACTCAACTCGTTCGATCAAGTTCTTACCAATTCTTACCAACTGAGCAAGAGGTGATGGCAACCGACAAGACAACAACTTCTGGAGATAAGTGTATCAGTGCCAAACACTTGTACCTTGGGGTAGTAGTATATGTGGAGCTATAGGTGGCTGAAAATAGTACAAAGGAAAAGCTAAAACCACATTAGTCAAAGCAAGTTGAATAATCATTCAACGATGGTACCATGCTGGTCCTAGGCCTAACCGTACTAGAGACGTGAGCCAGGACACAAATGTCGCCACGAAAATCCAACATTCTAACTGAAAAGCAAAGGCACGATCCCAAGCTTCCTTTTTTTCACTTTCCTTTTCTTTTATTGCGGCTCTTTTATGTGTACTTGCCTTTTTTTCTTTTTTTTTGTGCGGCTTTTTTTTTGCACTTGCCTTTTCTTTCCTTTCAACTTACAGCAGGGGCTGAAACCTACTCCGCAATTTTGGGACACAAGCACATCAAATCTGAGAATCTTCTTTGTACCAAAGTTGTATGTAATCTTCTAAGTTTTCCAAAACAACCAAGATCATCAAAATCTGAGTTCGTATGAATGAATTATGGGCAAAATACCAAACTGGACAGAGGTGGATCCGAAATTAGCCTAATAAAGATTGCAACTTTTCTCACTATTAGAGGCCAAATTTGGAAATGTTTATTTTGTCAAAGACAAGTCGGACCTGATAGGAAATTTTGTGATCTTTCAAATGAGCACAAGAACGTCCAAATCCGAGTTCAAACGTGAACGTCACAATTTCCTCGCGAATTCAAGTTGGACTCGGTTTTGGAGTTTCCTTTTTGGGCTTGGCCGAGTTCGGGAAGATGTGGGGCTCGGCCAGGCGTATGGGGGGTGTTCTTGGAAGGAGAAAAGGGTGAAACTCTTACAAGGAAACCAATCTGCTATTTTTGGCAAGGTTGATCAACAATTTTAGAAACCAATCTGCTATTTTTGGGAAGATTGACCAACAATTTTGGATTTTCCTTCTAGGAAGAACACAAACCCTAGAATTGTGATGGCGGCGACTCCAAACAGCAATGATAGTACGATGCAACGAAACCCTAGGTGACACAAGAGACAATGACGACAGGCGATGTGGGCACTGACGATGATGACGAAAGCAAATGTGACGATAAACGTGACTAGAACTCGAAACTCTATGGGAAAGACTCTAAAACCAGCACACGACACAACGATGCAACCGAAGACTCAACAAGCAAGGACTAAGTAGTAAAAGCAAAAGCTCAAATTGGTTTGGACAGAGGCAATCTAATCTACTATATTTTTTTGGTTTTTTGGACTGTAGGTAAATAAACGCAAACTAGTAATCTCTCACCAATCAACCTGGCGCTCTGATACCACTTGATAGAAGGATTGGTCCCGATCTTTCGATGAGAGGAGGGTAACTATCGATTTGGTAGGAATCGACGTTGACGGCCTGACTACAACCGTCCAGGATGTTGCGCCTTAGCGACTGATACACCAACTCCAGATCGTTATTGATCTCGCTGAGACGCGATCAACCTGACCACGAAGGTCCTTGTTTCTGCAAGCAATCGAAGAACATAGCAAGAACAAGATGAACAACCAACTAAATTGGCAAATATATATTAAGATCAGATCTGAAAGTATCACAAACGGTGGGGTTCTGTAATGATAAAGCAGGCAGTCTATCCGACACGCGTGATTATCGGTATGTAGCAAAGGCTAGACATAACTAAACAAAACCCGAGTCCTAGATGAGGGTTTGGGTGGCTATTTATACTATAGGAGAAGGAGGGGGTCGGCCCTAGTATAGGAGATCTAATACAACTCAAATTCAAGGCACCAAGTCTAGTTTGACTAGAGTTTGACTCGGACTAAAAAAGTAACATATGGTTTTTCGCAGTTTTCACACGCATCTGAAGGAGTTTTGAGGCGGGCTGGATCCTTTGGAAAGTAGACTCTAAGATCTTTCAAACATGTACTCATGATCCTCCAGAAACCTTCGGAATCAAAAGTTATAGCCTTTTAAATTCAGCATTATTGGTGAGGCCGACTTGAACTTGTTCTTTGGCCCAATTTTGGTCCACAAGGGTCCTTCTCCATGGTTCCTAAGTACAATCAAATCATCGTAAGTATTAAATTGCATCCCATTCATATTATCACTAATGGGGAGGCTTAGGAACGCAAGCACCCGATGATTAAGCTGTCGTGGACTATTGTAAGATCGGCTCGTTGGTAAGTTGTAGTAGGCATGCTTGTATCAAGAGAGGTGATGTCCACATCAGGAGGCGCCCAAGGTGGCGGCCTAACTGCTAAAGGTGAAGGTGCCATGCCCAGAAGCCTAGGCGCCGGCCAAAGTGGTAGCCGAACTGATGTAGATGATGACACCAAATTCAAAGGCCAGGAATGCGAACTGCGTGATCGTCCTGGCCAAGGTGGAGGTCGATGAAGCCATGTAGATGAAAACAGCGTAGTAGGAATAACATTGGTCATATCCATGCCGAACATGGTCTCATCACTTCCCAAATCGAATCCACCTCTTTGATCGAAAGATCGGGACCAATCTTATCAGTCCTCCTAGATGTTGCCGGTCATGTTGGAGCTTGTTTCGATCGATTTCGTTCTGGTGTTAATTTCAACCAAAACGGGTCGCGAAATGGTGGATTTTGACGAAAATTTGCACCAGAGCGAAACACGCAGAAAATGCACCAGTTCATCCTCCTTGGTGTTGTCAGTCATGTTGGAGTTTGTTTTGGTCGATTTCGCTTTGGTGTCAATTTGGAACAAAACGGCTCCCAAACATGGGGATTTTGACAGAAGCTTGCACTAGAACGAAACATGCAGAAAATGCACCGGATGGTCCCCCATGGAGTTATCGGTCATGTTGGTGCTTGTTTCGTTCGATTTCGCACTTGTATTAATTTGAACTAAAACGGGTCCCAAAGGGGTGGATTTTGATGAATGTTTACACCGGAGTTGAATGCACCAAAAATGCAATAGATGGCCTCCTAGGTGTTGTCGGTCATGTAGGAGCTTGTTTCGGTCAATTTCGCTCTGGTGTTAATTTGAAAGAAAACGGGTCCTGAACTGGTGGATTTTGTCAAAAGCTTGCACTGGAGCGAAACACGTTGAAAATGCATTGGCTCGTCCTACTATGTATTAGTCATGTTGAAGCTTGTTTCGGCTAATTTCGCGCCATGTTAATTTAGATCAAAACGGGGCCCAAATGGTTTGGTTAGGACAAAAGCTTAGACCAGAGCGAAACACATTGAAAATTCACCGGATGGTCCTCCTTGGTGTTGTCGGTCATGTTGGTGCTTGTTTCATTCGATTTCTCTCCTATGTTGATTTTAACCAAAATGGGTCCCAAAGGGAAGGATTTTGACAAAAGTTTACGCTGGAGCTGAATGCACCAAAAACGCACTGGATGGCCCTCCTAGGTGTTGTCGGTCATGTTGGAGCCTGTTTTAGTTGTTTACGCTCTGGAATTAATTTTGACCAAAAGGGGTCCTAAACAGTTGATTTTGATGAAAGCTTGCACTGGAGTGCAACGTGCCAAAAATGCACCGGATGGTCCTCTTAGATGTTTCAAAAATGTCAAAAATGCACCGGATGGTCCTCTTAGATGCCAAAAATGCACCGAATGATCCTCTTAGATTCCGAAAATGCATTGGAGTGCAATGTTGGAGTTGTTTCGATCAATTTCGCTTTGTTGTTAATTTTGAGGAAAAGGGGATCCGAACTGGGGGATTTTGACAAAAGTTTCCATAGGAGCGAAATTTGCCAAGAACGTGCCTGTTAGTCCTCGTCACGTTGGAGCTTGTTTCATTTTGAACAAAACAAGTCCCGAACGGGTGGATTTTAATGAAAGCATGCACCAGAGTTAAACGCGTCGAAAATGCACTGGATGGTCCTCTTAGGTGTTGTCGGTCATGTTGGAGCTTGTTTCAGTCCATTTCGCTCTAGTGTTAATTTGGACCAGAATGGGTCTCAAACTAGAGGTTTTTGTCGAAAGTTTGCACCAGAGCATGCCAGTTCATCCTCCTAGGAGTTAGCCACATTAGAGCTTGTTTCGGTCAATTTCGCTTCAGTGTTAATTTGGGCCAAAACGGGCCCTAAACGGTTCGATTAGGATGAAAGCTTGGACCGGAGTGAAACTCGTCAAAAACGCAATGGATGGTCCTCCTTTATGTTGTCAGTCTTGTTGGAGCTTGCTTCGCTCGATTTCGTTCTGATGTTTATTTTGTGCCAAATGGGACCCAAACGGGTGGTTTTTGACAAAAGTTTGCACTGCAACGAAACGTTCAAAAAATGAACGGGATGTGTTCTGAGGTGTTGTTCATCACGTTGGAGCTTGTTTCGTTCCGTTTCGCTTCGGTGTTAATTCGCACCAAAACGGGTCCCAAACAGGTGGATTTTGATGAAGGCTTGCGCCAGAGCTCAAAATTCTTCTCACGGCCAATAGTATTGGTCAGCTAACAGCTCATAAGTCTTCTCACAGCCAAAGTGACCCATGAATCCTCCTGCTTGTGATTCCTGTAGCAACAATTGCCTAACCGAATAATCCGGTACACACAATTTGTTAGACCTAAAAAGAAAACTATCATGCAAATGATATTTATCCCAACCTTTCACATCCTAGCATTTGTCATATGGTTCTGAAAAGTTATAATCAGATGTGTACAAATCTTTCAAACTTTCTAGTCCCGGTACTTTAACTTCCAACTGATTCAATAAGACATGTCTACGAGATAAAGCATCAGCAACTATGTTCTCTTTACCTCTCTTATACTTTACAACATATGGGGAAGTTTCAACGAATTCTACCCATTTTGCATGTGTTCTATTCAGCTTGGTTTGGCCTTTCAAATATTTCAAAGCTTCATGATCAGAACGTACTACAAATTCTTTAAGCCATAAGTAATGCTTGCCATGTTTCAAGAGCTCTCACGAAAGCATATAATTCCGTATCATACACAAAATAATCCAATTGTGCACCACTTAGCTTTTCACTAAATTATGCAACTGGTTTTCCTTCTTGCATTAGAACAACTCCAATACCTATTCCACTAGCATCACATTCAATCTCGAAGTTCTAGTGAAATCAAGTAGAACAAGCAAAGGTGCTTCGGTTAATCGTTTCTTAAGCTCAAGGAAAGCATTTTCTTTTGATGGACCCCATTTGAAAGCAACTCCGTTCTTTGTTAACTCATTCAACGGTGCCGCAATTGCCCTAAAATCTTTCACAAATCTCCTATAGGAACCAGCGAGACCATGAAAACTTCTCACTTAGCTAACATTGAGATAGGGGTTGGCCAAGAATTATTGCTTCCACCTTGGTCTCATCCACTTCAATTCCTTACCTTGAAACAACATAGCCAAGAAAAACAACCCTTTTCATGCAAAAGGAGCATTTCTCAATGTTAGCATATAGTTTCTCCTCTCTAAGCACATGTAACACCTTTTTGATATCATCAGTATGTTCCTTTATTACCGTGCTGTAGATTAGGATATCATCAAAATACACAACAACAAATTTACCAATGTAAGCTCTCAACACGTGGTTCATTAATCTCATGAAAGTACTAGGTGCATTAGTTAACCCAAATTTTGTTTTGAAAGCTGTTTTCCATTCATCTCCTTCTTTCATCCTAATCTGATGGTATCCACTTCTCAAATCAATTTTAGTGAAAACAGTCGAGCCACTCAATTCATCTAGCATATCATCTAACCTAGGAATAGGATGACGATATCTAACCGTAATATTATTAATGGCCCTACAATCAACACACATCCGCCATGAACCATCTTTCTTAGGCACCAAAATCACAGGAACAGCACAAGGGCTTAAGCTTTCATGCACATAACCTTTTTCAAGAAGTTCTTGTACTTGGCTTTGTATCTCCTTTGTTTCTTCGGGGTTGGTGCAGTAAGTTGGTTGATTTGGAAGAGTAGCTCCTAGAATGAGGTCAATTTGATGTTCTATGCCACGTAACGGAGGGAGACCAGCTGGAACATCCTTCGGAAAGATATCCTTGTAATCTTGCAAAACATAGGAAATAGCGCTAGGAAAACAAGTTAAGTCATTAGCTGAAGTCAGATCATCCTTGTACATGAGTACTTAGATCACTTGATTTGGGTGATGCCTCACATCTCTCAATTCTGATTTTGTGGCTAACATGACTAACTTCTCTCCCCCGCTTTTTTTTTGTCTCTCATATTTGGCTTGTGGCACTCACTCAATGGATTGTGGAAGTCACTCAAATTATTTTTCACACCATCTTTCTCACTTCCTATCTTTAATTCAGAAACTTTTTACATAAGTTCAACCATGATCTGTTGTGATGTCATGGGTCTATGCACCAAATCCTTTCCTTTCCACTTGAGGGTTTTGATGAGACTTTGGGTCTTGATCTTTCGATGAGAGTGATAACTTCGATTTGCAGGAACTGACTTTGACGATCCGACTACAACGTACGACGATAATGCACCTTAGCAGTCGCTAAACCAACTCTAGAGTGTTATCGATCTTGCTGTTGGCACGATCAACCTGAACACGAGATTCAATTCCTGCAAGCAACCGAAAAACAAGCAAGAACAATGGTAAAAGCAATCTGAAATTGCAAATATAAATTGAAGTGTTCAATTTGAAAACAAGAGATAGGTGGGGTTCCGTAGATAGTAATTCAGGCAGTTTAGCCAACACGCGCGATTACCATATGAAGTAGCAAAGCTAACTTTCAATCTAACAAAACCCAAGTCCTAGATTAGGGTTTGGGTGGTAATTTATACAAGGAGAGCAGGAGGGTGTCAGCCATAGCATAGGAGATCTAATACAACTCAAATTCAAAGCACCAAGTCTACTTTGACTAGAGTTTGACTCGGACTGAAAAAGCAATGTGTGATTTTTGACAGTTTCTAGATGCATCTGAAGGAGTTTTGAGGTAAGGCTAGATCGTTTGGAAAGAAGACTCCGAGATCTTTCAAATGTGTACTCATGGGCCTCTAGAAACCTTCGGAATCAAATTTTATGGCCTTTTAAATTCAGCTCTGTTGGTGAGGCCGAACTAGAGTCGAACTTGAACTTCTCTTTCCAATCTGACTTGAACTTGATCTTTGGCCCAACTTTGGTCAACGAGGGTCCTTCTCCATGGTTCCTAAGTACAATAAAATCATCACAAGTATTAAATAGCATACCATTCATATTATCACTAATAGGGAGGCTTAGAAACGCATTCACCTGATGATTAAGCTGTCATGCGCGAGCTCGAGTCATCGGTCCTTGGACTCTTGTAGGATCGGCTTTTGGTGAGTTGTAGTAGGTATGGTAGTACCAACAGAGGTGATGTCCTCATCAGAGGCGACCAAGGTGGCGGCCTAACTGCTGCAGTGATGGTGCCATGCCCAAAAGCCTAGGTGGCGGCCAAGGTGGTAGCCGAACCGATGTAGATGATGACGCCAAATCCAAAGGCCAAGAATGCGAACTGCATGATCGTCCCGACCAAGGTGGAGGTCGATGAAGCCATGTAGATGAAAGCAGCGTAGTAGGAATAGCCTTTGTCATATCCATGCCGAACATAGCCTCATCAGGTATATTGGTTCCTTCTCCCACAATGTTGAGTTGAATGGTCATATTGCCAAGGCCTTTCCAATAGCAAGTGACAAACCTTCATAGGCACAACATCGCACTGAACTGTATCGTTGTAATCACCTATCTTGAATTGTACCTTAACCAAGTGGGTAATCTTCATTTCACCACATTCACTCAACCATTACACATGGTATGGGTGGGGATGCTGCAGCAGTTTCAGCCCAAGTTTCTCACACATCTCTTTGCTTACAAGGTTATGACAACTTCCATGATCAATTATAAGTTTGCCAACCTTGTCTTGGACCATTGCTGGTGTTTGTAACAGATTGTGTCGCTAACCATTCTCAATTTCCTTGATCTGAACACTCAACACTTTGGTGACAACAAGTGAAGCACCTTGCTCAAACTCTCAATAGGTTTGTTCATCTCCTCCCGCGGAATCATTATCAATATCCTCTTCCTCTTTTTCACTGGATGATTCATACTCTCCAATCTCGGTTACTAGCATGGTTCAAAGGTTTGGGCATTCCTTTTGCCAATGACCATGTCCCTTATTTTTGAAGCATAAGATGCCACTACTCTTTCCCGTAGATCCAATTGAGGAAGTGCGGTTGCCGTAGGCATACTCTTCTCTCTTGGAGTTGTTACCTCATTTGCACTTGTGGCTGCACGCACATTGGTGATTTGAGTGGTGCCCGACCTTCACGGCATAAAATCAAAGATACTCCTGAAACCTGACGAGTCTTGTGCAGCCAACCGTTGCGATGGCAACAACCTGCAGCACGGAGTTCGCCCAACCTCACGTTGTCCACTCAACCAAGTCAAGTGGAATACAATCCTCGCTGCAATCACAAAGAGCTTGCAAGAACAACGGGAAGGAATGCACAATCTCAGAGATAATTCAGCCTATGGCTAGAACACTCAAGACAATGCATATAGCAGGTTCAACAAAATGGCAAAAGCCTCTAACATATGAGAATTCTGCCTATATATAGAAGAGGTGGAGAAAGAGAGGTAGAGACCTATTCTACCAGATCTGAATGTCTTACATGGCCCAAGGCCAATTATGGTGCACATCACCCTGATTAAAGCTAATAAGTATGGACTGTTTCTGGTCACCGAATTGAATGGACGATAACTCAGTGCTCAGGAGGAATTAAGTGATGGGGCTGGATTCATTGGAAGGGTTATGAGGTAAGCTTTCCAGGCTGTGGCTGAACATCAAAAATGGAGTACGGATGGCTCCCTATGCGCATTTTCCTCCTAACAGGTCATTGGAAACCAAAGTTGTAACTTCTGCATTCATTGCTTGTTTAATGGATAGTTGCTGCACCTTATGGGATTGTCTAGCGTATTCATACCTGAGAATAATTAAATTATTGGCATTAGGTAGCAGCTGTCTCTCATAGATAATATTATTCTTACTCAGGAGCGAGTTCACCTATTGATTGATTTGTTTAGCTTGGGCATGTGTTACTGGTCCTTGTAAATGATTTGTGAATTCTTGGGCAGCAACAAATGATGAAAATGATGATCTTGCTATCGCATCTGCTTCATGCTCCCTTCTTCAAGAAAAGCCGTGCTCGGCTTTTGATAAGCTGAAAGTACACTAAAGGGAGAGAACAATGTGTATGCATGATATATGTATTTGTCATCTGTTTTGACACTTCTTTTGTTAGCACATAGGATTTTACAAGATTAGTCTTATGCATAGCAAAGCATTTATTCACATCATTCCGCTCCTCATGAGAAAAAGTCGCCCCGACTTTTGTGAGCACATTATCACATTACACAGGGGGTTCCACACTCTAATCGCATTACTTTGATTAGTAGCAAGCAAGTCTAAAGTATCATGTGAGCTAGAGTAGAACAAGTTTCTATTCAAGCAAGAAGTAATTTCATTTGTTTCCTTATCAACAACAATATTGAGGGGTTCTTGTGTTTTGAAACCAGGAAGCACGTCACATGCAATGCAAATTTGATGAACAAGAAACATGTTATCCACACCATATTCTCCAATTAAATTAAACTTGTATCGATAAATGCGGAAACTAGCTCGTGAAGAAAATTCAGCAACTTTCTCACTAACATAAGTTGTCTTAACAGGTTTATCAAACATCATGACATAGCACAAAGTAGCATCATTGGAAATTTTGGTGACAACTTCTTCACAAGTAATCAATTCCACGCTACGTAAATTAAAGAAATAAAAATCAGAATGTGGAATTTTCAGTTGCACATGAGTGTTCACGGACATGGTGTGCTCCCGATCAATTTTCATATCAACACCATTTTTGTTACCTTTACCGTCCTCCTCAGGTAATGATGTTTGTGTTATAGGATGTAACAACAGGACAGAAAGTGCGACTTCTCCAACCATGCCTATCTCCATATCTTCAATGTCAATAGGTACATGTTGTTCATCAATCAACTCCTCTTGCATTTCTGATGAGGACATCACTTCCATGGATACAGCCACATCTACACATCAATTTGAACCTGCTGCAATTCCTGCAAGCAACCGAAAAACAAGCAAGAACAATGGTAAAAGCAATCTGAAATTGCAAATATAAATTGAAGTGTTCAATTTGAAAACAAGAGATAGGTGGGGTTCCGTGAGATAGTAATTGAGGCAGTTTAGCCAACACGCGATTACCATATGAAGTAGCAAAGCTAACTTTCAATCTAACAAAACCCAAGTCCTAGATTAGGGTTTGGGTGGTAATTTATACAAGGAGAGCAGGAGGGTGTCAGCCATAGCATAGGAGATCTAATACAACTCAAATTCAAAGCACCAAGTCTACTTTGACTAGAGTTTGACTCGGACTGAAAAAGCAATGTGTGATTTTTGACAGTTTCTAGATGCATCTGAAGGAGTTTTGAGGTAAGGCTAGATCGTTTGGAAAGAAGACTCCGAGATCTTTCAAATGTGTACTCATGGGCCTCTAGAAACCTTCGGAATCAAATTTTATGGCCTTTTAAATTCAGCTCTGTTGGTGAGGCCGAACTAGAGTCGAACTTGAACTTCTCTTTCCAATCTGACTTGAACTTGATCTTTGGCCCAACTTTGGTCAACGAGGGTCCTTCTCCATGGTTCCTAAGTACAATAAAATCATCACAAGTATTAAATAGCATACCATTCATATTATCACTAATAGGGAGGCTTAGAGCGCATTCACCGATGATTAAGCTTTGTCATCTTGCGAGCTCGAGTCATCGGTCCTTGGACTCTTGTAGGATCGGCTTTTGGTGAGTTGTAGTAGGTATGGTAGTACCAACAGAGGTGATGTCCTCATCAGGAGGCGACCAAGGTGGCGGCCTAACTGCTGCAGGTGATGGTGCCATGCCCAAAAGCCTAGGTGGCGGCCAAGGTGGTAGCCGAACTGATGTAGATGATGACGCCAAATCCAAAGGCCAAGAATGCGAACTGCATGATCGTCCTGACCAAGGTGGAGGTCGATGAAGCCATGTAGATGAAAGCAGCGTAGTAGGAATAGCCTTTGTCATATCCATGCCGAACATAGCCTCATCAGGTATATTGGTTCCTTCTCCCACAATGTTGAGTTGAATGGTCATATTGCCAAGGCCTTTCCAATAGCAAGTGACAAACCTTCATAGGCACAACATCGCACTGAACTGTATCGTTGTAATCACCTATCTTGAATTGTACCTTAACCAAGTGGGTAATCTTCATTTCACCACATTCACTCAACCATTACACATGGTATGGGTGGGGATGCTGCAGCAGTTTCAGCCCAAGTTTCTCACACATCTCTTTGCTTACAAGGTTATGACAACTTCCATGATCAATTATAAGTTTGCCAACCTTGTCTTGGACCATTGCTGGTGTTTGTAACAGATTGTGTCGCTAACCATTCTCAATTTCCTTGATCTGAACACTCAACACTTTGGTGACAACAAGTGAAGCACCTTGCTCAAACTCTCAATAGGTTTGTTCATCTCCTCCCGCGGAATCATTATCAATATCCTCTTCCTCTTTTTCACTGGATGATTCATACTCTCCAATCTCGGTTACTAGCATGGTTCAAAGGTTTGGGCATTCCTTTTGCCAATGACCATGTCCCTTATTTTTGAAGCATAAGATGCCACTACTCTTTCCCGTAGATCCAATTGAGGAAGTGCGGTTGCCGTGAGGCATACTCTTCTCTCTTGGAGTTGTTACCCCATTTGCACTTGTGGCTGCACGCACATTGGTGATTTGAGTGGTGCCCGACCTTCACGGCATAAAATCAAAGATACTCCTGAAACCTGACGAGTCTTGTGCAGCCAACCGTTGCGATGGCAACAACCTGCAGCACGGAGTTCGCCCAACCTCACGTTGTCCACTCAACCAAGTCAAGTGGAATACAATCCTCGCTGCAATCACAAAGAGCTTGCAAGAACAACGGAAGGAATGCACAATCTCAGAGATAATTCAGCCTATGGCTAGAACACTCAAGACAATGCATATAGCAGGTTCAACAAAATGGCAAAAGCCTCTAACATATGAGAATTCTGCCTATATATAGAAGAGGTGGAGAAAGAGAGGTAGAGACCTATTCTACCAGATCTGAATGTCTTACATGGCCCAAGGCCAATTATGGTGCACATCACCCTGATTAAAGCTAATAAGTATGGACTGTTTCTGGTCACCGAATTGAATGGACGATAACTCAGTGCTCAGGAGGAATTAAGTGATGGGGCTGGATTCATTGGAAGGGTTATGAGGTAAGCTTTCCAGGCTGTGGCTGAACATCAAAAATGGAGTACGGATGGCTCCCTATGCGCATTTTCCTCCTAACAGGTCATTGGAAACCAAAGTTGTAACTTCTGCATTCATTGCTTGTTTAATGGATAGTTGCTGCACCTTATGGGATTGTCTAGCGTATTCATACCTGAGAATAATTAAATTATTGGCATTAGGTAGCAGCTGTCTCTCATAGATAATATTATTCTTCTCAGGAGCGAGTTCACCTATTGATTGATTTGTTTAGCTTGGGCATGTGTTACTGGTCCTTGTAAATGATTTGTGAATTCTTGGGCAGCAACAAATGATGAAAATGATGATCTTGCTATCGTACCCGTTTCATGCTCCCCTTCTTCAAGAAAAGCCGTGCTCGGCTTTTGATAAGCTGAAAGTACACTAAAGGGAGAGAACAATGTGTATGCATGATATATGTATTTGTCATCTGTTTTGACACTTCTTTTTGTTAGCACATAGGATTTTACAAGATTAGTCTTATGCATAGCAAAGCATTTATTCACATCATTCCGCTCCTCATGAGAAAAAGTCGTCCCCGACTTTTGTGAGCACATTATCACATTACACAGGGGGTTCCACACTCTAATCGCATTACTTTGATTAGTAGCAAGCAAGTCTAAAGTATCATGTGAGCTAGAGTAGAACAAGTTTCTATTCAAGCAAGAAGTAATTTCATTTGTTTCCTTATCAACAACAATATTGAGGGGTTCTTGTGTTTTGAAACCAGGAAGCACGTCACATGCAATGCAAATTTGATGAACAAGAACATGATTATACAAGGACCGGTTATTCGAGCTCACGCACGACAGTTTAATCATCAAGTGAATGCATTCCTAAGCCTGCCCATGAGTGATAATATGAATGGGATGCTATTTAATACTTGTGATGATTTGATTGTACTTAGGAATCATGGAGAAGGACCCTCGGGGACCAAAATTGGGCTAAAGATCAAGTTCAAGTCAGATTGGGAAGAGAAGAAGTCCGAGTCTAGTTCGGTCTCACCAACAGCGCTAACTTTAAAAGGCCATAACTTTTGATTCCGGAGGTTTCTGGAGGCCCATGAGAATACATTTGAAAGATCTCAGAGTCTACTTTCTAATGGATCTAGCCCCAATGCCAAATTCATCTTGAAGCAATAGGAAATAGCAGAAGAGTGTCGCGGGCCAGAAATTCCGGGTGCTACGCCACCTATTCTTTTGGGCCCAAAGCGCAAGTAACCCTAGGGCACCCCCTTGGCTGCCCCCCCATGGCTGCTGCACGCCCCTAGCCGCTCCCTAGCCGCCATTTACCTATATATATTGTTTGCTACCCCCGTACTTTAGTTTTTGGGTTTTGTTTGATGAGTTTAGCCAAATGCAAACTTTAAATCTTCAAGTTGTGCTGGACGACCACCTTGTCAAGATCTTCAACAGAACCCCACCCTTGTTTTTGCCTTCATTCATATTCGTAATTTCAGATTGCTTTACCATTGTTCTTGCTTGTTCTTCGGTTGCATGCAGGAATTAAACCTCGTGTTCAGGTTGATCGTGCCAACGGCAAGATCAATAACCCTCTGGAGTTGGTTTAGCGATTGCTAAGGCGCATCGTCATCGTAAGTTGTAGTCGGATCGTCAAAGTCAATTCCACCAAATTAAAGTTATCACTCTTATCGAAAGATCGGGACCCAAAGTCACATCACGTGGTATCAGAGCGCCATGTTGCTCAATGAGAGATTTAGTACCCTAGATTAGTTTTTGTTTTCTATCCAAAATCGAAAATCCTCCACAAAAATTCAACCTGTAGATTCAATCTGGTATTTTAGTGTGTTTTGTTATGTTTTGATCCATTAGAGGCCTTGTTTTAGTTGCTGATCATTTTTCCTTCGCGTAGCTTTTATTTAAATCAGTCCAGTTCTTTGTTTTGTTCATAACTTTCGCATACGAGCTCCGATTAAGTGTTGTTGCGCTTTCCTAAAACCTTGGGATAAGCTCCACAAAAACCTAGTTGGGCACGAAATCTAATTCCCTCTGAAAGGTTGCTTAATCTGGACATCAAATTCGGGAAGCAAGTTGCAATTGCAATCCAGGTCGGTTCGGTGTTTTGATCATAACTCTCACATCCGAAATCCGATTGAGAAGTTTTTATACTTTCCTGAATCCTTGAAGAGTCCTCTATAAAAATGTTTTTGGTTGTCCTTTGTCATTCGGACTCCTTTAAACCGAATTTGACTCGGATTCGGATTTTGTCAGATTGGCTGAGTTTTGGTGCTGAAATTATTCTTATTTAGCTCATTCCATTGGTTGCATTAAGTTTCATTATCTTTGCATGTGTGTTGCCTTGAAATTCACTTATATATTTGAGATCGGCAACTAGGGCTTGTGAATTCTAGTTTGGATCATTACTTATCATTTCAATAAGTAGAATTATCAGATTGCATTGGAAATCAACATAGCCTACCAAGCTCCACATATTCTACCTCGTACGTTTGTTCGGTCCCTAGGCAATCGCTTTATCCAAGCTTGGGAGAACTTTTGACGCTGCCAATGACCGACAACCCTACTGCACGGTAAGAACTTGTAAGAGCTTTGGTTAAAGTTTGAGAGTTAAGCGACTTGTTTAGCCACACTAGTAGTTGCTAGGAAATTACATATGGCTGTGTTTTTCCATGTTGTCTACTAATCATGACAAGTCCACTTGAAACGAGTTCACTTCGATTCAACCAAAGAATTTACGACAAGAACAACATGATTTGGAAAGTGCATGTAGTATTGAATGTTTGAATGCACTATTAGCTTCACTTGAGGTGCTAGATGTCGCACATCCTCTTGTGGCTAACATTTTGCGCATAAATGAGCGTAAGCAAAAAGAGATTGAGAACGTGGAAGATGAGAAAGTCGAGCATGGGACATTCCCTTCGACTATGGAACGAGATATGAATACCCCGACACCTACAACAACGGATGAAAATTTAGGAGGTTTTGATGTTCCTACGTCTGAGGAGGAGACAAATAACTATGGTATAGATCTGATTTTACAGCAAGAAATGGAGCAAATTTGTGAGTATATTCCTGCTATACATAATTCTTGTGAACTACCACCATGTGCCACAATTGTGGAACCATATGATGAGTTGCAGGCTTATAATTTTGATCATATCGTTCTGATTATGCATAAGGAGGTGATATCTAGAATATCCCCTACCACTGTTTTGTGCTATATCATGTTAAATGAGCCTGTTAGTTTGACTTGTGCTATGGACAAGATTTCTGAAATTTCATCTCTTAAGTCTTTGTCTAGCACCTATGCCTACTGTTTTAAATTCAATTTATTTGGTGAATATGGCGTAGATGGCAAGTTTCTTGTTTACAGATTATGCATAACTTGTCATAAACTTGCTGAATTGAAGGTTGCTATTTTGGGCAATTCTAGTTGTAAGCAACAACTTGTTTCATTTGTGGCTCCATCAAATTTTCCTAATATGTCTGATACCCATAGCTTGCTGCCACATTGTTCGAATTTTAGTACATTAACTTGTATTACAAATCAGCATGTCGTGGTCGATGCGTGGAAGCCCATTAAAATTGTGTCACCGTTATTGGAATTGTTTGATATTGCTTGTTTACAATTTGATGCTATGAATGAGCCATGCTTAATGCCAGAACTTGTAGTTTTGCCCACAAAACATGTTATTGAATGTGGCTCACGAAACATGAGTATTCTTTATCAAAGGTCAGGGATAGATATGTGCTTTACTTATAATTGCAAATCAAGTTGCAAACTAAATCATGTTAATATTGATGTTATATGCTTCACTTATAACCATAAATCGACTGGCAAAATTGTGAGGAATGGTGCTTTGCATAAATCTAATTTTCTCATGTGTTGTTATGTAAATAACCCACCACGAATCCAAAAGAACAATGAAATATGGGATATATACATCTTTGCCGCGTACATGTTGTTCTTTTCGTTGGTTGTTTCACTTCCAGCTTGTCCAAAACCGAGGACGGTTTTCCTTCAAGGAGGGGAGAAAGCATCGAAGAGTGCTAGCATTCATCAAGCCATAATATGCTGGAAAGAAGTGTTGCGCTATATGGATAATTATCAGGTGAATCCTCTAAATGTTTTTCATGTCTTTAGAAAATATAAAGAGGCGGAGCTACTATTTTGTTTAAATAAATGCAAGACCTATATAAGAATGTTTTGTGCTGAAGATGTGCTAAAAGGTGATCTTGAGTCAAGGACGACTCAAATGCAACTGTGCCACCTTTTCTTTTGGGCCCAAAGCACATGTAACCCTAGGGCTTCCTCCCACCTCCGGCCCATGAAGGCCCAAGTTACATGGCTGCATGTTTAGTCCCATATTGCCTAGTGCTTAGTATCCACCTCCCTCCCTCCGCTATATAATAAAGGCAATAGGCCACCGTAGAGACTTGGGTTTTGTTTATTTGATAGTTTAGCCATTGCTACTATTTTGAGTCTTCCAGACGTGCTCAACAGCCGCCTAAGAAGCTCCTTATTTCATAACCCTACCTTATCAATCCTTCATTCATATTCGCAATTTCAGATTGCTTTAGCATTGTTCTTGCTTGTTCTTCGGTTGCATGCAGGAATCGAACCTTGTGTTCAGGTTGATAGTGCAAACGGCAAGACCAATAACCCTCTGGAGTTGGTTTAGCGGTTGCTAAGGTGCATCGTCGTCGTACGTTGTAGTCGGATCATCAAAGTCAATTCCTCCAAATCGAAGTTATCACTCTCATCGAAAGATCGGGACATCAAAGTCACATCAGATGGTATCAGAGCGCCAAGTTAATCGGTGAGAGATTTAGTACCTTAGATTAGTTTTTGTTTTCTGTCCAAAATTAAAAATCCTCCACAAAAATTCAACCTTTAGATTCAATCTGGTATTTTATGTGTGTTTTGTTAGGTTTTGATCTATTAGAGTCCTTGTTTTAGTTGTTGATCGTTTTTCCTTCACGTAGCTTTTATTTCAATCTGTCCAGTTCTTTGTTTTGTTCATAACTTTTGCATACGAGCTCTGATTCAAGTGTTTTTGCACTTTCGTAAAACCTTGGGACAAGCTCCAAAAAAATCTAGTTGGGCATAAAATCTAATTCCATTTTAAAGGTTGTTTAATCTTGACATCAAATTCGGGAAGCAAGATGCAATTGCAATCCAGGTTGGTTCGGTATTTTGATCATAACTCTCACATCCGAACTCCGATTGAGAAGTTTTTATACTTTCCTGAATCCATGAAAAGTCCTCTATAAAAACATTTTTGGGTATCCTTCGTGATTTGGACTCCTTCAAACCGAATTTGACTCGGATTCGGATTTGGTCAGATTGGCTGAATTTTGTTAGATCTGTGCACCTTAGTGTTTTAGCCATAACTTCTACATACAAGCTCCAAATTGTGTGTTTGAATACTTGTTCTAAAGCCTAGAACAGTACCATCAGTTTGTTACATTGTGAGCAAGCTTGATTCGGTCATTTTCATGCCTTAATTGCAGCGACAACCTTACTGCATAATTCTGGCCGAATTTTTTTTTCTTCAATTTGTGTTCTAGCTTTGTTCCTTTGAGTTGGTTGAGTCCAGCAACATCAACAACCATAAAAGTTTCAAAATATCAGGGCACATACCTTTGGGAACCAATTCATACTTTGCGAATACTTTGATCCCAATTGAGGCTAGCGTTTGAAATTGCTTGGGGCTGCTCCTTTTGATACGTTGCACTATCATAACTCTTGTGATATCAAGTTAGGTATTCCAAAACTTTGTTCATACTAGTGTTGGCCGAAAGTCACCGAAAAGAAAAAAAAAGAGAAAGAAAGAGCCAAAAGGCCAAAAAAAAGAGAGAAAAAAGAGAATAGTGGCCGGCAGCACTACATTGATCAAAACCCTAATTTGTGTTTGTCATTTTCAGATTGTGCAATTGTATTAAGTAGTGAGCAATCTTGTGCCCTTTTACCTTTTCTGAAGCAATTAGCTAGCGTCTCTCCATAACTTATGCAACACGAGTTTTGGTGCTGAAATTAATCTTATTTAGCTCATTCCATTGGTTGCATTAAGTTTCATTATCTTTGCGTGTGTGTTGCCTTGAAATTCACTTATATCTTTGAGATCGACAACTAGGCTTGTGAATTCTAGTTTGGATCATTACTTATCATTACAATAACTAGAATTTTCAGATTGCATAGAAATCAACATAGCCTACCAAGCTCCACATATTCTACCTCGTACGTTTGTTCGGTCCCTTGGCAATCGCTTTATCCAAGCTTGGGAGAACTTTTGACACCGCCAATGGCCGACAGCCCCTGTTGCATGGTAAGAACTTGTAAGAGCTTTGGTTAAAATTTGAGAGTTGAGCGACTTGTTTATCCTCATCTAGTAGTTGATAGGAGATTACATATGGCTGTGTTTTTCCTTGTTGTCTACTAATCATGACAGGTCCACATGAAATTTGTGCACTTCCATTCAACCAAAGGATTTGCGACATGAACAATATGACAACTTCGTCTCCTACTCCTGAACATGGTAACCTCAAATTAACATTGCCTCCATATGCTGGAAACTTTGACCCTGAAGCATATATTGATTGGGAAATAGCGGTAGACAAACAATTTGGCATGTATAATTTGTCTGAAAATGAAAAGATTTGTTTTGCCGTTAATGTGCTTTCTGGGTATGCGTTAACATTGTGGAAGCATGTTTGTAGAAAAGGGAGAAAACCTGAGAGTTGGAATGACATGAAAAAATTTATGAGACTTGAATTTGTTCCTGAATATTATGCTGAGTGTTTGCTTGCTAAACTTCAATGCTTAAAACAAGGGAGTAATACTGTTAGAGAATACTATCGTGAATTGCGAACTTGTTTGTTACGTTGTGGTTTAGAAGAATCTGATGAAGTTATCCAGTTTAGGTTCATACATGGGCTTAATAAGGGTATTCAAGATTTTCTTATTGATCAAACATATCGTTCTCGTTCACAAATGTTGGAAAGTGCTTGTAGTATTGAATGTTTGAATGCATTATTAGCTTCACTTGAGGCGCCTATTGCTGCACCTCCTCTTGTGGCTAACATTTTGCAGACAAATGAGCACAAGCGAAAAGAGATTGAGAACGTGGAAGGTGATGAATTGCATGCTTATAATTTTGATCATGTGGTGCTGATTACGCAAAAGGAGGTGATAGCTAGAATATCCTCTGCCACTATTTTGTGCTATATCATGTTGATGAGCCTGTTAGTTTGACTTGTGCTATGGACAAGATTTCTGAAATTTCATCTCTTAAGTCTTTGTCTAGCACCTATGACTATTGTTTTAAATTCAATTTAGTTGGTGATTATGGCATAGATGGCAAGTTTCTTGTTTACAGAATATGCATAACTTGTGATAAACTTGCTAAATTGAAGCTTGCTATTTTGGGCAATTCTAGTTGTATGCAACAACTTGTTTCTTTTGCGGCACCATCAAATTTTCCTGAAATGTGTGATACCCATCGCTTGTTGCCCCATTGTTTGAATTTTAGTACATTAACTTGTATTACAAATCAGCATGTCGTTGTTGATGCGTGGAAGCCCATTAAAATTGTGTCACCGTTATTGGAATGGTTTGATATTGCTTATTTACAATTTGATGATATGATTGATCCATGCTTGATGCCAGGACTTGTAGTTTTGCCCACAAAACATGTTATTGAACGCGGCTCACAAAACATGAGTTTTCTTTATCAAAAGTCAGGGATGAATATGTGCTTTACTTATATTTGCAAATCAAGTTGCAAACTAAATCATGTTAATTTTGATGCTATCTAATCACTTATAACCACAAATCAACTTGCAGAATTGTGAGGAAAGATTATTTGCTTAAATTTGATTTCTTCTTTTGTTGTTATGAAAATAGCCTGCCGCGAACCCAAAAGAACAATGAAATATGGGATATATACATATATGTTGTGTACACAATCTTCTTTTTGTTAGTTGTTTCTTTTCCAGCTTTTCCAAAACCGATGATGGTTTTCCTTCGAGGAGGGGAGGAAGTATCGAAGAGTGATAGTGCTCATCAAGTCATTATATGCTGGAAAGAAGTGTTGAGCTATATGGATAATTATCAGGTGAATCCTCTAAATGTTTTTCATGTCTTCAAAATATATAAAGAGGCGGAACTACTATTTTATTTAAATAAATGCAGGACCGATATAAGAATATTTTGTACTGAAGATGTGCTAAAAGGTGAGCTTGAGTCGAGGATGACTCAAATGCAAGAAGGGGAGGAAGATGAGGACATCACTTTTATGGATACAACCGCTGCCCCTTCTTCCCCTACGACCGCTATTGCCCCCGACCGTCATTTGTTTAGCCGCTACTTGCTCTCTGACGCTGGAGGGCTTAATCCAGAAGCAAGGCCTTTTCACCCATCTTTGCTGGACCAGCACGTCAAGATCATCCACCGAGGACAGCCCACGCGCAAGGAAGGCCCAAGATCAAGTCCAATTCGTCGACAAGTCCGGTTCGGCCATCCAGGAGCAACAGTACTTCAAACGGACATAACTTGTGCTCCCGGACTCCGTTTTCAGCGTGCGACCACCCATTTGAAAGCTTAGGAGATAAGCTTTCCAATAGATCCAGCCCCAATGCCAAATTCGTCCTGAAGCAACGGGAAAGCGTAGAAGAGTGTCGCGGGCCAAAAACTCCCGGTGTTGTGCCACCTTTTCTTTTGGGCCCAAAGCCCATGTAACCCTAGGGCTTCCTCCCACCTCCGGCCCATGAAGGCCCAAGTTGCATGGCTGCATGTTTAGTCCCATATTGCCTAGTGCTTAGTATCCACCACCCTCCCTCTGCTATATAATAAAGGCAATAGGCTACCGTAGAGACTTGGGTTTTGTTTATTTGATAGTTTAGTCATTGTTACTATTTTGAGTCTTCCAGACGTGCTTAACAGCCGCCTAAGAAGCTCCTTATTTCAGAACCCCACCTTATCAATCCTTCATTCATATTCGCAATTTCAGATAGCTTTACCATTGTTCTTGCTTATTCTTCGGTTGCATGCAGAAATCGAACCTCGTGTTCAGATTGATCGTGCCAATGGCAAGATCAATAACCCTCTGGAGTTGGTTTAGCGATTGCTAAGGCGCATCGTCGTCGTACATTGTAGTCGGATCATCAAAGTCAATTCCTCCAAATCGAAGTTATCACTCTCATCGAAAGATCGGGCATCACACGTTTGAAAGATCTCGGTGTCTACCTTCTAATGGATCCAGCCCCAATGCCAAATTCATCTTGAAGCAACAGGAAATCGTAGAAGAGTGTCGCGGGCCAGAAATTTTGGGTGCTGCTCCACCTGTTCCTTTGGGCCCAAAGCCCATGTAACCCTAGGGCAACCCCTTGGCCGCCCCCCCATGGCTGCTGCACGCCCCTAGCCGCTCCCTAGCTGCCACTTACCTCTATATATTGTTTGCTACCTCTGTACTTTAGTTTTTGGGTTTTGTTTGATTAGTTTAGCCATGTGCAAACTTTAAATCTTCAAGTTGTGCTCAACAGCCACCTTGTCAAGATCTTCAATAGAACCCCACCCTTGTTTTTGCCTTCATTCATATTCGTAATTTCAGATTGCTTTACCATTGTTCTTGCTTGTTCTTCGGTTGCATGCAGGAATTGAATCTCGTGTTCAGGTTGATTGTGCCAACGGCAAGATCAATAACTCTCTGGAGTTGGTTTAGCGATTGCTAAGGCGTATCGTCATCGTACGTTGTAGTTGGATCATCAAAGTCAATTCCACCAAATCAAAGTTATCACTCTTATCGAAAGATCGGGACCCAAAGTCAATACATTCATAACCTGCCATGATTAGTGCAAACACGATAACAAAATAGCAAGTATATGTGAAATCACTCATCCTCACTTATCCTTACCACCGACATTCTTACTCGCCCTTTGCTGATTGATGGAGGAGCTCGCACTTGAATGGTGAGACAACACAAAGTGGGTTAAGCGAACTCACAGCTGAGATCAAAGCACACACAAGGGTTTGTATGTGGAGCTTGGAGGGTATAGTGTATGCCCTACACAATCTAAATTCTTGATGTTGTCTTGATAAGTAAATATCCAAGCAAGAACACAATGCCTAGTTGCTGAAAATAAGATTTAAGTGAAGAACACAGCTAACTCACACTCAAGGATGATGTAACCAAATGCAATCAATGGAGTGAGCTAGAACAAGTTATGATGATAGCATAAATAGCTCAATTGCAATGGTTATGGCAAGATGCTAGCTAGTTGCAATAGATGAAGTAGGGCACAAGATTGCACATGAAGGATGAGTTCTCACAACGGTGCGAATAATTTCAGAAACTTTTCTTCTTTACTCCTTTTTTTTCTTTTAACTTTCAACCAGGCCAAAGCCTTTTTTTTCTTCTTTTTTGCTCTTTTGTTTGAATGGTTGTGCTATTGATTTTCAGCAAAGACTCGCAACTTTTCTTTTCATTTCTTGCAACCGTGTGATTGAGGGATATTAGTGCAGCCCTAAACAACAGATTAGCTAGTCTTAATGGGTGCAAAGTACTCGCAAAGGATAGATTGGCTATCAAAGGAGATAGATCTACCAATTTTCGGAACTAGAACAACAACAAGGTTCAAGTCTATGTTCAACCAAATTCTAGGCAGAATTAGCAAAAGTTGTCTATACCAAAGTTGTAGAGAATTTCATAAGCTTTTCAAAAAGCACAAGAACACAAAAATCTGAGTTTGTATGTGGGAGTTATAGAAGAGGTGGATTGGATCTAAAAGTGACGCGAAGGAAGAAGAACAGTTTCAGCAACAAATACACGATTCCATGGATAAAAACATAGCAAAACGCACAAGAATAATAGATTGGAGACTAAGGTTCAATATTTTTGTGAGGCAAGTTTTCAGATTAGGAAGAAAAACACAAATACAAACTAGGGTAGATATTTTTGTGTGGCTCTTTTTCTGGATATGGCTGAAATGTAAAACTAGAACAAGGGGATAAAGATCCAACTGTGACAACCGGGGCTCTGATACCAAATGATACGATGGGTGTCCGACCTTCACGGCGTAGAATCAAAGATACTTGTGAAACTTGACGAGTCTTGTGCAGCCAACTATTGCGATGGCAACAACCTGCAGCACGGAGTTCGCCCAACCTCACGTTGTCCACTCAACCAAGTCAAGTGGAATACAATCCTCACTGCAATCACAAAGAGCTTGCAAGAACAACGGGAAGGAATGCACAATCTCAGAGATAATTCAGCCTATGGCTAGAACACTCAAGACAATGCATATAGCAGGTTCAACAAAATGGCAAAAGCCTCTAACATATGAGAATGCTGCCTATATATAGAAGAGGTGGAGAAAGAGAGGTAGAGACCTATTCTACCAGATCTGAACGTCTTACATGGCCCAAGGCCAATTATGGTGCACATCACCCTGATTAAAGCTAATAAGTATGGACTGTTTCTGGTCACCAAATTGAATGGACGATAACTCAGTGCTCAGGAGGAATTAAGTGATGGGGCCAGATTCATTGGAAAGCTTATGAGGTAAGCTTTCCAGGCTGTGGCTGAACATCAAAAATGGAGTACGGATGCCTCCTCTATGCGCATTTTCCTCCTAACAGGTCATTGGAAACCAAAGTTGTAACTTCTGCATTCATTGCTTGTTTAATGGCTTGTTGCTGCACCTTATGGGATTCTCCAGCGTATTCATACCTGAGAACAATTAAATTATTGGCATTAGGTAGCAGCTGTCTCTCATAGATAATATTATTCTTACTCAGGAGCAAGTTCACCTGTTGATTGATTTGTTTAGCTTGGGAATGTGTTACTAGTCCTTGTAAATGATTTGTGAATTCTTGGGCAGCAACAAATGATGAAAATGATGATCTTGCTATCGTGCCCGTATCAATTGGAGCGGCTGCCTCCGTTAGAATATGATGTGATGCCATGACCCACATTTAATTGAGGCACAAACTTGCTCCCAGTTGCTGAAGTAGCTAGAGCACTAAAAGATGTGGACCTATTTTGCTTGAATTCTTCTTGGAATTGACGCTCAGCCTTGGAAGATAGATGCATAAGATCTACAATACTATGGTAAGGTTGCAGATCAACAATTCTCTTGACAATAGATTTTAAACCAAACAAAAATCATGACATGGACTGCTCTTCATCTTTACGTATATTTGCTCTAATCATTGCTTTCTCCATCTCCTTGTGATACTCCTCAATAGATTACTTGCCTTGCCCCAAATTCTAAAGCTTGTCAAAGATATCACATCGGTAATGACTGGGGATGAATCAGGCCCTCATTTATCTCTTCATTTCAGCCGATGTAGCTACAGCAGGTTCTCCTTCTTCTCATTGATTCTGTGATGTGACTTTGGGTCCCGATCTTTCGATGAGAGTGATAACTTCGATTTGGAGGAATTGACTTTGATGATCCGACTACAACGTACGACGACGATGCGCCTTAGCAATCGCTAAACCAACTCCAGAGGGTTATTGATCTTGCCGTTGGTATGATCAACCTGACCACGAGGTCCAACTCCTGCATGCAACCGAAGAACAAGCAAGAACCACGTAAAGCAATCTGAAATTACGAATTTGAATGAAGGAAAAAACAAGGGTGGGGTTCTATTGAAGATCTTGACAAGGAGGCTGTCCAGCACAACTTGAAGACATAAAGTTTACACTTGGCTAAAATAATCAAACAAAACCCAACCAAACCTTAGATGAGGGTATGACTGCCTATTTAAGGAGGAGAGGGGGCGTGGAAACCCAGCAAAAATAGTTGGAGGCCGACTACAACTCAAATTACAAGGCCCAAGGCCCATATCAATTCGGACTGGAAAAGTGATATTTGGTTTTTGGCAGTTTTCAGACACATCTGAAAGAGTTTTGAGGTGAGGCCAGATCTGTTGGAAAGTAGACTCTGAGATCTTTCAAACGTGTACTCATGGTCCTCTAGAAACCTCCGGAATCAAAAGTTATGGTTGTTTTACTTCAGGCTGTTTCGGGAGGCCAAATTAGATTCCAAAACGTGAGGGATTTGATATCTCCGTCTTCTTGGCCCATGGGTGACATGATGGAGTTGGTCCAACTTGGTGTGGACATATCTATAGTAGTATCATTCTGAACTTGCTCCCACCAAATTAGAGCATAATCCTCAAATTCAGGAGAAGCCATTGCTCGCTTCTTTTCTTCGAAGTACTTGTGCTAGCGAAAAATCTTGTCAACCATCAACTCCCATGTGAGATAAGCTACTGGATCCGATCCACCTTCAAATTTTGGTATGGTAAATTTTACCTTACCAAACCTCTCCTCATGCCAATCACAACCATGGTGGCCTTGGCGATGATACCCATCATTCCAATGTCGTTCATAATTTTCTTCGAAGTCTTCATCAATATCACCAGGGTGCACATTTTGTTTTCCACGGCCTCTTCCTTGACCACGACCAACAGCAGCTCTACCATTCACATGGCCCGGACCGGGTGGTCTTGCGTTACGGGCAGCAGCACGATTTCTTTGTTCTTGAGCAATCCAAGCAGTAGCTTCTTCATTTGTTTCATCCCGCTCTTGACTATGGACACTTGCATCTCTAGGGGCTTGACGTAGCTCTCGCACAATATCAGCAATAAGGTCAGCTTCTCTTCTATTGGTTCAAGACTTAATCTGAATTTTCGATGAAGATGATCATGCAACACGTTGATGTGTAGCCATGTGATGGGCTGACTGGCATTCCCAACAACCTCAATATCACAGTCTTCGTGACCTAACATGGTTAGTAGGAAAGTACCAGAAAAGATAATATATTTCTGGAACAACTCGCACTCACTTTCTCTTTCCAACTAAAGCTCGTGGAAATTCCTAGTGAGTACAAAATATGCTCAACCGAGGTGCCGGTGGTTGGTTTACAATATGTGATAATCAAGCAAATACAAGTCAAGGGTTACACATGCAATGGCTGTTTTGTGGAGCTTGGACAGGATGTATATGTAGCAAAAGAGTAACTAATCTGCAATCTAGATATTGTTAAACCAAGGAATCATCCAAATAAGAATAAAATGCCTTTGTTGTTGAAAAAGAGATATATGTAAAGAACTAACAGCTCACACTAAGGAATTAGATTTGCTACAAGAAAGAATATCATCGCAAACTGGGATTACTCAAAATATAAGTGAAGAACAGTCCTACATTTTCTCTCTTCTTTCTTTCTTTTGAACAGCACTACGTTTTTTCTTTTTTCTTTTTTTTTTGACAAACACTTAATAGGGGACTAAGATTGGATGCACAATTTGGGAGGGAGTTTCAAGAATTTTTTTCAAAGGATGAACTACTCAAACTACCAAAACAGGAGCTGAAACCTTGGCAGCTAAGAACCACGAATAGATCCAATTTTTGAGGATGGAACACACGATGGTAATCAGGTCTAACAAGGGGAAATGGATTTGCCAGGAAAAGACCATTCCAACAAGCACAACAACACCAAAAATGGACATTGGATGCGAAAGATAAACATGATTTGGTGGATGGTGCAGGTTTGAAATCTATGCACGAAAATAAATGCAAGAAAAGCACAAAGGATGGGGGAACACACAGCAAATTAAAACACCAAATCTAATGGACAAGAACTTGATAAAACTCACTAAGCAACAGACCAAAGGTTGTAAACGTCTAGGTAAAGGTAAATCTTTTTGTGGGGCCATTTTCTGGACTGTAGGAATAAGAACAACAAGAACTAAACTAATGGTTCAAGATCCTACCATGTCAACCAAGGCTCTGATACCAAATGATGCGGGAGGGGTTGCCTGATCTTCACGAAGTAGGAATCACGTAGCGAAGATGCTAACAATGTAGCCAAGGTAATAGTGCAACCCGACGAACTTGGGGCCAACCACTGCTAATGCAATGACCTGCAACAAGTATTCACCTAATCACACTCAGATCCCAATCCACACAACCACGCACTAAGTTGGAAGCACAAAAAGGTCGTCATCGAACGACCGCCTTTGTAATCTCACAAGGTAAGTTTACAAGAGCAAAGGGTAGAGAACTCTCAAACACAATACTGGTAAGTGGTAACAACTTGGCTGTCCTATCGAGAAATAAGAATGTCAAAGAGTTCTTTTGAGAGTGGGGGTTCGGGTACTTATGCTAGGAACAACCCTCCTAGTTGGGTGCGAACAGACACCAAAAATGGTGCCAAAATTCGTAGCCACACCAAGAAAAAATATGGAGCCTCTCACAGCATTGAATGCTCTGGACAACTTGCCTTGAAACTTGTATAACTTTTTGACTCAAGTCTCCAAATGATGCACCATTTGTTGTACTGGAAAGAGGACTTGATTTCCCTTCTATTATTGTTCTCTAGACATGTTGTACTCTCCCAAATTAAATTGGGGTTAGTTGGGAAGTGGATGAACGAAAATCTGGAATCGTGGAAGCATTTCATGACTCGAAATGCTTGCTAGTCCTCTCGGCATCCAGGTTTGCTTCTATTTTGCACAATTGGTTCCATGGATCATATGTAGATGTTGTCAGGCAGTGCACACTGTTGGCCAAGTCTTGATCCTTGCAATGTGCATCCTCGGCTTGAATTATCTTCATAGGCATGAACCTGAGCACAAGAAGTACACTTGATTTAGGCAGTATATAATTCTCATTAATAACAATATTAGACTCAACTAGGAGTGCATTCACCTCTTGCTCTACTTGCTTGGCATGGCTCCTTGTGATAGGTCCCAAATAAGCCTCTTTTGTGGAAGGTTCAACTTGTAACCGTGTAGAATCATCCCGTGGAGGCGATGATGAATATGGTGAACTAGGGATGTCCTCATCACTCCCTCTCTATCTCTTTAGGTTTTGTTAAGTTTAGTTGCCCCCATGTGTGGAACTTTAACCTTATTCTCCTAACTCAACTAGAGCAGCAATAAACAATTTCAGAACCTAAGTTCGTGTGTGTATTTCATCCTTGTTCTTGATGGTTCTTCGATTGCTTGCAAGAACAGACCTTCATGGTTAGGTACCTTATCAATCTTTCATTCATATTCGCAATTTCAGATTGCTTTACCATTGTTCTTGCTTGTTCTTCTGCATGCAGGAATCGAACTCGTGTTCAGTTGATCGTGCTAACGGCAAGATCAATAACCCTCGAGTTGGTTTAGCGATTGCTAAGGCGATCGTCATCGTGACGTTGTAGTCGGATCGTCAAAGTCAATTCCTCCAAATCGGGTTATCGCTCTCATCGAAAGATCGACACCAAAGTGCTATCAAGTGGTATCGAGCGCCAAGTTGCTCGGTGAGAGATTCAAGACTTAGATTAGTTTTTGTTTTCTGTCCAAAATTGAAAATCCTCCACAAAAATTCAACCTTTAGATTCAATCTGGTATTTTAGTGAGTTTTGTTAGGTTTTGATCCATTAGAGTCCTTGTTTTAGTTGTTGATCGTTTTCCTTCGTAGCTTTATTCCAATCTGTCCAGTTCTTTGTTTTGTTCATAACTTTTGCATACGAGCTCCGATTCATCCATCCGGGCTTTTGGCACGGTTGATAATAATGAGCAGTGTGCTTGATTGTGGGTGCTTATCCTTTTCTGGTTCGTAGTCGGATCGTCAAAGTCATTCTCCGCCTAATCGAAGTTATCCTCTCACCATAAGATCAGGCACCCAAGCAAAGGATGACCGGTGAGTTATCGTATCTTCTTTTATTGTTTGATTGTGTTCTTGCTAGAGTCCAAAAAACTTGCCACACAAAAAGATTGTTTCTTCGCTGTCCAAACCCCATTGTGCCTTTCAACCGGTTAATTTTGTTTTTGCTAAATTTAGTTTGCATCCGTTCTAGTGTTGTCTTGTTGCTATTCATCTTCTTGTTCATCTCCCTGCACCCAACATCCATCCATAAAACCCAAAAAACAAACAACCCCATCTCGGCCTGAAAGATCCCCTTTTTATAGCCACCACCAAAAACACCATAAATCTAAATTACCGCATCATTTTTGAGTGTGACCAAAAGAAGAAGTTTCCTCACTCAACCTAGCATCTACTTGTCAATTTTTAGGTGAATCCATTCTACGAGTAAAGAGTTTGGTGCATTACAATCTGACCTACTCGTTGTCCTAAAATCTACACTTGTGTGCAATTGCAAAATTTGTGCCAAATTCTCGGTTGAATATCAGAAAGTTGACGCAAAAGAAATGTTCTTGTAAAAGGGTCAAGAAGAGAAAAAAATCATTGAAAAATGAGGATTTGATGAAAAGTTACCGCCAAAATACCCAACTACTGTTTGGTGGATAGAAACCAGCAAGTTAGAAAGTTGGAATTCACCTTGTGCTCCCAAGCTGGAAATTGCATACCATTTGTTTTAGGCCAATATCCATCTTTGTTTGATTAGAAACATAGGCCAATTACATGATTCGAACACTTATTCAGTTTTATGCAAATTCTAAAATTGGCAGATTGTTTCCCTTTGCGACTCATTATAAAGCCTTTTTGAGCTCCAATTTCTAGTAACCAGATAGGTGATAGCCCTACAATCGCTTTGCTCACATTTGAGTTTGGTTTATCATGAACCAGCCACTGGATTGCACCTCCTTGCTGCATTTGTAAGAATTGGTAAGAACATTGTAAAGAACAAGAGAGAGTGAAACTTAGTCATTTCAGCAAGTAGTAGTAGTGATAAGGAACTACATAACTCTTGTGTGTTTCCCTGTTTATTACTAACCATGGCTGATGACAATGCATTAGCATTGAGGAAAACCATCCTGAAATTCCCACACAACACACGAGAGGAATCGTACAACACTTCACACGCTTGCTCAGCATGGATGCTGAGAACCACAGCAATGCTTTGGCTGAGATCAACAACAACCCTGCGACACTTCGTGATTGTGCTGATCATCTTGATTGATGTGCACAGTGGAGGCCCGATCTTCTAATGAGAATGATACGCCGATTTGCACTACAACAGGAACACCCCTTTAACAACGGATACATAGCAACACATGATGTTATGTGTTGCAAGCAATAGGGTGGCAACGCTTGCAAAGCGTTGCAAGCATCATCCGTAGGGTTAAGCAATAAGTGGCAACATTTGTCAACTGTTGCAAGAATCATCCGTAGATACCTTTGTTTTGAAGTCATCTTTTTATTTGGTTGGGTGGATGAATGGGATATGGATGTCTAGTTTTTTGAAATATTCCTTCAATATACTGGATAGAGCCATCTCTAAAAAATGCTGGACGAGCTCATCCAGTTTGCTGTATTAAGAGGTGAACTTGTTCAAATTCAAACTTCACCAAAGTGTACTGAGTCAAATTCAATTTTTGGTCAAAATGTGGTTACATTTTATTCACAAATTCAAATTTTGATCAAAATTTGTCAAAAAAAATCAAATTCTGTTCAAAAATTCAATTTTCAATGATATTTTGTTAAAAAATTCAAATTTTGTCCAAAAATTTAAATTATGGTCAAATTTTATCCGAACATTCCAAAAAGTTCAAATTTGCCCAAAAATTCAAATTTTGATTAAATTTTGTCCAAAAATTTCAAACCAAAATTCAAAACCTTGATTATAACTAGCTCATCCATCCACCCAACTAAACAAAAAAATGACTTATCCTTATTCACCCAACTAAACAGCTATCTAAATGACTCCATCCTATCTAAACTAGATGATCATATCCCATCTACCTCATCCAGACAACCTAACGGATACCCGACACACAGGTATCCCCAGCGGCCCAGGAGAGGTGCATGGGCCGCCACTGTGCCTAAAACCCGGGGGCCCAAGGCCTCCGGCCAAGCCGACCCCAAGAGGTGGCCCGACCAGGCGTTACAGTGCGGGCGCCTCACAAGCTACGGCGATACCAACTTGGAGATGTCCCGACCGACGAGTCGGACGGGCCGAGAGCCTCGAACAAGCTCGAACCATCTTCGTCAACGAGCCAACATCAAATCATCAGAAGCCGGCGCCTGACCCGGCCACCTACCCCACTGACACGGCACTTCAGCATGACCAAACAGAGATGGGAGGCCGCGCGCCTTCCCAGCAACCCCAAAAGTCGACACCGGACGTCGGCGCTGACAAACCAGAGAGCGGTCGCCGTTTCCCGGAGGAACGGACCGCGCCCTCGCTCAGCAGCTTCACCGACTCGACGCAGGGCCAACAACTATCCATCAGAAGTCAAGTCCGAGACCAGACGCCGACGCGAGGACCGGACTCCAGCGAGGAGCCCCATCCATTTTTTTTTTTACACGCTCTATGTAACCGCTTCCCGGCTATATAAGGAGGCTTGCCCTCCGGAGCGGGGAGAACACAGACAAACGCCACATACACGTAGCAGGCGCGCTCCTAAGCTCCGAACCTTCGCGCTCATAGCTCCTCATCCGACCATCAAGACACGAGGTGCTTGCGCAGCCCTCACTTGTAACTCGACGAGCTCATCAGCATCAATACAAACACGCACCACCACACGGACTGGAGTAGGGACATTCAGCCCGAACCAGTATAAATTCTGGACCCTCTTTTCTCTCTTTTGGGTCTAACCATTCAAGGAACGGGAACGCGCGGCCCCTCAAGACTTACAAAATTTACTTGCCGGTTCTCGAAACACCGACACAACCAAATACACCCTAAATTCTCTGGCCAAAGGTAAACTTCCCTTGCCTTCTTCCTCCTCTTCCAACAAACACTCCAACACGCTCGCACAAAATGCGATAGAAAAAAGGGCACAAACAAAGCCGGAAACATAAGCCCCTGTCTTCTCTCGCCGAATCGGAGCGGAAGCCCCACGGTCCGGCCAGGGCTAGGGCATGGGCGGCAATGAGACGGCGACGACAAGCGAAGTCCGTGGCGGCCATGCAGCGATGTTGCACATCCGGTCCACCAAATGCTCCAACACTACAGAATCTATATTATTTTAAATTTACTCAAATTATTTTCATCGGCTAAAGAAAGACCGACGTAAATAATTGAGTAATTTCATCGGTCAGGTATAACCGACAAAATTACAATTATTTTTGTCGGTATTTTTATCAAAACAGACGAAAATAATTGAGTCAGTGCGCTCGAGGAATTCAAAATTTTTTTTGACTATTTTCATCGATATGAACTGATAAAAATAAAACATGTGATATTTTCGTCGTTCTGTACCGATGAAAATAAAAAAGGAGTTGCGTATTTTCGTCGGCCGAGAAATAAAGCCGCCCCGCCGAAACGCCTCTCCGCTCCGCCAAAACGCCAAATCAAGATCGATCGCGAAAAAAAGGGTTAAACCTAGAGCATCGTCTCCACGCCTCCACGTAGCTCCGCCGGTCATCCCTGCGCCACGCCTCCGCCGGTCGTCCCTGCGCCGCGCCTTCCCTGAGCCGTCCCCGCGACACGCCAAGGCCCCGAGCGTCCCTCAGACCGCCGCCAAGACTCCCTCCGTGCCGAGCCGTCCCCGCACAGGCCGGAGTTGGAGGCCGGAGCTCGATCCCTCTATCGCCTTCTCCGAACCTCACCAACTTCTTTGGTAAGTGCGCTCGCTCACTTCACTACGCTTTTGTCTCGAGTATTAGCTACTGATTTTGTTGTGTTTGCTATTTTGATTCAATTTAATTCCCCAAACTACTGAAGGAAATATCGTTTGCTGCAATCTTGTTAGGCATAGTGTATTTAATTGATGTTGCTTTTGCTTGACCTCTTATGCTTTATTTTGCCACATTATTGCACATATAGGAAATATACTCCATTAAACTGCCTGGGAACCCCAAGCTCGGTGAGGGTAAACCGGAAAATCAAAATCATGCTATAATCTTCACTAGGGGAGATGCAATACAGACTATTGACATGAATCAGTTTATTTTTAGATTCTCAATTCCTACCAAATGTATTCTTGATTAGATTCTTCGTGTTGTTTTTTTATGGGACAGAGTCTAGATTCTAATAAACATATCCTCATAAAACATATTGGTTGCATTTAGATTTTCGTTCTTAAGAATATCTCTTAAAGTAAGAATGCCAAGCTATCCATGATTTTGATGGTTTCAGGTCCTGTGCATGCTTGGTAAAATTTCAGAAAATTTCCTATGCCGATGGATATTCCACCATATCTCATATTCTCATCCAGCGGTCTTTGCAAGAGTTTATATCTTAGCACTTAAAGATGAGGTTGCACTAGATACTTCCTTTTTTTCATAGACATGCCAGACAGTAGAGAAGTTCAAGATGTCCCTTCGTACTCAAAACAACCTTGACCGATAAAAGTTCTTGCTTAGGATAACTACTTGGAGGAGGCAATGAAAATGTGGAATTTACTTGAAGAATTTCGTGGTAATCATGGAATCCAGCATCCGACAATTCTTGGTGTGAGGGAACATGTGTTCACGGGAAGGTCATTCTTTGACTAATCTTGGTTATTTTACCAGCTATTGGCTTCTTTATATTTTTCTAGATCAACCTGTTCTATTTTATTTCTGCTACAGTGTGTCTTTGCTGGCATCTTTTATGTCAAATCAGGAAACCAGTTTTGTTACTTTGGGGCAACGTGTTCTTGCTTACCTCAAGTGAGTAAATATTTTCATCAATACAGTATCTAGCTCTAGCAAAATAATTTCTGCATTTTGTTGCTTTGTTTTCTCGTTTTTGTAGCAAGGAACCTGTGACACTAGTTTCAGACCTTGGCAACTTAATTGCATTTTATTATCCTTCTCCAGGGTTCAAATGCACTATGGACATCCTGATGTTTTTTATCGAATATTTCATATAACCAGAGGCGGCATAAGCAAGGCATCCCGAGTGATTAATATAAGTGAAGACATATATGCTGGTTTGTATTTTTTTATTTTCTACAGTTTATGTGACATCATGAACTTGGCCATACGCCGGCTCATGGCTGCCTAGGCTGCTTGTGATGCTTTAAACAGGGACTTCCAGTCCTTGTGAAAATAAGAACAGGAACTAAAATGGGACTTTTTCCTTCCTGACCTACAAGCCTTTTCTGTTTTTTTTTTCACTTTTTTTGGTGAGATTTTGAATTTGAGCTTCACAAGATAACCAATGATTGTTACTAAAATTGGGTGCCATTGTTCAAATGTACAAGATATGTACTTCTTTGAATTACATAAAAAATTTGATAATACCATCTTCGTTAACTATCACACTTCATAGGATGACTTGTAGATAACTTGAAAATTAGTTTAGGGTCACTTATGTATAACTATTGACTTGTTACTGAAACTCTTTAAAGCTTGACTTGTTAGTTTTAACTAATCTGCAGGATTCAATTCGACTCTGCGCCAGGGGAATATCACACACCATGAATATATCCAGGTTATCTATTTAATTAATACACATTCCTTACCTATCTGTAATTAATACACATGCCATACTACACATGCATAAGCTTTGTTCTGATGCCTAACTGCATAATGCCATGATGTTTGTTCTTTCTTTATTACTAGTTTGCTATATTCCTTGACTTTGTATTTTGCTGAAGCAGTACGTGGTATGATGTACTACAGAAGAGCCTTGATGTTGCAGAGTTACCTGGAAAAGAGATATCTTGGTGGTGTGTATAAGATTTCCTGTTGGTGGTAATTAATTCAACATATTTCTTCACCATCTCTTCATCCTTTTGTTTGTTCTACCAGGCATTGAAGATGGCTATTCTGCAGCTGAATATATTGATACTCAAGGCTATGAGTTATCTCCTGATGCACGGGCCCAGGCAGATCTTAAATTTACTTATGTTGTTTCATGTCAAATATACGGACAGCAGAAGCAAAGGAAGGCGCTAGAGGCTGCGGATATTGCTCTCTTAATGCAAAGGTTATTGGCTAACCTTTCATGTTTACTGGATGGGTTGTAAATGGGTTACAAGGATAAAACGATCCTAAATTCTTTGCTTACCCGTTGTGTTCTTTTGTCTACTAGGAGCTATTTAATTTCTGTTTCGTTTTCTTTATTTGAAGTTTTATAACATGTTTCTGATCTTGATTGTTGCTATACAACTTTTAAACTATTCCACTGAATAATACTGATTGCCTTTTGTAATAATTTGTAGGAATGAGGCTCTTCGGGTTGCTTTCATACATGAAGAGGACAGTGTATCAAGCAATGGGAAAGAGTATTATTCCAAGCTAGTAAAGGGTGATGTCCATGGAAAAGATCAAGTCAGTGTTTTTCTGTAAATTTATTAGATTAATCTTCTACTAATGAACATTGGTGTGTTTCATTCTTCTTACGTATTTGAAATCAATTACGAGCCTGAACCCATCCACTGTTCCCATCAAGTTCTGTAGTATATGGACAAAGTTTGTTGAATTATCATCTATCTGAGCCTCTGAGGTGGTGAGGAATCAAGTGATATTTGCTGCCTGATGTTTTACCCTTCCTTTTCCTTTTCTTGTGATCCCATAAACCGTTGTAAGGACAAACTTTTTGACATTATTCCTTTAGATCACATGTTGCCCTTAGTATTGTAAAATTCCCCCTTCTAGAATAAAACTGACAATACAGTTAGCTCATGATGTTGTTGAATACCTAATCGATAGAAATTTCCTTGTTAAGCCTAAAATTAAGAGAGTAGGTGCTTGTCATTCTTGCTGGTAATTATGTTAAGTATTGCTCAGTGCACTGTTTGTTGAACCATTTTGTTTTATTTAGGGACCGAACCCAAGCGGACGCTGGTGCAGGTAATTTCGTCATCCAATTCACTATCTGAATGATTTTTCCTGGTATTGCCATATGAATTCATATGAGATGCTTCTGGCAAGTCATTTATATTAGGGCACCATGGGAAGAGGCAAGAATTCAACAACTTCCTTAAAAATCTCTTCTCTCATATAGGTGTGTATCAGGCTACACTTTTGTTACTGAACTTTATTGTCGCTTCTTCAGGTAAGAGAGCGTTGCCGAAAAGAATGGGGTATTTTTCAGATAAGAATGGCAGAGACTGAGAAGGCGTATTACGAGATGATGGGCGTCACCCCTCCAAACGTAACATTTGTCTACTAGGCTATGATGCTGATGTTAATCCAGCCATGTTTTTTTAACCCACTAGTAGCACTTATGTAGAGCTAGATGATGGTGATATTGATGGTACGTGTAGAGCATATGAGATGTCATATCTATTAATTCATTTTAAAGTATTAAAGTATTCAATTTCATTTGTAGATTGAGAAGATAAATAGTTGAAAAAAATCAGTGACATGTTGGACTGAGATGGAGAATGGAGGCCCTGCCATACGTTGGACCGAGATGGAGAATGATGACCTGGTGGCATTCCAAGATGGCTCCGGTGTTTATATATATTTTTTCATTACAATCTTTGTTCTGAACAAAATTATGACTGCACTTATGAGGATGTTACTCACTTTGTAATGCAACAATATATTTATAATACACAACAATGTTTGCTTATTTGCCATGTGTGAGTCTATAATGGTCTTCAAATTTCCAATTCCATTGCATATGTGTTTTAACTATAATTGGCGCCAAATTATATTATTTAATAATATTTTTCATCGCTTGGTTTATTCCTTGCAATGCATATAAGCGTTGTCACAATTCAAATCTATATGTTGCAACGGGCTACAAAAGTCATTCGTCCATGGGTAGTACCAACATATGTAAGCGTTGCCGTAACCACTCAATATCCGTTGCTGCTTAGCAACGGTTAATTCTAGGCTTTACCAACGCATATATAAGTGTTGCAATAGACCCTAGCAACGGCAGCATAGGCAACGCATAATAATGCGTTGGTATAGACCCTAGCAACGCATATACGGACTTTTAGCAACGCATATATGTGTTGCAAAAAGGGGTGTCCTTTTGTAGTGTTGGGAGAAGATGAACATGTGATCTTAGCTTCCAACCAGTGAGGAAGGTAACCGGCAATCACAACGCCACCTACTCTAGTCGATCAACCACGTCCAAACGCGATGGACCCTTATCCCTGCTAGAAATTGAGGAACTTGCAAGAATATGTGAGAAGCAAACAAAAACTTGAATTAACCAAAATTCACGAACAAAATTTAGGTTCTATTTCTTGACTCGGATGGTCCAATCGACACGTGCAAATATGAGAAGGGACACACATGGGGTCTACCAAACACAACAAAACCAAAAGAACAACGTACGGAAGTGGCGGCCATATAAGGAGGGGCACCCACACTAGTGGCGACGACCAAAGGGGTGTCCAAGCTAGGGTTGGCCACCAGCACCTTGCTCAAAAGATACAGGGGCCTCAGACCCAAAAGAAAGGTAGCGCAGCACCCCAAAATTCTGGCCTGTGATACTTTTCTGTGATTATCCATCACTCATTCAGGAATTTGGCCATGGGACAAGGTCCACTAGAAAGCTTATCTCCTAAGCCTTCTAACTAGTGGTCACACGTCGAAAATGGAGTTTGGGAGCTCGAGATACACTGGTTTGAAGTTGACATGCTGCTGGATGACCAAACCGGACTCGGCGACAAATTGGGATTCAACATGGGCATTTGTTGGGATGTGGGCTGTTGTCGGTGAGTGGTCTCAAGGCGCCGGTCCAGCAAATGCAGATGGAAAGGCCGTGCTTCTGGATTAAGCCCTCCATGTAACGTAGACGATGTAGCGGCCGAAACACCGAAGCTCGGGGACAAAGGTGTCGTAGGGAGAGAAGGGGTAGTTGTTGTATCCATGGTTGGGATGTCCTCATCATCGTCCCCTTCTTGAATTGGAGTCGTCCTCGACTCTATCTTATGATCCTGCAAAATGTTGGTGGCAACCGAAGGCAAAGAAACATGTGTGTGCGTTGTGTTAGCTAATAAAACTATTCCCTTTAGCTTAGATTCAGATATTTTAGAACATGGTGCCATTGGTGGGTTAAGTTTCTTAGCTTCACTTGTATCAGATTTATTCTTGTCCTGTTGGTTACTTTTGGCTTTGTTTGTGTTAATCTTAAGCAATTCCACAGGGGTCATAGTTTCCAAAATAAATTTCTTTCCCTCTGATGAGGACATCACAACCAAGGAGACAACTGCTGCCCCTTCTTCCCCTACGACCGCTACTTCGTTCCCGACCGTCGCTGTTTCGGCCTCTACTTCATCTACGACGTCTGGAGGGCTTAATCCGGAAGCAAGGCCTTTCCACCCACCTTTGCTGGATCAGCACGTCAAGATCATCCACCGAGGACAGCCTACGCGCCAAGGAAGGCCCAAGATCAAGCCCAATTCGTCGACAAGTCCGGTTCGGCCATCCAGGAGCAGTAGTACTTCAAACGGACATAACTTGGGCTCCCGGACTCCGTTTTCAGTGTATGACCACCCGTTTGAAAAGTATCGAGATAACCTTTCTAATGGATCTGGTCCCAAGGCCAAATTCCTCCTGAAGTGATAGGAAATCTCAGAACAATCTCACGGGACAGAAATTCCGGGTGCTGCGCCACTTTTCTTTTGGGCCTAAGGCCCATGTACTCTTAGGGTTTCACCCCCCTTGGCCGGCGCCCCTCTCCTGGCTGCCGCACCTCTCTTGGGCGCCCCCCCTTGTGTGGGTACCCCTTTATATTTGGTTTTCACCCCTGTTCTTCATTTTTTAGGTTTTGTTGTGTTTGGTAGACCCCGTGTGCGTCCCTCCTCGTGTTTGCGTGTCGACTAGACCGCCCGAGCCGAGAAATAGAACCTCAACTTGTCTCTTTTGATTTCAATACCATCTTTCCAGATTGCTTCATACTTTGTTCTTGCGGGTTCTCGATTTCTTGCAGGAGCTACTGATCATTGGATCTTGTATCTATGTGGAATTGGCAATGCGATTGTGAAACTCCCAGCCTGCTGGTTGGAAGCCCTAAATTCGGTGCCATCAACACCCCCAAATCGACGTATCATCATCTCACCGAAAGATCGGGATCGCCGCCCCATCACCCTCAATCATGAAAGTATATTGATTGGTTCTACCATGGTGAATGGCCAACCTATCATATAACCACGGTCTACCTAACAAACGTCCATAGGTACAACATCGTAGTCAACATGATCATGATAAGACCCAATAGAGAAAGGTACTGCCATTCAATCTCATACGGTTGAGGAAGTGGATTTGTGGTCAAGCCAAGCTTCTCGACCACGTTCACACTTGCAAAGTTGTTGCAACTACCTCCATCAACAATGATGTGTGAGGCTCGACCATGAACAGCAGCCCTTGTCTGAAAGATGGTACGGCGCTGGTCGTGTTCTTCACGCATCAGTTGTGCATGGAGGACGCGTGTCACAACAAGGGACAAGTAATTCTCTACCGATGTAGCGGTGCAAACCACTTCATTTTCTGCACTGTTACTGGCAATAAGAGCGTATTCATTTTCATCAATGTCACTAGCACTAATGTACTCACCATCATCTCAAATAATAAGGGCACGCTGATTAGGGAAATCTCGCATCACGTGCCCCATTCCTTTGCTTTGAAAGCATTGTACTTCCCACGTTCGACCGGCAGAGGCAACGGAAGAAGCACTCTTGGCAGGTGCTTGAAGCGTGGTTGTCTTGTTTGTCTCTAGAATGCGTAGTGGCATCGAACTAATTGGAGCAGCGAGTGTAGGTGTATGTCCAGGAGTAGAAGATGATGCCTCGGTATGGATCTCAACCGTTCGTGGTGAAGAAGAGCCTACAAAATTGCTTTTAGTCTTGGATTAGTGGCCCTACACTTACCTTTCTGCTTTCAAAGCAAGATGAAACAAATAAGTGATAGAATTGTATTCTTTATACTCAGGTATGTCTTGAATTTCTCGATTAAGTCGACCCAAAAATCTAGCAATTTTAGCATTTTCGCCCTTTTCTAATCCACAATGTAACATGCTAATTTGCAATTCCTAATAATATTCTTTGACAGATTTACTACCCTGATTAGCACGTTGCAATTTGTTAAGCACATCACGTGCATAATATGTAGGAACAAATCTAGCACGCATTAACCTTTTTAACACATCCCAAGTCATAGACACATCTTGCTAATTTCTACAAATCTCTTGCCACCAAATAGATGCAAAATCAGTAAATTCACTAGTAGCGGCTTGAACCCTTCGACCCTCAGAGAAATCATAGCAAGCAAATTTCTGATCTACCGCTATCTCCCAATCAAGATAAGCATCAAGATCATATTTACCAGCAAACATAGGTATCACAAATTTCATCGTTGCAATTGACTCATCACGTACCTCTCAGGCAGTAAGCGAATTTCTTACCATGCCTTGCCTATTGTGGTGGAGTCGACGGTGCTGTCGATTGTTATTAACATTATTTCCTTCTTTGGACTCTGAATTAGCCACGTAATTGTTATGTTCAAATGGAACGGCCGTGGTAGGTGGAAACTGCACTGCTGGTGGAGCTGGACGTAGGTTGCCATTTTGCTCCAGTGCTGCGTTGTTTGAAACAGCACGAAGAAGCTCCATCACTTGCGCGAGCGACGCATGAATGTCATCCAAAGCGGTTTGAGTGTGGAGTTCATGCCGATTGTACTATCCTTGAAAATGATTGACCCATCTCGTTCTCTCGGAGAAAGGAGGCCCTCATGATTTCCCATGATTGCTTGTGTTTTCTGCCATAGTTAGTAGAAACAAAAGAGACTTCACACAAATATGAAAGCTCCTATGAACTACTGGGTTACAGCATGTGGCAACCCTCTCACTCTCGAACTTCCACTAAGTTCTTAGAAATTCTTACCCTGTAGCTAGAAAAGATACAATCAATGTCTAGCTTGTGGTAATCTGTACTCAGAAGGTGTCAACGTGATTGCAAGTGCCTGTTCCTGTTTGGTTAATATATGGTGGAGATTGGATAGGGAAAAATATGTAGCAAAGAAAAATGGCTAGAACCACACTAGCCAAAACAAGTTGAATAAACGTTCAACGACGGTACCTTGCTGGTCCTAGGCTAGACTATTCGAGAGACCCGAGCCTAATCACCAACGATGTGACAGAAACGCAATGAGATCATCCTCAACACAAAGCAAGCAGCTAGGGCTCCCCTTTTATTTTCTTTTTCTTCTTCTATTTTTTTTAATTTTTTGTGGGGCCCAAAAACTGAATAATGGACTCAAAAGGACTACAAGTTGATGTGACTTTGGGTCCCGATCTTTCGATGAGAGCGATAACTTCAATTTGGAGGAATTGACTTTGACGATCCGACTACAACGTACGACGACGATGCGCCTTAGCAATCGCTAAACCAACTCCAGAGGGTTATTGATCTTGCCGTTAGCACGATCAACCTGAACACGAGGTTCGATTCCTGCATGCAATCGAAGAACAAGCAAGAACAATGGTAAAGCAATCTAAAATTGCAAATATGAATGAAGAATTGATAAAGTGGGGTTCTGAAACAAGGAGCTTCTTAGGCGGCTGTTGAGCACGTCTGGAAGACTCAAAATAGTAGCAATGGCTAAACTATCAAATAAACAAAACCCAAGTCCTAGATGAGGGTTTGGGTGGTTATTTATACTAGAGGAATAGGAGGGGGCCTTCCATAGTAAAGGAAATCTAATACAACTCAAATCCAAAACACTAAGTCTTCTTTGACTCGAGTTTGACTCGGACTTGAAAAGCAACGTGTGGTTTTAGGAAGTTTTCGGACGCATCTAAAGGAATTTTGAGGTGAGGCCAGATCCTTTGGAAAGTAGACTCCGAGATCTTTCAAACGTATACTCATGGGCCTCTAGACTCCTCCGGAATCAAAAGTTATGGCACTTTAAAGTCAGTGCTGTTTCTGAGTTCGAATTGGACTCGAACTCGGACTGAAAAAGTGTTCTGGATTGTTTTGCGTTTTCCTGCTGACTCGAAGGGAATTTTGAGGTGATCTCAGATCCGTTTGAAAGAGAACGACCAGGGCTTTCGTTCTTGTACTCATAGACCTCCAGAAACCTTCTAGAACAAACGTTATGGCCGTTTGAAGTTGATGCTGTCGCGGAGGCCGAACCCGCGAATTTGCTGATTCCAAGTCCAACATGCGCATATGATGATTGTGCTTTATGTTTGGCATTTGAAGGTTCTTCTCCTTGGTTCCTAAGGACAATAAGATCATCACAAGAATTAAATAGCATTCGATTCTGTGAATCATTTGTATAAAAACTTAGGAACGAATTCACCTGATAATTGAGTAGACATGCTCGAGCACGAGTAGTAGGTTCTTGTAAAACTTGTTGTGCTTGAGAAGAATCACTTGGCGTGGTTGTGTCAATAGGGAAGATGTCCTCATCATCCTCCCCTTCTTCCATTTGAATTGTCCTCGACTCAAGCTCTTCCTCTTCTTGGGCTATGGGTGACGTGATGGAGTTGGTCCAACTTGGTGTGGACATATCCATAGTAGTGATGTCCTCATCATCCTCCCCTTCTTGAATTTGAGTCGTCCTCGACTCAAGCTCACCCTTTAGGACGTCTTCAGCACAAAACATCCTCATATAGGATCTGCATTTATTTAAACAAAATAGTAGCTCCGCCTCTTTATATATTTTGAAGACATGAAAAATATTTAGAGGATTCACCTGATAATTATCCATATAGCTCAACACTTCTTTCCAACATATAATGGCTTGATGAGCGCTAGCACTATTCGATGCTTCCTCCCCTCCTTGAAGGAAAACCGTCCTCGGTTTTGGATATGCTGGAAAAGAAACAACTAACAAAAAGAAGAGTGTATACACAACATATATGTATATATCCCATATTTCGTTGTTCTTTTGGATTCGCGGCAGGCTATTTTCATAACAACAAAAGAAGAAATCAAATTTAAGCAAATAACCTTTCCTCACAATTCTGCAAGTTGATTCATGGGTATAAGTGAAGCATATGGCATCAAAATTAACATGATTTATTTTGCAACTTGATTTGCAAATATAAGTAAAGCACGTATCTATCCCTGACCTTTGATAAAGGATTCTCATGTTTTGTGAGCCGCATTCAATAACATGCTTTGTGGGCAAAACAACAAGTTTTGGTATCAAGTATGGCTTATTCATGTTATCAAATTGTAAACAAGCAAAATCAAACCATTCCAATAATGGTGACACAATTTTAATTGGCTTCCACGCATCAACTACGACATGTTGATTTGTAATACAAGTTAATGTACTAAAATTCGAACAATGTGGCAGCAAACTATGGGTATCACACTTATTAGGAAAATTTGATGGAGCCTCAAATGAAACAAGTTGTTGCTTACAACTAGAATTGCCCAAAATAGCAAGCTTCAATTCATCAAGTTTATCACAAGTTATGCATATTCTGTAAACAAGAAACTTGCCATCTATGCCATATTCACCAAATAAATTGAATTTAAAATAGTAGGCATAGGTGCTAGACAAAGACTTAAGAGATGAAATTTCAGAAATCTTGTCCATAGCACAAGTCAAACTAACAGGCTCATTCAACATGATATAGCACAAAACAGTGGTAGGGGATATTCTAGCTATCACCTCCTTATGCGTAATCAGCACCACATGAGCAAAATTATAAGCATGCAATTCGTCATATAGTTCTACAATTGTGGCACAAGGTGGTAGTTCACAAGAGTTATGTATAGTAGGAATATACTCACCAATTTGATCCTTTTCTTGCTGTAAAATCAGATCTGTACCATGGTCATTAGATTCCTCCTCAGAAGTAGAAATATCAAAACTTTCACCTGATAACGTTGGTATTTCTGCTTGTTGCGTCCCTTCTTCAAAAGTAACCTGAATAGCGCATGGAACAACAGCAACAGAACTAACCGAAATAGATTGGATTGTGTTAGTAGAATCATCGTCACAAATGTTATCCTCTACTTCACTCAAATTTTCTTGTATTTCTTTCACATTTTCAGTGTGTATGCTCTCATTCAGGTTTGGTGCAAAGGCATGCCACAGAGTAGCATTTAACTTTGTGTTAGCTTGAATTTTGGTTGATTGTCTTCTCTGTATCTTTCTTTCGCTTCTCGTGAAAGATTAAGTAAACATGACAAAGAATTGAATTCTTTACAAGATATCATGATCTGAATGTCGAAATCTAGTCCAAAATAAAAGTTATTCATGCGAGTCTTTTCGGTCTCTTCTAACCCTGAGCGCAAAAGATCTATGTTGAAATTCTTGGTAGTACTCATCCACTGTTTTACTACCTTGTTTTAGATGTTGCAATTCATTTCAGAATTGACGGGCAACATATGAAGGACAAATCTAGCTCTCGAAATTTTCTTCGCTTTTGTCCATGTGCTAGGAATGTCCTGATTTTTACTCATATAATCATTCCACCAAATAGCAGCAAATCCAGAGAATCCACTAGTAACAACCCTAACCTTATCATGCTCAGGAATTTCATATTTATCAAATGATTGTTCGACAGCTAATTCCCATGTAAGATAACCTTCAGGATCATATTTATCACTAAAAATGGGTACGGTAAACTTATTTTTGGTACATGTGCGATGCCGTTGTACCTTCCGTGGTGTTGAAGGTATGCTCGTACGTTCTCTGTATCTTGGACTGTGAACTATCTCTTCTCCTAGGATGCTGTTGGCCCAAGCGCTACGACGTTGAGAACCTGCCATTGTTAGTGAAGACAAGAAACAAAATCACAAGTATAATGTTCTATCACTACATAGGATGTGGACAAAAGTCGTTCAACTCTCAAACTTTAACCAAAGCTCTTACAAGTTCTTACCATGCAGCAGGAGTTGTCGGTCGTTGGCGGTATCAAAAGTTCTCCCAAGCTTGGATAAAGCGATTGCCAAGGGACCGAACAAACGTACGAGGTAGAATATGTGGAGCTTGGTAGGCTATGTTAATTTCCTATGCAATCTGATAATTCTAGATTTTGTAATGATAAGTAATGATCCAAACTAGAATTCACAAGCCCTAGTTGCCGATCTCAAAGATATAAGTGAATTTCAAGGCAACACACACGCAAAGATAATGCAACTTAATGCAACCAATGGAATGAGCAAAAATAAGAATAATTTCAGCACCAAAACTCGTGTTGCATAAGTTATGGAGAGACGCTAGCAAATTGCTTCAGAAAAGGTAAAAGGGCACAAGATTGCTCACTACTTAATACAATTGCACAATCTGAAAATGACAAACACAAATTAGGGTTTTGATCAATGTAGTGCTGCCGGCCACTATTCTCTTTTCTTTTCTCTTTTTTTTTTTTTTTGGCCTTTTGGCTCTTTCTTTCTCTTTTTTTTGTGACTTTCGGCCAACACTAGTATGAGAAAAGTTTTGGAATCCCTAACTTGATATCACAAGAGTTATGATAGTGCAACGTATCATAAGGAGCAGCCCCAAGCAATTTCAAATTGCTAGTCTCAATTGGGATCAAAGTATTCGCAAAGGATGAATTGGTTCCCAAAGGTATGTACACTGATATTTTGGAACTTTTATGGTTGTAGATACTACTGGACTCAACCAACTCAAAGGAATAAAGCTAGAACACAAATTGAAGAAACAAACCCCAAATTCGGCCAAAACTATGTAATAAGGTTGTTGCTGGAATTAAGGCTTGAGAATGACCGAATCAAGCTTGCTCACAATGTAACAAAATGATGGCACTGTTCTAAGCTTTAAAACAAGTATTCAAACACACAATTTGGAGCTCATATGTAGAAGTTATGGCCAAAACACTAAGGTGCACAGATTCAAAAAAATTCAGCCGATCTGACCAAATCCGAATCCGAGTCAAATTCGGTTTGAAGGATTCTGAATCACGAAGGACACCCAAAAACGTTTTTGTAGAGGACTCTTCAAGGATTCAGGAAAGTATAAAAACTTCTCAATCGGAGTTCGGATGTGAGAGTTATGATCAAAATACCGAACCAATCTGGATTGCAATTGCAACTTGCTTCCCAAATTTGATGTCAAGATTAAACAACCTTTTAGATAGAATTAGATTTCGTGCCCAACTAGGTTTTTGTGGAGCTTGTCCCAAGGTTTCAGGAAAGTGCAAAAACACTTGAATCGGAGCTCGTATGCAAAAGTTATGAACAAAACAAAGAACTGGACAGATTGGAATAAAAGCTACGCGAAGGAAAAACGATCAGCAACTAAAACAAGGACTCTAATGGATCAAAACCTAACAAAACTCACTAAAATACCAGATTGAATCTAAAGGTTGAATTTTTGTGGAGGATTTTCAATTTTGGACAGAAAACAAAAACTAATCTAGGGTACTGAATCTCTCACCGAGCAACTTGGCGCTCTGATACCACCTGATGTGACTTTGGGTCCCGATCTTTCGATGAGAGCGATAACTTCGATTTGGAGGAATTGACTTTGACGATCCGACTACAACGTACGACGACGATGCGCCTTAGCAATCGCTAAACCAACTCCAGAGGGTTATTGATCTTGCCGTTAGCACGATCAACCTGAACACGAGGTTCGATTCCTACATGCAATCGAAGAACAAGCAAGAACAATGGTAAAGCAATCTAAAATTGCGAATATGAATGAAGAATTGATAAAGTGGGGTTCTGAAACAAGGAGCTTCTTAGGCGGCTGTTGAGCACGTCTGGAAGACTCAAAATAGTAGTAATGGCTAAACTATCAAATAAACAAAACTCAAGTCCTAGATGAGGGTTTGGGTGGTTATTTATACTAGAGGAACAGGAGGGGGCCTTCCATAGTAAAGGAAATCTAATCCAACTCAAATCCAAAACACCAAGTCTTCTTTGACTCGAGTTTGACTCGGACTGGAAAAGCAACGTATGGTTTTAGGCAGTTTTCGGACGTATCTAAAGGAATTTTGAGGTGAGGCAGGATCCTTTGGAAAGTAGACTCCGAGATCTTTCAAACGTATACTCATGGGCCTCTAGACTCCTCCGGAATCAAAAGTTATGGCACTTTAAAGTTAGTGCTGTTTCTGAGTTCGAATTGGACTCGAACTCGGACTGAAAAAGTGTTCTGGATTGTTTTGCGTTTTCACGCTGACTCGAAGGGAATTTTGAGGTGATCTCAGATCCGTTTGAAAGAGGACGACCAGGGCTTTCGTTCTTGTACTCATAGACCTCCAGAAACCTTCTAGAACAAACGTTATGGCCGTTTGAAGTTGATGCTGTCGCGGAGGCCGAACCCGCGAATTTGCTGATTCCAAGTCCAACATGCGCATATGATGATTGTGCTTTATGCTTGGCATTTGAAGGTTCTTCTCCTTGGTTCCTAAGGACAATAAGATCATCACAAGAATTAAATAGCATTCGATTCTGTGAATCATTTGTATAAAAACTTAGGAACGAATTCACCTGATAATTGAGTAGACATGCTCGAGCACGAGTAGTAGGTTCTTGTAAAACTTGTTGTGCTTGAGAAGAATCACTTGGTGTGGTTGTGTCAATAGGGAAGATGTCCTCATCATCCTCCCCTTCTTCCATTTGAGTTGTCCTCGACTCAAGCTCTTCCTCTTCTTGGGCTATGGGTGACGTGATGGAGTTGGTCCAACTTGGTGTGGACATATCCATAGTAGTGATGTCCTCATCACAAGTGATGTGAGTTTGGTGTCCCGAACTTTCGATGAGAGCGATAACTTCGATTTGGTGGAACTGACATTGATGATCCGACTACAATGTACAACAACGATGCGCCTTAGAAATCGCTAAACTAATTCCGAAGGTTACTGATCTTGTCGTGGGCACAATGAACTGGAACATGAGGTACAATTCCTACAAGCAACCGAAGAACAAGCAAGAACAATCTAAAATTGCAAATAAGAATTAAGGTTCACAAAAATATAGATCAAAAGGTGGGGTTCTGCAAACTAGTCTCAAGAGGCGGCCGTCCGACATGTTTAGAGAACAATGTTGTTTTGCCCTAGGCTAAAACTATGCTCCACAAAAACCTGAACCCTAATAGCAGCGGCGGCTAGCTATTTTTGAGGGAGAGGGGGCATGAAACTTGGCCAAAACAGTTGGAGGCTGACTACAACTCAAATTACAAGGCCCAAGGCCCACGTTAATTCGGACTGGAAAAGTGATGTTATTTCTCTTACAGATTTTCATGGACTCAAATGGAATTTTATGGATGATTCTAAATCCGTTAGAAAGTAGACTTGATAAGCTTTCAGTCAAGTATAAGAACTCTCCAATCGGACATCGTATGCAAAATTTATGCTCATTTTACTTTAGGCTAGTTCCGGAGGCTGAATTAGATTCCAGAACGTGATGGATTTGATATCTCTGTCTTCTCGGCCCATGGGTAGCATGTTGGAGTTGGTCCAACTTGGTGTGGACATATCCATAGTAGTGATGTCCTCATCATTCTCCCCTTCTTCAATTTTAGTCGTCCTTGACTCAAGCTCACCTTTTAGCTCGTCTTTAGCACAAAACATTCTTATATAGGTTCTACATTTATTTAAATAAAATAGTAGCTCCACCTCTTTATATATTTTAAAGACAAGAAAAACATTTAGAGGATTCACCTAACAATTATCCGTATAGCTCAGCACTTATTTCTAGCATATAATGGCTTGATAAAAGCTAGCACTTTACGAAGCTTCCTCCCTTTCTTGAAGGAAAACCATCCTCATTTGGACAAGCTGGAAAAGAAATAACCAACAGAAAGAACAACGTGTACGCAATATATATGTATATATCCCATATTTCATTGTTCTTTTGGATTCGTGGTAGGTTGTTTACATAACAACAAATGAGGAAATCAGATTTAAGCAAAGCATCTTTCCTCGCAATTCTGTAAGTCAATTTGTGGTTATAAGTGGAGCATATAACATCAATATTAACATGATTTAGTTTGCAACTTGATTAGCGAATATAGGTAGAGCACATATGTATCTCTCACCTTTGATAAAGGATACTAATGTTTTGTGAGCCTCGTTCAAAAACATAGATGAGCAAGACTACAAGTTTTGGCATCAAGCATGGCTCACTCATATCATCAAATTGTAAATAAGCAATATCAAACCATTCTAACAACAGCGACACAATTTTAATGGGTTTCCACCCATCAACTACAACATGCTGATTTGTAATACAAAATAATGTAATAAATTTTGAACAATGTGGTAGCAAGTTATGGGTATCGCACATATCTGGAAAATTTGATGTTGCCATATTTGATGTTGCTGCAAATGGAACAAGCTGTTGCATACAACTACAATTGCCCAAAATAGCAAGCTTCAATTCAGCAAGTATATCACAAGTTATGCATATTTTGTAAACAAGAAACTTGCCATCTATGCCATAATCACCAAATAAATTGAATTTAAAATAGGCATAGGTGCTAGACAAAGACTTAAGACATGAAATTTTACCACAAGTCAAACTAACAGGCTCATTCAACATAATATAGAACATAACAATGGCAAGGGATATTCTAACTATCACCTCCTTATGCATAATCAGCACCACATGATCAAAATTACAAGCATCCAATCAATCACAACATAAGGCTAGCTTTTCCCCCACCATAATCAGATCTAAGAACCCTAGCCCCACTAGAAATCAACTAGAATTCCCATGCCACAGCTTCAACTCCCAAAAGAAAACCTAGGTCTCTTACCTTTCCATGCCCACAAGAGGAAGGAAGGGAAGGAGCTGCTGCCTAGCCGCAGGGTGCAAGGCGCCAGCTTGGGAACCGCACGGCTAGGAGGAAGAAGGAGGGGCGCTGGCCGTGGGGAGGAAGGAGCAGGGGCGACGGTGACTGGCAGGGACGGCAGCGACTGGCAGGAACGGCGGCGACTGGCAGGAACGGCGAGGAGATGGCCACCGGCTGGAGGACTGAGCAGACCTTCGGCAGGGAGCAAGAACTAGCATCTCAGCCCATGGCGTAGGAGGCCAGAACCGAAGGAAATGGGAGGTGTCGGCAGTGCTTTGGGGAAAAAAATCTTGCCCAGGAGAATGCATACCAGCCACAAGAAAAGAGAGGAAGAGAGAGAGAGTTGGGGTTAGGAAAAGGTTGGTGGAGAGGGAAATTCTGAAAATACCCCTCCCAACCAAATTTTTTTAATTTTTCACAATATTACAACACCGGATGGTGCTCTTAGGTGTTATTAGTCACGTTGGAGGTGTTTCAGTCGATTTCTCTCCGTTGTTACTTTTGAGAAAAAGGGGATGTAAAATGAGGGATTTTGGCAAAAGTTTCCATAGGAGTGAAACGCGCTGACAACGTGCCTGTTGGTCCTCCTTGGTGCTGTCGACCACGTCATGTCAGAGCTTGCTTTAGTCGATTTTCCATCTAGTGTTAGTTTTGACCCAAACGAGTCCCGAATGGGTGGATTTTGATGAAAGCATGCACTAGACGAAACGCACCAAAAATGCACAGGACGGTCCTCCTAGGTGTTGTCGGTCATGTTGGAGGTCGTTTTGGTTGATTTCGCTCTGTTGTTAAGTTTGACCAAAATAGGTTTGAAACTGGTGGATTTTTTTGAAACATTGCACCAGAGCGAAACACATTGAAAATGCACTGGTTCGTCCTCCTATGTGTTTGTCAGTCAAATTGGAGTTTGTTTCAGCCAATTTCGCTACTGTGTTATTTTGGACAAAAATGAGCCCAAACGGTTTGATTAGGATGAAAGCTTGGACCAGAGAGAAACGTGCCAAAACGCAAAGGATGGTCCTCCTTTGTGTTGTCAGTTATATTGGAGCTTGTTTTGGTCGATTTCTCTCTGATATTAATTTTATACAAATCGGAGCAGGTGGATTTTATGAAAGTGCACTAGATTGCACTCCTAGGTGTCACTACTCTCATTGGAGCTTAGTTCGTTCGATTTAGTTCCAATGTTAATTTTATGCAAAACGGGCCCCGATCGGGTGGATTTTGTTGAAAGTTTTCACCGGAGTGAAACGTTCCAAAATGCACGGGATGTGCTCCGAGGTGTCGTCGGTCACGTTGGTGCTTGTTTCGTTTCATTTCGCTCCGGTGTTAATTTGGACCAAAACGGGTCCCAAACAGGTGGATTTTGACGAAAGCTTGCAGCGGATGGTCCTCCTTAGTGTTGTCGGTCATGTTGGTGCTTATTTCGTTTGATTTTGCTCTTAGGTTAATTTTAACCTAAATGGGTCCCCAAGGGGTTTCACTATGTCATTTGGTCACACACTAATCGTTGATCAAGACGAGTGAAAATCGAGGTTGGTGCTGCCCGAACCCAGTCATTCAACCAGCTCTAGGGTACTTCCTCAAATCCACGACCAAGCAAAGCATTACAGCAGCAAGACAACCCTAACAACACTCCTAAATAGTCCCACACCGTTCCACACAAGAATTCCCAAATGTTACCTCAGCTCCAAGCTCCAAAACAACACTGGGAGGAGGTGCTTGGCTATTGCTGGGAGGGAGGCGTAGCAGAGAGGAGCTGGGGGTACAATAGAGAAGATCCAAGAGGAGACGCCAGGGAGAGCACCAAGACGAGGAGGAGGGATCTATTGCTGGCCTTGGGGGAGTGGAAAAGAGGAAGGAGCTGTTGCCATTGAGAGGAATAAGGAAGGTGCTGCTATCTAAGAAATGAAGTGAGCACTGGGGAGGGAAGGGCGGCCAAGAGCTGTGGGAAGTGGATGAGCTGCGGCTTGGGTGGGAGAGGAGGGGGGTGGGCTAGCGTTTAGGCAGGTAATCCTCTCCCTCATGGGCCTGAACCAGATCCAAAGGCCCACAAAACTCTCACAGTAGCCCTAAAGGTTCAATTCTCAACCTGGATATTACATTCTCTCCCCTTAACAGAATTTGACCTCAAATTCTGAGCACGCCAATTACGCAAAAAGAAATCCACAAGGGACTTAAATAAGCACCACCAACGAACATAACAACCAAACGATACTCCCAAGAAGGTTTGGGCCGAGCCATGCCACAACCTTCAATACACTCAGCTCTTGTCCCATGTACGGTTATCACCTAGCCAAGTTTAGGACCTTAGGTCGCTACCAACCCACACTTGGTTCTCTTTCTAGGAAGGTCTCGCCCCCACATCTTCCCTTTGCACTCCCACGTCCATTTGTGTCCCCACCTTGTATGTTGGCTTGTCCTTTTGCATTTCTATGATGATCCTTGCCATGGTCTCTGAGTATGAGAATATTATTAGGTAGCAGTCTATCCTTAAAAGTAAGATTAGGCATCCCAAGTGGCAAATTAACCTGATAATTTATTTGTCGTGCATTGGCTCGTGTAATTGGTTCTTGAACACTGGTGGTTGGTTGCTCATCGTTAGGTGTATCCTTAGTTGTGATGCGCTCATCATTGTCCCCTTGCATTAGAGTCATCCTCAACTCAAGCTCATTGTTCTCTCCAAAATATGCCTCAAATCTGAAAAGTAGTCATTTTTGTGGTAGAGGTGGAGACATGACTTTCATGAATACGCTATCAAGTTTGGGAGGTGGCCAAGGCGGCTGCTGAACTTATGAAGGCCAATGTGCGCCTTGTCCAAAAGATGAGGAGGCCAACTGTTTGATCGATCTGGCCTTGGTGGGGATCGATGAAGTCTTGTAGATGCAGCCATCCTAGTAGATATAGACGATGCAGAGGATGTCGTGAAGTGTTGATAAACTAATATAGCATTAGTCAAATATAGGATGAGCATGGTCTCATCATTCCCCCTTTCTTGAATTGGAGTTGTCCTCAACTACATCACATTCTCCTACAAAATGTTAGTAGCAACAAAGAGCGAAGTAACAGGCATATCTCTTGTAATCAAATCAATAGGTCGAGAATCACAATCATCCAAACACTCCCTTTCGTGGAAATTATCATATAGATTATAATCAAAAGTTAGGATACTTGATATAATGTTGAAATTATCAAATTGTTCACATTGTTGCATAGGAAATAGAGGTTTTAGATCTGAAATAATGTACACTCTATGCACTTTGTACTCTCCATTATCTTTATGTTTGTCAACAACACGAAAATATTTCGCGATAACCATGGCAAATCAGAATGTACAAAAATCTTCTCGAAACTATCTAGATCACACAGAACGTCAAATTCAATGTAACCTAAAGAATTTAAAGAAGACATCATTTTGTGCTCATCTTTTTCATTGGCAATTTGAATAACATGTTTATGTACAGGGCAAGTGTTTAGTTCAAATATAAAAGTTTCATGCTCATTCACTTGTTATGGCTTGGATATAAGTGAAGCTGTATCACACAACTCTTCTTTATCACTAGGAATTGCAAGCAAATCATCTTGTGTCAAAAGAAAATCTGCAATGGGCTCTATTAATAATTGCTCGGCGATAGCATGATTCGTGGATAGCTTTATCTCTCCAAAGTGATTATCACCATGTGTATAGTCCATACCTTTTACATTACCTTCTAAATCATTCTCAATGGTTGCAGGAGCAACTTCAGTTTCTAGCTCTTGTCAAATGTATGGAGCAGCAAAGAGCTCCTCTTTCCACAAATTTTCTTCTCCTTCCTTCTATTGGTGGTGCTCACTTTTTTGCAAAATGTTAGCTACAATTGGAGGTGCAACAATGGGCACCTCAAATGAAGCTAAAGACCCGTTCAAAAATTTGGCAAAAATGTTTTTAGTATACAAGCACATTTAATCATGTCGGGAAGAGAACTTTTTTTTTACCAACAAGAACATCCTGAATTTCATGATTAAGTCCATGTATGAACCTAAACTCTAGCTTCTTCACATTCTTGTAAACCGCAACGTAACAAACAATTTTGCAATTCATGATAGTATTCTATAATAAATTTAGAACCATGTTCCAAGCATTGAAGTTTTGTAACAAATAGTCATATTCAGGAACAAAATCATCTCTCAAAAGTCTTTTCGTGGCATTCTAAGTCTTTGGTTCTTTATCATGTCTAGATATATGCTTCCACCAAAGTATTGCATCTGACAAAAACATTTTAATAGCAACACTAATCTTTTGATTTTCAGACAAGTCATACTTTGCAAATTCAGTGTCTACCACTACCTCCCAACTAATATATGCGTTAGGATCATACTTTCCAGCAAATGAGGGCACAGTAAATTTAATCCTTCCTAATGGATCTTCATGTACCTCCCGTGGTGTTAAAGTTGTGCTCGAACGTTCTTTGTATCTTGCAGTGTAAACTATCTCTTCTCCTAGGATGCCGCTGGCCCAAGCACTACGACGTTGAAACTGCCATTGTTAGTCTAGACATGGAACAAAATCACAAGTATATTGTTCCTATCACTACGAACGATGTGGTTTGAACAATTCGCTCACTCTTAACCTGTTCTTTCATGTTCTTACCAATTCCTAACCATGTTTAGCAAAAACTGATGGCAACAGCTGAGGTAAAACCTCCTGGAAATTTATTGTATCGATGCTGCCATCCTAGTAGATGTAGACGATGCAGAGGATGTCGTGAAGTGTCGCCAAACTAATATAGCATTGGTCATATCCAAGATGAGCATGGTCTCGTCATTCTCCCTTTCTTGAATTTGAGTCATCCTCAACTCCATCACATTCTCCTGTAAAATGTTAGTAGTGACAAAGAGCGAAGTAACAGGCATATTTCTTGTATTCAAATCAATGGCTCGAGAATCACAATCACCCAAACACTCCCTTTCGTGGAAATTATCATATAGATTATAATCGAATGTAGGGGTACATGATATAATATTCAAATTATCAAATTGTTCACGTTATTGCATAGGAAATTGAGGTTTTAGATCTGAACTAATGTACACTCTATGCACTTTGTACTCTCCTTTATCATTATGTTTGTCAACAACATAAAAATTATTTCTCGATAACCATGGCAAATCAGAATGTACAAAAATCGTCTCCTTGAAACTATCTTGATCACATAGAATGTCAAATTCAATGTAACCTAAAGTATTAAAAGAAGACATCATTTGAAGCTCATATTTTTCATTGGCAATTTGAATAACATGTTTATGTTCAGGGCAAGTGTTTATATTAAATATAAAATTTTCATGCGCATTCAATTGTTGTGGCATGGATATGAGGGAAGCTTTATCACACAATTCTTCTTTATCACAAGGAATTGCATGCAAAACATCTTGTATCAAAAGAAAATCAGCAATTGGTTCTATTAATAATTGCTCTACGATAGCATGATTCATGGACACCTTTATCTCTTCAAAATGATTTTCACCGTGTGTACAGTCCATACCTTTCACATTACGTTCTAAATCATTCTCAGCGGTTGTAGGAGCAACTTCGTTTTCCAGCTATTCACATACGTATGAAGCAGCAAAGAGCTCCACTTTCTGCACATTTTCTTCTTCATCCTTCCCTTGGTGGTGCTCACTTTTCTGCACAATATTAGCTACAACAGGGGGTGCAACAATGGGCACCTCAAATAAAGCTAAGGACCCTTTCAAAGATTCAGCAAACATGTTTTTAGCTAAACAAGCACATTTAATCATGTCAGGAAGAGAACTATATGTTTTATCAATAAGAACATCCTGAATTTCATGCTTAGTCTACGTATGAACCTAAGTTCCGTAGCTTCTTCACATTTTTTCAAACACAACACAACAAACAATTTTGCAATTCATAATAGTATTCTATAATAGTTTTAGAACCCTGTTCCAAGTGTTGAAGTTTAGTAAGCAAATAGTCAGTGACATATTCAGGAACATAATCATCTCTCAAAACTATTTTCATTGCATTCCAAGTCTTTGGTTCTTTATCATATCAAGATATATGCTTCCACCAAAGTATTGAATCTGACATAAACACTTTAACAGTGATACTAATCTTTTGATTTTCAGATAAGTCATACTTTGCAAATTCATTATCAAACACAATCTCCCAATTAATATATGCATTAGAATCATACTTTCCAGCAAATGAGGGCATTGTAAATTTAATCTTTTCTAATGGAACTTCATGTACCTCCCGTGGTGTTGAAGTTGTGCTCGTACGTTCTTTCTATCTTGGAGTGTAAACTATCTCTTCTCCTGGGATGCTACTGGCCCAAGCACTGCAATGTTGAGAACATGCCATTGTTAGTCAAGACAAGGAACAAAATCACTGCCATTGTTAGTCAAGACAAGGAACAAAATCACAAGTATGTTCCTATCACTACGTAGGATGTGGTTTGAACAACTCGCTCATACTTAACATGTTCTTTCAAGTTCTTACTAATTCTTACCAAGTTTAGCAGAAAGTGATGGCAACAGATGGGGTAACAACTCTTGGAAATTGGATGTATCGATGCTAGTCACAAGAACTTGGGGTTGTAGCAATATGCGGAGTTGTAGGTGGTTTAAAAAGTATCAAGGAAAAACTAAAACCACGCTAAGCTAAACAAGTTGAATAAGCATTCAAAGATAGTGCTATGCTAGTCCTAGTCCAAACCATGCTAGAGATGCAAGCCGAAACACAAACATCATTACAGAATAGTGATGATCCCTTTCTCTCCCTTTTTCTTCTTCTTCTTCTCCTTTTTTCCCAAAATAGATTGCTAACTTTTGTTTTTGGTGCGGCTTTTATCTCTGCACCCGCCTCTTTCTTTCTTTTAGTGCAGCTTTTATCTATGCACTTCATTTTTTAAATTGCAATTCTCTGAAACGATGGAAGGGCAAATTCTGATATTCTTTCCCTTTGATTTGATAACAAATGCTAATTTGAACTCAACTATGATTCAGTAACAGATTGACTCAAACTTAATAAAGAAAAATAAACCAACTAAAATACTAGTGACAGAGCGTGACTTGAACTTGAAACTATAAGGGTAGTACACTAAGACCAGCAAAGACACGACGATGCAACGCAGGCTCAACAAGCAGGACTAGATAGAAATAGTATAAGGCTCAACAAGCAGGACTATATGATGCGCACTAGGTCGGCCCGATCTTCTGATGAGAACAATACGTCGGATTGATAGCGCACGAAGTAGATGGATCGGCTACTAACCACGAGATCAGCAACCAAGCAATCGCAACATCACCACACGAGGCGATCAACCGAATCAAAGACCCGATCGATCCTTGTACCTGCTGCAACCGAGAACATGCAAGAATAAGGTGAGAGCAATTCTAATCCAATAATCTCAAAGATACAAGGGTGAGGTTCTATTTCTTGTTACGGGTGGTCTAGTCGACACACGCGAACACGAGGAGGGACGCACAAGGGGTTTACCAAAACACAACAAAACCTAAGCATAGAAGAACGGTGGCGGCCATATATATGCGGCGGCCAGAAAGTGTAGGACAGCCAAAACAGCGGAGGCCACCAAAACCCTAAGATACATGGGCCATAGGCCAAAAGTGAGGTGACGCAGCACCCTGAATTTCTGGCCCGTGACATTGTTCCGTATTTTTCCATTGTTTTGTACTGAATTTGGAAGTGGGGCTGGATCCATTGGAAAGCCTATCTCCTAAGCTTTCAAACGGGTGATCGTACGCTGAAAACGGAGTCCAAGAGCCCGAGTTATGCCCGTTTGAAGTTGGCATGTTGCTGGATGGCCGAACCAGGCTTTTTGGCATCTTGGGCTTCCATTTGGGCCTTCCTTGATGTGTGGGCTGTCATCGGGGTGTGTGCTTGAGGCCCTTGTCTGTTGATGTAGACTTGAATAGCTGAGCTTTTGGATTAAGGCATTTCAGCGACGAAGATGCCGTAGCGTCGATCGTATGTGACGAAGATGGAGCAGCGTCGGTAGTCGTTGGAGCGGCCGGAGAGGAAGGAGGGGCAGCGGTCACACTAATTATACCCATGCTGGTGATGTCCTCATCATCCTCCCCTTCTTGAATTGGAGTCGCCCTCGACTCCTTCTCATGATCCTGCAAAAGGTTAGTAACAATAGGAGACAGAGAAACATGTGTTTGCAATGCGATATCAGGGGAGGACACAACCTTATCTAAATGAACTACCTCCTTTATCTTTGTTTCAATCTTTTGTGCATGGTTAACAATTTCATCACCCTGTTTGCCCTGACTTTTCACTCTACTTGCAATAATTTTATTTATTTCAGTAGGAGTCATTGGTTCCAAAATCATTTTCTTTGTATAATACATAAAGGAATATTGATTGGTTCTACCATTGTGAATAGCTTCTACATCGTATAACCATGGTCTTCCTAATAAAAGTGAGCACGTTTCCATAAGTACAACATAGCAATCAACAAAATCATAATATGAACCAATAGAGAAATTCACTTGCACAGTTTGTGTTACCTGAATCTTACCACAGGAATTGAACCATTCGATCTCATAAGGTTGTTGAAGTGGAGTTGTGGTCAAGCCAAGCTTCTCAACCATGTTCTGACTTGCGAGGTTGCTACAATTTCCTCCATCTATGATGACTTGTACCCCACGTTCTCGGACAACAAACTTAGTATGGAATAAGTTGTTGCGTTGAGTTTGACTAGCATGTGCGGTGGAGCACTAAGTACACGCTATGACCTTAGGCTCTTGTAGTGTTAAATCGTTGCAGCACTCAAGTGCACACCATCTTGATCATTCTTGCCTGTAGGGTTAGTCGTAGGATTAGCAAGAACATTCGTACCGTTATATATTGAGATACACTTACTATCCTTCTTCTTGGGTGAGGTAGGCTTCAAATCTTTCTTTAGTGGTGTGTTCTTATTCTTGGTCGAAGGGATAATCCCATGCTCGACCGTCTCACCCTTTGATTTCTGCAGGGACTCAAGTCGCTTAAGTTTTTGGCAGTATTTCTTTTCTCTTTCTGTCAAGAATGGACAATCCTCAATATCATCCTCGTAAGTTGTCTTGCTATGTGAACCTACCATTGTTAAGGGCAACAAACAGAGAACTCACAAGTGAATTAGTTCCTATGAACTACTAATATGTGGACAGTGGAGGATCTCACACGCTCAAGCTCACACCAAGTTCTTACCCATTCTTACCCTGCAGCTTTTCAAGTTTCAATCGGTGGATGATGGTAATCTGCACTCAGGGGTGACAAAGCGATTGCAAGGTGCTTCTCCTGTGGTTAATAGTAGGTGGAGCTTGGATAGGTATAATATGTAGCAAAGGATATACTAGAATCACACTAGCCAAAACAAGTTGAAAGAACGCTCAACGGCGGTACTTTGCTGGTCCTAGGCTAGACTGTACTAGAGACGCGAGCCTAGACACCAATGAAGTCACAGAAATAGCAACCAGAACGACTTCACCACACAAGCAAATAGCTAGGGCTCCTTTTCCCACCTTTTAGTGCGGCTCTTTTATATGCACTTGCCTTTTCTTATTTTTTCTTCCTTCTATATCAAAAGTGGCACATATGATGAATTACAACTCAAACTTTTTTCTGCTGCAAACAGATCTACTATGCAGAAACTTCAAATGCTGTTTTCGGGTTTTTATTGGCTTCCAATGCAAAAACGTATAACAGGAAAGTTGTAGATCTTTTCGAGCTGATCAATTTTCATATATGGAACGTCTATTTTGGATAAGGGAAGCCAGAAATATTGACCCCGAAATACAGACTGCTCAGAAAATCCATGACGAAAATAGATTCCAATCAGATGTGATTTTGGGCAAGAAGACGGAGTTTTTGGAAAGTTTCATAATAGACAAAGTTGTAGATAATTTCTCAAGCTTTCAGGAACGTACAAGAACAGCAAAATCCGAGTTTGTATGAGGGCGTTATGACCAAAATACCGAACTAGACAGAGGAAAATCCGAATTGGACGTGACGACGCGATGGAGTTCAACTCGGTGACAGGAATGTGACAAGAACTCGAAACTCTAAAGATCAAAACACTAAGACCAGCAATGACACGATGATGAAACACAAATTCAACAAGAATTAAACTAGGTAGTAAAAGTAAAGGCCAAAAGGGGCTCGGATTAGATCGAACACAGGACAAACAGAATTTTTTTTTGCTATTTTTCTGGACTCTAAGATGAACAAGATGAACTAAACAAGGATACATCGGTTTGATAGCGCACGAAGTAGATGGATCGGCTACTAACCACGAGATCAGCAACCAAGCAATCGCAACGTCACCACACGAGGCGATCAACCGAATCAAAGACCCGATCGATCATTGTACCTGCTGCAACCGAGAACATGCAAGAACAAGGTGAGAGTAATTCCAATCCAATAATCTCAAAGATACAAGGGTGGGGTTCTGTTTCTCGTCACGGGTGGTCTAGTCGACACACGCGAATACGAGGAGAGACGCACAAGGGGTCTACCAAAACACAACAAAACCTAAGCATAGAAGAATGGTGGCGGCCATATATATAGCAGTGACCAGGAGGTGTAGGGCAGCCAAAACAGCGGTGGCCACCAAAACGCTAAGATACATAGGCCATAGGCCCAAAAGTGAGGTGACGCAGCACCCTGAATTTTTGGCCCGTCACATTGTTCCGTATTTTTCCATTGTTTTGTACTGAATTTGGAAGTGGGGCTAGATCCATTGGAAAGCTTATCTCCTAAGCTTTCAAACGGGTGGTCGCATGCTGAAAACGGAGTCCAAGAGCCCGAGTTATGCCCGTTTGAAGTTGGCATGCTGCTGGATGGCCAAACCGGGCTTTTTGGCATCTTGGGCTTCCATATGGGCCTTCCTTGACGCGTGGGCTGTCCTCGGGGTGTGTGCTTGAGGCCCTTGTCTATTGATGTGGACTTGAATAGCTGAGCTTTTGGATTAAGGCATCTCAGCGACGAAGATGCCGTAGCATCGATCGTATGTGACGAAGATGGAGCTGCATCGGTAGTCGTTGGAGCGGCCGGAGGAAGGAGGGGCAGTGGTCACACTGATCGTATCCATGCTGGTGATGTCCTCATCACTATAAGTAAATTAAAAGACAGAACAAGAAATCTCATATTGATCAACATGGCACTCTGATACCACTTGATAGGTGATTTGGTCTCAATCTTTCGATGATGAGATGGATAACTATTTATTTGGAAGGAGAAGACGTTGACAGTCCGACTATAACCATCCAAGGATATTGCGCCATAGCAATTGATTCACCAACTTTGATGTGTACTAGGGTCGGCCCGATGAGAACGATATGTCGGTTTTGATGTAGTATGGAGTAGATGGATCGGCTACTAACCACAAGATCAGCAACTAAGGAATCGCAATGTCACCACACGAGGCAATCAACCGAATCAAGACTCGATCGATCCTTGTACCTGCTGCAACCGAGAACATGCAATAACAAGGTGAAAGCAATTTCAATCCAATAATCTCAAAGAAACAAGGGTGAGGTTCTGTCTCTCATCACGGCTGGTCTAGTCAACACACGCAAACACGAGGAGGGACGCACGAGGGGTCAACCACACGCAACAAAACCTAAGTATAGAAGAATGGCGATGGCCATATATATATTAGCGGCCAGGAGGTGTAGGGCGGCCAAAATAGTTGCGGCCACCAAAACCCTAAGATACATGGGCCATAGCACCAAAAATGAGCTGACGCAACACCCTGAATTTCTGGCCCATGACATTGTTCTGCATTTTCCCGTCATTCTAGAGCTAACTAGGAAGTGGAGCTAGATCCGTTGGAAATCTTATCTCCTAAGCTTTCAAACAGGTGGTCGCACACTAAAAAAGGAGTCCGGGAGCCTGAGTTACACCCGGTTGAAGTTGAACGCTGCTGGATGGCCGAACTGGGCTTTTTAGCATCTTGGGCTTCCACACGGGCCTTCCTTGGTGCATGGGCTGTCCTCGGGGTGTGTGCTTGAGGCCCTTGTCCATTTATGTGGTCTTGAATAGCTAAGCTTCTAGATTAAGGCCTCTTAGAGATGAAGATGCCGCAGTGTCGATCGTATGTGATGAAGATCGAGCGGCGTCGGTAGTCGTTGGTGCGGCCAGAGAGGAAGGAGGGGCAGCGGTCACACTAGTCGTATCCATGCTGGTGATGTTCTTATCATCCTCCCATTCTTGAATTGGAGTCGTCCTCGACTCCTTCTGATGATACTACAAAAGGTTAGTGGCAACAGGAGGCAAAGAAATAGATGTCTGTAAAGCAATATCATGTGAGGAAACAGTCTTATCTAAAAGAACTACATTCTTTAACATTGGTTTAGGTTGTTGTACATTACTAACAAGTTTGTCATCCTCTTGTTCTTTACCATTTGTTCTTTTTGCATTAATTTTGGCTAGCTTAGCAGGAGTCATTGGATTGAAAATCATTTTCTTTCCATTAAACAGGAAAGTATATTGATTGGTTCTACCATAGTAAATAGCATCAACATCATATAACCATGGTCTACCTAATAAAAGTGAACATGATTCCATAGGTATGACATCACAGTAAACATGATCATGGTATGAACCAATGGAGACAGGAACTCGCACAGTTTGTCTTACTTGAACCTTACCACTTGAGTTGAACCATTCCATTGAGTAAGGTCACCGAAGTGGAGTCGTTGTCAAGCCAAGCTTCTCGACCATGTGTAGACTTGCGAGGTTCCTACAGTTTCCTCCATCAATGATGATGTGTACCCCACGTTCTTGCACAACAAACTTAGTTTGGAATAAGTTGTTGCATTGAGTTTCATTGGCATGCGCCAGTGGTGCACTAAGTAGGCGATGAGACATGAGGCTCATGTAGTTGTCCGTCATTGCAACACTCAGGAGCACACCATCTTGATCATTCTTGCTTATAGGGTTAGTCGCATGAATAGCAAGCACATTCTTATCGTTACATATTAAAATACACTTACTATTCTTCTTCTTGGGTGAGGCAGGCTTCAAATCTTTCTTCAATGGTGTATTCTCATTCTTGGTAGAAGGGATAATCCCATGCTCAACTATCTTACCTTTTTGACTTCTGTAGGGACTCAAGTCGCATAAGTTTTCGCAAGTATTTCTTTTCTCTTTCTGTCAAGAATGGACAATCCTCAATATCATCCTCGTTTCGATGAGAGGAGTAGCTTTCAATTTGATGGAGAAGACATTGGCGATCCGACTACAACTGCCCAGGACTGTGGTGCCTTAGCGATCGATACACCCACTCTGACGGTTGTTGATCTTGCTGGTGCACGATCAACCCTATTCTACACGCAATCAAAGAACGAGCAAGAACAAGATGAAAAGCAAAAAAACTTTGCGGAATTAAAGATGAAGGTTCAATCTGATGCAAGACACGGTGGAGTTCTGCAGACACGGTGGTCTAGCCGACACACGCGACCCACGAGAAAAGTGGCGACGCTAACTTTGATCTAAACAAAACTCAAAACCCTAAGTGGGATGGTGGATGGCTATTTGTACCCTAAGGGATGCACGGTTCGGCCAAAACATGGGCCAACCAATTACAACTCGAATTACAAGGCCCACAACCCAAACTGACTCGGACAACAAAAGTAGCCTCCCTTCTTCTGCAGTTTTCCATTGACTCAGAAGGAATTTTAAGGTGATATCAGATCCGTTTGAAAGAGGACGAGCAAATCTTTCTATCCTGTACTCGTGGGCCTCTAGAAGTGCTCTAGATCAAAAGTTATGAATGTTTGAAATTGATGCTGTCTGCGAGTCCGAATCTGACTTGGACTTCCTTCAAGCCTCCGACTTGGATTCGAGCCTCTTTTCTCTTGGTGGCACTTCTCCCTGGTTCCTAACAAGAATAACATGGTCACAAGAATTAAATAGCATTCCATGCAGTAAATCATTAGTAGGAACACTTAGGAACGACTTCACCTGATAATTTAATTTACATGCACGAGCTCGAGTGAGTGGTCCTTGTACCACAGGTTCATTCTGGGGAAACGTTGTTGTATGGGTGGTTGTATCCACTGTAGAGATGTCCTCATTACTGGGTTGAGTGAGGAAACTTTTCCTTTTGGTCCTACACAAAAATGATGCGGAGATAGAGATTTATGGCGTTTTTGGTGGAGGTGCAGAAAGGGGATCTTTCATGCCGAGTTGGGGTTGTTCATTTTTTTGGGTTTTATGGACGGTTGTTGGGCTGGGGAGATGAACAAGAAGATGAACAACAAGATAAACACTAGAACGGATGCAAACTCAATTTAGGAAAAATGAAATTAACCGATTGAGAGGCACAATGGGGTTTGGATAGCGGACAAACAATCTTTTTCTGGGGCAAATTTTCTGGTCTCTTGGAAGAACACAATCAAACAACTAAACAAGATACAATAACTCACCAGTCATCTGTTGCTTTGATACCAAATGATCCACGCAAGACGGCACAATCTTCCGGTGAGGGGATAACTTCGATTTGGCGGGGAATGGCTTTGATGATCCGGGTACGAACCATACAAGGATAAGCGCCCGCAATTACTAAACCACACTCTGAGTTGTTATCAACCGTGCCAAAAGCTCGGATGACCTGACCACGAAGGTCTATTCATGCAATCAATCGAAGAACTAGCAAGAAGTAGGATGAAGCACACACACGAACTGATATTCTGAATTTGTTTACAGCTGCTCTAGCCAAGTTAGGAGAACAAGGTTAATAAAACCTAAGGAGATAGTGATGGAATTTGTCCAGGATATAGCCAAGGAGATGGCATCTAGGAGGTGGACTCACGTCACATTGATTACATGCGAACTCAGCCGAAATTAATCGTGGCGCATTTTTGACTGTTGTGGCCAGCTCGAGTGGAATTTGATGGTGAGGCCAGATCCGTTGGAAAGAGCGTGAAAGCAGCTTGCAATCTAGTACTCACTCATCCCGAACAGACTCCATATCCAAATGTTATGACCAGTTGAAGGTGGACTGCTCCTAGATGGATGTTCCAGCTTCCACATCAGGAATAGCTTGTACTCTAGCTTGTTTTGATGAGGGATGGTGTCCTTCTTGCTCTAATCCATGATTCCTAAGCACAAACACATTATTATGCAGTGGTCCATCCTTTAAAATACAATTATGCAACCTGTGAAACGAGTTCACCTATTGATTTTGTTGTGGCGCATGAGCTTGGGTAATTAGTCCTTGTATGTGGGTTGAGTTTTACGGACTGCTTGGTGGAGTTTCTTGTTCATTGACCATTGATGCCATGGCTGTATCCGACGTAACTATGTCCTCATCATCTTTGGCAACGGCAATTAGGGCTTGTGAATTCTAGTTTGGGTCATTACTTATCATTACAATAACTAGAATTATCAAATTGCATAGGAAATAAATGAAGCCTACCTTGCTCCACATATTCTACCTCGTACATTTGTTCGGTCCTTTGCCAATCACTTTATGCATGCTTGGGAGAATTTTTGACATTGCCAATGGCCGACAACTTTTGCTGCATAGTAAGAACTTGTAAGAGCTTTGGTTAAAACTTGAGAGTTGAGTGACTTTTTACCACATCCTACATAGTGATAGGAATATTATAGTTGTAATTTTGTTTCTTGTCTTCACTAACAATGGCAGGTTCTCAACGTCGTAGTGCATGGGCTAACAACATCCTAGGAAAAGAGATAGTTCACACTCTGAGATACGATGGCACAACACATGTACCATAAATAAAATAAGTTTACCGTACCCATTTTTAATGGTAAATATGATCTTGAAGATTATCTTACTTGGGAATTAGCTGTAGAATAATCATTTGATAAACATAAAATTCCTGAGCATGGTAAGGTTAGGATTGTTACTAGTGGATTTGTTGATTTTGCTGCTCTTTTGTGGAATGATTATAGACATTCCTAGCATATGGATAAAATTGAAGAAAATTCTGAGAGCTAGATTTGTTCCTTCATATGTTGCTCATCAATTGCGAAATGAATTGCAACGTCAAAAATAATGTAGTAAAACAGTGGATAAGTTCTACCAAGAATTACAGTATAGATCTTTGCGCTCTAGGTTAGAAGAGAGCGAAAAGACTCAAATGAATAACTTTAATTTTGGACCACTAGATTTTGACATTCAGATCATGATATCTTGTAAAGAATTCAATTGTCACGTTTACTTAATCTTTCACGTAACGCTGAAAGAAAGATACAGAGAAGACAATGAACCACAATTCAAGCTCCTACGGAGTTAAATGCTACTCTGTTGCACATACTACACCAAACCTTAATGAGGGCATATACCCTGAGCATGCGAAATAAACACCAGAAAATTCAAGTGAAGTAGAGGATAGCACTCGTGAGGATGACTCTACTAATATAACCCAATCTACTTCTATTACTTCTGTTGTTGCAGTTCCATGTGCTATTTAGGTTACTTCTGAAGAAGGGGAGCTACAAGCAGAAATACCAGCGTTATCAAGTGAAAGTTTTGATGTTTCAACTTCTAAGGAAGAGGCTAATGACCATGGTACAAATCTGATTTTATAGCAAGAAAGAGAGCAAATTTGTGTATATATTCCTGCTATACCTAATTCTTGTGATTTACCATCTTGTGCCACAATTGTGGAACCATGTGATGAATTGCATGCTTATAATTTTGATCATGTGGTGCTGATTATGAATAAGGAGGCGATAGCTAGAATATCAACTAGCACTGTTTTGTGCTATATCATATTCAATGAGCTTGTTAGTGTTTGACTTGTGCTATGGATAAGATTTCTGAAATTTCATCTCTTAGGTCTTTGTCTAGCACCTATGTCTACTGTTTTAAATTCAATTTAATTGGTGATTGTGGCATAGATGGCAAGTGTCTTATTTACAGAATATACATAACTTGTGATAAACTTACTGAATTGAAGCTTGCTGTTTTGGGCAATTATAATTGTATGCAACAGCTTGTTTCATTTGCGGCAACATCAAATTTTCCTGATATGTGTGATACCCATAGATTTTCGGTGTGTTTCGCTCCGATGCAAACTAAAGTAAAATCCACCTGTTTGGATCTCGATTTGTATGAAATTAACATCAAAGCGAAGTTGACCGAAACAAACTCCAACAAGACCGACAATACTTACGAGGGCAATCCGGTGTGTTTTCGGAGTGTTTCAATTTGGGGCAAACTTTCAAAAAATCCACTTGTTCGGATTCCGACATGAATGAATTTAACATCAGAGCGAAATCGACCAAAACAAGCTTCAATGAGACCGGCGACACTTAGGAGTGCATTCCGGTGTGTTTTCGGAGAGTTTCACTTCGGGGCAAACTTTCATAAAATCCACTTGTTCGGATCCCGATTTGAATGAATTTAACATCAGAGCAAAATCGACCAAAACAAGCATCAATGAGACCGGCGACACTTAGGAGTGCATTCCGGTGTGTTTTCGGAGTGTTTCGCTTCGGGGCAAACTTTCATAAAATCCACTTGTTCGGATCTCGATTTGAATGAAATTAACATCAAAGCGAAATCGACCGAAACGAGATCGAAGGAAACCGGCGACACTTATGAGTGCTATTCAGTGCATTTTCGGAGTGTTGCGCTCTGATACAAACTTTCATAAAATCCACCTGTTTGGATCTCGAATTGTATGAAATTAACATCGTAGTGAAATCGACTGAAACAAGCTCCAACAAGATCGACAACACTTATGATGTGTTTTTGGGTCCCGATCTTTTGATAAGAACGATAAGTTCAATTTGGAGGAACTGACTTTGACGATCCGACTACAATATACGACGACGATGTGACTTAGCAATTGGTAAACCAACTCCAGAGGATTATTGATCTTGCTGTTGGCACGATCAACTAGAACGCGAGGTTCAATTCCTGCAAGCAACCGAAAAACAAACAATAACAACGGTAAAAGCAATCTAAAATTGTGAATATGAATTGAAGTGTTTAATTTGAAAAATAGAGATAGGTGGGGTTCCGTAGCTAAGTCTTAGATGAGGGTTTGGGTAGTTATTTATACTATGAGAGCAGGAGGGGGTCGGCTATAGTATAGGAGATCTAATACATTTCAAATTCAAAGCACAAAGTCAACTTTGACTAGAGTTTGACTCGGACAGAAAAAGTAATGTGTGGTTTTTGGCAGTTTTCGAATGTATCCAAAGGAGTTTTGAAATGAAGCTAGATCCGTTGGAAAGTAGACTCTGAGATCTTTCAAACGTGTACTCATGGTCCTCTAGAAACCTTCGGAATCAAAAGTTATGGCCTTTTAAACTCAGCGCTTTTGGTGAGTCCAAACTGCACTCGAACTTGAACTTCTCCTCCCAATCCGACTTCAACTTGTTCTTTGGCCCAATTTTGGTCCACGATCCTTCTCCATGGTTCCTAGTACAATTAAATCATCAAAAGTATTAAATAGCATCCCGTTCATATTATCACTAATAGGGAGGCTTGGGAGCGCATTCACCTGATGATTAAGCTATCGTGCGCGAGCACGAGTCATTGGTCCTTGGACTATTGTAGGATCGGCTCGTTGGTGAGTTGTAGTAGGCGTGGTTGTATCAAGAGAGGTGATGTCCTCATTAGAAGGCGGCCAAGGTGGTAGCCGAACTGATGTAGATGATGACGCCAAATCCAAAGGCCAAGAAGGTGAACTGCGTAATCGTCCTAGCCAAGGTGGAGGTCGATGAAGCCATGTAAATCAAAGCAGCGTAGTAGGAATAGCCTTGGTCATATCCATGCCGAACATGTTCTCATCATTCTCCCTTTCTTGAATTGGAGTCGTCCTCGACTCCATCATAGTCTCCTATAAAATGTTAGTACCAACAGGGAACAAAGCAATATGCACATATTTTGCAATTAAATTATTGGAACTAAGATCATCAACATCTATGTACTCCCTTTCTTGAAAACTATCATGTAGATTGGGAACAAAACTGGAAGTACTTGTTATGGATCGATCACATTGTTGCATATAAAATGATGGATTTGGATTTGAACAAATATAAACACGATGTACCATATGCTCTCCTTTTTCATTATGTTTGCCGATAATATGAAAAGTGTTTCATGATAACCAAGGCAAATCGGCATGTACAAAAAGTTTCTCCTTTAAACTATTTGGATCACAAAGAATATCAAATTCAATGTAACTTAAAGTATTTAAAGAAGATATCACTAGCAATGTGAATAACACGTTTATTATCAGCACAAGTGTTTGTTTTTGTAAGAAAAAAAACATGTTCATTCACTAGTTGTGACATGGATATAAGTGAAGCATTCTCACACAATTCTTCTTCATCACAAGAGATAGCATGCACATCATGAGTAGTGGACAATTTCAGCATATCAAAATTATTTTCACTATGTGTAAAATCAACACCTTTTACATTACCTCCTAAATTTTCATCCGTTGTTGTAGGTGTTGGGGTATCCATATCTCGTTCCACAGTCGAAGGGAATGTCCCATACTCGACTTTCTCATCTTCCATGTTCTCAATCTCTTTTTACTTGTGCTCATTTGTCTGCAAAATGTTAGCCACAAGAGGAGGTGCAGCAACAGGCACCTCAAGGGTGTGTTGCCTGCATGTCCTTATTCTGGTTCGTACGAGACATACAGGATGGTGGGAGGCAGGATAAGTGGATGCAAGAAAGTTTGTTTGGTTGCCTGCATGTCTTGATTCAGGCTGAGTTGAGAAGTTGTTTGGTTGGATGCATGAGGAGGCGGATGGGATGACTAGATGTAAGAGAAGTTGTTTGGTTGGTTGCATCTAGCTGAGGTTGGAGGATGGATGGAATATTCATGCTTTTTATCGCTTTAATGTCCTGACTACAGAACATGAAGATCAAGCTATTGTTCTGGACTCCAAGCAGGCTCAACTGAAGTATTTTCACGTCACAAATGAGGCACTTGCTACAAGTTTTCAAAGTACAGACCAAGTCTTAGCACGAACTCAAGGTGCAAATAAAACATGTCTCCTTAAAAACAAGCCCTAATTGATACCAACAACCATTAAACAAAGCCTAAGTAGAACAGATTAAGAAAGTACCCATCCTCATCGCCTGATGGTAAAGACTTGGGACGAGCCTCACACAACAGCACATCAGCATAACATGTTGTTCCGGAAATCAAAAGACCTCCTAGGTTCCTACAGAGTACATCAGCATAACCATGGCACACGGACAGGATGATGATGAGAATGAGCGCGATGATTATGCCTAGAACAATAAGCTTGATCTTCATGTTCTGCTTCTTATTCTGAGTAAATTCAGAAACTGGATTTACTCAGAATAAGAATAAAAATGTACCAGAGTTTCTACAAATATACCCTTTTCAACTGAAATAACATGATAATAACTTCAGAAGACACACAACTTCCCTGTCTGCAATTTATTCAGGTACGACTATTATCGTCACCAAGTTAAACACTATCAGGCAAAAGAAGCCAAACTCTTTATGTCATGAACATTCTTATCCAAGGCAGATTATCTTAGAATGTTTTTAACATATATTCATGTAGTTCACAAAAAACAAAGGGGGAAGGAAAAGTCCAGGGAGACAATACCTGCTCTCTAGGATTCAAACTTTCAAAGTCCATGGCTTTACCCTTTCGAGGATGCACACCATTAGAGATTTTACTTTACAACATTGCTTCCCCCTCAGAGGATATATAGTTATGACAATAATTTAACTAATTAAGTGCTTATAATAGAGTTTTTACCCTTTTGTTCAGCTAAAAGGTAAAACGGAATGGTAGCTACCATCTTTGCTCCTCCTTCACTCCAGTTCACAATACCAGGACCATTTCCTTAGGCAGTGGATGGTCCCAGTACAAACAAACGACTCTACCAGCTCCTCACACTTGGCTTTCACAACATCTCGGTCACCTGCGCACATGTACGGCGGCGTATCGGTAAAAACACAAATATGACAAGTTTAAAAGAAAAATTCACCAAACATAGAAATTTCAAAAATTCTTAAAAAAATAGCACAATACCTTTTGCGTGGGATTTTTTATGATGACAAACAAAAGGAGATGCAAATGATAATCTTACACTAGGAGGTGTTCTTCTAGGGTTTACTTTAAAATTTTCGAAAAAAAACATCCTGTACACATGCTATCAGAGTATAGGAGAAATATTGTGACATATTAGAGAGCATAACAGGTGGCACAGTTCACTAGAACTGCAGAGATATTGAATTCTAACCAACTTTGAATTATTGTGAGGTTCAGTAGTAAAGATTAAATGGAATGATTTTAGCGTGCAAAACTATATGTTAATAGCACTGCCCAATCAAATGAAGTGCACATGGAAATAAAAAGGAAGGCGTCAACAATTCTGTTATAAACTAGCTAATGAACATTATGTAGTGCTGAGTGTTCGAATGTCATCAGTAGATTCTGATAATTCTGTTATACGCTTTTATCCTATAAGAAAGACAAAAGAATAGCATTTTTTTAAAGTCCAACCAAACCGCAATTTGACCCAGAGATCACATCAAATCCAAGCAGCTTCTAGAGCAGATCTTGATCCCACTGTTCTAATGATTAATAGAAAGCAGCAAAAGAAAAGAAAAACTGAGGTCAATTTGGGCAGGAATACAGGCAAGGAAGCAGGGAGGAAGCTATTAGGGCAAAAACAAAAACTGAACACTGTAATTTCAATTCCTGATGATAAGCCTGCAGCTTATCATAAATGAGATTTCTAAAACTTATTCAGGAGTTATTTATTCAGAAATACTCCATTCATTACAGAAAACTATTTTTTTCTTCATTAAAGCAGTTTAGTGGGGCCTTCCTGATTGTATATTTCAGTATTTTCAGTGTTGGTACTCAGAAGGTGAAGAACACTTGTATTCAATTCCAAGAGTTTTGTCAGCAGAAGAGCAGAGATGGGTTAGTACCTAGTAATACTATGCCCCAGTATTGCCATTTTCTATCATTGTCTTAATGAGTTATCGAATGTGACGACCTGGTGTGCTCTGTAACATATTCGCCTATTATTAATGTTGTCTATAGTATACTGTTCATGATATTGCATGTTCATGGCTTACTGGCTTTTGCCATTCCTGAATGAGAAAATGCAATCTTTGCCACTCCAAACATTGCCTCTTCAATTTTTGCCACTCTAAACATCATAATACAATATTTGCCACTCTAAACAATTACTACTCTCACATTTGCCATTTTGCCTAACTAATCTCATTTTCTCTTTTCTAAATTAATTTGGGCACTGGAAATGACGATTCTACCCTCGCTTCCCTAATTAATCAGATTGCACTGGAATTGGAAAGAGATTGCAGGAGGCAGAGGGGCGCGAACCACGCGAGACCTCCCCAAACACCATTCCAAAGCGAGACACCGCCGGCCCTTCCGAAGCACCGCTGGCCCTCCCCAGACGCTGATCAGTTACCAGCACTTTTTGTTTTCTGTGATGTTACCAGCAGTTTTCACTAGAAGTTGAACACATATGAGGTAAGGAGGGCGCTTCAGTAGTGGAAAAGGAAAAATGTGATGCTAAAAAAAAGTGATGCTAACTTCTTTTCTGTAGTGGAAAAGAAATATTTCAATTATACATGTGAATTCTTAGGAAATATTTGAGAATGATCATTTTGTTCAGACTTTGAGAATGATCAGTTGATCGCAATGCAAGTGCTTTAGTTGAGCTTATATGTTTTGAGTGCCTGGTAGTTAGTTTGTTGCCCAAGTTGGAGAAATGTTTTGTCACTCAGGCTTTTCTCTTTCTATGGAAGTATTGCTGAAATGCAACCATGAGGGAAATATTAGCTTGTTCTGAATTTGTTGTAGGAATACGATGATCAATAAGATGGCTGTAGCAGAGATGTATGTGATGGTGATGCCAATCAGTTGATTGCAATGCAGCTACTCTTGTTGTGCTTACATGTTTTTGAGTGTTTGGTATTTTGTTTTTTGCCCGGGTTGGAGAAAATGTTTTGCCACCCACTATGTTCATATTATTGCGATTGTTATATTGCAGGATTGTGGAATATGTTGTGATTTTGGATCAATATTGCAGGAGACAGTGGTCCATGTGGCTCTATACAATGCACATATGAATGAATTATTAGCTAGTACTGATTAGTGATTACCACTTAATTATATGTGCCGGGTGATGCGTGCATTCGGAAGGATTAATTGGCCCAAATAGTAGATGAAAGCTTGGTTTAATTTCATCATGACTCCTGTGGATTCTTCCTTTGTATTTACCTTTTAGAGCTCCTCTTTTATCTTTGTATTATTAGTTGTTTTAAGAGGCAGCAATTAATTATTTCCAGTGCCATCCTAATTAATTAGGGAAGTGAGGGTAGAACCGTCATTTCCAGTGCCTAAATTAATTCAGAAAAGGAGAAAATAAGATTAGTTAGGCAAAATGGCAAATATGAGAGTGGTAATTGTTTAGAGTGGCAAATATTGTATTATGATGTTTAGAGTGGCAAAAATTGAAGAGGCAATGTTTGGAGTGGCAAATATTGCATTTTCTCTTCCTGAATTGGTCCAATATCATAGCATTCAGATCTGTAGGAGAACTGCCCAGTAAACTACAGCCATCTGCTCTGAATACAGCATAACTAGAACTGAATATGCTGCGCTGAATACAGCATAACTTGTGATGCAAACTTTCGTACTCATTTTATGGAACTGACCTTACAAAAAAAGTAGAAATCTAGGGTGCAGAATTTTTTATGTACTCAACCAGATTTGCGAGCGGCATGGCAAGATTTGTGGTGCCTGATGAGGACATCTCCACAACGGATACAACCAGCTCTAACTCCACTCACCAGGATGAGCCACCACTTCAAGGACCACTCACTCAAGCCCGTGCACGTTAACTAAATTATCAGGTGAAGGCCTTCCTAAGTATTCCAATTAATGATACAATGAATGGAATGCTACTAAATTTTTGTGATGATGTGATTATTCTTAGAAACCATGGAGAAGACCTACAATGCACAAGGGAGTTCGTGTCCGGAGGAAAGAGCAAATTAGAATCAGATTCGGACTCCCAGAGATGGTCAAATTCAAACTGATAAGGACATCTCTACAGTGGATACAACCACCCATACAACCACGATTCCCCAGAATGAACATGTTGTACAAGGACCACTCACTCGAGCTCGTGCACGCAAATTAAATTATCTGGTGAAGTCGTTCCTAAGTGTTCCAACTAATGATTTAGTGAATGGAATGCTATTTAATTCTTGTAATCATGTTATTCTTATTAGGAACCAGGGAGAAGTGCCACCAAGCGCAAAGAGGCTCGAATCCAAGTCGGAGGGTTGAAGGAAGTCCAAGTCAGATTCGGACTCGCGGACAGCATCAACTTCAAACTTTCATAACTTTTGATCTAGAGCACTTCTGGAGGCCCACGAGTACAGGATAGAAAGATCTACTCATTCTCTTTCAAACGGATTTGAAATCACCATCAAATTCCTTCTGAGTCAACAGAAAACTGCAAAACAATATAGACTACTTTTGCTGTCCAAGTCAATTTGGGCTGCGGGCCTTGTAATCTGAGTTGTATTGGTTTGGCCCATGTTTTGGCCAACCTGTGCGCCCCTTAGGGTATAAATAGTCAGCCGCCACCCCACTTAGGGTTTTGAGTTTTGTTTAGATCAAAGTTAGCGTCGCTACCTTTCTCGCGGATCGCGTGTGTCGGCTAGACCACCCATTCCTCGTCTGCAGAACTCCATCGTGAAGTTTGTTTACTTCTCATCTTGTTCTTGCTCGTTCTTCGATTGCGTGCAGAACAGGGTTGATTGCGCACTGGCAAGATCAACAACCGTCGGAGTGGGTGTATCGATCACTAAGGCGCAACCGTCCCGTGCAGTTGTAGTCGGATAGTCAACGTCTTCTCCACCAAATCGAAAACTATCCCTCTCATCGAAACATCGGGACACCTAAGGTGACATCACAAACGGCCATAGCTTTTGATCTAGAAGGCTTCTGGAGGTCTATGAGTACAAGAACGAAAGCTCTGGTCGTCCTCTTTCAAACCGATCTGAGATCACCTCCAAATTCCTTCCAAGTCAACAGGAATATGCAAAACAATTCAGAACTCTTTTCCAGTCTGAGTCTAATTGGGCTTTAGTCTTTTATTTCGAGTTGTAATCAGTAGGCCCATGTTAAGGCCTAGTGCAGCACGCCCATTGGTCTATAATTAGCCAGCCGCCACCATAATTAGGGTTTGGGTTTTGTTTGATTCAGTTAGCCATTGATACTGCTTGTACTCGCGCGTGACGACTAGGCTGCCCGTGCACCTTTTCATAGGAACCCCAATTCGAGTGTTGTTGTTTCAGAACCGATCTAAATTCATATTCACAATTGAGTTGCTTGTAATCTCTTGTTCTTGCTGATTCTTCGATTGCTCGCAGGAACAAAGACCTTCGTGGTCAGGTTGGTCGCGCTTCCCGCGCGATCAAAAACCTTTAGGAGGGTGGTGTACCGGTCGCTAAGGCGCAACGTCGGGTTCGTTGTAGTCGGGCCGCCAACTTCGCCCTCCACCAGATCGGCGCTACCTCCTCTCATCGAAAGATCGGGACACCTAGTTCATATCAGTGCCAAAACACTGATCCAACCATGAGCATAGCCAAAACTCTAATCCAATCTGATCGCAGATCCGAAGCTTGTCGCCATGGATATGACATGACCAACCCTAGCCAATAAACCCTAAAACCAAACCAAGAAACCATATCTAGAGGAATCAGGAGGAAGGTGAGAGGATGAGGGAGGTTACCCGCAATACTTACCCGCGCTGGGATGCAGTCGGGGCCGGGGAGACGAGCGAAGGGAGGCAGTCAGGGGTGGGGGATGATGAGGCCATGTTTGGCATGGATATGACCAAGGCTATTCCTACTACGTTGCTTTCATCTACATGGCTTCATCGACCTCCACCATGGCCAGGACGATCACGCAGTTCGCATTCTTGGCCTTTGGATTTGGTGTCATTATCTACATCAGTTTGGCTACCACCTTGGCCACCGCCTAGGCTTCTGGGCATGGCACCGTCACCTCCAGCAGTTAGGCCGCCTCCTGCTGAGGACATCACCTCTCTTGGTACAACCATGCCTACTACAACTCATGTATGGCAACTATTTTATTTAAATAAATTCAGATCCTATATGAGAATGTTTTGTACTGAAGACGTGCTAAAAGGTGAGCTTGAGTCGAGCACGACTCAAATGCAAGAAGGGGAGGATGATGAGGACATCACTTCCATGGAAACAGCCACATCTACACATCAATTTGAACCTGCTGTGATTATACAAGGACCGGTTACTCGAGCTCGCGCACGACAGTTTAATCATCAGGTGAATGCGTTCCTAAGCCTCCCCATTAGTGATAATATGAATGGGATGCTATTTAATACTTGTGATGATTTGATTGTACTTAGGAACCTTGGAGAAGGACCCTCGTGGACCAAAATTGGGCCAAAGATCAAGTTCAAGTCGGATTGGGAAGAGAACAAGTCCGAGTCCAGTTCGGCCTCACCAACAGCGCTAACTTTAAAAGGCCATAACTTTTGATTCCGGAGGTTTCTAGAGGCCCATGAGTACACGTTTGAAAGATATCGGAGTCTACTTTCCAATGGATCTAGCCCCAATGCCAAATTCATCCTCAAAAAATGGAAAATTGTAGAAGAGTATCGTGGGCCAGAAATTCCGGGTGCTGCGCCACCTGTTCTTTTGGGCCCAAAGCATATGTAACCCTAGGGCACCCCCTTGGCTGCCCCCCACGGCTGCTACACGCCCCTAGCCGCTCCTTAGCCGCCACTTACCTCTATATATTGTTTGGAACCTCCGTACTTTAGTTTTTGGGTTTTGTTTATTTGATAGTTTAGCCATTGCTACTATTTTAAGTCTTCCAGACATGCTCAACAGCCGCCTAAGATGCTCCTTGTTTCAGAACCCCACCTAATCAATCCTTCATCTTTATTTGCAATTCCAGATGGCCTTTACCTTTGTTCTTGCTTGTTCTTCGGTTGCATGCAGGAATTGAACCTCGTGTTCTGGTTGATCGTGCCAACGGCAAGATCAATAACACTCTGGTGTTGGTTTAGCGATTGCTAAGGCGCATCGTCGTCGTAAGTTGTAGTCGGATCGTCAAATTCAATATCAACACCATTTATGTTACCTTTACCGTCCTCCTCAGGTAATGATGTTCGTGTTGTAGGATCTAACAATAGGACAGAAAGTGTGACTTTTCCAACCATGCCAATCTCCTTGTCTTCATTGTCAATTGGTATTTGTCGTTCATCGATCAACTCCTCATGTGTTTCCTGTTGCACATAAAAAGAGACAACACTAGAAGTAGAGGTTAGTGTGTTAGGTTCAGGAATTTCGCCCCATTTCCCATCAACAACCTCTCTCATTTCTCGTGCCATTTCATTCACAATCTGAATATGGATATCGCTCTCATTCTCACAAGGGTTTTGGTTCACTTGAACTACATTCAATCGTGGGGCAGCAATGACGCATTTGCCATCAACCGCGACCTTCTCCTTTGCAGCATGTACCAAAGGAACAACACACTCTAACGTTTTGGTCGAAGGGAAAGTCCCATGCTCGACCTTCTCACCAATTCTCATCTTATGCTGAAATTCGGGTTCACCTTGCTCCTTAATTATTTTCTCCTCTTCAATTGCACAATCCACAAGATCAAACATGTTTTTAAAATACTTATGTCCAAGTGCAGCAGCGATCTTGTAATTCAAGCCCTCTTTGAAGCGTGCCTTCTTCTGTATTGTAGAGTTGATACCTGCACGTCGCATTGCACAACTCAACTCACTGAAATAATCATGGACACATCAGCAACCTTGTTCGATGCTTGCTAAGTGGTGAAGCAGCTCTTGCTCATAACAGGGTGGTACAAATTCTTTTCTCATTATGCCCTTCAAAATCAACCACGATGTAACGAGGCTCTTTCCGAAAGGTTGATTCCACCAACTATAAGCATAGTCTTCAAACAGCATATTGGCTCGCACCACTTCTTTATCTTCAGGAAGGTTCTGAAATTTGAACACCTTGTCCATTTGTTGTTCCCACTCAAGGTATTCCTCGGGATCATTGCTTCCAAAGAATGGAAGATCAATACGTTCATAACCTGCCATGATTAGTGCAAACACGATACCAAAACAGCAAGTATATGTGAAATCACTCGTCCTGACTTGTCCTTACCACCGATGTTCTTACTCACCCTTTGTAGATTGATGGAGGAGCTCGCGCTTGAATGGTGAGACAACACAAAGTGAGGTCAAGCGAACTCACAGCTGAGATCAAAGCACACACAAGGGTTTATATGTGGAGCCTGGAGGGTATAGTGTATGCCCTACACAATCTGAATTCTCAATATAGTCTCGTTAAGTAGTTATCCAAATGAGAACGCAAATCCTAGTTGCTGAACACAAGGTCTGAATGATGAAGAAAGCAACACACACACAAGGATAATGGAACCAAATGCAATCAAAGTGATGAGCTAGCAGAACATATAAGTGATAATACAATAGCTCAATTGCAATAGTTATGGAAAGACGCTAGCTGATTGAAATGATTTAAACAGGGCACAAGATTGCACAAACAGAAATGAATATCACAATATTGTAAATATTTTCAGCAACTCTTTTTTTTATCACATATCACATAGCAAGCCGCCAATTTTGTTTTCTCCTTTCTTTTTTTTTTGATATTGTGGCTGGCTGTACTACTGATCTAGAACAATGATTCCCATCTTTCTTTTGATTGATTTTTTTTTGCAACTGAAAGAACGAGACAACAAAGTGCAGCCCTATGGAACAGATCAGCTAGTCTTAATAGATTCAAAGAATTTGCAAAGGAAAGAAAGGCTATCAACACAAATTTCAGATTTCTCGCAGCAAAACAGCAGGAAGATTCGACCCAATATTTGACCAATTTCTAAGCCGAACTAGAGGAAGTGATCTAAAACAAACCTCTAGGAAATTTTATGATCTTTCCAACAAGCATAAGAACATTGTAATTTGAGTTCGCATGTGGGATATAAAACTAAAACATTCAGCTGAACAGAACGGATCAAGAAAAAGTTTCGCAAAGGATATTGGTTGTTCAGCAACAAGAACATGATCTCTTGGATAAGAACTTAGCAAAACGCACAAGAACAACAGATCGTACACTATGGTTCAATATTTTTGTGAGGCAAGTTTTCAGATTAGGAAGAAAAACACAAATGCAAACTAGGGTAGATATTTTTGTGCGGCTCTTTTTCTGGATATGGCTGTAAAACTAGAACTAGGGGATAAAAATCCTACCGTGACAACCGGGGCTCTGAAACCAATTGATACGAGGGGTGCGCCCGACCTTCACGGCGTAGAATCAAAGATACTTGTGAAACCTGACAGGTCTTGTGCAGCCAACTGTTGCGATGGCAACAACCTGTAGCACGGAGTTCGCCCAACCTCACGTTGTCCACTCAACCAAGTCAAGCGGAATACAATCCTCGCTGCAATCACAAAGAGCTTGCAAGAACAATGGGAAGGAATGCACAATCTCAGAGATAATTCAGCCTATGGCTAGAACACTCAAGACAATGCATATAGCAGGTTCAACAAAATGGCCAAAAGCCTCTAACATATGAGAATGCTGCGTATATATAGAAGAGGTGGAAAAAGAGAGGTAGAGACCTATTCTACCAGATCTGAACGTCTTACACGGTCCAAGGCCAATTATGGTGCACATCACCCTGATTAAAGCTAATAAGTATGGACTATTTCTGGTCACCAAATTGAAAGGACGATAACTCAGTGCTCAGGAGGAATTAAGTGATGGGGCCTTATTCAGTGGAAAGCTCATGAGGAAAGCTTTTCAGGCTGTGGCTGAACATCAAAAACGGAGTACGGATGCCTCCTCTATGCGCATTTTCCTCCTAACAAGTCATTGGAAACCGATGTTGTAACTTCTGCATTCATTGCTTGTTTAATGGCTTGTTGCTGCACCTTATGAGATTCTCCAGCGTATTCATACCTGAGAACAATTAAATTATTGCATTAGGTTGCAGCTGGCTATCATATATAATATTATTCTTACTCAGGAGCGAGTTCACCTGTTGGTTGATTTGTTTAGCACGTGCACGCGTTATTGGTCCTTGAAAATGATTTTCAGTATCCTGAACATCTGTAGGGGAAGGAAAATGGTACTGCTGCTATGCTACCCGTATCATCCTCCCCTTCTTCAAGAAAAGCCGTCCTCGGCTTTTGATAAGCTGGAAGTGCACTAATGGGAGAAAACAATGTATATGCATGATATATGTATTTGTCATCTGTTTTGACACTTCTTTTTGTTAGCACATAGGATTATACAAGATTAGTTTTATGCATAGCAAAGCATTTATTCACATCATTCCCTTCTCATGAGAAAAAGTTGTCCCCGACTTTCGTAAGCACATTATCACATTACACTGGGGGTTCCACACTCTAATCGCATTACTTTGATTAGTAGCAAGCAAGTCCAAAGTATCATGTGAGCTAGAGTAGAACAAGTTTCTATTCAAGCAAGAAGTAATTTCATTTGTTTCCATGTCAACAACAATATTGAGGGGTTCATGTGTTTTGTTTTCAGGAAGCACATCACATGTAATGCAAATTTGATGAACAAGAAACATGTTATCCGCACCATATTCTCCAATTAAATTAAATTTCTATCCATAAGTGCGGAAACTTGCTAGTGAAGAAAATTCAGCAACTTTCTCACTAACATAAGTTGTCTTAACAGGTTCATCAAACATCATGACATAGCACAAAGTAGCATCATTGGAAATTTTGGTCACAAGTTCTTCACAAGTAATCAATTCCACGCTACGTAAATTAAACAAATAAAAATTAGAATGTGGAATTTTCAGTTGAACATGAGTGTTCTCAGACTTGGTGTCCACCCGATCAATTTTCATATCAACACCATTTTTGTTACCTTTACCGTCCTCCTCAGGTAATGATGTTCGTGTTGTAGGATCTAACAATGGGACAGAAAGTGTGACTTTTCCAACCATGCCAATCTCCTTGTCTTCATTGTCAATTGGTATTTGTCGTTCATCGATCAACTCCTCATGTGTTTCCTGTTGCACATAAAAAGAGACAACACTAGAAGTAGAGGTTAGTGTGTTAGGTTCAGGAATTTCGCCCCATTTCCCAACAACAACCTCTCTCATTTCTCGTGCCATTTCATTCACAATCTGAATATGGATATCGCTCTCATTCTCAAAAGGGTTTTGGTTCACTTGAACTACATTCAATTGTGGGCAGCAATGACGCATTTGCCATCAACCGTGACCTTCTCCTTTGCAGCATGTACCAACGGAACAACGCACTCTAACGTTTTGGTCGAAGGGAAAGTTCTATGCTCGACCTTCTCACCAATTCTCATCTTATGCTGAAATTCGGGTTCACCTTGCTCCTTAATTATTTTCTCCTCTTCAATTGCACAATCCACAAGATCAAACATGCTTTTAAAATACTTATGTCCAAGGGCAGCAGCGATCTTGTAATTCAAACCCTCTTTGAAGCGTGCCTTCTTCTGTATTGTAGAGTTGATACCTGCACGTTGCATTGCACAACTCAACTCATTGAAATAATCATGGACACATCAGCAACCTTTTTCGATGCTTGCTAAGCGGTGAAGCAGCTCTTGCTCATAACAGGGTGGTACAAATTCTTTTCTCATTATGCCCTTCGAAATCAACCACGATGTAATGAGGCTCTTTCTGAAAAGTTGATTCCACCAAATATAAGCATAGTCTTCAAACAGCATATTGGCTCGCAGCACTTCTTTATCTTCAGGAAGGTTCTGAAATTTGAACACCTTGTCCATTTGTTGTTCCCACTCAAGGTATTCCTCGGGATCATTGCTTCCAAAGAATGGAAGATCAATACGTTCTTAACCTGCTATGATTAGTGCAAAAACGATACCAAAACAGCAAGTATATGTGAAAAAACTCATCCTGACTTATCCTTACCACCGATGTTCTTACTCACCCTTTATTGATTAATGGAGGAGCTCGGACTTGAATGGTGAGAAAACACAAAGTGAGGTTAAGCGAACTCACAGCTGAGATCAAAGCACACACAAGGGTTTACATGTGGAGCTTGGAGGGTATAGTGTATGCCCCACACAATCTGAATTCTCAATATAGTCTCGTTAAGTAGTTATCCAAATGAGAACGCAAATCCTAGTTGCTGAACACAAGGTCTGAATGATGAACAAAGCTACTCACACACAAGGATAATGGAACCAAATGCAATCAAAGGGATGAGCTAGCAGAACATATAAGTGATAATACAATAGCTCAATTTCAATAGTTATGGAAAGACGCTAGCTGATTGAAATGATTTAAACAGGGCACAAGATTGCACAAACAGAAATGAATATCACAATATTGTAAATATTTTCAGTAACTCTTTTTTTCATCACATATCACATTGCAAGCAGCCAATTTTGTTTTCTCCTTTCCTTTTTTTTTGATATTGTGGCTGGCTGTACTTCTGATCTAGAACAATGATTCCCGTCTTTCTTTTGATTGATCTTTTTCTGCAACTGAAAGAACGAGACAACAAAGTGCAGCCCTATGGAACAGATCAGCTAGTCTTAATAGATTCACAGAATTCGTAAAGGAAAGAAAAGCTATCAACACAAATTTCAGATTTCTCGTAGCAAAACAGCAGGAAGATTCGGCCCAATATTTGACCAATTTCTAAGCCGAACTAGAGGAAGTGATCTAAAACAAACCTCTAGGAAATTTTATGATCTTTCCAACAAGCATAAGAACATTGTAATTTGAGTTCGCATGTGGGAGATAAAACTAAAACATTCAGCTGAACAGAACGGATCAAGAAAAAGTTCCGCGAAGGATATGGTTGTTCAGCAACAAGAACACGATCTCTTGGATAAGAACTTAGCAAAACGCACAAGAACAACAGATCGTACACTAAGTTTCAATATTTTTGTGAGGCAAGTTTTCAGATTAGGAAGAAAAACACAAATGCAAAGTAGAGTAGATATTTTTGTGTGGCTCTTTTTCTGGATTTGGCGGTAAAACTAGAACTAGGGGATAAAGATCCTACCATGACAACTGGGGCTCTGAAACCAAATGATACGAGGGGTGCGCCCGACCCTCACGACGTAGAATCAAAGATACTTGTGAAACCTGACGGGTCTTGTGCAGCCTCTCCAGCGTATTCATACCTGAGAACAATTAAATTATTGGCATTAGGTAGGAGCTGGCTATCATATATAATATTATTCTTACTCAGGAGCGAGTTCACCTGTTGGTTGATTTGTTTACCACGTGCACGCGTTATTGGTCCTTGAAAATGATTTTAAGTATCCTGAACATCTGTAGGGGAAGGAAAATGGTACTGCTGCTATGCTGCCCGTATCATCCTCCCCTTCTTCAAGAAAAGCTGTCCTCGGCTTTTGATAAGCTGAAAGTGCACTAATGAGAGAAAACAATGTATATGCATGATATATGTATTTGTCATCTGTTTTGACACTTCTTTTTGTTAGCACATAGGATTATACAAGATTAGTTTTATGCATAGCAAAGCATTTATTCACATCATTCCCCTTCTCATGAGAAAAAGTTGTCCCCGACTTTCGTAAGCACATTATCACATTACACAGTGGGTTCCACACTCTAATCGCATTACTTTGAGTAGTAGCAAGCAAGTCCAAAGTATCATGTGAGCTAAAGTAGAACATGTTTCAATTCAAGCAAGAAGTAATTTCATTTGTTTCCATGTCAACAACAATATTGAGGGATTCATGCGTTTTGTATTCTGGAAGCACATCACATGTAAAGCAAATTTGATGAACAAGAAACATGTTATCCACACCAAATTCTCCAATTAAATTAAATTTCTATCCATAAGTGCAGAAACTAGCTAGTGAAGAAAATTCAGCAACTTTCTCACTAACATAAGTTGTCTTAACAGGTTCATCAAACATTATGACATAGCACAAAGTAGCATCATTGGAAATTTTTGTGACAAGTTCTTCACAAGTAATCAATTCCACGCTACGTAAATTAAACAAATAAAAATCAGAATGTGGAATTTTCAGTTGCACATGAGTGTTCTCATACTTGGTGTGCTCCTGATCAATTTTCATATCAACACCATTTATGTTACCTTTACCGTCCTCCTCAGGTAATGATGTTCGTGTTGTAGGATCTAACAATGGGACAGAAAGTGTGACTTTTCCAACCATGCCAATCTCCTTGTCTTCATTGTCAATTGGTATTTGTCATTCATCGATCAACTCCTCATGTGTTTCCTGTTGCACATAAAAAGAGACAACACTAGAAGTAGAGGTTAGTGTGTTAGGTTCAGGAATTTCGCCCCATTTCCCATCAACAACCACTCTCATTTCTCGTGCCATTTCATTCACAATCTGAATATGGATATCGCTCTCATTCTCACAAGGGTTTTGGTTCACTTGAACTACATTCAATCGTAAGCAATGACGATTTGCCATCAACCGCGACCTTCTCCTTTGCAGCATGTACCAAAGGAACAACACACTCTAACGTTTTGGTCGAAGGGAAAGTTCCATGCTCGACCTTCTCACCAATTCTCATCTTATGCTGAAATTCGGGTTCACCTTGCTCCTTAATTATTTTCTCCTCTTCAATTGCACAATCCACAAGATCAAACATGCTTTTAAAATACTTATGACCAAGGGCAGCAGCAATCTTGTAATTCAAGCCCTCTTTGAAGCGTGCCTTCTTCTGTATTGTAGAGTTGATACCTGCACGTTGCATTGCACAACTCAACTCATTGAAATAAACAAGGACACATCAGCAACCTTGTTCGATGCTTGCTAAGTAGTGAAGCAGCTCTTGCTCATAACAGGGTGGTACAAATTCTTTTCTCATTATACCCTTCAAAATTAACCACGATGTAATGAGGCTCTTTCCGAAAAGTTGATTCCACCAACTATAAGCATAGTCTTCAAACAAAGATATTGGCTCGCATGAGACTTCTTTGTCTTCGTGAAGGTTCTGAAATTTGAACACCTTGTCCATTTGTTGTTCCCACTCAAGGTATTCCTCGGGATCATTGCTTCCAAAGAATGGAAGATCAATACGTTCATAACCTGCAATGATTAGTGCAAACACGATACCAAAATAGCAAGTATATGTGAAATCACTCGTCCTGACTTATCCTTACCACCGATGTTCTTACTCACCCATTGTTGATTGATGGAGGAGCTCGCGCTTGAATGGTGAGACAACACAAAGTGAGGTCAAGCGAACTCACAGCTGAGATCAATGCACACACAAGGGTTTATATGTGGAGCTTGGAGGGTATAGTGTATGCCCTACACAATCTGAATTCTCAATATAGTCTCGTTAAGTAGTTATCCAAATGAGAACGCAAATCCTAGTAGTTGAACACAAGGTCTGAATGATGAACAAAGCAACTCACACACAAGGATAATGGAACCAAATGCAATCAAAGGGATGAGCTAGCAGAACATATAAGTGATAATACAATAGCTCAATTGCAATGGTTGTGGAAAGACGCTAGCTGATTGAAATGATTTAAACAGGGCACAAGATTGCAGAAACAGAAATGATTATCACAATATTGTAAATATTTTCAGCAACTTTTTTTTATCACATATCACATAGCAAGCAGCAAATTTTGTTTTCTCCTTTCTTTTTTTTTTGATATTGTGGCTGGCTGTACTATTGATCTAGAACAATGATTCCCATATTTCTTTTGATTGATTTTTTTTTGCAACTGAAAGAACGAGACAACAAAGTGCAGCCCGATGGAACAGATCAGCTAGTCTTAATAGATTCAAAGAATTCGCAAAGGAATGAAAGGCTATCAACACAAATTTCAGATTTCTCGCAGCAAAACAGCAGGAAGATTCGACCCAATATTTGACCAATTTCTAAGCCGAACTAGAAGAAGTGATCTAAAACAAACCTCTAGGAAATTTTATGATCTTTCCAACAAGCATACACTACAAGAAAAGTGATTTTTAATGACGGTCCAAACTCGTCATCATTAGTCCCGAAATCGTCATTGTAGGTTTTTTATGACGAATTTATGACGAAATTCAACTTGTCATAGTAAGTGCGCCATAGAAAGTTTTCAATGATGAATTACTTTTTTTCGTCATAAAAAATCAACTTTTCTGTGACGAATTACATTTTCGTCAACGAAGAGGTCATTTCTATGACGAATATAATCGTCATTAATTGTACCCAAAACGTCATGAAAAATATGAAATTCGTCATAAAAGAACGCTCCGATCGGCCAAAAATGAGCGTTGACCATTTTATTTATGACGAAATTGTTCGTCACAGATTGTTGCCACGTGGACATGCATTTTCGTCATTGAACAGTGCATTGCCACATCAGCAGCCAGTATGTGAGGTGACGTGGCACGTGTTGTGACGCAAATGTTTCGTCATAGATGAGTGCCACGTGGACATGCATTTTCGTCATTGAATACTCTAGTGCCACGTCAGCAGCCACGATGTGAGGTGACGTGGCACGTGTTGTGACGCAAATGTTTCGTCACTGATGAGTGCCACGTGGACTTGCATTTTCGTCATGGAAGTAATGGTCTGTCATTTTTGTGATGAATAATTTTGCCATAGATAGATGCAGAATAGCCATGATATTTTGTCTTTGAACACTTCTGTCAGCCCACATATGATCCATTTTTACAGCCACAACACACAATACATCTCGACACAGCACACAATATTTTCAGGAGACCAATACATTGCACAGAGCATCACAAATTAACCACATATACATTAAGAGTCACAGTACTTAAAGTTAATACCACACTTGAAGCTATTGAAAATAAATCCATAGATCACAAAGTTGAACATTACTTAAACTCACTAGTACCAGCCATACAAAATGAGTATCCATGCAAAATAAGTGAACAGGTTCATAAACTCACTAGTTGTCTTCACCCGCCATTCGCATGAGACGGCGAATAATTGCATCATTCTCCTCTTGCCTCTTCTTTAAATCTTCCATTTCCTTTTGGGTTTTGATCAGTGCTTCATCTGATGCTTGTGCTTTTAGCTTCAAGTCTTATACTTCTTCTTCTTTGTTGCTCAAGTGCAGTCAAGTTCAGCTTGCTCTCGCTCTCCTCCTCAAGCTATTCCTCAAGAGCTTGTTGTTTGGAGTCCTTTGCAGAGTTCTGAACTCTAGAATGCTTTAGATGTAGCATGTATCTCTTACAAAATTACAATGAATATCAAGAAAATAAATCTGAACATGCCATTGAAAAACTATGGCTATACTAACAAGCATGAAAGACCAAAGGACAAGAATTAAAATTAATTGTTGCTACTAATGACAATCACAATAGAAGAAGAAAAAGAACAAAACATTAATGATATATATCAAAACATGTGCTCCCATGACATAATACTTCATTCGATCAGCCAAGGATAAGTATCCCATTTGGGGTAAATTTCATAGGAAACGCAAGACAATAGCATGAGAAAAATAACTACATTATGCGTTGGCCAAACCAACCACCCGTCTTTGCGATATAGAATACCAAGCTTGATTTATGCCCATCACACATAAAGCGTGTGCCACAAAAACCTCTCCCATTGAATACCACACTTTTCCATTTTTGAGGAAGAAGCGCTGCCTAGGGCATGGTACGTTAAAGGGCTTCACAAATCACAAGGAATATATTAGTATCCCCGGTCTTTTCACGAACACATGGATAGAATCAGAATAGATAATTACATACTTCATACTAGCGGTCTAACGGAACTTAACCCCAAACCAGTAAGTTATGTACAAGAAGTTGATCAATGAACAAGGAAATAAGTTCATGGTACAGTTGTATAATATCAACAAAAAAAGCATAGGACAAGCATACACATCAATTATTTCATGACAAATAAGCAATGACGGTCTATTACAGAGGACATACAAAAATTTTGTTTGATACATGAGATATCAGAAAGGGTAAGAGGAGATGAATGAAGATTATAGGAATCCATTGCAAGGCAAAGAAATAAATTCCCCAAGGGGGTTTTGATGATGCGATTACAAACCCACGAGGACACGAGGATTCTCGGAAAATATTACTCTTCCTAAGACGACAAAACATCTCGCTTGAATGGTTTACGGAATAAGATTAAAAAATCTCTTTCGTGTGGTTTACAGAATAAGATCACGACTAGAGCTAATTTGTAGGAATCGCTTGGATTCACATTTGCTCCATAAGAGCATAAAAGACCTTGGACACACTTGCTAGGTCTAGCTAGGCTCGTAACAATCTTCTCAAGCTATCAATTCATGCGATTTAAGATACAAGACATCATGGGCTTCCACTGGTACTCGAAAATTCATATAGATAGCAATTAAATTATGCTAATGAACTTTCATCCGAGATCCTAAATGAAGCTAAAGGCAACAATAATGCAT